>JAZGTH010000058.1:9420000-10105000 GCA_036877525.1 Chromobotia macracanthus | reverse complement strand
AAAAATAACACAGGAGAAAGCGCAAGTTTTTTTGATGCTTGGCTTAATGAATGAGCAGCGTTTCAACTGCACTCCATCGATTTTCTTCATAGAAGTGAAGCAGTGAGAAATCTTGCGCGTAAATATGCAGTGCAAATTAATTTGTGAGATAAGGACCGCATGCTAGAACAGAATTTTAAATCCATAGTGACACAAACAGAGACCCACAGAAGCCATGCGGTATTATTTACTGTCTTGTTTTAGTGATCTCAGCAGTGTTTCTCCGTTTTATCTCTCTTTTTACTAAAGCAAGACATTAATTAATAATATTTAAATAATATTTAATATGATTACTAATCATTTAATAATATGTTTTATTAAACGTTATTGTTAGTGTAATATTTATAGTGCAATTTAATTATATGGATAGTTATGTTAATTTTAGTCATTTCAGATGTAATGAGTATTAATTATATTTTAAGCTGTTTACTTATGCATGTTTCTGCTGGAAAGCTGAAATAGGTTTTTAGACTTTAGTCTTGTTTTCTCTTGCTGAGCAAAACCTATTTTTATTGGCCGGATTCTTCTTAGAGGAAACATTGACCCATGGACGCAGTGTGACTTTAAAATATCTAGACATTATAAAACCAGAAAAATGTTTTTCTTGAATAAATGTGAGAAAGTGATAACTGGCACCGTCTTCTGTCTCTGTGTGTTAGTTGTGTGTGTGTGTGTGTGTGTGTATGAATTCATAATTCATCATCTCAGTTAGAGGCATCACTCATTGTGATGGGACCCTTTCCTTTGTATTTTAAAACCTGTTACGCTTCCTTTTTCTCTCTTTCACTCTCTTCTTCCTTCCTTTTCTCCTTCCCTCCCTCTTCTGTTATTTTCCCTCTCTCTCCCACTTTCTCTCCCTCCTTTTCTCTCTCTTTCAATCCTGCTCAACACCTACACTCTCCATATGTGTTCAGCTCATTCGCTCTCTGCTGGATATCAGTTTATTTCAGTTCAAGCTCTAGTCAACATCACTGTAATGTTATTGGAACACTAAAATACTTTTGTGCTAAAATAACGATATAGCAATACCAGTTTATTACCTACAGAACAGGGAATATTGAAACTCTCTCTCTCTCTCTCTCTCTCTCTCACACACACACACACACACACACACAAACATTTGTTTTGAGCTTGAGCAGAGCTGACAGTTTTTGAAGGACAAGCTTTTAGCTCTCATATCACTCACTCATGCACACACACACACACACACACACACACACATGCTAAATGGAGCTGTGAGCCACCACAGTGTATGTGTGTGTCGGAGTGTTTTTACTTGTCGCAGGCCAGAATTAGCAGCACTTCAGAAAAGCCTTTCAGAATGAGCACACCCAGACTGATACTTCAGCCTAACTGAATAGAGGGAGAGAGAGGTGAGGTGACAAAAAGCATTTAGATACACAAGAGTATACCACTAGAGAGAGAGAGAGAGAGAGAGGAGATGGTTAGATAAAATAAATATGTGAATATAAATACAAATGGCCGTAATTGACATCACAGTCTTTGATTTCACCTCTGTCCATTCTGTCCTGGTTTTTATATGTTTTATGAACAGTAGCAAAAAAAACCTGCCTGACAGAATGCTGTAGAGGGGTTTGGGTCGGTCTTCTGTGGTGAATTCTCCTGTAGAGTGTCTGTGTAAAGCCACTTTTGAGGTTTCCATACCTGACACACCGTTAGCTTCTAAATGCGTGTAAATCTCTGAGGCATGAAGCCTCTCTGAATGTAATGTGTCTCTGTCTAAGTTCAGCAGAGCCAAACTTTTAAAGTGTGTATGAAGTCTCGGGCACCCAGTTAGACTGGTAGGGTGTCTTAAAGACATGTTAACAACCCAAATATCATTTTTAAGGGTGTGTAAACTGGAAATCGATAAGAACATAATGCAACCCATGGTAGATTATTCAATTATGGTGACTATAATAAATGAATTATTTAAAAAAGTTATGTAGACTTTGTGTTTGGAACTTTTTGTCGTTCTGAAGTAAGCAGCAATTATTTCATGGACTTCTCATGAACAAGCAGAACACACACTTGTGCTCAAGGTTGTTTATAAGTACCTCAAATAAAACTCTTCATATTGTTCAAAGATTTGATACCATAATCCTCACAAACTTTAACAAATCCAGCTGCTACCCAACTAACAGGGAACGTTCTCCGATCGTTGAGTAAAGGTTTTCTCAAAGTTTTCAGAAGTTCTTGCAGTAATGTTAGTACATCCTTTTTGATTCAAAAACGTTTTAATTCTGTAACATTTTCAAAATGTTTCCCCTAACTACTTACAAATAACGTTTTTGATGTATAACAAAGTAAAAAAATTCTACTGTTACTGCAGGAACGGTTTTTGATAACTTTGAAGGAACTTTTAGAGGATGTTAGCCAACATTTTACAATGTTCCCTGTTAGCTGGGTAGCACTTACCAGATCAAGACTTTTCTAGTTTTGTATTCTATATGCATCAGATGATTAGTGGACCTGTTTAAGGCTGAGAATAAAGAGTTCTCTGCTGTATTGTTTGATGACTATCACCAGTCTATGAGTTCATCACCTTACTCGCAATTAACAATTTAAAAGTAATAAATAAAAGCAGAGATTGAGCGTGTAGGGCAGAGGAGCCAACAGAGGTGCTTAGAAACTCATCTTTTGACAGTAGACAACAAAAGGCTTCTGACAGTGTGTTCAATATTTCAATGCAACTTCAATAAAATATCATCACATTTTATAGAAGATGGTTCTCCCAAAGTATTCAACACCCTCATGGATAAGTTACAGCGTTCCCAAGTTCCCACCCACAGACTGCCAGCAAAGTAGACAAAACTTTGAAATTACAGTGATATTTTCTGATGTTATCATTAAAAAATGTGTGAAATATTTTGTGTGTTCTTGTAGCTCAGCTGGTAGAGCATAGCAGCGCAAAGGTTGTGGGTTCGATTCTCAGGGAACACACACACTGATAAAATGTATAGCCTGAATGCACTTTTTAATCACTTTGTATAAAAGCGTCTGTCAAATGAATAAATGTAAGTGTAAATTACTAAATAAAAAAGACAGCAAATCCAATCAGCTGTTATGTACCGGTAAGCCAAAGAAAAAGGCCAGTATCTTCATGTGTTTCCTTAAGCTCTTCTCCAGCCTGGGTCTCCATGGCGATGATCTTTGTAAGATATGACCCCCAGAGATGTCTGACCAGCTTCAGGTTTATGTAGCAAAAAGGAACTCAGCAGATGTGTGTGTTTGTGTGTGTGCAAGAGGAACACTGAAAAATGCCACCAGCAAGAAATATTCTTTACTGACCTGCGCTTGACTTTCATGTTTATGGACTATGAATGCATGTACGTGTGTGTACATTTGTGTGTGTCTGTGTGTGTGCTGTCAGCTTTCATTTTTTATTTTAGCTGGTATCAGGACTTTGACATGTTTGTGCAGTTGCTCAGGGCAAGAGCTTTCTCCTGCTGCAGATCTGACTCTCCTCAAAAATATTTGTGTTTGTGCTTATATGTGTGCATGTATATATGTGTGTGTGTGCACATGTGCGTGTGTATGTGTGTGCATGCATGCATGTGTATGTGTGTGCATGCATGCATGTGTATGTGTGTGCATGCATGCATGTGTATGTGCGTGCATGCGTGTGTGTGCGAGAGCATTGATTAGTGCAGGAAGTGGCTCTGGCAATAGAGAGAGATGGATTGGAGAATGTCAACTCCTGCTGTGTGTGTGCGACTATTTTAGAGAGAATCACACAGGATGTCTGCACTGATAATCAAAAGATGGATGAATGAGTATTATCTACTGTCTGTAGACACATTGTGTGTGTGTGTGTGTGTGTGTGAATATGATATGTCTCTATGGGCTGCCTGTAATATTGTACGATTCCCAGCAGTCACATCATGCTAATGTTATTGTTGACAATATTTGGAAGCAAATATTTCAGATCTTTAACCATATTAGTGTGTCTGTGAAATTGAATTGACTTCAAACTAATGTAGACATGATTTGTAAAAAAAATTATACACAAACTGATTTACACTATGATATATGAAAGATTAAAAGCGAAATGAATTATTAAACAGTGCAGTTGAGAAAAATAAAAGATGAAGATGTGTACATAGATCAAAGGAAATATGAAAATATACTAGGATTAAACACAATAGTGTAAATAAGAACAGAAAGACATGATAGTGTAGAAGTGAACCATGTTTATGAGAAAAACTGCTGTAAAAATACTAGATTCTGTTTAAACAGGCCGTATCTAGAGTCTTAAAGAATGTGAAGGCATCTACCCTAGCTTTAGTACAGACTGCTGGGACATCAGCATTAGAAGACCACAGAGTCCTGTGTGAAGAAACTCCACAGGCCTGTTAGATACAAATTTAGGTGGAAAGCCATTAAGGGATCCAAACACCAGTAACAGAAATTTGAAATCAATTCTGAAATTTACGAGGGGCCGATGAAGGGACTTTAAGACGTCCGTAATGTGTGCTTTCATTCTGCTTCATGTCAGCGCTCGTGCTGCAGCATTAATTTGTAGTCTAGCCGGGCATTCTCGGGAAGAGCAGACAGGAGAGAACTGCAGCCATCCGGACACACATCAATCGCTCAGCATCTGCTCAAAAGAAAAGACTTTCACTGCCTTTCTCAGCTGATGAAAGTGGCCCCCTGTTGAGGACTCATCATTCTGTTTTGTGTCAAATGATACACGCAGGATTTTAACCTGTTAAGCCATCCATTCCCTGTGTGCATGCTGACATTTTATTGTTTACCAGCTTTTTTATTTACTGTGTATTCTGCTGTCCAAAAACAGTATTAAACTCAGCATACTATATATCACTACAAAAGGCAAAGGGTTTGGATTTTATATCCGAGCACTGTTTTATGAAATAAGCACTCAAGCAACAGTAATAAAAAAATATGTGTGAGAAATCCCAAACAAAACATGTACATTTAAACCGGCATGCCATACCTTTACCATAACAGCGCTTCATTGATGAGTGCAGGTGAGGTTGTGCTGGTAAACTGTGGGTCTTTGTATTCAGGTGAGGATTTTCACTATCTGCCCTTTATCCCCGACTAAGAGCTCTTCAGTTATCGTGTGTTTAGTTGGGGAGAGCTCACTGACAACAAGTGTTAATACTGTCCATACATTGATCTGTCCGTACATTGAGCTGTCCATACATCAACACATAAACCAATCCAACTATACAGCTAAAGTGACTGCCTGCTACAGAGATGCACAGTTTTGTATCAGCAGCGCGCTATGAAAATCAATCCAGACTGAGTTAGTTTCGCCGCCCTGAGTGTCACAGTCAAACATAAGCATTTATTCTACAAGTCGAAGACATCTTTCTGCTGTTTAATCTGACACACACACATTGAAACCACAGGCCTGTTCTGCTCCTGCTCACGGCCACGGCTATTTTTCCTCCCTCTCTTTCTCCCTTTCCATGTTCTTCTTCTGTTCATGACCCGTATAGGCTGAAAACAGTCGGTTTCCATTGGCTATAATTTAAGCCAAAAGAGTTTAATAGCTGTATACCATAGCAAAACTCTCTTAAAACCTCTGTATTAAAACGAACATCCCTGGTTTTATTTTAAGCTACAATCTGTAAGTTGTTTTTTTTGTTGTTAAAAATGAGTTAATCTGCAGAACAAATCAGTGTTTAAAACTGTCTCCTTACCTTACCTTGATTACCTTTGGTTTCATATGACTTCAACAAACATAATAAAGTATGTAAAGTAACCTGCAATTTCATGTTTCAAACAGAGATGGCGATAGAGAGGCAAAAGCTGGATTGCAGCTTTTATTTTGCTACTGATATGATTGGAATCTACTTTCCATATCATGTGAGCGTACATGATTTTAAACACATTTTTCGAAAGTAATAATCATTTCATTATGTGTTCAATTATTTTGATGAGGAAAAAATTACAGAGTGCACCTTAAGGACCTTTATTATTACTTGTTGCTCGATGATAAGAGACGAGCGTCTCCGAATACAAACTATGTAGTCTGGAGCACAAACCCAATTAACAGCACAATGCATACGTGCTTGGGCCCGCACCCGTGTTTGTGTCCCTTCTCGACAGTTTGTTCTCCTACACTGTAATCATCATAATCATCTGATTACAAAGACTTACTCAGCACTCCCAGAAGAACTCTTCCCATCTGCCTGGTTCAAGTGTGTGTATGTATTTGTGTGTGTGTTTGTGTGGTCGTGTTTTTCTAACATTGTGAGGCCCGTTCAGTGGTCCCCTCGAGGGAAATTGATTATTAAACATACTAAATGATGCTTTTTTGAAAATGTAAAAATGCAAAAAGGTTTCTGTAAGGGTTAGGTTTAGGGGTGGAGTGAGGGTTAGGGGACACAATATTCAGTATGTACAGTATAAGTCATTATGTCTGTGGAAAGTCCCCACAAAGCATAGAAACGTGTATGTGCTTTGTAGGTACTGTATAAGTGCTGTTCGGATCAAAACTCTGGCATTGGCTCTTTTTCCTCTGCTAGATTCACAGACTGTGGTCTCTTGAGGGCAGAACAGAGGCTAAACAGAACGAGTGAGACAGAGAGATGCAGCGTTCGTCACCGTCACTGTTAACTAACAGGCTATTAATTGTGTTTCTGTGCAAAGGCGCTGTCGCCTCCAATTGGCAGACGTTCTGGCACAGCGTCCAATCGTTGGGCAGCCTGCCAGAGACTGACAGGGATTTAACTCGCCTTCTCCACCCACATCACTTAGTCATGCCATGCATTTCCACATCAGCCAATTAGTAACTCATTACCAGCGCAACACAGAGTAAACACGCTAACAAGCATTTGATGGTAATAGTTAACTTCAGTTTAATCAACGTCAGGGCGATGGCAACTTGTCCACTTCTCCAAAAGTCTTTAACCTGTCTGGTCATTTCTCAAGCTCATTCTGTCTGTCTTCATTTTTTCATCTCTCCACTCTCATCCTTCTCCTCTCCCATCTCATCCTTTGCTGTCTTCATCTTCGTTTGACTCCTTTTCTAGGCACTACGCTCTGTTGGTTCTCTTTCATCTGTTCTGGCATAGCCAGACCTTTGACTGCAGCAAAAGGTCTGATGCTTTTATAGAGGGCTGGTGGAGGGCTTAGCATCTCTAACATCTCTAGGGCTTAGAGATGTATTGTATCACAACAGTCACAAAAAAGACTGGTGTGGAAAAAATTATTAATAATTAAAGGTGAGGTAGGTGATTTTTTTTCAGAAGCATTTTTGTTATGCTGGTTGAAAGTCTCCTTACATCCTGATAGCAATCACTGCGTAAAGAGTTATAAATATATTTATATATCTTCTGTCGAAGGTGCAGGACCACAAAATGTTCACCTAATCATTGCATTTGGTCCGAATGCAATGATAGGATGTCCTACTTGCCTGTCAAACTATTTATTTGCATACCTGCACGCACTGTTGGAGGAGGCGTGGCTTTGGAAAGATGATTTTATGCTTTCAAAGCTAGGTTGCTATTGCTAGCCTCTCTGAAATTGCCTAGCCTACCTTTAACTGCACCAAAAACACAGCAAAACAGCAGAAAATATGTAAAGACTACTGTAAGTACATTAATAACTTGTGCGATTACTCATGGAAGATGCGGTAAGTCTGCCTGACTGATCAGGTTATCACTTAGTGGATGGGGAAAGAATTTTGTGTGCGCTAAGCATCAGTAGGTTAGCGAACAGACTGTGGGCGTCTCTTTCTTGCAACCTTCCTTTCATCTCTCTTTTTTAGCAGCATCGTTTCTTTCTGTTTCTCTCTGTCTGACCTTATCTTGTTTCCCGCAACCTTCACCCCATCACCTGTGCTCTTCTCTGTGGAAGAACGAATGGTCTTTTCAGTCTCAAAGGTCACAGAAAGGTCACGGTCGGCGTTTAGATTCTGGAAACTGAAAGGGAGCCGAGAAACTCTCTCTCTGGAGAGAGAGAGAGAGACGAGAGAGACAGAGAGACGGAGAGAGAGACGGAGACAGAGAGAGAGAGAGAAACAGAGAGAGACCGAGAGAGAGAGACGGAGAGAGACCGAGAGAGAGAGACGGAGAGAGACCGAGAGAGACCGAGAGAGAGAGAGACGGAGAGAGACAGAGAGAGAGAGACAGAGAGAGAGAGACAGAGAGAGAGAGACAGAGAGAGAGAGACAGAGAGAGAGAGAGAGAGACAGAGAGAGAGAGAGAGAGAGAGAGAGAGAGAGAGAGAGACAGAGAGAGATAAGAGAGACACAGGGAGAGAGAGAGAGAGAGAGAGAGAGAGAGAGAGAGAGAAGAGAGACACAGGAGAGAGAGAGAGAGAGAGAGAGACAGAGAGAGAGAGAGAGAGACAGAGAGAGAGAGAGAGAGAGAGAGAGAGAGAGAGACGTCTCAAAGCTGGAGCACTAAATATGATTTAGAGGATGGAGGGCAATTCAAGCACACTGTTATTTGACTCAAATCTTATTTTCCTATTAATCTTCACTCATGTAGATGCTGGAGGTGGATACAGTCAATAAGACTGAGATTGTTTACATATATTTTGTAAGGTTCCAATAGAATTAATTAACTATGTTAGCTTTAATTAAATTTGTGTAACACTATTAAATTGATTTAATTTTGACTTTAATTTGACACAAACGTTGTTGTGTCCTTTATGTGGGATTTCTTGTTTTATTAAATTTTAATAATAGGAGCATGCTGATAGCATCACTGTAACTGTTACACCTTGTTTACTGGACAACATGGGGTGCTGGTATTATAATCAACAATGCTGTCTACACACGCACTGTTTGCTACACTTGTAGTGTAGACGCTGTGTAAGACTCTCATGCTAAAACTGAGAGGTTGCATCTGTAAATTCATCTCTTGAAAAGCACCACCATTATAGCCATCAACAGTCTGCTTTTGTCAAATCACCGTCTTCAACCATAAATGTTAAGAAAATTATACTGCTTCAAGACTGTCATGCTTTGTGTTATAAAATGTTGTAATTATTTAGGCTGTTTGTTCGCTTACCCATTTGAAGGGCTTCTGTTAGCATCTATATATCACCATAAAACGTGTCTGATCAGTGTCTAGTAGTCTTGCCTCTAAACCATCCAGAATGATACAACTAGAAGGCAACTAGTCATTCAGAGACTACTGCAACTAGTCAAGTTTTGCATATCCCTAGTTGTTCAATACACACACGTATTGGTATTTTTAATTATATAGGTATTGTGTAGTGATGCCAAGTAAATTATATAATTTATTTGGCTTCATTACCAATTCTCTTTCACCTTTTTATCTCCTCTCTTTTTCTCTATCCAAGCATCTTTTTATCTTTTAATCACATCCTCCATCTATCATTCTCTCTATCTCTCTGTCTTCTCTTTCATTCGTCCTCTGAGACCATCTCTCTTTTCTTGGTGGTTGATGAATGTGTGGACTAAAACAAGGGACGGTTTCGAGAAGTGCTTCTGATTTGTCCTTCATGTCGCTCTTAAAACGCATTTCTACAAAGCCGTAGTTTGTTCACAAGCTGTTTCATGTATCGCGTTAAAAAATTGCACCAATGAAATGTTCGACTACATCTGAACTGCTGTTGTTTGTTTTCTGTTTCACCGCCTCTATTTTGTTCTGTGTTCTGTTTTTTGTGTGTGTGTGTGTATGTGCAGTGTGCTTTGAGTGTGTATTTCAGTTAAATGACTGTGTGAGTGAGAGGCTGTGAGTGTGTGATATTATGAGGAAAGCAGAGATGGACGAGAAGCTGTATCAGTCGTTGGCGCGGCCACACCCGGGCCTGGAGCTCAGTTACTCCAGCTCATCTGAGGAAGAGGATGGCACCAACCTTAATCACAAACACTACAGAGAGACGCACACCCGTACGGACTACAAGCCCGACCGCAGGTTCACCTACAACAGCCACAAGATTCGCAGGAAACCCATGGAGCTGTCCAAGAAGGGTATGACCTTTAAATTTCACCAAACATTGTGTTTCAGCAACCACCTGCAATCCAGTTTAACCAGCTGTTGTGCCATGAGTACTTGAATTTGAAAAATGTGTTGAGCACAGGCTCCTTCCCAGCTAACAGTTTAAGGTTGTAAGAACGTTTCCTGAAACATTTCCATTAAGTATGTTATTTTAAAAGTTCTAGGAGTGTTTTTTAGACATTATGTTAATGTTATTGCTTGGTCATATGTTGTGTATATGTTGTTCAGACTTTTTTAATTCTGTGACGTTTTCAAAACGTTCCACAACTTATCAAAAACGTTTTTCCCTATGATATATAAAAAGGTTTTAGTAACATTACTGAAATAATGTTTCTTGATATCTTTGAGAGAACTTTTAGAGAACATTAACCAACATTCTGGGGTTTCTTGTTAGTTGGGTCACTATGTAAATTAGGTTTGTGGATTGCATCTCGCTCAGAAAACTCACTGCTGTTTGCTTACCGCAATCTATGTCGTGCTGTTGCTGCCCACGGTAAACAGCCAGTTCTTTTCTTATAAAGGAAGATATTTAGTGCATTTTTTAGTGATCAAGGCAGAAATAATTTATCACATGATGATGAAATGGAGTAGAACCGGGCATATTTCCAGACATGCGCTGTAGTTGAGCGTATTTTCATCGTTATTAAGAGCTGATTCCAGTGTCTGGATTACAGTAGTGGAGATGTTAACAGTAGTCACGGTAAAGTTTGCTGTAATCTTCCACATCCTTCAAAACTGAGCACTTAAAAGTGACCCAGAAAACTGTAATCTGTGACGGGCAAACTGCATTCAGCACAAACCTTTTGGCCATGTTTGTGTCGTCACCTGATTTGCATAATTTCTTTAGACAGCATGGTGGTTGAGACAGCACATACAAATAAAAAACACTATCAGAGGGCACAACTCATTCTTTGTGACTGTATTTATTTGAAGAAACATCATATGAAGAAATGATTTCACACCCAGACAAACTCGACTGTCAAAACATTGCCACAAATAAACACTAAAGACTAAACAGTGTTTTAGTCTAATTTCTGATTACAGCATAAACGTTTGTTTGATATGTGAAAATAAGGAAAGGATGATTATATGGTTTGAATTATTTTGTTGTTTCATTTATTTATTAAAATTGGCTTCCAAAACACGCAAGTGATGTCAAATGAAAATTCCCACAAATCTCTGTATGACTGTGTGTTTGTGAGAGAAAGAGACCGCAATAAAAGATGACACACAATTCATGTTACTATGGAGCTTAAAAGGTGTAATAGTATCTGCACCCTTTTTTGTGACATGTAAAAAATCAAATTGAATTGTTAGCAGATATAAGGATAGATGGATATATTGGTATGATTGTTAAGCTGAATGTGTTAGTTTTCATCTCATTAATGTGAAATGTTAGTGCGGTGCGGCCCAAGAAGAACAGCAAGAGGTGTGGCGTGTGATGTGCTTCTGACAGAGCGTTACATGTGCATGCTTTATGGCATTTTGTGTTGTGGTCTGTGAGCATTAACACACGGCAGCGTTTCGAACAGGTTACAGTGAGGTTATTGTTCCCTAATCAATCAGATGCTATATGCAAAATAAAACATCCCAGTTACCACGGAAACAGCTTTACAAAAAGAGAGAGAGCGAGAGAGAGAGAGGGATAAAAAAGAGAGAGTGTGTTAGAGAAAGGCCTTTCACCCAAACCTCTTACCCTGGCTTTCTCCATCCGTGTCTGCTCTGGACGAGTGAGCGTTTGTGTGTGTGTGTGTGTACAGGGGTCAGGCTTAGAAGCACAGGGTCATGTTCGCAGTGAAGGATGGAGAAGTGCATCGTGGGCAATTAGTACTGAGATGATTAGAGCATGGAGAGTGGTGAGAGGGGTCGCCACGGAGACAGAAGTCAGAGAGGTAGAGTAGACGATTCTTCAGGACACTTGAGTAAAAAGCTGACTCCTCTCTTTCTCTCTCTCTGTATCTCTCTCACACACAGGTCTGAAAATCACACTGAAAAAGCCATCACAAATCCTTTACCTAGACGCGTCAAGAAAAGAAATAAGATAAGATGAGAAAAGATGAGTTGAGAGGAAGAGAAAAGGAAAAACATGAGAAGAAAAAAGAGATGAGGAGAGATGGGAGAAGCAGAAAGAAAAATAAAATAAGAGATGAGATAACATGAGAAGAAATTAGATAAATTAGTAGTAGATAAAAGATGAGACAGGATGCGACGAGAGAAAAAGGAAGAGATGACATGAAAAGAGCTGAGCTGAGTTAAAATGAGATGACATCAGAAGTGAGATAAAATGGGATGATGAGATGATGAGAAGAGATCAGATGATGAGAAGAGATGAGCAAGAGAATGTGATGTAGTTAGATATGGATGTGTGTGTGTAAACCCTCATGTGTCTTACTCTCTCTCTGAGATTCTTGTGGGAATTTAAATGGTCACATTTTGTGCAGTTAAAAGCAGTTAAAAACTCTTTTCTGAAATATTTATTTGGGGTTTCCAAGCTATTCTTTATTCTTCATGAGCTCCAGAAAACAGCATGAAAACAGCATGAGCTCCCGAAATCTCTTCAGTCAGTACAGTTCAGTAACTTTAGCTCTGAACTATAATCCACTAGCCTGAGTGTGTATGTGTACTCGTAAAACTGTATTTGCGTGTACAGGGAAATGAATTTGTGTTTGTCTTTTTTGGTTATCTCAGATTTTTCGGAACCATCCCAGACCACATTCCGTGATTTCCAGACAGAGCTTCACATGGGAAATCAGGAGCTTGCGTACCCGAGGGTCGTGTCTGCAGGTGTTGCTTCAGATCCAGAGTCAGAGGGCGGTGCCTCCCCTGACCATGCCTTGCGGTTGTGGATGCAGGAAGTGAAGTCAGAGCACAGTTCCTGTCTGTCGAGCCGAGCAAACTCGGTTCTGTCCCTCACCGATACGGAACAGGAGCGCAAGTCTGAGCCAGAGAATGGTAAGAGAACTTTTTTAGGTTAGCCAGATTGTGATGATGATGATGCTCAGTGATATTTCATTTATGTTTGTGTGTGTGTGTACGTGTGTGGGTTACTGTGAAGTGCCCTCATCAGTGTATGACTTTACAATTTTAATGAGAGTTGACGCAGAGGGAGATGCACACACGGTTAAACAGACTTCCCAGTTTAACTGCACACACACACACAATTTCCTCTACATTACCCACTAATGCAATATTTATGTGGTGCGCTTATAACTACTTTGGCATGTAAACTATACTCCATTATCTCATGCACATACACATTAAGGTTATATTATTGTTTAAGGGTGATATTTGATTGACCCCTGTAGAATTATTTTAGACCATCGTCTTTGCAATTATTGGTTACGTCTGGTCGTGTGCTTCACTCGTTCCTGCTTTTTCAGATTTAGAATTTTCTCTACACATCGGTCTTAAAAGAACTGTTTACCAAAAATTGTTATTCTGTTTATTTACTCACTCTTATATAATTTGATTAAGAAACCTGGATTATATAAAAAACTCTATGATATGACTCTGTGTGTGTGTGTTTATATGACTCTGTGTTTGTGTGTGTTTATATGACTCTGTGTGTGTTTATATGACTCTGTGTTTGTGTGTGTGTTTATATGACTCTGTGTTTGTGTGTGTATTTATATGACTCTGTGTTTGTGTGTGTGTTTATATGACTCTGTGTTTGTGTGTGTGTTTATATGACTGTGTGTGTTTATATGACTCTGTGTTTGTGTGTGTGTTTATATGACTTATATGACTGTGTGTGTGGTCAGGTATGAGAATAGAGCTCTCTTCACTTCAGCATCTCTGAATCTGGAGTCAGTTCAGAGGTTCTTTAACATCAAGACCTCTCCGCTGAACTCCAGTCTATCACTGTCAGTAAAACACACTGTAGCTGTTCATACACAGAACCCAACAAGTGGATTATAAAGTGAAGATGTTTGTGTTCATCGAGACAAAACCATGAGAAACCAATCAGAGACCTGCTAGCTTTGAGGCCATCTACTGTATGTGCTACCTATAGTGTACTCCTTAACAATGACTAAATCTTTTAGTATATTTGTAGATTTGTAGCTGCCATACCTGTCCGTAAGCACCACTAGTTTTGTGTTTCTACTGAAAGAACTTAAGTTTTTTCACTATAGCCATAACTGCTGCCTGAGAATTGAAATCACCATTCATAAAACCAAGAGCAAGACTCGCAGACATGCTAAACACAGGGATATTGTGTAATGTGACCCTAAGCTTCATCACGACGGCCAGTGGGTTCCTAACACTCTCTGTTTTATACTGTATCTCCACTCTGAAATTCAGGGTAGGTGAGTTTTTTCCAGAAACATGTTTGTTGTGCTGGTTGAAAGTCTCTTCACATCCTGATAACAATCAAGGTAAGGTGGGAAAATATCTTTAGACATCTTCTGTGGAAGGCAAAGAACCATTAAATGCCCGTCCGAATGCAATGATGGATGTCCTACGTGCTTGTCAAACTATGTATGTGTTCATATGTGTTGGAGGAGGCGTGGCTTTGGAAAGCACTCTTAAAGGAGGGAGGGATCTTATTCTTTCAATGCTAGCTTGCCACTGCTAGCCTTTCCGAATTTGCCTATCCTAATTTTAATGCTCACATTTTCAGTTTGAAGAAGCGATTTATGACAGGTTTTTAAAAACTCGTCTGTGTTCTTGGTCTCCCGAGAGGAGCGCTTTCTGTGGCTGTCGCAGGTGCTAAAAGAGTCTTTTCCTGTCAGTAGACAGACTCTTCCCCAGAGCCGAAGTGAGAGCCCCAGTCTCGCAGACTCGCTTTTCAGCTGTCGTGACACCACCGGAGCCTGTAAATGTCGCAGTTTGTTCTTTAAACACCAATGGACTGTGGATTACACAGCCGCAGTAAATTCATTATCATGCTAAAGGTTTTTAATTTACTAAGTCCTGGAAAGGTAAAATGAGATTCTATTGAAAGTCAAAGGTGACAGAATTGAGACAGACAGGCAGCGGTGGAAACACAATGTACGATGACCAGACAATAATACAATTAATCCAATGGATGTCTGGGGAATTGAAAAACTATATATCTGCTGAACAAATTGAGCAGCCAATTACCACACATGGTGTGTGTGTGTGTGTGTGTGTGTGTGTGTGTGTGTGAGAAAGAGAGAGAGCGAGAAAGAGAGATGGATCACATCTTGTAGCAGTCATTATTAAAACAGCTATGTGTAAATGCATTCAGCTTTCACCTCTCAAAGTTAAAACCTCTGATGTCTTATCAATATTGTCATTCCACCCCAGCTAACAGGGAACATTCTCAGAACATTCTCTAAACATTCTCTAAGAATGTTTGAAGAACATTCTTATAACCAAGCAGTAACGTTAATGGATGTTTTGAATATTTCTAGAACTTTCAAAATAAACTTTGTAACATTTAGTTACTTATTGGAAATGTTACGTAAACGTTCTTACAGTGTAAATTTTTAGCTGGGACAAAGCGTGTGTGTATGTGTGTGTGTGTTTGTGTGTGTATGGCAGGTTCTGAACATTAAAGCAGTATGCCGGATCACAGACATGCATGTGTGTGTGTGTGTGTGTGTGTGTGTGTGTGTGTGTTACTGTATACCTGTGTGTAACTTTACAAGTCATTATTTTTCACTACACTATAATAATGCAGTTGTTCTGCCACAGTGCCCTACTGCAACACACACACTCAGCAGAATATATGTATATCTACACTCTGTCCACGTAGCTGTGCCCCCCCACGCCGCAGTCACACCCCCATATACTGAATTATGACTCCCACAGACTCATATGAATACAGAAAAGACAGAGATAAAAAAATCAAATCTAACTCATCTTTCTTTCTGTATTTTTCATTCTCTTCCTCTCTCCTTTTATTTTCTCATTTAATAGCAGTGGTACAGACCCTCTTTTCATATTCAGACAGAAATAGTCTTTTATTTGTTCCATTCATTCATTTATTTTTTTATCCGGTTATTTATTTATTTATATTTCTTTATGCCCTGACAGGAAATTGTCAGAGGTACAAATTAGAATAAAATGACCTCTCTCCCTACTCTACTCCCTCCCTCTCTCTCTCTCTCTCTCTCTCTCTCTCCCTACTCTACTCCCTCCCTCTCTCTCTCTCTCTCTCTCTCTCCCTACTCTACTCCCTCCCTCTCTCTCTCTCCCTACTCTACACCCTTCCTCTCTCTCTCTCTCCCTACTCGACTCCCTCCCTCTCTCTCTCTCTCCCTACTCTACTCCCTTCCTCTCTCTCTCTCTGCCTTGCAGTGAGATTACTCTATTAATTCTTTATGCTTGTGGGTGGCAAAGATTCTGGGCCTGAAGTGATGCATTTTCACCTATGAATTAATTTCATCTCTGTCTTTCATCTCTGAAAGTTCAGACATCAGAGCTGTCATTCCCATAACAGCGGTTTAGAGCAAGGAGGCAGATAGGAAGAGAGAGAGGGGCGAGAGAAAGAGAGAGAAAGATGGGTGGATGAAGAGTTTACGGTTGAGAAGACGACAGGAGGGTTTCCACTCCTCTGAAAGATGGACAATAAATTCTCAGTTTATTCTCAGTATGTGTGCATATTTAACAGGCAACAGTTGCTGTGTTATTACCATGAGATTATAACACAGATTTGTTATTTTTGTATTTGAAAAAATCTCGAAAACCAGCAGCCCTTTGTCATCTGGTTGCATCAACAGTTGATCAGTTAAAGACCACGTAAACAGTTGCAACCGATTTCAGTGTTGTGATGTAATACAGAATAAAAAAAAGAAATGGGGGGCGTGACAAGAAAAGTAGGCGTTTCAAAGCTTACAGTAATTGAACGTTGGAGGGGAGTGGTTAAGGGCTCTGGCTCCGCCCAAGCTGCCAGACTGACGTCATCACAGAATAGCTGCCAGTCCAGAGGGAAAGTAAATGTTCAGACAAAAGATTACAGAGTGCATGAATTAAAAATAAAAATGATGTGCACTGACAAATTATTTATAATAAACACTGCAAAAGTCCATAAAAAATAAGAATAATATATTTTCATTTCATGACTTTAAACACACACACAGTCTGTAATCGATAATCCTCATATGGCTAGCGTCCACTTAACTCTCTTCAAGAAATTCAATTTCGAATTCTGTGAATGTTTTGTCACCTAATTAATATTCATGAGGCTGATCAAGTTTATAAGAGCTCTGCCAGAGAGTTCTTGCACCTATGAAAATGTGCGGAAGACGCAGCAATAAAATACAGATCATTCATTCTCTATAACTGAGAAGAAAGCAGGCCCATCTGACACTATTGACATTATTAATCTATATGGCCTTCAAAAAAAGCAGAAAATGGTTCATTTTTTCTCTTAGAACGTTCTAGGTCACTTGCCCCCAAAATCACTCATAAAAGCAGAGGATGAGGTTATAAGATGACACTAAGCTATAAAATCTCTGTTTAGAGCTTTTTCTGTGCAGCACATTTTTAAAATACTAATAAATTATGTTAGATGTGTAAAGATGTAGCAGCCATATTGGTCATGGAGTCTTTAGGTGCTTAATAACAGGTTCAGATCTGCCTTGAGTTTTTTTTCTTTTTTACTTTTGGTCAATGATGAGACCTGCTGTAGACAATCTATCGTTCCAGTCTGAAGAGTAATCTCTTGGGCACAGAGATTTACAAGTGAACTAAAGTCTGAGAACTATTAAAAAGATTTTAAAATATAACAAATGGCTGCATACTTATAGTTAAACATCTGGTCTTGGAACGCAATTACTAGTGAGTTTAATAATGAAAAAAGCACAAACAGAATGATTTAAAAATGAAAATTGTTTCAAATCAAATTTTCGAGTAACAGCATTGTGTGTTATGTAAGGCATAACGTTTATGCTTGACATTAGGGAAATTTCTGTTTTTAATCATTTGGTTTAATAGACTCTGCTCAATCTAATAAAACGAAAACAAAGAATAGATGCTTCATTGTGTGATAATGGCGGTGGTAAGCAGTTTTCTCACTTAGCGAGGCGCATTTAAGGAATGCTTATTTATATACAATGACAAAAACGTCACCTAACTTGCCTGATCTGATGGCGTCTGAGCTGTCCAAACACATTATACTTGTGCGCTCATTTGCTCTGGGGTGGCAGGCCAAAGTTATTCTGATTTCTTTCAAATGTACATCAGGGCTTTATTACCTCCTTCAGAAAAAGTGGAACTGTGAAGTCTGTGTTTCAAGCCCGGAGAGTTGTCTGGGCTCCACAGAAGCCTGAACGATTAAAAACAGAAGACTGGGCTGAACTCTAAGAGAGTGTGTTGGTTGCACCGCACCTCTTTAGATCAGGAATTGAACAGGTGTGGTTTATATCAGCCCGTCCTCTCTGTTTTAATGATATCTTTGCTAATGACGCTGCCTTTAATCATCTTCTAGCTTTTGTAATGATCTTTCTGAACACGCTCGCCGTGCGATTTTCACACAGAGCTTATTTACTTCCGAGAACATTATTATTATAAAGGAGACATGAGGCTGTGAACTCTTTAGGAATAAGGGTTTGGTACGCGTGTAATTTGTGTGATGTTTACACGGGCCCATGTTTACCTGAAGTCTTATGTAGTGTCAGTTTTAATGAGGTTTCTGTTTTCATCTTGAGTGCGTCTCGGGAACATTCTCTGTTGAACTCTTCTTTCACGTCTGTGTGTTAAAGGGTGATGCGATGAGACGTTTTAAATTACTCCTGTCACTCTAGAAAGAGGGACTGTAAGGGGTGAGCGTTTCATACTCGCTTCTGTAGAAAATTGAGACTGTAGAAAATTGTAGACTGTAATCCAATTGAAAAAAATCTGGTAAATTTACAGAAAATTATTTACAGCGGCGTATTGTGATGTTTTTACAGTATTAAGAAATGCATTGTGGGACATCAGATAGTCAGATGCACTTTTCAGTATATTACTGTCTGTTTTTTAAAACATTTCTTACTGCATTCATGTAAATGACTTTATATATGTAAATTGTGAATAACATATATTTGGTGATTTAACAGCATACCAACTTTATTTGATTCGTGACCTAGAAACAATGCTGTATCTTAATGTTTTTTCATTTTAAATATTAGATGTTTTTTGTTTTTATTTTTAAGTCATAATCTCTTTGCATTCTCAAACTTCTGTAACATTTTGTTTATTTCCAGGTCTAAATTCTCAGTTGAATGTTCAGTGGGAACTCTTGTAAACCTCACTGTATACTTGTGTGTGTGTTCTTAAGATACAGTTTTAAAACCAGACACTTTTTTCACTCACACTATCTGTTTATCTGCTCTCATTCTTCTGCTCTGCATTCTGTCCGTTTCTATCTCTGTCATTTTACCATTTCTCCCTCAGCATCTGCTACCTGTACTGTTTGTACTTTATACTTTAGCATTTACACTTCCTGAGGCTTCTCCCTCTCTCTCTCTCTCTCTCTCTCTCTCTTTCTCTCTCTCTCTTTCTCTCTCTCTCTTTCTCTCTCTCTCTCACCCTGCCTTTTAATGTTTGAATGTTACAATGTGTTTTATTGGCATGACAAATACTAGCGTATTTGTTTTATCAAAGCACTAGTTTATAATACACAAAAGGGCAAAATGCATAATTCGGGAGAAAATAACATAATAATAACCGTAATAAATAAATGCGTGATGATATGAATACATACCAAAATAATAAATAACATACCAGAATAATAATACCATAACGAGAACTAGCAACAATAGTAAATGTGAGTTATACATATCAGTCAAGTTAAAGCGAGAGAAGCAGACAATACATATTATTCACAATGGCATGTTGAATCTAACTGCTACTGCACAGCAATAATTGGAGGGATTTGTTCACTGGTGGGAAAAGTTGTCAAATTGTCAGATCTCTCTCTCTCTCTCTCTATCTCTCTCTCTCTCTCCCAAACTGGGAGTCAACACATGTATGCATGAATTTATATATATGTTTATGTATATAATAAATTCCATAGACATAATGTTTTTTGTACTGTACAAACTGTATATTATACTATACTATAGTATACTGTACTATACTAACCGTACCCCTAAACCTAACCGTCACAGAAAACCTTTGCCATTGTTTAATGAACATATTCACCATTCAGTACGTTTTCTAAGTGATTTAGTTTGAGGACACAGGAAGTGTTCCTGTAAACCATGTTTATGTTTTCATACATTCATTCTTGAGCTCATGATGTGGTTTAAGCAGCAAGTGAGTTTAAATGTCCAACTTTTGGTATTTGTATTTCTGGTCACCACAAGCAACAGTGTGAATCCACTCCGTTTACACATGTTGTTATGTGCACACCAATTTCTACATCACCCACAATGTACCCCGAGGTGCGCACGTGATTGGTTAAACTGCATAAGCAAATTAGCACAATTTATTTTAGTTGTAAGCAAATCAGGGCCATAGTGTACACTGTAAATAATAAAGCTGTGACCACGCTAGTAACAGAGACAAGTGATTGTGCTGTTATGTAGTATAAGAGCACTGCGCACGTGTGTGTGTGTGGCTTTTAAATTTGTTTTGTTTAGCATAATGCAACTCTCTTGTGTAATAATCTGTGTAGAATCTCTCTCTCTTGCTCTCTCTCTATCTCTCTCTCTCTCTATCTCTCTCTCTGTCTGTCTCTCTGTCTGTCTCTCTCTCTGCCCTCTTCATCTGTCTTCAAACACACTTTAATTTCCTTCAATTTCTCACTCTGTTCTTTTAAGCACTTTGCTGTAACTGTTTTCGTCTCAAGAAACTCTCCATCTTGTCTGGTTCATCTTTAGCGAGTGGCTTAACTGTGTGTGATGCTCTGTTTTTTGTTGTAACATTGAAGTTGTTGCTTTAGGTGTGCCAGGTCTCCACCTTCACTGGAAAGATGATGATTACTGATTGGTCAGACAAGTTTATGTTTGATCAAAATTTTAAAGCAGCGTTACGTAAGGTTTTTGGTTGAAATTTGAATGTTTAATTTTGGTGTAGCTAGTCAGATCCTCCCTGATATGGTTATTACCACAACCATAAACTATGAGCACAGCATCTGATTCATTCATGCACAACAATATTACTCTTAAAATGTACAATTTTACATTTTAACTGCAGGAAACATGTTTGTTATGCTGGTTGAAAGTCTCTTCACATCTCAATAGCAATCACTAAGTAAAGTGTTGTGAAAGGGTCAGGGCTGTTAAAAGCTTGTCTAATCATTGCATTTAGTCCTACTTGCCTGTCATACTATGTATTTGCATACCTCAAATACAATCTCTCTCTCTCCCCATCTGTAACCAGTCTTGCAAGGGACATTTGATGGAGAAAGTCCTTCCTTTCACAGAAAGATAGACAGAACACGTTTCCATTGTTTCGATCACAGGAAGCACAGCCAGTGTCTGCTACATACAGCTGACACTCAAAGGAGAGACAGAGAGATGCAGCATGGCCCACATTTTCCTCTGGCTTCCTTGTGTAGCAGATGCTTGACATGGTGGTTCTTACTGGAACAGACAGGCACACCCACCCATGTGTGTTTCACACCATCTCCAACATGATTTCCTACCAGCACTCTGTCTTCTCTTTTCATGACGTGTTGTTGGTAACTGCTAATATCACAGTGCTGCAGAACATTAGCAAGTGTAGCCAGAGGGTGTTAGGAAGCTATAACAGAGCATTCCCTAATGGTGATATTATAATAACTATCATTGTCATCATCATAATTCCTTCTTCCACCATTCGCAATGATGCATCAGGAGATATTAGAAATGTATTCTGGTGTTGACAGCGCAGGAAGAACCAGGGAGTGTGACTTGTGTCTGTAACATCTGCCAATGTTCGGCACACTTCCTTTATGTAATAATCAGCAGTATGTGTGAATTTGAGGAGGTTTCCATATGTCAGATTTTGTTCTGGAAAACAGCGTATCCCAGCTAAAAATGTTAGGTTGTAGGAATGTTTCCCTTAAGAACGTTTCCATTAAGAATCAAAACATTAACAATGTTTTAGGAACGTTCAAAACGTCCAGTTTTTTAGACATTGTGTTAGCATCTTTGATTGGTTATAAGAATGCTATTCAGACATTTTTAATTCTGTTGCATTTTTAAAATGTTCTACTAACAACTTAAAATAAAATTGTTTTTATGTAAGATATGTAACCAAAAAAAATTCTACTATTGTCACTGCGAAAGCTTTTTGATAACTTTGAGAAAACGTTTAGAGAATGCTAATCAGCGTTCAGAGAACGTCCCCTGTTAGCTTGGATGCCATTGCTCACAGTGTGATGCGTTTCATAGCCAGTCCTCACTCCTATTTACACTTCCTGTGTGACAGACGTTTCTAACACACCTGGCACACCAAGTGGATCTCAGCCTAAACTTGGCAGATTTGTCATAAAAATGGATGGTGGAACACATTTTATACAAGACGTTTCTTGAAACTGAGCAAGTAATAATAAAATATATATATTTGGGGTGATTTCTGAGGTTTTCAAGTGATTTTTTTCTCTTCTGGACCAAGAGATTCATGTTACTTGAAAACCTCTCAGATGAAACAGAGTTTTCACAAACTCTGAAACGTGTCTGTATTTGCAGGGATGAAATCATGACAGATCGCTCAAGCGGCACTCGGTGGATTTAAGTTGTTAAAGTCTGAGGCAGGAAGTAGACGGTAATTACTTTTTGTGAATTTGTTAATGTACATGGGAGTATAACAGGTCTCTGTTGTTTCATTTCTCAAAAATGTGGCTATGTGGAAAGGAAGACCTGGTCTTAACAGACTCCTAATCATAATTTCCGATGATCACCTGAAAGCTCTAGAAGTTTGAAAGAAGCACTTTAGTTACTATTTGAAGACGAATCATTCAGACTACTGTCATTTCCAAAATCACTCTTTCTACATCAAAAATAATTTTCACAACAGTTTGATCTCTAATACAATGAGGACGGGTTGAATATTGTTGAATATTGCATTAAAAGTAGGGTAGGCAATTTCGGAGTGGCTATTCATAGCAAGCTAGCATTAAAAGCATTAGATCCAGCCCTCCCTTTAGAGCACTCTCCAAAGCCATGCCTCCTCCAACACATAAACATATGTAGTTAGACAGGAAAATACATTTACATTTATGCATTTGGCAGACTTGCAGCACATTTAAGGATGCATTTTATCAGTATGTGTGTTCCCTGGGAATCGAACTCACTACCTTTTGCTCTACCAACTGAGCTAACAAATAGGACATCCTATCATATCATTTGACCGAATGCAATGATTGGATGAGCATTTAATGGTCCAGCGCCTCCCACAGAAATTATATAAATATATTAAGAACACTTTACTTAGTAATTACTATCAGGATGTGAAGAGACTTTCAACCAGCACAACAAAAAATGTTTCTGAAAAAAATTAACCAACCCTGCCTTTAACATTTTTTTCATTTCAAATGTAATTTTTTTTTTTAAATGATGCCAAATCCATGTTCTGGTTTCAGACATATGAGGGTACGTCCTCTTGCAGAACCAGCCCGCAGCACAAACCTGAAGTGTTATCGGGTGGGGTGGCGTCTTCCACCCACAGTGACAGATGTCACGCATAACAACTCTGAGGTGCTTGGCAGGGCACAGCATGCCACTCACTGAAGAAATAAAGTGTATGAATATTTAGCATCTGATGAGCCGAAAGATGGAAAAAGTAAGAAAAGAAACATGCAGGAGCATAAATGGGGACTCAGAAGATCCCAGTGTACCTCTCTCCCTGCATGACGGTCTTGAACACACCCCCTCCCAGCATGAAAGAGAGTCATTATACATTCATGTGTAAATCCCTTCCCTGAGCTCGTTAATCCTATTGTGTTAATTGATTGATGGTTTGATTAATTAATGTCAGGGGGAAGTATTCAGCTGACATGTTTTTTTTAGAGAGGAAAGCGCGCACACACACACACACACACACACACACAGTGTCAAAGTGTGCGTTACTTCTTTTACTGTTTTTAGCTTGGAAATGAAAACAGGTTACATAATGAATCTATAAAATCAAAGCCCTATGAAACCAGGATAATAATTAATATAATGCTCTTTTTACAATATTGTGTGGTACATGTTCCTTCTGTGTGTATTATAAGGACTGATTGTTTACATTTGCTGTGTGTGTGTGTGTGTGTGTGTGTGTGTTGTTTCTTAACCTCTGATTGTCGTGCAGTGTGTGTGTGTGTGTGTGTGTGTGTTTGCTGTAGAGTTCTGGGACTTGGAAGATAATGAAACAAAAGGTGTAACTTAGGTTTTCAAAGAGTTGATTAAAGGGAGTTTGGATTATGAGAAAATACTCCCTCATACTTTCCTTTTAAACAACACACTGTTAGTCTCTTTCTTTCCACTCAACGAGCTCAAGTGACTCATCTTCAGAGCTTATAAATGTATTTGCATCTTAATGGTTTAAATATGCGAGACGCTCGCGCACAAACACATTGACTACTGCCTTTATTTTGTGCTTTTATAACTCACCCACAAGTAAGAAATCTCTCCAAAGACATCAGTTTCATCTAAACCATTTAGTCAGTCACAGAAGATGCAGATGTTCCTCTCTGAGTAATTACGGAGCGATTTTATGTTGTTTCATTTTTTTAAATGCATTTTTGCCCATTTACATGGTGCATTCCTTTCAAATCATTAAAGGTCATTTTCGTCACAGGAAAATCAGGCATAATAACCAGACCAGACCAAGTCATGTAGCGTATCTTCTGTCAATTATGTAAAAACAATTTATTTTGCACCTCTTGATTGTCTTGTTTTCTTTTGAGACTGTGCATTTGTATGTTAGCGTGTACGTGTGTATGTGGCATCGCTCATATCTTTGTTAGCATGGTGGTCTTTATAACGCTTATCTTTCTCCTGTCAGCTTGTTAAATGTTCTGTCATCAAAATGTGTCACTTTAACTGCCGTTTCCTCACACATAGACACACACACACACACACACACACGCGTAGACCTGATGCACACGTATGTCGCACAACTGATTGTATGTCGCACGACTGAAGTTGATAATTGCCACCGGTTTCGTTTCCTGCCATCAATGTGCGTTACTTACAGGAAATCACATCGCAAGTATGCGGTTAATATTTCTTAGTTTGTGTTTTTAAATTGCCTCACAAGACCTGTTTTCTAAAGCGATGTGAAATAAACAGCATCTGAGATGAGGTGCGGTAACCCAGAAAATCTGTTACCTGAGTAACGAGATGTAGGTCACCAGGGTAACGGTGCATATGTCAAGAATTGTCAGCGCTCTGTGTGCAACAAGTGTGGGCATCCTTGCTTATGTATGTGCACATCTGCTAGAGTCTCTCTAGAGGATGAGATAAACCCGAGAGAAACTAATCACCCAATCTATTGTTCATCTTTGTCCATCCTCACACACTCAACATTCTGTCCTTTGGCATTCATACACCCCAGAAATTGGGGTGTGGGCATCACTTGCCCTTAGGCATCATGGGAAATCTCAGGAGAGGGTTGAAATGGTTTGTTTGGAATACGTAATGACTGCGGGATAGCGTCTCTTTCAAGCAGATGTGTAAGTAGCTTTGAAAATCGATCTGCGTGTTCCCACATACATTTTTCCCCTCTCATTTTTCATACCTCTGGGTTTTTGTGTCCGTCTGTCCCGTGTATGTTTGTTTGATGCTTCAGAGGTTGGTAAGTTAGTCATGTTAACTAATTAATGGATTAATGGCTTGTGGACTGAAGGCTGGGCTGCTGTATATATACTTGTGCACCAACGTATACACAAGTGAGGATAATGCTTTTAGAGTTGTATGCTGAATTTAATAAAAGAGAGAAAAGGGCCAGAGTGGAAGTCATGGGAAGGTGAGTATAACAAGCTTTTGTGGTGTCAAGATTTCCTTTCC
Source organism: Chromobotia macracanthus (assembly GCA_036877525.1). Lineage (NCBI taxonomy): Eukaryota > Metazoa > Chordata > Actinopteri > Cypriniformes > Botiidae > Chromobotia > Chromobotia macracanthus. Next base: position 10,079,139 of record JAZGTH010000058.1, on the reverse strand, counting down.
ACAGACATTTAAGAGTTCTACGTATGGCAGGCAACTGAATAACTTGCAGAAGATTTACTGTACACTGTGGGTGCATGCGTGCGTGCATGTGTGATAAAGTCTGTTGTAAATAGACTGTGTCATATCTGATAAGCCCAATGAATAGAGGGCAATAAAACAGAGCAATGAATCTAGCCCGAAATTTATAGACACACACACACACACACACACTTGTCCCTATTTGAGTCTCTTTTTTCATTTATTTACTCTCTTGAGCCTCAGATTGCTTTTCAATAAGGGATCTGCCTATAATTGGCACGCACATGGTTTTTGATAAGACAAGGACGAACAGCAGCAACAGTAAAGGAAGGAAAAACAAGAAAAGAAAAAAGAAGAGACAGATACAAGGTAGAGAAAGACAAATAAAAGAGAGGGCTGATGTAAATCAAACAGAAGGGATGTCCAGTTGTAAAGTTTTATTGTGGTATAGAGGACAGCAAGAGGCCCTCGGGGCCTCCCGCTCCGGAGGACCGATGTGAGGCCGCAGAGGCGCATGAAACGCCGGCAGATGCAACATAAGCACAAAAGCAGGAACCCAGCCAAGTGAGCATGATGCAACAGGCGGGTGGGTAGACGACAAATCAGCGCTCTAAAACTGAGCCACTGCGCGGGCAGAGTCGTGGAGTGGGAGAAAATCTGTGAGGTTTCACAGTGTGAGTCGCAGCAGCAGATGCTGAAACTCTTTGCCGCAGCTCTGCGTTGGGATTTACAGCAGATGTTTCATTGTTTAGCAGTTTTCCTCAAGTTGCTAATATGCCAGAGTAGCAAGTGTGAGATTTTGGCGGTGCACACAGATCAGCTGTGTCAATCAAACTGAAAATAATTCAACAGAAATTTTATCAACTCAAATCGATGTTAACAAACCCTGGAGGTTCCAGATACTGTTTATTTAGTTTACAATCTTTCATTGATGATTTCAGATGCTGGTGATGGGGTGGGCAGTAGGGTAACATTCAGGCTTGAACCCTTCCTAAGGAAGTCTAAACCAAAGGTTGTTTGGAAGAGGATTGAAAAAGAACATAGTACTATAATTTATTATTAATATTATAATATTATTTATTAAAATTAGGACCATTACTAATACTTATATCATTTTTACATAAAACATGTTTGTACCATTGCAGTAACCACAAATGTCATTACGATTTAGAGTTTGACATCAGAATGAGATGTTTGTGAAAATAATTCTCCTGAGGGTGTAACCATAGCAACCGTATGCTTTCCATTATGAGCATGTTTCATTGATGTTCTCCTAAAGTTCATCAATGAAACATAAGTACTGACATTATTTATCACTTTACTATAGATTTAAATATCACAAATCAATTACAAACATGGTTGCCATTTGGCTAAATGTGCTGGGGCCCGAAAAGACAAAAAGAGGAGCCTCAATATATAAAAATTATAAAGTAATTCCTCTAAAGATATATAATTTTCACATAGGTATCAACAAATAAAACTGCATTTTAAAGATTAGACATGTCTTTATTGTCCAAACAAAACTAAAGGTCTGTCTTCAGAAGCCAATAGTGGGTTGCCTTGTTAAAGCTGCCATCCGTGACTTTCGCCTTTTTTTTGCCATCTCTGTTTAAAACGTAAAATTGCAGTTTAATTTACATACTTTTCTTTATGTTTCCTGAAGTCAAATGAAACCGAATGGACATTTCCTGGGAAATCAGAACTGACAAATATTTTAGCTTAGATAATAAGATAATAAATGCTTTAAGATAATAAATGGTTAAAAAAAATCTATAGTCTAAAATCAACTAACATATTACTTAATGTAATATATGTCAGAATAGATAGAAGTTTTAAACTAGAGTATAATTGCAAACACACGATCCGTCTTGTGGGGCATAAAGTGAAGCAAGGTATGTTTGTCAGAATTTGCCTTGGATCTATTGAGCGAGTGTCATAATCAGGTCTCTGCTGTGACAGATGAAGATTTGAGGATGGATTGGTGGTGGTGGGGTTGTCATGTATCCGAGGAGACGGCTGTGGGCAGGATGGAGCTGTACATTTCCATAAGTGAAACAGATTGATTTTCCTAAAGTAATTTTAAAGTAAGAGGGATATTTAATAATGGTGTTATGGCTATAAAGTTTCCACCCTCACTCTCTCTCTCTCTCTCTCTCTCTCTCTCTCTCTCACACACACACACACACATTAACTTGCATAAGTTGATCCTGTCTTTGTTTCTGTAGGGAGAGAGCAATGCCTACTGAGAGAAAGAGCGATGTAAAACAACAGTAGCAAAGACTTAAATTGAGTTTTCTGACATCTCTGGTGCAATCATTGTCACACTCATTTAAATGTGTGTGTGTTTGCCTGCATGCCTCTTTCAGTCAAAGGTTTTTGCACTGGATTATAAGGGCCAAGCTCTGTTGCCATGGAGACCAGCCAGGTTAATGGTCCTTTCCTGTGCGCACACACACATTTACAGATCTCTCATATAATGTAATATATTATATTATATATAATATATTTTAATCTTAATTTCTGCATTGTGTGTATATACTGTATATATCTGTACTGTATGCAGTATATCAATCATGGTCTACAATAACCAAACTTTTATATATGCTCACGTAGATAGAAAGACAGATAGACATTTGTAATGCTGATGCATTACAAAGGAAAATGTGTCTGTTTTTTATTTGCCACTGGATCGATGAGTGATGGTGTTTTGATTACATTATCTTCAGAGGTCTATTCCCATTCAAACCATTGTGCAATTACACTGTCTTAAACATCATACACTCTCATAGATCAGAGACAGTCTAATTCAATCAGCAGACCTGATCTAAATCAATGCTGTTCGCTCTCAACGCCACAGTCAAGTGAAATACAATGTGTTTCTAAGTGCATTAGATAATAGAGAAGTGATTTCAGGAGGAGAGTTTTTCAGTGTGAATCTAAATCCAGTGCATGTTTTAGTGAGGTGTGTGTGCATGTGTGTGTGTGGCAGCAAAACCTTCTTTTGGGGACGTCCTCATGTGTATAATTACATTGTAAAAGTGCAGAATGTTCTGTTAGGGTTAGGCTATAGTGTTTATAACTAGCTGTGTATAAAAACACTAGAAGTGTATGGAATGTCCCCATTTATATAGATAAGTAAATGTGTGTGTATGTGAGAGAGAGCGAGAGAAAGAGAGAGAGAGAGAGCGAGCGTGCCTACTGCATGTGGGGCTTCCCAAAGATCACCTGCCAGGCTTCTTGTGGCCTTTCTTTCCCCCACAATCGCAATTGTTTTTCATTGTTGTGTCGCATATGGGAGTGTAGAATAGTTTTTTAAAGAGTTTTTTAATTTGAGGGAATTTTATCTAGTTTCCCAGGTGATGAAGACAGCAAAAGAGTAATACAATACCAGAGCTTTAAAAAAGAGATTTCCTAATTGAATTTGTCCAACCGCTTTGTATGTGTGTGGCTTTGTGTGCATGTGTGTGTGTGTGTGTGTGTGTGTGTGTGTGTGTCACGTGTGTGTGTGTGTGTGTGTGTGCGCGTTCTCCTAATAGAAAGTGTTCTTCTCAGATTAGGAAGTAATTTTGGCTTTCAGAGAAGATTAGATAAAAGACATAACGTGAAGGGGGAGAAAGAGAAGACGACAATAAGGAAGAGAGAAGCTGCTCTGCACTCAAACAGATAACCTCCATCACAGCCTAATGGAATTAGTGAGGAAGGATAAGACGCTTTTGTGTGCTTGTATACACGCGTGTGTACCGTCCGGTTTTCCAGCAGGATGAGTTTAGGTGTAGGTGTGAGCCTGTGCGCTTCATTTTAAATGCGAGAGAGGAGAAGATGATAGAAACGCAGTGTGTGCAGGTGCTGAATAATCAGATGGAGTTTCTGAGATCTTGCAGCATCTCAGTGAGGTTGAATCCAGATGCTTTTCGATGCTTTTACAGTCCATTCAATCATAGTCATAGTTAAAGTAAAAGCTTTATGCTTGAGTAGCACAGATTGCACATTGAAAACGTTGTGTGAAAAGAAAGAGAGAAACAATTATTTATAAGGACATTTTCCTTGAAGCCTATGTATATGATGCATTATAAAAATAATAATATGAATATATTATTTAATACAGGTATATAAATGTTGTTTGTTCATCTTAATGTTTCACATTTCATTCATTTGTGAGCTTGTTACGGATACATAGGTCATGCCTGAATACATGTTAAAACCTAAAACGTGTGTTTTCTACCAATAAACATTATTCAATTTTGCAATTGATAAATAAAGTGATCATGGCATTTTCTTTCATAATCTTTGTAACAGGGTTGATTGGCTGAGTTTGACGAATCAACACAATAGTCAACCCTGTTTTTTGTGTAAGAATAAAATTTTGAAAATAATACAATTTAGTCTTTCAAAAGGGCTGATTCATTCTGAAACCAGGTTTCAAATACATTGTGAAACAAAATAAGTTTAATAAACAAAAATTAAAAGATTATGTAAAAATTGGGAGATTTAAAAGAATCAGTGAAGTGGAACGGACCAAAATGACAATTTAAGTCACAATATTTTGGTTATATAATAGATTATTTGGAGTTTTCTCTCCATGCGTTTATGCCTTATTCGTGATGCTGACTGTTGCTTTAGAAAAGGTAATTGGATAACAATTTCGTGGGTACAGCTTTAAACACTATAATGAATTGATACACATTATATAACACACGAAAGTGGGTGCTGATCATGTTTTTAAAGCTTTATGTATTTATACATTATAAATGATAACACACTCTGAATGCAAGATGTATTTTAGGGCATTTTAATGCATAAAGAATTTAGTTGTAATTCATTATACATACCAGCTTTAAGTGAGACATTACCAAAGGATTGTTGGGCAATCCTTTGGTAATGACAAGAAAACAGAAGGTTGTACAAAAAACAGAGGAAAAGGATTTTACAAAAGATTATTTTCTTCCAGGAATAGGACACTTTGAAGACCATCATTAAGTATTATAATTAAATCTCTTGTCTCTCTTTTTTTATCTCTCTCTTTTAAGATCTGCCTTCCAGCCCCGTGGCTCAGTTCACCTTCCGCCCCTTGCCCCCTCCTCCTCCCCCACCACACTCATGCACCTGTGCCCGCCCCGTGCCGGCTCCCGTTTCGGAGGCGATGCAGAGGAGCACGCTGCCCACCCGGAGCCAGCCAGTGGACTCCGGAAATAAAGCCAGTCAGGATGACAATGGGCAGATGCACAATTCCTGGGCACTGAACAGCAACATACCACTGGAGACCAGGTGAGATGCCAACACACACACACAGACAGGTTTATTTCACTGTACTGTTGGGGTTGTTGTAGGAGCTTTCATTGTATTTGTACCAGGCTAATTATATTTTTTGACCCTCAGATGAACCTGTAAACATTTTAAGATTTATAGTAAAAAAATGATTTTTGATTGATGTCAAATGTTTGCACTATATTTGTGAGAATATTATCAAAACACTTGTCCAAGTACAGTCAAATCTTTGACTGGGCTAATTATATTTCTGCCCTTTAGCCCTAAATTTTGCTTGTGCAAACCTTTAGCGTTTACTAAAGCTTTTCAAAGGCAACTTTTAAAAGAAGAGCCCAATTTATTTGTGATAAAAGCTGGATAGTAGACAAGTAAAGAAAACGAATGTTTTGTGTTTTTGAGAGAATCAAAGAATAGGCATGAGTGGGAGTGATATGTGATGGTGATGATGAAGATGATGAAGACTGAGGGTTGACCTACTCTTTTGAAAGAGAGAAATGGAAGAATAAATAAATGATGAAGGATAGACAGCACTGCTCTGATGGAGGAAATGAAGCTGTCTTCTGGAGGTGATTGACTTATACGCGAAACCCGAAGATACTGGTGGAAATGAACGCTGTGTGTGTGCATATATATGAGCTAACATGCGTATATCACCTTTTATAGGTCTCCAACACGTTGAATTCTGTGGCAGTGGACTTTTTATTTTCACTTAAAAAAATGTAGAAAAACAAACAAAACACATAGCTGAATACCTGCTGACGGCTGTCAAGTATGTGGCAAAATATTTATTATTTTATACAAAAATGGCATACTGGATCCTAGAAATATTGTGATTAAGTAAAGCCACATGACTCTCCAGACAACACCTACTAGCTGATTAAAAGTGCTCTGAACTGCTCTGCAGGGCCTGTGCTAAACTCAACACCAGCAGTTTGTGCTGGTGGCTGTTAGAGGAATGCTGGGTAATTTAGACCTTATGTATTTTCCCAACAGCTTGAAGTCCTGTTACTCAAACATTAATTTCTGCCTTTTAAAGAAAAGTAAAGTGTCTGAAAGCGGCGAATAGAGCGATGTAAACTCGCCTGCTTACAGAGTTTGCACAAGTGCTTATCTTGGTTTGTAAGCGTGAATGTGGCTCACTCAGATGCTATTTAGAGATTTGGAGGTTAAAGAAAAGCAGATTTACCAATTTTGTAGAGTGCTTTGAAAGTCAAGCCAACTGCCAGAGGAAAGACCTCGGGTGAAAGGGCTGATTCGGGCCAGTTTTGAACGCAGCAGCTGATGAACGCTGGATGACATTGGCGTTGTATTGGGAGCGTGTCATCGTCGTGGGTATGTCTATACCTGCTGACAAGTTGCTCTCTCCCAAATGAACTTTCTCAGTTAAATTTGAATCAATAGAGCAACAATAATGCACAGAGGAGAATCACTGCCATCAGCATATCATTATAAACTCGCCAATTCAGCTGCCACATATATATCATATACTATATATACTGTATGTCTGTATGTGTATACACACACATATATGCATGTATATATGTGTGTGTATGTGTATGGTACATGTTGTCTGATTACAGAGACAGTCATAATTAGAAATTGAATATTGTTTAATCATTTTAAGCAACTTTGTAAAATGTGCTTTTGGAAAACTGTGCTTATGGGTATCTTTCTTCTAAATTATTGCCACATATGTATTCAAATAATGAGCATTTTGATACATTCATATAATAAAAATATTTATTTATTTCATAAATAATCCTATGATTGAATATAAAGAGATTGCTTTTTTGTATGTGCCACATTTCACAGTTTGTCAGAAGTTTGTCAGGGTGAAAAACATGACATTTTTCATTGACAAAATGTAAGCTGTCTGTACATCTTTATTCTGATTCATAAAACTGTGATCTTCTGTGTTCTCACCTGCTCTTTTCTTTCTGTTCTTCTGTCTCTCATTTCGCTCATTTTCTTTGTTTTGGAGTGTTAATTGTTATTTATTTTGTCTACAGTAACTAAAGATAGGATTAGGTCTGCATGTGTAAGTGTGAAATTAGGTTTCTCAGTTTTTAATAACTGAGGTAGGCTGTCTTATGCCTTATCTTTGCACTGTATGCTTATTTAAATGCTCCTTTCAATGCTTTGTACCGCATCCCTGTAAGACACTGTAAACAAATTTACCGAAACGTGTATTTTCTCACTGAATCGCCACCGCAAATTCCACAGCATTTTTCTTTACCTGTATCTCTACCTTCTTGCGGCGGATATTTAGCCTCCTTGGTCAGACAGCATTTGCCAAGTAAAATGTTCCAAACCTGCACATTTCACATGAAGTTCATGTGGACGTGAAAAAAACAGCTGTCATCAGATGTGAAACGTGCAGTTTTGGAAAGTTTTATGTGAATCCCATGTAAATTCTCATGGGAATTTCAGGGAATCACATGTAAAACATGCAGTGACATGTTTTTCACGTGTGACCTCGTGATTTTGCACATGTGAAATTCACGTTTCTTTTCTGTAGGGTAAGTGCTGTAAATGTGTCTGTTGGGAGTGACGTGACAGTCTAATATTGTAAATAATGTACAGAACATTACAAATCCAAAAAAGTTTCTGCTATAATATAAAAGCCAGTTTGTGTGTGAATGTGTTCGTTTTTTTCTGCCGTCTGTAATCCGTATCAATGTCATCACGTTTTTCGCCTCATCAGCATATGAACATGTAAATGTATTTAGACTGATCCACCTTTCAATGATTTTTTTTATTGATTAACTCTTTGTGTCTTTGGAAGAGTTTGCCCAGTTACTATCCATCACCCGGGAAATCCAAACTAGCTGATGTGGCAAAGTGATCCATTATCGTTGAGAATACATGTGTATCTTGGAAATTTAAAGGTCTTCCTTCTGTTGGCGTTGGGCTTTTAAACCAGGTGATTTAAAAGAAACTTTCATTTTGACAAGGTAGAGTAGGCTACCTACCTAGCTATTTCAGAGAGGCCAGCAATAACAAACTAGCTTTAAAAGCATAAGTCCTCCCTTCAGAGTGCTCTCCAAACCACGCCGAGGTATGCAAATACAGGCAAGTAGGACATCCTATCATTGCATTTGAACGATTGCAACGATTGGCCAAAAATGTTATTTATACCGCTCTACTTAGTGGTTTCTATCAGGATGTGAAGACACTTTCAACCGGCTTAACAAAAATGTTAAACAAAACATACAACAAAAAACAAACAACAAAAAAGCGTAAGAATAAGAAAAAAGAAAGAGAAAAGAAAAAAACAAGTGCTTTGAGTTTTTACATTTAATCATTTAGCAGCTGCTTCAATACAAAATGGCTTCATTTAAGCAGCTTCGTGTTATTGTTGAACAATAGCCAAATAGCTAATTAGACATTTGTTTAAGCTCATCTTGTTGTTATTAAAGAGTCTTGCCAATAGTGAATGCAATAATTATCGTAAATTACATAATAAAGGTTGCAGCAATAATAGCAAATAATGAAAACATTTGAAAACAAAGAATTTTATTATGAAATGTCAAGATTTGATCTCCAGCCTCCATAGCCCGCTCCAAAAATCTTCCTTAAAATTGAGCTCAAGGTTCCAGTAGGTGAGAAGTCCTCCACAATCCACTGCAAACTCGGACCATGGCTTCATTTTGGAATGGAATGGCCACCTTTCAGGACGTGATCAATTCTTTATGGACATTTTTTGGTTGAATATCCTGTTATGTTACATTATGGAGGTGAAATGTTTTTTTTAGGCTGGCTTCAGTCACTTTCTGAGTGGAAGGCAACACCAGCTGAGTGTGTTGGAGTGAGTTGTTTTGAAGCACCTCTTAATTACTCTAAGAATGGATTTCTTGGTATAATTAATATCACAATTAATCTAAGGGATGTTGTCTATTAATACCGACTCATTAATCTCTGATGCTAAATATCTGTAATTAAATTCACGTGAGAGCAAATGACTCCAATTAGTAACCAAAGCAAATAAGAGTGATCACAGTCTGATTACACCTGTTTTTCTCACCTCTCTCTCTTTCTCTTACATGGCTGTTTTCCAGCATATGTTTTTAAATATGCTGAGCACAGACTAAGTTTACTGACAAGTCAGATAGAAAGTAACATGTTTGTTTCCTGTTTACAGGCACTTCCTGTTCAAGCACGGCTCTGGTTCGTCGGCCATTTTCAACGCGGCCAATCAGAATTACCCTCTGACGTCCAGCACGGTGTACTCCCCGCCTCCGAGGCCTCTGCCCAGAACGACTCTCTCCAGGCCGCTCTTTTCCTTCAGTAAACCGTACCGCTGCTGTAACTGGAAATGCACGGCTCTGAGCGCCAGCGCGATTACTCTAACTCTTGCTCTGCTGCTTACCTACATCATCGGTGAGTGTCTTACCTCTCTGCTTCTATGTCTCTCTCCCTTTCTCTCTCTCTCTCTCTGTCCGTGTGTGTTGTCATGCTGAGTGGGGTCATATGGAATTAGCAGAACTCACACTGTGAAAAACTCTATTAGAGGATGAATATTTATGAACGAGGGATAAGGGAGAGTGAGAGATGAAAAAGTAAATATCCCACAAGGCCGTTCGGAGGTTAATGGTGTTAAGGTTTTGTTTAGCCAAGTCACCGTGTGTGAGAGTGAGTGAGAGGTGCTTTGCTCCTCAGTGTACTGACTTCATTTTCTCCCACTTGCAGGAATTTCTCTTGCAAATCTGGCTAAAAAAATGATGTGTGTTTTACAGAAAAACATGAGGGTAAAAGGTTTCATCCATTAACGCTGGAAAGGCTGTAGTTAATAACGTTTCTGGTCAAAAGTTCCCGTGGAAGGCTCTTAAACACTAATCATGTGTCTGCGAGTGTTTTTTCTCATTATCAAAACGAGGACCTGTTCAATTTCCATACACGTTCTAATAATTTCTCACCAGTCTGACATTTGTGATGTTCATTTCTGTTGTACATTGTGTACGTCTGATCTTTTGAGAATTATGACTTGTTCTTACAAGACTTTACAGGTCAAATGTGTAATTTCTGTGCCACTAGGAACAATAAATTGAAACAAAATTGTTTTTTCAAAACTACCCATGTTTCATTTGTCAGCCAAAGAGGTAATCCTGTCGTTGGTTAAATTTTTTCGATAGTTCAACAGGATTATGGGTGTACACAATTCTAAGGAAACAAGGAATATATAAAATAGTGGAAAGTAATTGATGCTATTATGGTATTTTAACATTGGAAAAATGTTTCATTTAAAGTTAAACCCGAAGATTCTGTAAATTCTGTCTGCTGTAGGTCTCATTCAGTGGCAGTGCCTGTCATATCAGCTACTTAAGTACTTACAGGTTTCTATCTCGCTATTTTTGGTGCTCATAATGGGAGGATTTTAGCCTAAATCGCTATTTAAATGGTGTCAGAACAATTAAGTGTTTGTTTGTGTGGTCCTGCTAATTACTGCCTTATTGGGACCAAATGTCCCCACAAGTATAGTAATGCCAGTAAATTGTGACCTTGAGAAAACAGGCTTATAAATCACACAGAATGATCTGTTTTGAAAGTCTAAATTAGCAGAGCGTTTCCTGTGAGGGTTAGTGTAGGGTTAGGTTACGGTCGTCTTTCACCTCATCATTAGTGGCACCCTGTCCAACAGATTCAAACGTCTGTATTGTCTCCTGGCTTTCATTCTTATCTGACAATCTAAATGTGTTCTCAGTTCATTTTCTGGCTAAATGAAGGGAGCCTGAGGATAAAGGAAGAAGGATAAAGAAGATTGTAAAGAAATAATGAGCGAATGAATCTACATTATCTTTAGATGCTTTTGTCACGTCAAGTAAAAGTGTCACAGATGAGAAGAAAAGGGGCCATAAAACATGTTAACTAGGGAAGTAACTATTGTGTGGCAGCCTGGAAGTCTAATTTGATTGGTCGATGGTCCATAATATAGTAAATAACTCATGCAATCCCATTCCATTGTCTTTTAAGATGTACTGTTGGGATAATGTTATGGTTAGCATCAGGTCCAGGAGAACTTTCCAGGATGGATCAGCCCACATGTAATCTTCAAACACTGTCCACATTGTCTGCACTGATTGTTAGGGAGTATCTGCAGAAGGAATTTAAAGCAGTGTTCTGGGATAATACAGTTTAAACTCTACCAGCTCAGTAAAAACAACCAAAAATTGTCATTTACAACAGAAGTGTATCGTCCATTCGTTTGCTCCATGATCCGATGTAAGCATGCAACTGTGTGTTTTTGGGATTATTTTTTTGTACAAGCTGAGGGACACATCGAAATGATATTTCTGTTGTAATTAGCAGCATTTGTGCATGAGGCTTCAGTTTTAAATATGGTACAGCTTGTTAAATGGAGCTTAAATGACTTCAGTGTCAAATTAGCCACCCTCTTTAATACATAAACGGATAAGGGGTGGGACATGTAGAATTTATAAATGCCAGACTTCAATTGTAAATGCCTTGAATTGGAATTCTGCAGAAATATGTAGGGAATTTTAACAGGTCTTGCTTTGGGTTTAAAATTATAATTAGGAATACAAGACAGGATCAAGTTCACAGTATGGATTAAGGTCAGCGGTCTTACTAGACTGTTTATCCTAAGTGAAGCATTTTAATTGGTCTGTGTGTGTAATTATTTACATAAACTTAATGAGACTGTGTCATCTGGCCTCTTTTTTACTTTAACAAGCACACATTAGCTCTCAGACTTCCAGACATCCACGCACTATGAAGACATTAAGTCGTGTGTGTGTGTGTTTCTGTTATGTCCTAATGGAGTCAAGGACCTGACAGGCACAGAGAGGCAATCAATAATTATTGATAAAAATGTATCAAAGGCTCGGAGTGAATCCTGAGTGTGTGTGTTTGTTTTAGAGGGAGAGGAACATCCAGAAACATCACCCCATAATAACAGAGAGCAGCACACACTGCATTTGATTATGTTTTTGTGTGTGAGTGAGTGTTGGTGTGCGTGTGAGTGAGTGTGTGTTGGAGTGTGTGTGTGCGTGTGAGTGTGTGTTGGAGTGTGTGCGTGTGTGTTGGAGTGTGTGCGTGTGTGTTGGAGTGTGTGCGTGTGTGTTGGAGTGTGTGCGTGTGTGTTGGAGAGTGTGCGTGTGTGTTGGAGTGTGTGTGTGTGTGTGTTGGAGAGTGTGTGTGTTGGAGTGTGTGTGTGTTTGGAGTGTGTGTGTGTGTTTGAGAGTGTGTGTGTTGTGGAGTGTGTGCGTGTGTGTTGGAGTGTGTGCGTGTGTGTTGGAGAGTGTGCGTGTGTGTTGGAGTGTGTGTGTGTGTGTTGGAGAGTGTGTGTGTTGGAGTGTGTGTGTGTGTTGGAGTGTGTGTGTGTGTGTTGGAGAGTGTGTGTTGGAGTGTGTGTGTGTGTTGGAGTGTGTGCGTGTGTGTTGGAGTGTGTGCATGTGTGTTGGAGTGTGTGCATGTGTGTTGGAGAGTGTGCGTGTGTGTTGGAGTGTGTGTGTGTGCATGCTTGTGGGTGTGTTGGTGTGTGTGTGTATATGCGTGTGAGTGTGTGTTAGTGTGTGGTTGCTATGGCCCAGACGACAGAATCCAGTGAACTAAGTAAGATGGTTTCAGTGAGATGAACTTCCATCCAGCCAAACCAGAAATGTCAACACAAAATATTAAGGGACATCAGCAGGTTTAGTTATCCTGATAAATGCTAAAATGGTGATGATAAAATATGATCATGCTGAGTAGTAAAGGACACATTTAAAACGGACATTTTTGCATTTTATTTTAGTACCTACAGTCATTATTTAGTTTAGAATTAAACATTTTTCAGCCGTGCATTCTGAAATTGTATAATTAATTTTTATTTCTATTTTAATTTCCTTTTTTTATTTTTTTTTTCCAGACACTGAGCGGGTGTCATTGATGTGTAAATGTAGTGGTCATGTTTTATGGAGTTTGGGATTCTAGCACCAGAAGTCAGAGGAGTCAGTTTTGCAGATTAGTTTCAAATAGCTGGAGAGATGAACCATACAACCTTATTGACTCCGAACTGCCCTTTTATACACGTGGATTAAATAAATGTGTGGCAACAGTGCACTGCTAAATGACAGAGCGGATGAAGGAATGGATGAACAGGGCATGGCCAGCTGAGAGAGGGAGTGGCAGCTCAGGAAGAGGCAGAGCAACTGGCATACAATATTCGAAGCAAACAAGTGCACAGAACAAAACAGAAAACAGTAGACATATGGATGAGAGCGTGGGTATAATTTTCCATCAAATCTGGCATGCAATATTGTATTATTCATTTTAATTTGATGCACACATGCTGAGCCTCATATTTTGTTTAACTGACACATGCATTATGCAACAGCCATTGATGAACCATAAGTGCACACATGCACATGGACATTTTTACAAATAAACACTCACTAATGATTTCTGACCCAGCTAACAATTTTAGGGTGCAAGACCATTTTCCTAATGTTTCCATTCCAAGTAACAAAACACTGTTTTATTTTCATAGTTCAAGGAACATTTAAAACTTTGTTTTTAGACATTGTATTAATATCATTGCTTAGTTACAGCAACATTATTCAAACATTTTTAATTCTGACTTTTTTTAAATGTTCCATGTTGATAAATGTGACATATAAAACTAAAAAAGTTCTACTAACATTACTGCAAGAACATTTTTTAATAACATTGAGAGAACTTTATAAGAATATTAGCCAATGTTATGAGAACATTCCCTGTTAGCTGGGACGTTTTTCACATAAACACTCACTTATGATTTCTGAGGCTGTGATGGGAGTTCATAGCTTCAGAAGAAGGTGAATATTAATGCCTATTTGTGGATCATAATGTGTCTTTTCATGATCGAAACACTAGATAAAAAAGGAAAGTCTATAGAAGCTGCAGGCACCTTCTCGAACAGAGAAGCTTTAAACCATGCGTCGTAAAAGGAATCAAACAATTTTTTCTAAGTGAGCGTTTGTGTGCGTGGCCACGGTTATTTCCAGAGAATGAAAACACACCCTGCGGCTGAGCGTTAGGATGTTTTCAGCTGATAGATGGTGACACACACACACACACAGCCTCTGGTTTGTATACTGTATGTGGTTTTCTTTGTGGCAGCACTGAGAAATGACAGTGATTGTAAAGATGTATGCGGATAAACAGCAGCTTCTGAGGCCTGCAGTAAAGACAATTAACCAGGCCTGAGAGGTACCGCTGCTTTAACGTCTTGGGTTACAGCTCATTCAGGGCGATTAGAAGACTTTATTAACATTCGAGCTCGCCCCACGAGAGGGCTTTCATACAGGAAGCTGAGTTTTATCTACCTGCGAAAGTTTCACGTCCCACATTTGTTTCCTGCTTTGGGGTGTTTTTGGATCTCGTCTTTCAGATTTATTGCAGGTTTTTTTTGTTATACTTCACCCGCTTTTATGCTTTTCATCTAACACGCAGATGTTCACACAAAAACAAGGCAAATTTCCTCCTGAATTCTGAAAGGAGTGTCACCATGAAACGTTTTTATAGATCACACGATGCTCCCGCATTGCTCAGGAGACCTAATGCAGATTTCAGACCAACTACGTCTTAGTTAGGGAAAAATGAGACAACTGTTGACATATTGTATTGTATGTAAGTGTATAGAACTATATAATTTCGTAGACGACAGCATAATTACCCAACTAACAATTTAAGGTTGTAAAAACATTTCTGTGATGTTTCTATTCAGTAACAAAACGTTATAAATGTTATTTCAAAAGTTCTAAGAATGTTGCATTCAAGCTTTTATATTCTGTAATGTTTTTAAAATATTCCATTAACTTCTTAGAAATTATGTTTTTAAGATATATGATTTGTAACCCTTAAAAATGTTCTACAAAAGTTTTGATAATTTAGAGAGAACTTTCTAAAAACGTTCTCTGTTAGCTGGGTAGGCTGCCTGCTTTTTAAACCGCCTCTGTGTTGGGAACCTGCCGTCAGTAATGTCTTAAGATTCTGTCTAGGTAGGCAGCTCAGCAGATGTACAACAGAGCTGCTAACTGCAGAATTGGGGTGGAAATGTGCATCTGTGGAAGTGACTGCTGTGTGCAGAACCAGTGACTGTTCTGTTCTCAAGCTTCAGCACCTTGGACTTGATGTGGGCTGCAGCCGGCAGCCAGTGGAGACAGATAAAGACAGGAGGACCGTCTGCTCTCCGGGATTCACTGAAGACCAGACGCGGATGATTTTCAGAGGTTTGATTGTGTGTGTAGGAAAGCTGGCTGAGAAAGAACTGGTGTAGTTTAGTCTGGAGATGACAGGAGCCTTGACAACAACTTGCAGCATGGAAAGGATCTGATTTATAGTGTTTTCGCGAAGGGAATTTCATTTAAAGGGACAGTGTGTAATTTCTGTGCATCACAAAAACAAAAAATACAACATTTCTTCTTTGACTGTGATTGTTCAGGCAAAAGCTTCAAACTCACTCACTTCAGCTTTAAAGCCACATTATTTAACCTCATGTTGGTGGTTTTTAGATTGCTGCAGTTTTGACAGTTTGAGAAACTCAGCCAATGAGAGTGGCTTGCCTAATCGCCCCTGCATATTAAGCCGGTTTATTAACATAAACGAAATCTCACACTTCACCTTTAATTTAACATTCTGTCCTTTTCTCTGCTATTTTCTCCACATTCCGTGTGAAAATGAACAAACGTGTTGGCAGATTAACCTCACTTTATTTGCACTTGCTAATACACCCTCAACTTTTATCAGCAGCAGCCACTTGTTATGTAGCAGGCGTCTCTGAGCCGAACACAGTGCAGTACACAGTGAGCAGAAACAGGTCTGCTGGAGAAACCCAGAGTTCAGGGTCTCTTCAGGGCTTTAGTTAGTCTTCACCCAAGGTTTGAACCATCAGGTTTCTGGCTCAGATCATTACACACAAAGCTTCAACAAGTCCTGGTGAAAGCATCACTTTTTATTAGCAGAAGAGTCGAGTCGACTTGTGCTGTGGTATACAAAAAAAACAATGTATTACTGCTGTTGTTGCGTCACATGTTGTTTAGTGAGCATGTAGTGCTTAACATCAGTTGGTAATCTCACACGCACACACACACACACACACACACACACACACACACTGGATGACAAATTCAAACAGAGCTGTCAAAATCTGGAAATAAGGCTGAAGAGGGGTAAAATCTGATTGGCTGACAGCAGGCAGGGTTTCAGTCCTGGCAATTTAGTTCACTTGGTGGCTATATTGGCAGCACCCGTAGGCAGCTATTTTCTGTAGTTATTCAGCATGCAGGTACAGCTCCAATTGATTTAAATGAAGAAAGTCAGATTTTAAAATTATATTTTGATATATCAAATCAGTGATAAAATTTGACAACAGTGCTGTTTTAAATTTTGTTTCTTTAGCTTAAATCACACGCACAGATATGTTTTTCAGCTCTCAGAATTCGGCCTCTGCAGCAGGGAAAATTTGACTGACAGTGCCAGAAACCAGCCTAGCCTGTCCTTCCTAAAGCAGGTGCATTCAGACACCGCAATGGACCCTTTCAGTAAATATAAAGGAAATGACAGATTTATGCTGCAATTCATCTCCCGCCTTATTCTGTAGAAAGAGGAGGTGCTTGTCTTATCTCCTCCTTAAAAGGGAGGGTTTATTTTCCCTTCCCCTGAAGAGAAAGGCTTATCTTCTTCTTTAAAGAGAGAGCATTCGTCTTCCATCTTCATTAAAGTCAAGAAGTTATCTCAGTCGGGAAGGTGGTGAGGTCGGGCAACGATGCGGTCCTTTGGAAATACGACCTCAACAAATGTTCGTGAGAAGCATTTTTATATCATCTTAACAAACTGCAATCAATTCAAGGCAGCTCTCCTCTTTCGCAGCTTCTCTCCTGTCATTGGCTTTCAGCTGCTCTCGCATAGGCTGTCCTGCAAGCTCATAACCACATTAATTTACCCTGAACCAGATGTCTACAGCAAACCTCACACTCTCAAAAAGGTGCTTCACGATACCATAGTAAACACTGACTGTATTGTTCCATAAATAACCTTTAACATCTGTAGTGGAAAAAGTTTCTGTAGACCTAGAGGCTCTTTAAAAACCTTTGACCGAATGGTTCTTTGTGGAACCAAAACTGTTCCTTCTATGGCATTGCCCTGAAGAACCTTTATTATTAAGAGTGGTTCTAAACAGCATTCCCATAATTTCCGAGCTGTAGCAGTGTGTAACAAATGTCAATTTCCTGCCTGTTACCTCCTTTAATTCAGTCTCTTCCTGAACATTCTCTGTAGACATCCTTGGGGTCGGGTTTACTTGTTTCCAGAGCTCACGTCTCTTTAAACATTGACTATGCCACATCGGCCAGGCCACAAAAGCTCATTGTTCTCGTTAACCGATAGCCAGGACGCACCATAAACAAATCCATTTCATTTAGCTCAGCTTCCGAGAGCCAGGATGTTAACAAACAGTGGCGTGACAGTAAACTCACAGAGCTTAACCATTTCTCAGTCTCAGAGCAGTCCTGTTATGCTACCACAAGGTTAAGCCAGCTTTGATGCATGTGTGACTTTTGTCTATCGCACAGTCCTTCCCTGTGAAATGCTTTTATTTTAGTGACTCTCTTCCTTTGTCCATCTTTCTGTTGTGCACCTGCACGCACGACAAATCCTGCAGTACGTTTCCAGCTGTCCTGCAGATCATGTTAAAATCTGTTGATTTAACAAAAGCCTTGATGGATTGCATCCTTCTCGCTTTCTTTCAGGAGTGCTGAATCCTTCCCAACGGTCCATCTTGTCAAAAGACAGAGAGAGGAAACGAGGAGGCAAAGGGTCAGCCAGACAAATGGGAGAGAGAGGGAGAGAGATTTTTCTCTTCATTAGCGGTTGTAAAGAGAGCACCAGTGAAGGGGTTAGAGGTTTGAAGGGATCGATGCTTGCCGTTCAAGGCCCTGAGAAACATCCTGCAGGGTGGAGAAATGTGGCCTGCGTGGGATTTATGAGACCATCCAGATGCACACATTTAAAGCGTTTTGTGATCATGTACACACACACACAGAAAGCTTTGTGATGTCATCAGTCAGTTTGGCCCATCTTTCAGTTTATCCTCTCTGTCAATCTCCTTTTCTTTTTTCTTTCAGCTCTGTTCATTTCTTTTTGTGAAATGTAAACACAAGCTCTCTTCCAAAACTGGCTGGTGATTATTTTTTGTCAATACTTGATATTAATATTGAATGAAGTGGAAGTATATTTATAATTAACTTTCCACTCATCTCGTCCAGGCTCTCTGAGTTTTTACAGAGTTTGATGCAGTGTCTTCTACGATTAACTTTGCCACAAGAGTGCGATCAATTATGCTGTAGAATTTGGCCACAACGAGGGATCATAATTAAGTTGCCTGCTATGTGGAACTGCTTAAAATGCTGCAACCATAAGCAGCTCACGAGTGTTTGGGACAGAGCCATAAGGAAGCATCTCTAGGACTGAACTTTAAGCTGAACTGAAGTGTTTAGGATGAATTAGATTTAGCCAATGACAGCCACTGTGTGTGCATGTGTGAGCGTGAGTGTGATAGAGAGATAGAAAAAGGGCGAGTAGGGAGAGATAAAGGAGCAGATCATGTACATCCAGCTCCTGCTGAGACACCAATCCCTCTTTATGGCTTGTAAAGACACCTCACCTCATGCACACATGCGCACACCCGCACACGACTTCCTTTGTGCCTGAGGAAGGGGAGGGAGTGAGCGAGAGAAGCTTGCTTGGAGAATAACCTGATTTTAACTCACCGTTCCAGGACTCGTCATCAGTATATCTTCCCCCTGATCGACTGTAATCCCACACAGAGAGAGAGAGAGAGAGAGAGAGAGAGAGTGGATGATGAGATAGTTGGTATCGGGGGGCCTGAGGTGAGCCGAATGAGAGTTTGTCCTTTTTATTGGCTGTAATTAGGATGAGGTCATTATTATGCGCCAGAGGCCTTTCACTGCTGGGAGATCATAAAATGCCACCTGAGCGATTTATGCTTCTCTCCCAGAATCCTTTGCAGCCTTCCACACATACACACAGACATACCAAGGAGATGAAGGAATTAGGGGGAACAAAAATGATGTGCACACATACATATTCATATATGTGAAGAAACGGGCACACAGCTGGAGATGAGTGATAAAACAATCATGTATTAAAGAATAATTGAATACAACATGCTAATCCCATTTTCAGTGGAAAATTAATGTGTGATTATGTCTGTGACTAGTTTCATTCATCTGTTTTATTGTGCAATATCAGAATGAATTCTGCCAGGCAACAGGTCTAATTACACAGCGATGTTAATGTCAGAACATCTTTCAGATGGTGCTGTAATATTCAGGGCTTTTGTAATCTGATCTCACTCGCTGTATTTGTTTGTCTGTCTGTTTACTCACAGTCATTCATCTGCTGGGGTTGCCGTGGCATCTAAAAAGAGTGGAGGGAGAGCTGTATGAGAACGGCATGAGCAAAGATGATCAGCCACTGCCAGGAGCAGATTTCACCCTCACTCCTGTTCACCTGCCAGGATTCAACACCACGCAGCCCGGTGTGTATATGTGTGTTTGTGTGCGTGCATGTTATTCAAGTCCTCTAACATTAGAATTTCATCTAGTGTTCAACTCAGTAACTCATACACAGTTGCACAGATGTCAAGTCTGTGCATACAGCCAGAGTTAAGGGTGTGTGCGCGTCTTTATTGTAAGAGTTTGATTGGCATTTAATTAATGGCAGTAAACGACAGTAAATTACTCTCTCCCAGAAAATCCCTGAGATCTTGAAGCCCTTTCTTTAAAAGCGTGAGATGTGTTTCTAACTGTGTAGGCCAGTAGAGTTTGATGAAGAGGAAATGTAAGACAGAATAGAATGTAATAGAATGGAATAGGAATAGAACAAGAATAGGATAGAATTGGCCACATTAAACTAGACCAGTGTTTTTTATTACTGATAGCGAGTAAGTTAAAAGTTAAAAAGGTTAAGTAAGTTAAAGATTACAGTAATTTTAAAAACCTTTTAAAAATGGACACTTAAGAGGTTTTTGAAATGGCAAAAAAATTAACTGAATATTGGCATTTTGTGTCATTTTCTGGTCAGTCTGAATTAGTTGTACCTAAGAATTTGTAAAATTTACTTCAGCACTTAAAGATGTCTATATTAAAGGTATTTGTATGTGGTGATATATTTTGCCATATCACTAATACCCCCATTTCTTCACTGCATCATTAAAGGTGTGCCCAAGTGTGAGATGAAAAGCCATTCCAGTAGAATTTCTTTTTACATAATTTTTAACAAAAACAATACTCTGCTCCATCAATATTTAAAACAATTGAATTCTTTACATTTACATTTATTTACATTTATTACATTTTAATGGAACACAGACAAACAGCATTTTCCTAAACATGGTGCATTTATCCCCTTTGTCCCCTGTTTTCTTGTCACCTGATATCTTCAGTCATGTGACAGTCAAGGCTGTTCCCCGTGTAGCAACCTGCCGCAGGTGTTAGGTCACTTGCTCAAGGGAGGTGATGATAGATCAGATATTCCCCTTGAAGGCTATAAATCTGCTTTCTTTTTGTTTTCTAGCCCTGATCTTTGACCACCAGTCTGCACTACCCCAGTTTCAGTCTGCATGTACATATCAATGCACAGGTGTGTTTGTTCTGTGAATGGTAATGTAAGTCACCTCACACCTGAGAGTCCGTCGAGGTTTCTGTCCCGCTTCTGAAGCTCTGTGTCGCTGCAGCAGGTGCCGTTTCATCGCTGGCATCACCTGAGTTTGACTCCAGTCAGCAAAGCTCTTCAAAGGGCCCTGTAGATGATCACTTTTGATTTCCATCGACTGAACCTCCAAAAAATACATCATTCTTTCCGACACTAAAGACGACGCAGAGGCGTCTGTGTTGATAGAATCAGAGGCAGAATTCATCTGATAGCCCGCAGGCTCTGTTCAGTTACCGTTCACATCTGCAGCCTTTCTGTGCACGGCTGCCTGTCAGACATCCTGAGCTCCATTACATCATTTTCAGACTTACCATCAACGACCTTCTAAATCTAAAAATAAAAGATAAGTTCAAGCAAAAAGAAAAAAATCTGTCATGATTTACAGGCTGTCAAATGTCTAATATATGTGCTGCTCCACTATTAGGCTGCTTGTTTCTCCTTTTTGAAGGTTGAAAGTCCCTAATTACTGTCATTTAAATAGAAAGTAGTGACCAGTTAAACTCGTCATAATCCTCATTTTGTATGCAGGAAAGACTAAATATGAGGAATACATGATGATGGAAATTTCAGTTTTGTGTGAACTATGTTGTTGGTTTTGCAAACTTTATTAGGTTTAGATTTTTTTTATTCATATCTTTATATATAATTAAAGACTAAAATAACAAACCATTTCATTTGTTTTCCAGTCCAAAAAATTGATGTGTGTAGCCGTTAGTGTACAAGCAGCACAACACTGGTGGAAATTTCACGTAAATGGTCGAGTTAAATGTAGATATCAATATATCTCTAGTGGTAAAGCGTGACACGCATCATACGTTCTGCTCCTACAAATAACTGGATTCACTTTACATTCTCTGTCATACCTGCCCTGCACTGATTTTTAAAGCGAATCTTAGTGCACATTTCCACTGTGGAGGAAGAGTACTCTGCCATGGAAAATTAGGCTGTAAAGACATTTTACGCCTGTGTGAAAGTTCTCAATACTTACTAGCATAAGGAATAAATACAGATAGACTGCATGTGGAAAGCGCATTCTCATTCTCCCCAATGCAACCAAATATTGCAATTAGGGATACTATGCTAGATTAGGTTAGATTAGATTAGATTTAACTTTATTGTCATTACACATGTACAAGTGCAATGCAACAAAATGCAGTTTAGGTCTAACCAGAAATGCAATAAGCAGTAAAGTGCAGGATATAAGTTATATCTTATATTATAAGCTAACTATGCTAGCTGAGGATGTTAGTCTATTATTATCCTGATTTTAATAACATACTATAACACACAGTGTAACATAGTATGATTTGTATGACTGTAGCCTGTCTATGTGTCCAGACAGGCCTATGAGTCCAGAGAAATGGGTACACTTATTTGTCTGTGGCAGTACGCCATTGTAAATTTTGGGAAGCACAGAACTGTATTATTAACAGCATTTTGTTGTCAACATGTATAATCGTGAACATTTCTGAATGTCTTTATCTTGCTTAAAGCTTAATTTGCAGCTCCACAAGACTTATGCTTGGTCCGATCATCTTGTTTTAATGTTTTGTCTAATCTTAGACTCTAAATGAATTCAATCAAAGAAATCTGATGTCTGTTATTCTGTTTATTTGGTTTTGTCTTGATAGATAAAGAGGTGATTCAGCGAGGCAGGGTGATAGAAAGGGGAGAGGTGGCTATTGGAACGCAGCTGGTCCAGGCCATTCCTCCTGGACTCTTCTGGAGGTTTCACATCATGGTCCACCACCCTGAGTATGTCAAGTTCAACATCTCACTCACACGAGATGCCCTGCTGGGCATCTACGGCAGAAGAAATATACCACCTACTCACACGCAGGTAACATCACATACACATGCGTTGTTTACAAAGCTGGTAATATCTTTAAACATTTACAATGCGTTCTGTATAGGCACGTTTTGTGTTAGTCTGTGCACATGCGTTTATGTTTAGGTTTGGTTATACTACAAATTAAAAATTCTGATTTCGTAAAATCAGATTTCAATCAGTGACCAGTTATCCTTATGTGAAAGCTGTTGCATGTGTTTGTGTGTGTGTGTTTACATATTTGGTTTTCATGAGGATTAAGTGTAGCAACTAACATCACTTCTGTGTGAACATCATTTCTGCATTTATGGGATGTCCTCACTCTATGTAATAAAACAAACATTTGCGTCTGTATTATGTGCGTAAGTGAATGTATGTGTGTGCATCAGACTTTTGCGTGTATGTGTGTCCCAGCTAACAGTACAGTCCCAGAACGTTGACTACAGTCTGTAAAAGTTCTTTCAGTTATTAAAAACTTTCTTTATTTAAAGACCAGTAATGTTAATACAGCGTCTAAAAACGTGTGCGTGTGTGTCTCTGATTGTCTTCTTATTGCTGTTATTGGTAAACGATGTCTAAGTGTATATTGTTTTGACTGACAGATAACAGACAACCCGACATTTTAATTACATCTCATTATTCTGAATATTATCCGAGATTAACTGTTCACTTTGCTCAAGAAATTAGAGGCCGGTGTAATTCATGTGAAGGCTTCTCGTTTGTGCCTCATTTGCATACAGTCTTGCATATGTGGGTGGAGGCAAAGCAGGAAGGCTGGTGAATTGTTACTGCTTAATGAAAAGCTGTCTTGTGTGTGTGCGCGTGTCATAATAGAGATGTTTACACAGACACCGCTTCTGTGAGTCTACTTCAGCATGCATGAGCTCACTGTGGCCTGACAGATCGCTGCTACACAGAGACTGTCAACTCCATTGCGGCTCCCACGATCGTTTTTCAGTTTCTCTGGCTGTCATTAAAGCAGTAGGGCTCTGGTGCGACTGCTGCCCTGCTGGCTCCTGCCTGTCAGAGTCATTACAGTGGATGGGGCTTCACTGGCTCCACAGTTTCCAGAGTGACTTTGGGGGTGGAGAGGGATTCATTATATCCAGAGGGTTCTGTAGTGCCTCGGAAAACGCCGCTCATTGATGTTTCTGGTGTTTGTAACGGCCCTGTCTAAACACCAGCAATGCTCTCCACCCAAAAAATACAGACAGACACAAACATATGTGCATATCTTCACCAGTTTCCTTGGAGATAGATTCATTCCGGTTGCAGGGTGGAAGTGACACAGTTTTTGCGGGGTGATAAGACAGACACTGAACGCTGATATACTGACTCAAACGATCGCAGATGGTGAGCTGTAAACTCCTGGATACAAACATATTTCATGTTTGCAGTGGGTCCAGATTTGTATGTGTGAATTTGAGGGGGTTTGGCTGCTCTCGCTCAGACTGGAAGCTTGTTTCACCGATGACACAGTGAAGGAGAGAAAAAGTTATTTTTTATTATTAGATTTGTGGTCATTATCTAAACATTTATAGTCCTGTTCTTTAGCTCATCTTTATTCATTAAATGTTTAATTATTGTTTCTTTAAAGATTCTTTTTTATTCTTTTATATTTAAACTTGCTGCTTTTTTAGTTTATATTGCACTAGTGCTTTAACAAGATGTTGAGATGTGTTAGAATGGAGGCAAGCCAAGAATTAGCTTTCTCTTCTTTTACATGTACATACATAACATTCTCCTTTCTCTCCAGTTTGACTTTGTGAAGTTACTGGATGGGAGACAGCTGATAAAGCAGGATTCCCGGAATGCCAAAATTTCGAACCCTCAGCCGCGCAGTCTGCTCATGTCAGCTCTGCAGGAGACGGGTTTTGTGGAATACCTCGATGTAGGCACCTGGTACCTGGCCTTCTATAATGACGGCCGCAAGATGGAACAGGTGGTGGTTTACAGCACCCCTATAGGTGAGTTACTGCATTCCCTTACTGAATTACTTTCAGTTTAAGTGAATTGAATGGGTTTTCGTTTCAGTATTAACGGAATTATTGTGTCATGATCATGGTTTTTGGTTTAGAAAAATACTTCCCAGATGTGGTCAAAACACTGACACCAGAGTCATTGAATTGTTTAGTGAATTTAATTGTGTTTTTTGTGTGCAGAAACACTAAACGGATGTTCCACCAATTGTAATGGTAATGGAGAATGTGTCGCTGGACACTGTCACTGTTTCACTGGCTTTCTGGGGCCAGATTGTTCCAAAGGTATAAAACATAATATAATCACAATCAGACAATAATATACCTCACAATCACACACTAATACACAACACAATCACAATTAGACAGTAAATCACATTCAGACAGTAATATACATCACAATTGCACACTAACACACAACAATCAGATAATAGCATACATCACAATCACACACTAATGCATAACATAATCACAATCAGACAATATAAGACAACATAATCAATCAGGGATACACATCATAATCACAGCCACACAATACAACATAATCACAATATTCACATAATAATGCATAATCATAATCAAATGCATAATACAACTAATCATACAGTAATGGACAATATAATCACAGTATTTATTACATATTGTTTCACATTCAAAAACATAAAAATGTATGACATACTGCATATACAGTATAAACATGTGTAGTCTTTTTACACAATATTCAGTCCTACAGAATCACAATGTAAGTCATGTGATCTGACTGTGTGATGTGTGTGTGTGTGTGTTCAGACTCTTGTCCAGTACTGTGCAGTGGTAATGGAGATTATGAGAAAGGTGTGTGTGTGTGTCACACTGGTTGGAAGGGGGCGGAGTGTGAGGTGGAGGAAGGCCAGTGTATCGATCCCACCTGTTCCAACAACGGAGAATGTGTCAACGGAGTCTGTGTGTGCGCTCCTGCATTCAAGGGAGATAACTGTGAGCAAGGTATGAGAGTAACATACCAAAAATGAACACCACTTCTGTAAACTTACAGCCTGTAAGTATTGAAACACTCTTCCATCACACACACTCCTGTAAACACCAAACATGCTACTGATTTAAAATTCAGTTTTAGTTTTTAATGGGCAAAAAATGCGGGTGCGTGTGTGTGCGTATCTGTATATGCGTGCATGTGTGTGGATGGGTGCGTGTGTATGTGTGCGTGTGTGTGTGTGTGCGTGCATGTGTGTGCGTGCGTGTGTATGCATGTGTGTGTGTGTGGAGCTCCTAGTCCATCTCCACAGCTTGTTTATGATGAATGTCCTGTAATTGGAATTTAAACACTTTCTCCTCTAACCATTAAGGTGAAAATTCATTGCTACAATTTCCGTGATAGAAAGAGACAGAAAGTGTGTGTGAGAGAGAGAGAAACTCAATTTAATTCCATGTAGATTCATCCACTAAATTAGCTTTTCCATCAGGCACCTTCTTATTCATCTACACGCACACGCAAGTGAACATATTGTTGCTAGCATAATTGAAAGCTGTGTGTATTCTTCAGGTTTTTTTTGCGTGCTCTCTGATTTTATTCTACTTCTTTAGTACTAGCTCTTAAATATGTTTGTAGTTACTTCATTATTCTAGTTTAATCTTTTAAACATTATCATCATCGGCCATCTACACAGGTCACCACACTCATACAGCAATAAAAATATTCAATATTTTTTACAAATACTGACAAATCATGAATTTGTTTGCATGAATGAATAAATTAATAAATAATGAATAAATCAGGAATACAAAATGTTTTAAAGCTGATTGTCAGCTACATCTTTTGAAACAAGCCCACAGTGCATTTATATATATATCTGACGGTGTTGATAAAATGTTGCATTTTCAGAATTAATGACTCTCTTTCTTCTCTTTCTCTATTTTTCTCTCTGAGAAACCCACAAACTGTAACCAAATGTTAATGGGCACATCTGTTATTTCTGTGTGTGTGTGCGTGTGTACAGTGGATTGTATAGACCCACTGTGTTCAGGTCGGGGTGTGTGTGTGCGTGGCGAGTGTGTGTGTTCTGCAGGCTGGGGAGGTGAGAGCTGCGAGACGCCACTTCCTGCCTGTAAAGAACAATGTTCAGGTCACGGATCGTACCAACTCCAGACGGGGGTGTGTGTGTGCCAGCAGGGCTGGTCTGGAGATGACTGCTCTGTGGGTGAGTTATCATCAACACACTCGAATGTGCTTTGATGGGTGATGTTTATAGGTCTGATTCACAGGAAGTTCACTAGGCAGTAAAATATCCTGTCTAACAGGGATTGTTCTCAGAATGTGGCGCGTTCTAAAAACGTTACAGAACTTATAAAATGTTTGAATAATGTTCTTATAACCAAACAATAATGTTGATAGAGCATATAGCAGTAAATGTGTCTGCCAGATGCAGTGCTATAGTTTTGTATGTTCATTATTTCCTACCTCGAAAAATGATTGACAGACACAAAAACATTCAGATGGGCTGAACAAAGTTACCAGTCAGGGCCAGCGGTCACGTGTTTGCAGTGTACACCGTATCATATCCTGAAACCCTTAAATCATAGAGATCTTTCAGATTATGGGAATTCTATGAGATATTCCTCCAAATCACTTACTTTAAAGTATAAAAGCCTTAGACCTTTTCTTAGAATGCAAAAGTTATGTCAAATGCGCCAAGACCACCCTCATGTTTTCCTTCCGAACTTACAGTCTTAAGTGCTTTTTGACGTTTAGCGAAACATCTCCATCTGAAAAGTTTCTGGTTTTGCTTTAATTTTGTTACTATTGACCTCAAAAACTAGAGATCTAGTTTTGCTCGCTTCTGACAGAGTAAAGCAGGGCCTGAGGTGCGACAGTATAGATCAGCCATTAATTGTAATGTGATATATATTGCAAGAAAGAAAGTACTCTCTTTAATAGAGTGAAATCTTTAGAAAACCGATTCGTTCGGATTGATCTGGCAAATGAAAGCTGCAGGACTGTAGAATTTCATCAGTCGTGTTTTACAGACAGAGAAGGAGAGAGAGAGAGGATTGTGAGGAAATACCACCTTTCTCCATTTCCTGTTTAACTATAATGGTGTTTTAACAAAAATACTGTTTTATTGCAGAGAAACCACTCATCTGGAAGAGCTACTGGACTCTGGAACCACAGTGTGTTGGCCACTGGCTAGAATATGAACGCATTTATTAAATATTAGATTATCGAAATGCAATATTTATCAAAATGCATGAATATTACAGCTTGAAACTGCCCATTACCTCCGCAGATCAGTTAAATTGATAATGTCTGTATTAATAAACATTTTGGCTTAATGCCCTTCCTGTCCTTGCGAGACATTTAAATCTTGTGCGTGATTAAGCGAGAGAAATCTTGTCCAACGTGCCCAATGGAACAGCAAAGATCATTTGTTTTGAACATTACAAGACACTACGAGTGACAGAAGAGAAGATGTCTAAACTGAACGCTCTGTGCTGCAGTTACCGAGGAAAAATGTAGCTGCTGGTTTTAAGCTTTTAAGATATGAAAACTGTCGTTTCAGTTTGACCTGTGACTTATCCTGTAAGGAAGAAGGCAAATCGTCCTGTGTGAGGACCAGAGAGCGGAGATATCTTACTGGAGAATAAGAAATTGTTTTCATCATTAAACTGCGATAAACTTCTAATCTGGAATTCAAAACCACACCATATTATTTGGGCTTTTGGTCCTCTGAGCGGTTTAGACTATAATAAAGCAGGCTGTCGATAAGGGCAGGCAGTGTAAAGAGGATGTTTTAAATCCCTCCTCTATTTACACTCCTTTATCACAATTAAAGAGATCCTATCTTGTACAGGGGAGCTTCTCCTTGTTTTTGATTTTGAAGTCGAAGTAAATGCTCAAAAGTCAAGAGTAGATGGTGATAGATAACTCCCTCTTCTCTCTTTTCTCTGTCTGGCTCTCTCACTCATTCCACCAGAGGTGTGCCCTGTCCCCTGCAGTGCCCACAGTGTGTGTGTTGCTGGGCGGTGCCAATGCGAGGATGGGTGGGAGGGGCCCACCTGTGACAAACAGGCATGCCATCCAATCTGTGAAGAGCATGGAGAGTGCAAGGATGGGCGGTGTGTCTGTCAGCCTGGTTGGGAGGGAGAGCACTGCACTATTGGTATGTCTAATGTCATGACTGCCCGTATGTTATTTGTGGTAAAGAAAGTGCATTTATTTTGTCGGGTTGTCTTGCATTATTATTGTATGTGACTGAAATGCATGAAACTAAAAGCGACTTTATTTTGACTGGCAACCTTTTGAATCCGTCCTTCAGACACTTTGTAAATATCATGTCTTGATGCGTCTTTGCAGATTCAGCCGTTTCTGCAGCTGTAAATCGACAAGCGTCATGAATATTTTATAAAACATGTAAATGAACCAGTGCTGAACCAAAACAGAGCCAATCTGTTTTTGCCTTGAAGATGATGTAAAAACTTAGCACGTCTTTCTCTTTCTGCCTGTCTTTCTCTCTGTCTCTCCCTGTCTTCCTTTCTTATCCTCTGAGCCACTACACAGTTCTTTAATTGTGAAGCTTATGAGGAGAACAGTTTGTGAAATCTGTGGACAAATATACGTTTTAGGATGAAAACGACAGGAGACACACACACACACACAGATTTTCAGAAGTATGTCTGCAATGTTATTTCTCCACTTTATTCTTTCCCTCTTTTTTTTTGTAACTCTTTCAGCAGCAAATTATCTGGATCTGTTCGATAAAGGTAAGACGGAAAATATACAGTGAATGTGTGTGTGTGTGTGTGTGTGTTAGAGTAAATGAGGGAATGAATAGGTGACTGTGTGATGTTTTACTATGAACAGTGTTACTGAAGAGAGGAGGTCTTGATTTTACATCAGCTTTCTCTCTCTCTACTCAGACGCGTGTCCAGGGCTGTGTCACGGAAATGGACGCTGTACGCTGGAGCAGAGCGGCTGGCATTGTGTGTGTCAGGCGGGATGGAGCGGGCCGGGCTGTAACGTCGTCATGGAAACCGAATGCAATGACAGTAAAGATAACGACAGCGGTGAGGGACCCTACAGGGGGTGGAAAGAAAAAGCGATGTTGTTTTATTTGTGTGGATGACAGAAATGAAGATTAGGAATTTTTAGGTTAACAAACACACACGCATATATGAGCTGTTTTAAGGGTTGATGATATTTATGCTCAAGAATACAAAACAAAATCTGTCGTTTGATAACACAGACTGGCTTATGTCTCAGGCTGTGTGTTTGTGTCTGTGTGTATTTGTGTTTGTAAGGGGTTTCTAGGTTATTCTCTCTGAAACTTTCTCCTCTGGGAGGTTAAAAACACAGATCCCCTTTAATGGAGCTGACAAATGAGATCACACACACACACTGTGCAAGGGCAAGCTGCATCAAGGCTACTTATCTCTGCATGTAAAGTGTGTGTGTGTGTTTCAGATGGTCTCATGGACTGTGTCGACCCGGACTGTTGCAGTCAGCAGATGTGTGTGAGCGCCCCGCTGTGCCAGGGGTCACCCGACCCCCGTGACATCATCCAGCGGAGCCATGCCATCTTTGAGCCACGGCCCTTACGTCAGTTCTTCGACAGCGTGAGGTTCCTTATTGGACGGGACAGCACACACGTACTACCAGGAGACCTGCCATTTGATAGCAGGTGATAAACACACTTGCATTTATTAACATACAGTACACATGCTCAGCTAACACACACACACACACATTCACACGTACACACATAATCTTCTTATAACTGATTAAGCAGCACTGGTTTATTGTTAAAACTAGCTTTATTGGAATGACTGTCAGATTAAGGTTCATATTTCGGTTAAGCCTCTGTTTCAACTAAAAGGTTTGAAAACTTTAACATATTTTTTAGTCATTGGTCTTTGTTTACACGTCTTTCAGCATCTTGAGTCTGTTCATTTCTGTTTCTTCTCTTGGTGGCGTGTCAGGCCTTGTAGCTCATGTAGGCGGGCTGTGCTGAATGACGTTAAGCTTACATTGCTCTGTTAGTAGGAAAATACCTCATTATAAACTTTACGTTTGGCTCAGAGGGCACAATTTATCGCATTATTTTTTGTAATTAATCACATTAAATGAACAGCCCTAGATACAATAAGCATTTACAATGGTACAG
Source organism: Chromobotia macracanthus (assembly GCA_036877525.1). NCBI lineage: Eukaryota > Metazoa > Chordata > Actinopteri > Cypriniformes > Botiidae > Chromobotia > Chromobotia macracanthus. The sequence goes on along the minus strand of JAZGTH010000058.1, from coordinate 10,048,180 downwards.
ATGTTGAGTAGACATATGGAGATGGATAATCCATAACTGTAAGCGTAGATAAATCAGCGTTTATTTAGTGTATGTTATGAACTGACTCTGATAATCTGATACACTGCTATGAGCAGCGTAGCTCTCCCCCAAAATGATTTTTGCCATCATCGTCTAGTTTGAGGAAGCTTACAATCGATTGAAGCATGTATTGTATTTTTCTCTGATGACTGAAAAGAAGACTGCTCCTCTCTCAGCTTCGATCTCTCCTGTTGGACCTTTGGTTTTCTCTCTCTCTCTGTCAGTGTCTGTGCATCTCTCTTTCTCTCTCTCTCTCTCTCTCTGTCAGTGTCTGTGCATCTCTCTTTCTCCTCTCTCTCTCTCTCTCTCTCTCTCTCTCTCTGTCAGTGTCTGTGCATCTCTCTTTCTCTCTCTCCCTCTCTCTCCCTCTCTCTCTCTCTCTCTCTCTCTGTCAGTGTCTGTGCATCTCTCTCTCTCTCTCTCTCTCTCTCTCTCTCTCTCTCTCTGTCAGTGTCTGTGCATCTCTCTCTCTCTCTCTCTCTCTCTCTGTCAGTGTCTGTGCATCTCTCTCTCTCTCTCTTTCCCTCTCTCTCTGTCAGTGTCTGTGCATCTCTCTCTCTCTCTCTCTCTCTCTCTCTCTCTCTCTCTCTCTCTCTCTAGTGTCTGTGCATCTCTCTCTCTCTCTCTCTCTCTCTCTCTCTCTCTCTCTCTCTCTCTCTCTCTGTCAGTGTCTGTGCATCTCTTGCTCATGCCTTCTCTCACAGTTCCTGTCTCTCTCTCTCACTGTGTCTGCAGTCGAGTGTGTGTAATTCGAGGTCAGGTTCTGGCCTCTGATGGAACTCCTCTAGTCGGCGTAAACATCACGTTCCAGCATAACCCTGAATATGGATACACACTCAGCCGACAGGACGGCAGGTAACACACATACAGTACTATAAAATAGAAAACATTACGAATATACATTCCCTGTGCATATATTATACTGTTTATATTCCGGATGTCATATAAGTAGGTTTTTTTTGTAGTGGAAAGAGGCTCCTTAGACTATTAAAAGGTAAAAAGCATCGCTGTGAAGAAATTTCAGTTGCACTTTTATTTTTAAGAGTTTACTCTATGTATTTTATATGATATATGAATAGGTGAATACATACTGTATTCCTCAGATTTATACATATACTATGACAAATATACAGCATTCTGTATATTTCATGTATGTATACACTGTTTACATCTCTATATTTATTGCATTATATAAGTCTTTTTCCAGATGTATGCTTGTGTATTCCCTCTAGCTTCGATCTTCTGGCAGTGGGCGGAGTCGCTGCCGCTCTGTCGTTCCAGCGAGCCCCATTTTTGTCTCAGACTCGATCTGTCTGGCTTCCCTGGAACCAGTTTGTGGTCCTGGACCGTGTGTTTATGGAAAGAACTGAATCCAAACTACCTGTCTGTGACCTGAAAAATCTGATCAGTCCACATGCCATCGCTCTCTCCGCCCCTCTGCCGCGATTCGCCGGTGACTGTGAAGACCGAGGGAGTGTCATACCTGAGTTACAGGTACTAGACACACCCACTTTCAGTAAACACAAGATGTATTCTCAAGTTGGTTCCGAAACCACTTCAGGCAAGCTGCTCACCTAAGTTCAGATTTTCAAGACATTTTAGACACGCTTTAAACACCAAAGCGTTTCTGTACTGTTGCAGCATTATGAGGTCCCAGCATGTGTTCTTCACTGATTTTGTTCGATTGCATTCTCAGAATGCAGTGCAAAAAATTCTATCCACGAGTCAGGTGAATGAGGGAATATAAAATATGATTTTTATAGATTTTATTTCACCCAATATTTGTGTTTTCCATGTTTTATGTATGAGACACAACACCACCAAAAGAGCTGCCGGCCATGTAGAGCATTTCAAATCGGTCACTTTTGAGATATATGAGATTTATTACGATGCTTCCTTGAAGGCTAGCTGCCCATATAAGCCGTCGGCTTGTGTGTGTCTGCACGCTATAAGAACTGTAGTGTATGTAAATATAAATGTTTATTTGGCAGCAGTATAGTCACAGGCTCAGTTTTTGTTTTTTGTTCTGTATGAAAAAGTGCAAGCTGTACACGAAAACAATTCATTTCTCCAACAATCTGCTCTCACACTATCACCCTCTGTTTCTTGTTCAGCCTTTTTTATCTTTTTTGTCACCTTTCCCTCTCTCCCTCTCTCTCTCTCTCTCTCTCTCTCTCTCTGTAGGCAGTCCAAGAGGAAGTTGTTATCCCAGGGACAATTCTGAAGTTAAGCTACCTCTCCTCCAGAGCTCCGGGCTGTCGCTCTCTCCTGCGGGTGGTTCTGACCCACGCCACCCTCCCACCAGGCCTGGCCAAAGTCCATCTGTCCGTGGCTGTCCAGGGCCGGCAGCTTCTCAAATCATTTCCTGCAACTCCAAACCTGATATATGTTTTCTCCTGGAATAAAACTGACATCTATGAACAGCAGGTCACAGGGCTGGTGCAGACACAGGGTGAGAGTCTGTGTGTGTGGGGGGTGTGTGTTGGTAGGGTTCGAATTTGAGAACACAAATGTGTATAATGACTGTATATAATGATCTGTACATTGTGTATATCAACATGAACATGGTTTACGAGGATGCTTCCTGTGTCCTCATAAATTAAATCACTTAAAAGTAAACATACTACATTATGATATATTTGTTAATTATCATTAAGTCTATGGAGAGTCCTCATAAACCACATATGCCAATGTGTGTGTGTGTGCACGAGAGAGAGAGTGGAGCAGCCAAACTTATTTAAAATAAATCTGCTGGTTAATGCAATAACTTTAGTTTTTTGCTCTTCAAATTTCAGTCGCGTATTGCCTGTTAAGTAAAAGAATTTTAAACGAAAATAGAAATGTGCATTTTTATGTCTCTTTTTCGGTTCAGCACTGCGTTATGCGAGGACTCCAAATGAACTCAGAAGCGTGAAGAGTGTGTGAAGTCTAAACGCCTCTGGAGTGATGTGTGTGTGTGTGTGTGATTTGTGTGTGTGTGTGTGCTGCAGAGGTTTCTGTGACACTTGTAATGTGAAAATATAAACTAAACTTTAACGTGAAATGTGTTCCACTTTAGTATTCACATGGCAAATATTTTTGATACGTGTCCTTAAAAATGAACCGTAAAATGATGTAAAGAATTAAAGTATTTAGGACAGAAACATATTTGTATTGTATAATATTCTAAAATTGGTCATAACATTATTAACAACAGCAATGTTAATAAAAATCAGTACTATTTACTGTATAATGTTCAGGTTGTCTGTTTTCCAGAAAACACAAGCATGGTTTTATTTAAAATATTTACAAAATATTATGTCCCTAAGTGAAATACTTTTAACATTTGTAAGCATTTGAATAAAACAGGCACCGTGACAGCACAAACTTTCACATGATTATAAGATTTACACAAATTAATATACAAATTATAAGCCAATCTGCAGTGTGTTGTTATACCACAAATATAATTATGAATTAATAATTAATATTCATTCCCTTTACAGTGTTTATAGTGGTTACATTTGGCAACCAGGGCAACACCAGTGTCACTGAAGCAAGTGTAATTTATCAGTGTAAACTGTAGCTTCCTGTTAGCTTTTCTGCTCGCTTCTCACCAGTCATGTGTTCAGCTCCTGAAACCTTTCCCATAAAACCATTGAGCTGCATGTACAATGCACTAATAATTATCATTTACACCAATTATATCCCAGTTTAGATCCACACCGACATAAACTGACCTGTAACAATCTTTATACTGTAATCACAAACAACAGCAAAGGACATGAGGATTAATTGGTACAGAAATTGTGGAACGCTGTATTTATATATGTTAATATATAAGACAGATAAAGACAATTATAGATCTTAGTTACATAGTTATCTATATAACTATGATCTATATATTATCTATATATTATCTATGATCTATATATTACATAGTATATCTGTCTATAAGGATCTATAAGATCGTATAGTTATTATATCTGTAGGTGTGATTTTATGAGCTAAATAATTCTGAGGGTAAATACTTTTTAATGATGATCGTTCATCTGCTTTGGACTTTGATGATTGTGATGTGTAATGGTGTCTAAAAGTTTGTGTGTGTGTGGTTCTGATATGCACTATGTTATGGGGACTAAATGTCCTCACATGTATAGTAATACCAATGCATTTTGACCTTGTGGGACATTTTTGACTTTGTGGGGTCTCCATAAGGAAACAAGCTTATAAATAGAGGGTTAGGGTTAGGTAGAGGGTTAGGAGGGTTAGGTTTAGGTGCACAGTTAGTATAGGGGGATAGAATATATAGTGTGTTCAGTATAAAAGCCATTATGCCTATGAAATGTTCCTATTAAATGTGAAAATGTGTGTGTGTCTGTGTCTGTCTGTCTGTGTGTGTGTGTGTGTGTGTGTGTGTGTGTGTGTGTGTGTGTGTGTGTGTGTGTGTGTGTGTGTGTGTGTGTGTGTGTGTGTGTGTGTGTGTGTGTGTGTGTGTGTGTGGATTAATGACGCAGTGTCTGTTGGATACGAGTATGAATCCTGTCCAGACGTTGTGCTTTGGGAGAAGAGAGCTGCTCAGCTGCAGGGCTTTGAGATGATGCCCTCTAACCTGGGTGGATGGACTCTCAATCAACACCACATCCTCAACCTTGAGAGTGGTGAGGAATTAGATCACACACTCTCACACATATACACACATATATGTGAACTTTGTTGAAGGTCTTGACCTGAGTAACATGACATTTGTTTTGTAAACCTTGTAGTGTGCACTGTTCTGCTGAACAAAACTTTATTTTGGTGACTTCTTTGTCCAAGAATAAAAACTATCTATTCACATAAGTTTATAACATCAAGATTATTGTAAGACATCCTTTTATTTATGGAACTGCTTATTGAGTTTTAAAAAAATAAGCTCAGAACCCATGACCTTCACCGTGGTGACAACAGACTTAAAACTCATCTCGTTTAAATCTCACATCTTCCTTCTCGATCAGTGAAACGTTGTTCCTGCAGGCTTTCTACATGTCGTTTTGTCATTTCTTTGCTTGGTTTGTTTCTACAAGGTCTCTTAGCACAGCCACATTTCATTATCAATAAATAAAAGCTTCAGTCTAATGCACTTTCTCTCTTTCTCCTCTACTGCAGGTATTCTTCATAAAGGTAATGGAGAGAATGTCTTTATTTCCCAGCAGCCTCTTGTCATCTCTACAGTGATGGGGACGGGGGCAGCTCGTACAATCCCGTGTCCAAACTGCAACGGCCCAGCCGTGGAGCAGAAGCTGTTCGCCCCCATCGCTCTTGCCTGTGGTTCTGAGGGAAGCGTATATGTTGGTGATTTTAACTACATCCGCAGAATTCTGCCCAATGGATTTACCATCACCATCTTAGAGCTCAGGTCTGTTGGACAATTTATGAACTTCAGATGTGTATATACACAATAATACTGATACATTATGAATTGAAAGCTTTAATCAAACTGGCTAAAATATGTAATCAACACGCTGGGCAGGGGAACATATAGATCAAGGCAGGCATATAAATTCTGTGGAGATCTGGAGTTCTGCAGTTACACATTCTGTGTGGGGATGGAGCAGTATTGGTGGCAATTTTAATTGGTGGCAATTGGTAGGCAAATTTGGAGAGACTAGCAATAGCAAGCTAGATTTGAAAGCATTCGATTTCTCCCCTCATCCCTCCCTCCAGAGAGACCTCCAAAGCCACGCCTCCTCCAACACATAAATGCATACATAGTTTGACAGGCAAGCAGAACATCCTATCATTGTATTCGGACCGCATGCAATGATTGGACTTTTGTGATTGCTATCAGGGCACAAAGAGACTTTCAACCAGCAAAACAAAACATGTTTCTGGAAAAAAATCCCCTATCCTGCCTTTAAATAATTGATTATTTTAGCCATTGTGTATATTGTGTTTTTTATTCAGGCATTAATGATGCATCTTTAGTATTCATCAAAGATGCCAGACTTTTTTCAAGAGTTGTTTTATTTTCAGTAAAGAGGTGTTCTGGCCGAGAGAAAATTTTTATTTATTAATGAAAGGATTCAAGGTTATTCTCATAAGTAGTCAATACAGTTTCCTTGTGTAACTTTAGAGCCCGCTAGTAAATTCTTTTGTTTATGAAATATTTAAATATTTGCTGTAAGTGAAGTTAAATATTCTGAAACTTCAGACTATCTTTAACACACTGTCACACTCCTGGCTTTCTGTTTTCTTTACATGGGCTGGCTGCGTGATTGACACAGACAAAAATGATTGACAGGTCTCAAAGTCTTCTGATTGGCTGTGCTAAAAATGTGACCACAGCCCACAGTCACATATATTTTGCTGTTTATACAGTATAGTGCTATCACAGATATGTCCTATAAAACCTATAAAATAATAAGTGATATAAAACTGCTTTTATAACTGTAAATAATCACTGTTATGACCTCTTTTCACAGAAATCGTGACATTAGACACAGGTACGTCCCTTTTCAAAGCTGGCAGCACTCTAATGTCTCTCAGTTTCAATACACTGTTGTATTTGTGCTTGAATTGTTTTTTTTTATTTGAATCCATTTCATTCATACATTAGCTTTAGAAGAACTACCCAGCTAACAGTTATCAAAAACGTTGTAATCTGTAATGTAACGCAGTAATGTTAATAGAACATTTTTTAAATAATGTATAACATATATCATATATATCAAAAACATTATTCTAAAGTAGTAAGTGGAATGTTTTAAAAAAACGTATTGAAATGTTTTAAAAACGCTACAGAATTAAAATATGTTTGAATAACGTTCTTCTAACCAAGCAGTAGCGTTAATACAACGTCCAAAAACTGGACACTTTGAACGTTAGTTCCCTAAACTGTTTATTTTGTAATATAAGAAGTTTGTAATTACAGTAATTTCTGAGTTTAATGATTGGAGAGTTTCCCCCTCAATCCAACAATGTAGAAGTAACTACAGTTTATTCCTTTGATGGTCAATTTTCTCTTTATTTCATTGTTTGCCTTTTTCTTTTTTCTTTGACACTTTAATTAAAGGTGCATTGTTTTCACTTACCTTTTAACTGCTATGGTGTTTTTATTTCTTTCTGATATAGGCCATCTTTTGTTCATTTTTATATAGAAAAGTGTGGCATCTTTCTTCTATGTGTATTTTTACATTTGAGTGTATGTGCGTGCGCACATGCATTCATACGTGTGTATATTCGAGTGTCGGCGAACATGTTTGTGCATGTTTGTGTGCGTGTGACACGGTGGCTGCTGCTGCTTGTACTCTTCCGCATGTGGTCAGGAATCCATCAGAGGCGGATCGATGGATTGAACCACCCTCAGCGTCACTCCGCCGTCTCCCGCTTATCATCTAGATCCTTCCTTGTTTCGTGTGAATTTAAAAACGGCGCCCCCCGTAGAGAGGGAGTTAGAGTGCGGTTAGACCTCTGGCCCACCGACTAACACAGACAATCACACTGTAATCCTTCATCTTTGTGTGTGTCAGTTTGTGTGTGTGTCTGTGTGAGTGTGTGCATGTTTGCACACAGAATTACATCCCACAGCAAGGGGGAAATCCTACCTTCAGCCGACTTTTGGAGATAGGGCTTCTGATCAAACCACAATCTGATTAAACCTCGTAAAGGCTTGGAAAAACATGCAATATTAACATTTTCCATTTCATCAATCTGTGTAAACACAGACTGTTTGGGGTGGGACTCTGGCCACTTAATGGATATATAGAAATGAGCAGAAAGACTATTATTGTGGAGAGTGAGAGAAAGAATGGGATCTTAAAGGCCTTTTTCGAACCCACACTCACTTATTATATAATTATACATTGTATGCATTAAAGGTATACATTTTATAATTACATTTTCCAGCGATTTACAGTGCATTTAAGTGATTCTTTTTATCAGTGTTCCCTGGAATTCGAACCCACAACCTTTGGGTTGCTAGCGCAGTGCTTTAACAATTGAGCTTCAGGTACATTTATAGTCTGAGCTTTCCCTGCAAATCAAACCCATGACCTTTGTAATCCCCTTTCTGCCAGACCTACATGAACTACACAAATTCTTCTTCACTAAACTTTCCTGTAGCTCCCATAACAACCCTAGACATTTTTTTGTCCTCACACCTAAAAATTGGTCAACTTACCCCTAAATGTCAGAGCAGCCGAATGACTCACAATTTTCAGACACTAACTTGAATCTCACCACGACTCGCTAGCCACAGGAGATGTGCTAGAAGTGTTGAACTCTGAGCGAACGCAACACAGAGAAGCACCCGCCTTTATGTAAACAAATGGAGAATGTTTTTCTGGTGTTAAAGGAAAAAGCACTCATGTTTTGCAGGGACAGTGTTTGGCTGTTTTAGGAAGAGTTTTGTTCTGCCTTAGGAAAAGTGTAAAAGAGGCAGCGGGTAGATTTGCTCTGAGGGCAGGAAAGGATGGGAAAAGCTGGAAAAGAAGATTATGGCCTGTCGGGGGTCTGATGCGCTGGAGGGTGGACGGTTGGATCAGGGCTTGGCTTCGGAATGACTGAGATGTGTGGAAGGCACTGACACCTGGAGGGTTTTTACTCGAACCTTGTGCATGAGAGGCTGTGTGTGGTTAGTGTGCAGATTTTCTTTTTTGGGATGGATTTGTACTATAAAGTGGTTTCCTCACAAGGACATTGTGTGTGTTGCCAGTCAGTGTGATAAAGACTCTCCCTCTCACAGCTCCAGTCCTGCTCATAAATACTACTTGTCTATGGATCCCGTGCGTGAGTCGCTCTACCTGTCAGACACCAGCAGCGGGAAGCTGTACCGCCTTAAGACTCTGACTGAACCCAAAGATCTCAGCAGGAACGTGGAGGTGGCGGCTGGCAGCGGGGAGCAGTGCACACCCTTCCACCCAAATCAGTGTGGTGACGGGGGCAAAGCCACTGAAGCGGCCCTCAACAACCCTAGAGGTGAGATACAGACACACACACTTGATTTATTTTAGACATGCGATTTTTACTCTTTACACTGTCATTTTGCAGGTGATTAAAGCTGCAATCTGTTATTTTTGCCTCTCTACCTCATCTGTGTTTTTTGCAGGTTACTTTACGTACTTTTCATTACGTATGTTGAAGTCAAATGAAGTCAAACTGACATTTCTTGGAAAATCAGACCCAACAGCTCAGATTATAAATCATTATTATAAATTTACAGATAAGAATCAGGGTAAGGAGATCATGTTGATTGTGTTAATCTGTCATGTACTTGCTCATTAACTGAATTTTGTTCATTATTATCCTGAAAAGTTACGGATTGCAGCTTTAAATCTGATCCTTGTGTTCAGACAGTGTTGTCAACATCTGATGTATTAATATCAGTTGCCATAGCAATGACTTAAGCATTGTAGAAAACCTCAGTTTCTGAAGTCATAGAAAGAATGTGACAAGAGAGATGAAGTGAGAGAAAGAGAAAAATAATGTCATTTTTCAGAGGGAGGAATGGAAGATGTCTCTTTGCTAAATCAGGCGGAGTGGCTATTAGTCCCACCCATGCATCACTGCCACTGTCTCTTTAAACCTGTCAGTCAGCCTGACGGACAGATGGGGGCGTGGCTAACCGGCTCGTATGTTCTCTTATCCTTCAAGCCTCATTGTGCACTCTTTCTCTCACTCACAGGAACTCACGCACTCGGCTGTCGCAGTTAAAAGCGCCACTTACTTGTAAGCCCCTGAGAATAGAATTCATAAAGAATCCTGAGCAGGAATGTTGTATGTGTGATTTCAGGCTGTTCTGCAAAGACAGAGGTAGCAAAAGCTGTGTTCAGATCACTGTCTCATCGTAATTCACATTTAAAACTGATTTAAGCCTTTTACACACGCTTCAACGATCCACATGCCATTTTATTCCGCCAAAGCGTTGGATAAAAGCCTTCCTTTGTGTTTCTGGGGGCAGAGTAGCCGTTCTCGCTTTGTTAAAGTGTCTGTTATGTTAAAGTCTGTTATCTGTAAGCTGAGAACTTCAATAACTGCAAATGACCTTCTGTGTTCTCCGTGTATGAGGGACTCCACACAAACAGACAGCAATGAAAGTATTAAAGGGAATAGTTTATCCAAAAATGAGAATTCTGTCATCATTTACTCATGTTGCTCCTGACCTGCATGTGGAACACAAAAGAGGATTTCGAGGAATTGTGCTGGTAGCTCTTTATTCATTCAGTTACATTTGAATCAGGCTTTCCAGACTCCAAAAGGATTTAAAAGCACTTCAAAATTATCTAATAAGTAATCCGCAAGACTGTATTCCCAAGCTAGAGAATAACAGACTAAAATTGAAGTTTTAAGATCTCTTTGAGTGAGTTCATGAGAATTATTATGAGGAGTAGCAACATTCAATTCATTATTAACTTGAGTTTAGTTGAGCTGAATCTTTTCAAACCATTCATCTGTTGATCCGTTTTACAAAACTGGTGTGAACTGGCGTCTTCTTTATGAACAGGACTGGTCTTCTCTGATTCAGTGATCCAGTCACGTTGGCCGGCAGCACACTGGAGCAGAAGATAATCAGTAATTAATAATTTAATTGTTCCGCATAATCGTCATACGAATTCAGAGAAGAAATATAGTGTACACGTCATATTAAGCTGTTCACTATTTCTGTTCTGGATGCGTCCTTTTTCAAACCTAATCTCTGTTGAATTGAATTGTGTAGAGGAGAACCACCAGAACAAAATCTTTGAAGGGTTTAGAACAACATGAGGGTGAGTAAATAATAACAGAATCTTCAGATAACAGAACAGAACTAATCCCATAACATCACTATGCAATAATCTTTCTGGTAATTCTACTACATTTGTCCGTAACAAAGATATCTGTCATTCATATGCTGGTCTTGACCGTTCTGCACAGTGCGGCTTGACTTTGGCTTGCTGTTGATTCAGTTAATCTCAATATACAGAATGTTTTAATCATCAATATCTCTTTCTACACATAGAAACTCAGAGTGATGCAGTATTGATCCGTGTGGCACACCAGCATCTTCCCTGACTACAGTCTCTTTAGTGCGCTATTCAGATAGCTTCAGCTTCCAGGACTTCACGCAGAGAGCCAGTAAACGACCCAAAATAAAAAGCTAAATATATAATAACAGGATTTTTCTGAAAAGTATTTTCAAGGGAGAAATGGTGCGTTTTTGGCAAACCGTTACAGGAAATTAACAGGATTGCCTATTTTAGTCCATGAAAATATGTTGTAAAAAAATTCATCCACATTTGTGGACTGCTGAATATTAATGCATTTTACATATATTGCATATATTATCATATGGTATATTTATTAACCTTTAAGCTGCAATCCGTAACTTTCGCCCCTCTACCACCATTTGTTTGAAACTAAATTGCAAGTTGCTTTACATACTTTTTTTGAAGTCAAACTGGCATATTCCACACATTTCCAAAATATCCAATGAAAAAAATATCCAAATTCCAATGAATCAAAATTGTAATACTGACAGCTCAAATTATAAATCATTATTATAAACTTACCATTGTGAATCAGGGTAAGGTGAGGAAATCATATCGAACACTAATCCGTCATGTACTTGCTCAATAACCATCTTGCACCTGCATGACAAACTTTAGATATTCCAACTTCTTTGTTTATTTTCACACATATAATAAAAAATGCACCAATAATAGTGCATTTGTGCATGCATGTTTTTGCAGTGTAATGTACATGGTATGTATATCGTACAGTCTGACATTAAAAAATTACCATTAATGGTGCAAATTTTACACAAAATCTCACGTGGGTCATGTCAAACATAGAAATTGTATTATCGTTATTGCTTGGTTACAAGAATGCTATTTAAACATTTTTGTTCCATAACTTTGTTCTGTATTTTTTTTAAATGTTCCACTAACAATTTTGAGAGACCTTTTAGGGAACGTTAGCCATCGTTCTGAGAACGTTCCTTGTTAGCCACGTTTGCTAACTTCTCTCTAGTAAAGAAGACTGGGTAATCTCATGTCTCAGACATGTTTCTGTTTTAATATCTCTAAAGGAATTTTAGAAGATACATTAGAGACTAAATTGATAACAGGCCTCCATTAGTTATCCTCAGATATGAAAAGACCTTTTCCTCTGGGAAGCTGCATTACGCTGTATGTATGTGTGTTTGTGTGTGTCGGCACATGGGATGTAGAAGCTCAGAATGTGTGTGAGTTAAAGACAAAATTTAAGTGAGCTAAGCTCCATGATTCAATGAAATCTTTGATTCCGGGAGGAAAGAGATAACAGCAGAAAGGAGGACATTAATTCACAGCTCCCTGCAGCATACAGTTCTGACTGTCTGTTCTGATGCCAAGCCAGAGTTTAAGAGCAATAGAGGGAGAGATAAAGCCGAACAGAAAGAGCTGCTCCATTCTGCCTGTTTCCACACGGTCAGAGAGAGAAATGCTCCTGAAGACTAAATGAACCTAGTCTGCTTTCGAATGTGTGCGTGTGATGGTTAGCTACTCCTCTGATCATTTTCAACCCTTACTTGGATTAGGCGTTTTAGCAGATGAGTAAGAAAAGAAGTTTTCGGGCCTGGGGTCTGTGTGTCGCTCTTCATGACACTGAAGGGCAGAGGGAGGTGTGTATACCCCTCTAACAGCAACATAAATTACTAACCTTGCTGTGCTTGTTAAGTGGGTAATATACCTTGTAATAAGCACCCATAACAAGAATCGTTTGTTAAGGTAGACATAATTTAAGAAACCAGGGTAGTATGTTTATTCACGTGTATACAGTAGACGTCTGATTTCAGTGTGTGTTCACGTGTGTATACAGCAGACGTCTGATTTCAGTGTGTGTTCACGTGTGTATACAGTAGACGTCTGATTTCAGTGTGTGTTCACGTGTGTATACAGTAGACGTCTGATTTCAGTGTGTGTTCACGTGTGTATACAGTAGACGTCTGATTTCAGTGTGTGTTCACGTGTGTATACAGCAGACGTCTGATTTCAGTGTGTGTTCACGTGTGTATACAGTAGACGTCTGATTTCAGTGTGTGTTCACGTGTGTATACAGTAGACGTCTGATTTCAGTGTGTGTTCACACGTGTATACAGTAGAAGTCTGATTTCAGTGTGTGTTCACGTGTGTATACAGTAGACGTCTGATTTCAGTGTGTGTTCACGTGTGTATACAGTAGACGTCTGATTTCAGTGTGTGTTCACGTGTGTATACAGTAGAAGTCTGATTTCAGTGTGTGTTCACGTGTATACAGCAGACGTCTGATTTCAGTGTGTGTTCACGTGTGTATACAGTAGACGTCTGATTTCAGTGTGTGTTCACACGTGTATACAGTAGACCTGATTTCAGTGTGTGTTCCGCTGTGTATACAGTAGACGTCTGATTTCAGTGTGTGTTCACGTGTGTATACAGTAGACGTCTGATTTCAGTGTGTGTTCACGTGTGTATACAGCAGACGTCTGATTTCAGTGTGTGTTCACGCGTGTATACAGTAGACGTCTGATTTCAGTGTGTGTTCCGTGTGTATACAGCAGGCGTCTGATTTCAGTGTGTGTTCACGCGTGTATACAGTAGACGTCTGATTTCAGTGTGTGTTCACACGTGTATACAGTAGACGTCTGATTTCAGTGTGTGTTCACGCGTGTATACAGTAGACGTCTGATTTCAGTGTGTGTTCACGCGTGTATACAGTAGACGTCTGATTTCAGTGTGTGTTCACGCGTGTATACAGTAGACGTCTGATTTCAGTGTGTGTTCACGTGTGTATACAGCAGACGTCTGATTTCAGTGTGTGTTCACACGTGTATACAGTAGACGTCTGATTTCAGTGTGTGTTCACACGTGTATACAGTAGACGTCTGATTTCAGTGTGTGTTCACGTGTGTATACAGTAGACATCTGATTTCAGTGCACACATTCTTTACTGTTTTTCTGCATTTGAAGGGCTGCTCAGTGCCTGTCGTGACCTGATAGCAGATATCAGAGAAAGGCTCACTCTTTCAGAATCAGTAACAGGAAAGGAGGGAGATCAGACTGGATGTCATGTGAATGTTTCTCAGAGTGGGTTTGTTTTTAAAAAGTTGGTGTCTGGGTTGTCTTGCACCTTAAAGTCTTGGCTATAAAATAACAATTGAACATTTTCACTGTTACTGCAGAGATTAAAAACAAAGGCAAAGTCAAAGTTTATTTAATAAAAAGTTTATTTCATCTTTTTAGTGTGGAGGATAGAATTCATTTTTTTTGTAGCTAGGTATTAGAAAGCTTAAAAACAGTTTTTTAAGAACAGTTATTTGTGTAATTCAACCATACAGTTACCAAGATATTCAGTAGCTTTTGACAATATCTAGCCCCGGTAATCTCTACTGTATACTGTTTGTGCTGTATGTGACACTGTATTTTCTGTGCCAAATACCCTAAAATACATTGAAATGATTTATTAAAACAAAAGTTCTGCAGGTTTGTTGAATTTCTTCTGCCTGATCTTTGAAATACAGCCTGTAAAGAAGCACTGCGGTTGGATTGGGTTATAAATGTGGAACTGCTTCAGTCATTTCGGTGGTCTTGCAGATGTTCATAAATGATGCATACATGGTTTGCAAATTGCTGGGCTAGAAAAGAAATAAGCTACAACTAATGAAGTACTGCTGTGTGTCGGCCATTACTGGCAGTTTCTCCATATGGAGATGTTGTGTATGTTGTTACCTCGAAGAATGGTGATCTCTGTGTGCTGTCATTGTACTGTGTGATTGTGTGTGCGTGCTTCACAATCCTTCTGGAACAATTTTGTCCCCAGAAATGAACTAAATCTGACCAGTTTTTCCTCTGTGGACATTTTGGATGTTTGTAAAATGCAGTGAAAATACTTTTTACTAAAGTCTATAGATGATTAAATGATCTGTTAGGGTGTGTGATAGGGTTAGTATATAGTAATTGTTTATGTAAACAGCAGAAGTAGATACTGTAGCGGAGTAGACACGCATTTGTCTGCGCGTGTTTTTGGGGTTGGTGTTATTTAACCGTATATTGGGGACAGCTATTTACAGTACAAATCTGAGCAAAATCTCCTTTAAGGGACGTTTTCATTTGTAAAAACACTATAAAAATAGTAAATGAAGTTGTTTTAAACTTGCAAAAATGTAGAACATTTTCTGTTAGAGTTGGAGTGTGGGTTATTTTTTATAACTAGCTGTGTAAAAACAATAGAAGTCTATGGAAAGTCGCCATTTAGATAAGTAAACGTGTGTGTGTGTGTGTGTGAGAGAGAGAGAGACTCCATCTCTCCCAGAGTATATCAACATGGTGAAAACAGACCAATATGTCTGCTTATCTCTGTGATTCTCTTTAGTGAAAGCGAATAAAGAGAACAAATTAGAGAAGGGAAAGAGAAGTGGCAGTCACACTCACAGCCGTTTGCCATCACAGTGTATGATGTGTATGATGGTTATATAAGCTCCAGTTGTGAAATCCCTCTGGAGAGCCAAAACAGTGAACGACATGCAGCAGAAGACGTATAACCTCTGTGTGTATGTGCGTGTGTGCTCCGTACAAACCACACGAGTGAAAGATCTGTGGAATAGACTATATTATTCTTTATTGTTAATGTAGGTATGTATTGTTATTGTATGTTTATTGTCTGTGACAACAATGAGTGTGACAGTCTTTCTGTTAGAATAATGTATGTTTGTGCGTAACACGGTTTAAACAGAAACTCCAGTTGATTTGCAGAGCTCAGAGCGATTTCCAAGCATTCAAGCAAAGACAAATTAAATGAAAGAATAAGCTCAGATGAATGATGTAAAAAAATACAGTCATATTTTGCATAACTGATGTCATTTAGAATACATTTGCATATATAAGATAATCTGCGTATGTGTAAGATCATGCGAACAGAATGATCTCTGACAGATTATTAATACAGAGAGAGAAACTAAGAGAGATATCTTTCTTTATTGTGTTGCTTCTCATCATCTGCCGTTAGGCTGCTTCAGCAATGCAAATGTGACGTTATTTGTTACACCAAAAAAACACATTAAAACTGAAGGAGAGAGATGACAGTGTATGTGTCCTATTATCCTGCAGGTATCGCAGTGGACAAGCACGGCTTTATTTACTTTGTTGACGGATCAACAATTCGTAAGATTGATGACAAAGGCGTGATAACAACCGTTATTGGGTCAAATGGACTCACCTCCTCCCAGCCAATCAGCTGTGACTCCAGAATGGACATTAGTCAGGTGAAAAACACACACACACGCATACAAGATAAAGTTCCTTTACACTTATTCCAGTGTATTTGGGATCAATCATACTTAATATTTAACATGTCAAACCAATATGTAGTTATTTTACTAGCATTTGCGAACAAATAATGGCAGACCTTTTCTCTAAACAAACATCATTTTTCTTACATGTTTTTACACTCACTTGGTCCTGTGCTCATTTTTAGTCACTGTTTATTGATTTTCTGTATCTCATTCAACTTTTTAGCCAAGTTTTAGGCTACAGTAATAGTTTACATTGTTAAAGCCGCAATCTGTCATTTTTGCCTCTCTACCGCCACTTCTGTTTGAAACATAAAATTGCAGGTTACTTTATATACTTGACTGTATGCTGCAGTCAAACTGACTTTTTAGGGAAATCGGTAAGGAGATTGTGTTAAACACTGATCTGTTATGTTCTTGCTCAATAACTGATTTTTGATCATTTTTACCCCCCTAAAAATTTACAGATTGCTGCTTTAAGAAATTGTTTGGGTTGTTGTAATTAATAACCAAATGGATAAATGATTTCAGTTCTTCACTTCTGTAGCCCGTTTCGTCCTATGTCTCAATAGCTGGTGGACTTTGTCTCCCCACAGACTCACAGAAATGAACTGAAGAGCAGAACTGCACACAAAACTGAAACCCAACATACACCCCCCACACAGCAGGAGCCTGGAGACATCTGTCTGTCTCTCCTCCACTGTCTCTCTTTCAGCCTTTTCTTTTAGCTCAACAGGATTCACACACACAGTTTCTGGTGTTCACCTCTAGAGTGAGAAAATGCTGATACTGAAGGTCTCTCTGGTGCTCTTGAGTTTCATTATACGGCTTCCAGCTACATCCTTATTTTTCTTTCATCTTGCTCTTGCTCTCCCTCCCTCCTTTGTGGTTTCTTTCTTTTTCTGCTCTGTCCATTTTGACCATTAAAATCCTAAAGCTTTTCCAAAACATTTCCAGGCGATTCCACAGACGAATGCTCTTAAAAATCTGTTTTACTCTCTCTCTCCCTCTCTCTTTCTTTGCCTGTCTACTTCTAGCTCTCTCTCCCGCTGTAGTTTTACTCAGTATGTCCTTATTTAAATTGCAGCACTGTTCTGCCTTTAACATCAGACACAATTCTTTTCACTCCTGAATAGTATCAGTTTTTGGCAGACTGTCCCATGATTTCTCTTTTATTCTCTCTCTGTCTCTCTCTCACACACACACACTCC
Organism: Chromobotia macracanthus; assembly: GCA_036877525.1. Lineage (NCBI taxonomy): Eukaryota > Metazoa > Chordata > Actinopteri > Cypriniformes > Botiidae > Chromobotia > Chromobotia macracanthus. The sequence goes on along the minus strand of JAZGTH010000058.1, from coordinate 10,030,669 downwards.
GCTCTTCTCCACAGTTCATTTGATGGGGTGTGTTGTGTGTGAATAAGAATCAGACAGTGAGGAGAGAGAGAGAGAGAGAGAGAGAGAGAGAGAGAGAGAGAGAGAGAGGGGGGGAAATGAGGTGCCGCAGGCCAGTGGGTAAAAGAAGAACTGAAATCTGCATCATTCCCAGCGCTGGAATTGAACCAGCAACCTTCTGATCACAAGCCTGACTCACTTACCTGTAGGCCACAACTGCCTCACTTACCAGTAGGCCACTAGATGTATATCTTGGATGAATACATGCCAATTTTTGGATAATGTACATTTTAACTGATTTGATTATTTGGAACTCGATGGGGCAGAAGGTTCATATTTATAACTAACAGATTCATGATATTCATAATATTCATAACCATCAAATATCAAGTCTGTTCATTAGTACAAAAACAGCTGCTGCACATGATATAACCCTTTTAAACAAAAGAGACAAAACAGTAAACTAACATTCTTTACTGACTGCGAGGCAAATGTTTCTCAGCTTTGTAAAAATGTGGCGTCTTCATTGCCACATCCGAGATCTCCATAATATGCCTTTGTGTTTTCACAGGTGCGTTTGGAATGGCCCACAGATCTGGCCATTAGTCCATTAGATAACTCTCTCTACGTGCTGGATAATAACCTGGTGCTTCAGGTGAGCGAGTCCCAGCAGGTGCGTGTGGTTGCCGGGCGACCCATCCACTGCCCTATGGCAGGTATCGAACCGGTGTTTCTGGGCAAAGCTGCAGTGCGTTCAGTTTTGGAGGGAGCAAAAGCTATTGCTGTCAGCCACCAGGGGACGCTGTACATTGCAGAAACGGACGACAGGAAGCATAGCCGTGTACAAGAAGTGTCCACCAATGGAGAAATGGTTGTAATTGCGGGGACCATGAGTGAATGTGACTGTAAGATTGACCCCAGCTGCGAGTGTTTCTCAGGTGAGACAGCTAATTACAGTTACTATCTTCAGACATTAATTCTGTTAAAGGATCATTCGAGTAAAGCATGAAATACTTCATAAATCAATACATGCTTTAGTTCCACATTAATTCCAAGCCTGTCACTGACATAACATTTTACAATCAAGTTTGTCTATCTGTGTAAGGCAGAGAAAGCTTTTTTGGTAAAAAAAAAAAAAGATCATTAGTTACTGGGCCAGTTCATAACAATCTTCGTACCTTACCCCGATTCACAACAGTAAGTTTATTATAATGATTTATGTGTTCCTACCAACATAAATATATATTAATGAATTCCTGTATTTATAATTTCCTGGGAAATGTCAGTTTGACTTCAGCATATAACAGTCATGTGCATAAAGTAACCTGCAATTTTATGTTTTAAACGGTGATGGAAAAAGAGAGGCAAACGTCACAGATTGCAGCTTATCATTTTTTACTGACCGTCTTTCACTGAGGGCCAGTGAACGTTTAGCTGGACTTTATTTAGCGTGTTAATTTAAGATTTTTATATTTAATTTTTAACTTTGTGAGGTCAAACAATAATTGCCACACTTCCCCCTGGACTTACCCTAGGGGTTATGATCCCCCTGTTGCCCAACACTGAATACCTGAAGAACTGAACTTCTTTTTGTCTTCCTCTGTAGGTGATGGAGGTTACGCTCGCGATGCCAAGCTGAAGTCTCCCTCTTCTCTGGCTGTTTCTCCAAACGGCTCCCTCTACATCGCTGACCTTGGAAACATCCGGATTCGCCGACTCTCCGCTAACCATCCACAGCTGAATCCCGAGGGTCTGTTCGAGCTCACTTCGGTGGCCGACCAAGAGCTGTACTTGTTCAGTCCGAATGGTACTCATCTGTTCACCCGCAGCCTGGTGACGGGAGACTACCTGCTTAACTTCACGTACACCCCTGAGGGTCACCTGAGCAGCATAGCAAATCGAGAGGGCACTATATTGCAATTGCGACGGGATGCTAATGGTGTGCCCCTGTGGCTGGTCGCCCCGGGCGGGCAGGTGTACTGGCTGACCATTAGCAACTCTGGAATGCTAAAGCGCATCTCTGCTCTTGCGCATGACCTCGCGCAGCTCGGTTACTACGGGAGCTCGGGACTGCTCGCCACCATAAGCAACGAAAATGGTTGGACTACTGTCTACGAGTAAGTGATGGCCTTCTTTTTCGTTTTGTTTTTGTCTATTTCGCTCGTCTTCAAGAGATTGTGCTACATTGTTTGATTTATAGGTACATGCGATAGCGTGATCCATCTTCGTTTTTTCGTGTCATATCCTGTCGTCCTTTAGTGTCTATTTCACTTGCCGTCACGCACACATGCTTCCATGTACGCACAGACACCGATTATTTTGGCTATTTTATCAGCGAGTTTCTTTTTCATATAAAACAATATTTCATCCCAGAATAGATTAATCTTTACCAGCCTCTAATCTAATCTTGCTTTATCAGAATGAAGATAATCTAATAGTCTGATTGACAGTGTTACCTGAGATCGTCTATAATAATGGAGCCGTTCGATTTCTCATTCTGCATGTTTTTCTGCTGCAGTGAAAATCACGCGGCCTCAATCTAGCCAGTAAAGAGAAAAACTTTGTATCCTCTTCTAATTTCAGCATAAAAGAGTCTGAGTACCTGAGTGTGTGTGTTTGTGCGTGTTTGTGTGTGTGTGTGTGTACTTTTTACATGGGTGTTTTCAGAGATTTTTGAGACCAAGCTGCAAATTCTAATTTAGTGTGAAAATGTCAGGGGCTTCTTTTGCTCGCTCTCTTTTTCTCTCTGCTTTTGTTTGATCAACTCGGTGACCTTTAACACATTGTGTTTACACACACATGCACACGCATATAAGCCCACACGTTGTCATGCAGCTCAGGGTGTTGTGTTGAAGCAGATTATATGCTGTGCTGTGTGTTGAGAAACATTGCCCCCTGCTGGTGAGTACTTGATAACTCATGCTCTCTCATCTCTCACTCAACTGTATCCTCATGGTTCAGGGAATTATCTCAGATTTGTTCTGCACACATTACTGGCCTGAGATGAATGACAGATGTGTTGTTTCTTTGTCCCGTCTCAAATAGCACTTATGGACACCGTAGGCATTTTATATTTATGTTCATTATTTAGTAGATACATTTATTCAAAACGGATATAACATAAGTCTGAGAAACAGTCTAAACTGTGACCACATTAAGCATATTAATGAAATGAAATGAAAATGGATCTAATGTCAGTGACACGTCCTGTACTGGGGGCGTGCTTTAGAATGAAGGGAAAGAAATCTCGGTTACCATAGTAACCCATTCATTTACTGTAAGAACAGAGAGACTCTTACTGAGTGGACATTTACATTATGAAAGAAACTCTTGGTTTGTGAATGTCCCTTTTTGGCCAACTTGAAAAAAGAAAACATCTACAAAATGTATTTGGCTTAAATTGGTGGCGAGACTTCAGACTTGACCTAGATTTCACCTTGAACATATTAAGACTTGAATTGGACTCATTGCTTTACATATATCAGAGACTTCTTGTAATATCTGATTCATATTAAAGGTTTCTGTTCTGCATTTGTGCTATCATTTTAACAGGCTTAAGAAGGATGTAACACAAGAAGAAAGTTCTGAAGAAGTTCCTCGCTATCGTTATTGCTTTATACCACTCAGAGAAACATAGTAACCACAAAACACGCCTGTCAACCGCCCATAACATCCTGGCATTGTGTCAGGGATTTATGCATGAGTAATTATGCAAAGTAAAAATACAAAAATCGTTAATATATGAGGACAGAAGAAATCTAATGAAAACCGAGCAGAATCATCACAATTCAAACATGACGTGAGTGGATTAGCTGCTTTCAGCCATGTTTTAGGGAGATTAACATCTGAAGCGAATGCAGACATGGTGGCCTCATGTATTTGGATCTAAACCACACGCCTTTAAAAAGCCATGCAGTCTGATCAGATAAAAAGCTTCTTCTCTCCTCAGCGTTAGTGTGGGTGGTCGGATACAAGTACATGATGTAAATTAGCATTGACAGTGATTGGATGTAAATAAAATGGTCGGAAGGGGTAGGAACAGGGGCTGTGTGTTTCTAATTGCTATTCAATCTAAATGAAGCGCAGAGAGAAGATGAAGGAATCATGTCATAATGCGATCAGAGAAATGTGACAGCGCTTCATCTCTGTACATCACGACTCGCTGTGCACACACGAATTCAGATGTGAAGGATCTAAAGACTGGATCACACTACAGGACAAAATCTGAACAGATTTTCAATTACTAACCATCACACACTTGTCGACTTTGTAAATGATTACTAAACTGGACATCGCACAATAAGCAAGTCTTTCCAAACAACAAACCCTGCTGAAATTCTGTCACGATGGCAAACTTTCAGTTGACTTTAATAATGATCTAATGATGTGTTTTGTTTCCTAACCCCGGCCGGCTCTGCTCCTCACCCTCACATATATATTTTATTTAGTCTGTTTATTAAGCTGTTTTCCTTGTGGAGATCGTCGGCTGATCCCCTCATTTTTTGTTATTTCATGTTTACCATCCTTGTAGGGACGTTTGAAACACCCACACACACAGAAACCAAAGACCGGCTGTGAATTAAACACAATCCATCAAAGACTAGATGAAACCGTCTTAGTGATTATATTGTGAGAAATCTATGTAATATATACCTGTGTAGCATTCAATGCACTGTGTAAACAGCAAACCCAGGCAATGTAGGTCCAGGTGTGTGTAAGCACAGTTAAAAAAACAACATGTTTACTGAAAATGGTTATGAAAATCTAAATTGTAATTGTTTTAGCTGTGTAAAAACGTAAAAAACAAAAACTAGAATTATAAGTGGACTGCAGGAAAAAATAAAAAAATGCATGATTTCATTTTAACGTCTTGCACACACACATGCAAACTTTAAGGCCTTGTTTCTGTTGTTTCAGACAAACACACACACATGCAAACTTTAAGGCCTTGTTTCTGTTGTTTCAGACAAACACACACACAGGCAAACTTTAAGGCCTTGTTTCTGTTGTTTCAGACAAACACACACACAGGCAAACTTTAAGGCCTTGTTTCTGTTGTTTCAGACAAACACACACACATGCAAACTTTAAGGCCTTGTTTCTGTTGTTTCAGACAAACACACACACATGCAAACTTTAAGGCCTTGTTTCTGTTGTTTCAGACAAACACACACACAGCAACTTTAAGGCCTTGTTTCTGTTGTTTCAGACAAACACACACAAATTAGGCCAAAAAAACAGGCCTTTTCTGTTTCAGACAAACACACACACAGCAAACTTTAAGGCTTGTTTCTTTTCAGACAAACACACACAACAATTTAAGGCCTTGTTTCTTGTTTAGAAACCACACACACAGGCAAACTTTAAGGCCTTGTTTCTGTTGTTTCAGACAAACACACACACATGCAAACTTTAAGGCCTTGTTTCTGTTGTTTCAGACAAACACACACACAAGCAAACTTTAAGGCCTTGTTTCTGTTGTTTCAGACAAACACACACACACGCAAACTTTAAGGCCTTGTTTCTGTTGTTTCAGACAAACACACACACAGCAAACTTTAAGGCCTTGTTTCTGTTGTTTCAGACAAACACACACACATGCAAACTTTAAGGCCTTGTTTCTGTTGTTTCAGACAAACACACACACATGCAAACTTTAAGGCCTTGTTTCTGTTGTTTTAGACAAACACACACAATGCAAACTTTAAGGCCTTGTTTCTGTTGTTTCAGACAAACACACACACATGCAAACTTTAAGGCCTTGTTTCTGTTGTTTCAGACAAACACACAATGCAAACTTTAAGGCCTTGTTTCTGTTGTTTCAGACAAACACACACACATGCAAACTTTAAGGCCTTGTTTCTGTTGTTTCAGACAAACACACACACATGCAAACTTTAAGGCCTTGTTTCTGTTGTTTCAGACAAACACACACACATGCAAACTTTAAGGCCTTGTTTCTGTTGTTTCAGACAAACACACACACATGCAAACTTTAAGGCCTTGTTTCTGTTGTTTCAGACAAACACACACACGCAAACTTTAAGGCCTTGTTTCTGTTGTTTCAGACAAACACACACACATGCAAACTTTAAGGCCTTGTTTCTGTTGTTTCAGACAAACACACACACATGCAAACTTTAAGGCCTTGTTTCTGTTGTTTCAGACAAACCACAAAAAAAGGCAAACTTTAAGGCCTTGTTTCTGTTGTTTCAGACAAACACACACACACAGGCAAACTTTAAGGCCTTGTTTCTGTTGTTTCAGACAAACACACACACAGGCAAACTTTAAGGCCTTGTTTCTGTTGTTTCAGACAAACACACACACATGCAAACTTTAAGGCCTTGTTTCTGTTGTTTCAGACAAACACACACACATGCAAACTTTAAGGCCTTGTTTCTTGTTTCAGACAAACACACACACATGCAAACTTTAAGGCCTTGTTTCTGTTGTTTTAGACAAACACACACACATGCAAACTTTAAGGCCTTGTTTCTGTTGTTTCAGACAAACACACACACAGGCAACTTTAAGGACCCTTGTTTCTGTTGTTTCAGACAAACACACACAATGCAAACTTTAAGGCCTTGTTTCTGTTGTTTCAGACAAACACACACACAGGCAAACTTTAAGGCCTTGTTTCTGTTGTTTCAGACAAACACACACACACAGGCAAACTTTAAGGCCTTGTTTCTGTTGTTTCAGACAAACACACACACATGCAAACTTTAAGGCCTTGTTTCTGTTGTTTTAGACAAACACACACACATGCAAACTTTAAGGCCTTGTTTCTGTTGTTTCAGACAAACACACACACATGCAAACTTTAAGGCCTTGTTTCTGTTGTTTTAGACAAACACACACACAGGCAAACTTTAAGGCCTTGTTTCTGTTGTTTCAGACAAACACACACACACAGGCAAACTTTAAGGCCTTGTTTCTGTTGTTTCAGACAAACACACACACAGGCAAACTTTAAGGCCTTGTTTCTGTTGTTTCAGACAAACACACACACATGCAAACTTTAAGGCCTTGTTTCTGTTGTTTCAGACAAACACACACACATGCAAACTTTAAGGCCTTGTTTCTGTTGTTTTAGACAAACACACACAGGCAAACTTTAAGGCCTTGTTTCTGTTGTTTCAGACAAACACACACACATGCAAACTTTAAGGCCTTGTTTCTGTTGTTTCAGACAAACACACACACATGCAAACTTTAAGGCCTTGTTTCTGTTGTTTCAGACAAACACACACACAGGCAAACTTTAAGGCCTTGTTTCTGTTGTTTCAGACAAACACACACACACAGGCAAACTTTAAGGCCTTGTTTCTGTTGTTTCAGACAAACACACACACAGGCAAACTTTAAGGCCTTGTTTCTGTTGTTTCAGACAAACACACACACATGCAAACTTTAAGGCCTTGTTTCTGTTGTTTCAGACAAACACACACACAGCAAACTTTAAGGCCTTGTTTCTGTTGTTTCAGACAAACACACACATGCAAACTTTAAGGCCTTGTTTCTGTTGTTTCAGACAAACACACACACAGGCAAACTTTAAGGCCTTGTTTCTGTTGTTTTAGACAAACACACACACATGCAAACTTTAAGGCCTTGTTTCTGTTGTTTCAGACAAACACACACACAGGCAAACTTTAAGGCCTTGTTTCTGTTGTTTCAGACAAACACACACACACAGGCAAACTTTAAGGCCTTGTTTCTGTTGTTTCAGACAAACACACACACATGCAAACTTTAAGGCCTTGTTTCTGTTGTTTCAGACAAACACACACACATGCAAACCTTAAGGCCTTGTTTCTGTTGTTTCAGACAAACACACACACAGGCAAACTTTAAGGCCTTGTTTCTGTTGTTTTAGACAAACACACACACATGCAAACTTTAAGGCCTTGTTTCTGTTGTTTCAGACAAACACACACACATAAAAGCAAACTTTAAGAGCCTTGTTTCTGTTGTTTTAGACAAACACACACACATGCAAACTTTAAGGCCTTGTTTCTGTTGTTTCAGACAAACACACACAGGCAAACTTTAAGGCCTTGTTTCTGTTGTTTCAGACAAACACACACACATGCAAACTTTAAGGCCTTGTTTCTGTTTTTTAGACAAACACACACACATGCAAACTTTAAGGCCTTGTTTCTGTTGTTTCAGACAAACACACACACATGCAAACTTTAAGGCCTTGTTTCTGTTGTTTTAGACAAACACACACACAGGCAAACTTTAAGGCCTTGTTTCTGTTGTTTCAGACAAACACACACACACAGGCAAACTTTAAGGCCTTGTTTCTGTTGTTTCAGACAAACACACACACAGGCAAACTTTAAGGCCTTGTTTCTGTTGTTTCAGACAAACACACACACAGGCAAACTTTAAGGCCTTGTTTCTGTTGTTTCAGACAAACACACACACAGGCAAACTTTAAGGCCTTGTTTCTGTTGTTTCAGACAAACACACACACATGCAAACTTTAAGGCCTTGTTTCTGTTGTTTTAGACAAAACACACACAGGCAAACTTTAAGGCCTTGTTTCTGTTGTTTCAGACAAACACACACACATGCAAACTTTAAGGCCTTGTTTCTGTTGTTTCAGACAAACACACACACATGCAAACTTTAAGGCCTTGTTTCTGTTGTTTTAGACAAACACACACACATGCAAACTTTAAGGCCTTGTTTCTGTTGTTTCAGACAAACACACACACATGCAAACTTTAAGGCCTTGTTTCTGTTGTTTCAGACAAACACACACACAGGCAAACTTTAAGGCCTTGTTTCTGTTGTTTCAGACAAACACACACACATGCAAACTTTAAGGCCTTGTTTCTGTTGTTTTAGACAAACACACACACAGGCAAACTTTAAGGCCTTGTTTCTGTTGTTTCAGACAAACACACACACATGCAAACTTTAAGGCCTTGTTTCTGTTGTTTTAGACAAACACACACACATGCAAACTTTAAGGCCTTGTTTCTGTTGTTTCAGACAAACACACACACATGCAAACTTTAAGGCCTTGTTTCTGTTGTTTTGACAAACACACACAAGGCAAACTTTAAGGCCTTGTTTCTGTTGTTTCAGACAAACACACACACATGCAAACTTTAAGGCCTTGTTTCTGTTGTTTTAGACAAACACACACATGCAAACTTTAAGGCCTTGTTTCTGTTGTTTTAGACAAACACACACACAGGCAAACTTTAAGGCCTTGTTTCTGTTGTTTCAGACAAACACACACACATGCAAACTTTAAGGCCTTGTTTCTGTTGTTTCAGACAAACACACACACATGCAAACTTTAAGGCCTTGTTTCTGTTGTTTTAGACAAACACACACACAGGCAAACTTTAAGGCCTTGTTTCTGTTGTTTTAGACAAACACACACATGCAAACTTTAAGGCCTTGTTTCTGTTGTTTCAGACAAACACACACACATGCAAACTTTAAGGCCTTGTTTCTGTTGTTTCAGACAAACACACACAATGCAAACTTTAAGGCCTTGTTTCTGTTGTTTCAGACAAACACACACACATGCAAACTTTAAGGCCTTGTTTCTGTTGTTTCAGACAAACACACACACATGCAAACCTTAAGGCCTTGTTTCTGTTGTTTTAGACAAACACACACACATGCAAACTTTAAGGCCTTGTTTCTGTTGTTTCAGACAAACACACACAATGAAACTTTAAGGCCTTGTTTCTGTTGTTTCAGACAAACACACACTGCAAACTTTAAGGCCTTGTTTCTGTTGTTTCAGACAAACACACAAAACTTTAAGGCCTTGTTTCTGTTGTTTCAGACAAACACACACACAGGCAAACTTTAAGGCCTTGTTTCTGTTGTTTCAGACAAACACACACAATGCAAACTTTAAGGCCTTGTTTCTGTTGTTTCAGACAAACACACACACATGCAAACTTTAAGGCCTTGTTTCTGTTGTTTTAGACAAACACACACACATGCAAACTTTAAGGCCTTGTTTCTGTTGTTTTAGACAAACACACAAAAGGCAAACTTTAAGGCCTTGTTTCTGTTGTTTCAGACAAACACACACAATGCAAACTTTAAGGCCTTGTTTCTGTTGTTTCAGACAAACACACACACATGCAAACTTTAAGGCCTTGTTTCTGTTGTTTCAGACAAACACACAAGAACTTTAAGGCCTTGTTTCTGTTGTTTCAGACAAACACACACACATGCAAACTTTAAGGCCTTGTTTCTGTTGTTTCAGACAAACACACACAAGGCAAACTTTAAGGCCTTGTTTCTGTTGTTTCAGACAAACACACACAAGCAAACTTTAAGGCCTTGTTTCTGTTGTTTCAGACAAACACACACACAGGCAAACTTTAAGGCCTTGTTTCTGTTGTTTCAGACAAACACACACACAGGCAAACTTTAAGGCCTTGTTTCTGTTGTTTCAGACAAACACACACACATGCAAACTTTAAGGCCTTGTTTCTGTTGTTTCAGACAAACACACACACATGCAAACTTTAAGGCCTTGTTTCTGTTGTTTCAGACAAACACACACACATGCAAACTTTAAGGCCTTGTTTCTGTTGTTTTAGACAAACGCACACACATGCAAACTTTAAGGCCTTGTTTCTGTTGTTTCAGACAAACGCACACACATGCAAACTTTAAGGCCTTGTTTCTGTTGTTTTAGACAAACGCACACACATGCAAACTTTAAGGCCTTGTTTCTGTTGTTTCAGACAAACACACACACATGCAAACTTTAAGGCCTTGTTTCTGTTGTTTCAGACAAACACACACACAGGCAAACTTTAAGGCCTTGTTTCTGTTGTTTTAGACAAACACACACACATGCAAACTTTAAGGCCTTGTTTCTGTTGTTTCAGACAAACACACACACATTGAAACTTGTTTCTGTTGTTTTAGACAAACACACACACATTGAAACTTGTTTCTGTTGTTTGTGAGCAGGTATAACTCTGATGGGCATCTCATCAATGTGACCTTGCCGACGGGAGAGGTCAGCAGTTTCCATGGCAACATGGAGAAAGCAGTCAGAGTGGAAGCCACTGCTTCAAACAGAGAAAACTTTATTATCATCACAAACCATTCTGCAGACAACACCCTCTACACACTTCGACAAGGTGAGGTGTATTAATCCACAGTTAAATCTGCTAATTATTTATGTAGTTATGTGCGATACAGTACAGGAGGTATATGTTAAGTCCCCACTGTTAAGTGCTAACAGGGACGTTCTAAGAATGGCTGACATTGACTAATGTTCTCTAAAAGTTCTCTCAAAGTTATCAAAATACGTTCCTGCAGTAACATTTGGAGAACTTTTATTTATTTAACTTGTATTTAGAACATTATTTACCACATATATTAAGAACATTATTCTTATGTTGTTAGTGGAACGTTTAAAAAAAATTACAGAATTAAATGTTTGAATAATGTTCTACATAACCAAGCAATAATGTTAATACAACTAAAAAAATGGATGTTTTGAACGTTCCTAGAACATTCAAAATAAAATTTTTGGTGTTTCTGTTATTTAACAAAAATGTTAGGGAAATGTTCTATAACCTACAATTGTGAGCTGTAATGTGGGTGATAAATGACAGAATTTGTAGGCCGTGTTATATGTTTCATTGCATTAAAATCAATAGAAATGCAGGTATAACTGCAATGGAAATGTATTTACAGTTTCTCTCTCTCTCCAGCTCACTCTGTTGGTGTATATGGTGTCCGGGATGACGGATCTCTGTGGGTAACGTATGCCAGTGGGATGGATGTCACTCTAAGCACTGAGCCAACCGTGTCATCAGGCCTGTTGCCAGGAGCATCAGCAGGCCCCGTCCATCCCACCGTCGGCCGGTGCAACATCACGTTGCCGGGGGAACCAGCTCACAGTCTAATAGAGTGGAGACAGAGACGCGAGCAGGCCAAAGGAAATCACACAGCATATGAACGGAGACTGAGGGTAACAAATACAGTAGAGCTTATGAATGTAGAGTCATTTTGTGTGTGCAGGGACAATGAAGGTACGAGATGGGCAGAGGTAGAACTTGTACTGAGAGGCAGATGAGGAGGAACAGATGGGCAAGTTATAGAAAAATTAATTGCAAATTAATTGGAGAATTATAACCCTCAGTATGGCAGTCTCATCATTTAGGTTAAAGAGCCAGTCGTCCAATTGATAAAAACATCAGCTGCTCTTTTTCTTCAAAACACACAAGCGTGTTAGCTAGAACCTGATGCTTGAGCTGAAGAAGCAGAATTTATGATAGCAGTGATGTCAGATGTTTATTAGTGAATTGACATGTGTTGTTGAAATGTCATTTTCAGACAGTTTTGGAGATTTTTCCATTTTTCCGGCCATTCAGGTAAACAGAAACTGTAAGCACTGCATCCCAACTAACAGAGAACATTCTCAGAACATTCTCTAAAAGTTCTCTCAAAGTGATCAACAACGTTCTTGCAGTAACATTATCAAAAAGGTTTTTTAAAAATACTTGCTATAACCAAGAAATAACGTTAATACAACATGGATCTTGAATGTTCCTAGATCGTTCAAAACAACATTTTGAACGTTTATGTTACTTAATGGAAAGGTTAGGGAAACATTCTTACAACCTAAAATTGTTAGCTGTAACATGACTAAAAATAGCAGCCCTGGGGGAGAAGGGAATGCATGACCTTCCAGTAAACCATTTTGCCTTGGAGACACTTTGGTGTAGTGCAAAAAGCCTGTACACCTACAGTACACCAGACCCTCTGATCTGTACCCTATATACTGTAGCATACCATAGACACTAAACACTCCTGCATCTCAGTCAGGATTATAAACCAACGTCTGTATCTCTTCTCCTCCTGCTCCTCCTTTTAGCAAGCTTTAATCGAACTACATATAACATCGATTGCATCTGAAAAACTGCTGAAGGGAATCTGCAGAGAACCAGCAAAGATCAGAGCACAATAAATAATTAAAAGATGAGAAGAACAGTATAATGAAGAAAAACAATATCAGGCCTAAACAATGAGGGTTTTCTCCACTGGCCACATTTGAAGCTACCCTTCAGCAACATTTTTACAATGTATTGAGGGTAACACAAAGGGAGGAACAGATGCGCAATTACATTTTCTGTGTTACATTTATTTGTCTGCATTGGTGCATTTTTAAAGAGATAGTTCACCCAAAAATGACATTTACTTGCCGTCATGTCATTCCAAACCTGTATGACTTTATTGCCTCTGATGAACACAAAAGTACGGTAACCAACAAGTGGCACCTACTGACTTCCACTGTATGGGCACAAAACCACTGAGACATTTCTCAAAATATCTTCTTTTGTGTTCCACAGAAGTCATGCAGGTTTGGAATGACATGAAGGTGAGTAAATGATGGAAAAGTTTTTGGCCTTTTAAGGCCAGATAGCATTTGACTTTGTGTTATTCAAACTTTTAATTCTGCAACATTTTTTAAACGTTCCACCAACAACTTAAAAATAATGTTTTGGTATATATTCAGATATATACTGTTCAAATAACATTCTAGTAATGTTACTGCAAAAACATTTTTGATAACTTTGACAGAACTTTTAGAGAATGTTTGCCAACGTTCTGAGAATGTTTCTGTTAACTGTGTTGCCTGATGTATACGCTGAATAATGCCTTCCATAATGGCAGCCCAGTCTCCCTACTTACCCTCGAGAAGGAAATTTTGTTCTTTTATTGCCAATTTTCTTTTTGTGTACACTGGAATAATAACATCGTAAGTTTTACCTTCTTTCTTGTCTTCTTTATTGCTCAGGCACACAACAGGAACGTGTTGTCTATAGACTACAGTCAAGAGAGTCGGGTTGGGAAGATCTATGACGACCACCGCAAGTTTACCCTGCGCGTGCAGTATGATGAGCAGGGCAGACCGGTGATCTGGACCCCCAGCAAATACAATCAGGTGCGAGTAACGTACTCGAGTGAGGGCCTGGTCACCAGCATACAGAGAGGCAACTGGACCGAGCGCAGAGATTACGATAATGGACGCATCATCACGCAAACCTGGGCCAATGGAAAGATCTGGAGCTACACCTTTCTGGAGAAGGTACGTACATACATGTTGGGTTTTCATGTATTATGGGATATTCCATAGATGTAATAGTTTTTACACTGTACAAACTGTATTATCTATCCCCTACAATAACCCTACACCCTAACCTAACCCTCACAGGGTTAATCCTGCTTATTTAGATGTTCAAAAAAAATTCTGTTTGATTTATAAACTTGTTTCCTCACAGGGACCAAATATTGTCCCCACAAGGTCAAAATTTACTGGTATTACTATACTTGTGGAGACATTTGGTGCCCATGACGTAGTGATTGCCAGGACCACACACACAGAGATACACATATAAAACATGTAAATACTAAAAGTGTTTATAGTACCTTTAAACTAACTGTTGTAAACATACACTGGTTTATAAGTATTAATAGGCTTGTATTGCAGTACTTGGACTCTCGCTTTGATTTATGCAATGTATTGATTAATGTGTGTTCTTGTAATTAAAACAATATCACAATGCAACAAAATCTTAATAAAACAGGTTTCTTATATTAGATATTATTATTTGTTTATTTCTTTTATGGCTACTGCTGACGTCTCAAAGCCATCTTTCTGTCATGGTGTGTTTCTTCTCTCAGTCGGTCCAGCTGTTGTTACACAGTCAGCGCCGCTACACGTTTGAGTACGATCAGACAGACTGCCTGCTGTCCGTCACCCTACCCAGCATGGTGAGACACAGCCTGCAGACCTCTCTGTCTGTGGGCTACTACCGAAACACCTACACACCACCCGACTCCCCCGCCTCCGGCTTCACGCAGGACTACGCCCATGATGGGCGTCTGCTCCAGAGTCTGTATCTGGGCACAGGGAGACGCGTGATCTACAAATACAGTCGAGTGGCCCGGCTGGCTGAGATCCTGTATGACTCGACTCTTGTTACCTTCACATATGATGAGGCAACAGGTGCTGTTAAAACCATCCACCTGATGCATGAAGGATTCGTCTGCACCATCCGCTACAGACAGACAGGTACAGAGCAACAGTTCAACAGATTAATTATGCTGCCCACCCATACTGTCAAAGTCTTAAATCATGGTATTATTATTTCATGCGACAGTAATGGTAAATGTGATGATATAGTTACTTTTGCTGGAGAGTTAGCCAAAAAAATAAACATATGTTTTGCCAATTTTTCGTACATTTAACTGAATTAAATTTTACTTTCAAATGGAATAAACGTCATCTCATTTGATTATTATTTGCTTTCATATGATTCGTCTGTCTTTTTATTTGGAACTTGATAGTTGGTAGGTTAGCAGGTGATAATGTCATCAGACAGAGAGACAAGTAAGATGGGGAAGCTGTTGGATAGAGAAACTGGTTGGATGGTTTTACTGCTGTGCCAGTAAATATACAAGCTGACATTTAATCTTCCTTTTGTCACTTCCCTCGCTCTCCCCTCCTGCTTGGCTGATCTAAAGCACCTTGAATCACAATCAGTGGGGAGTTCATCCAATCACACTCTGGCAAAGCTGACTCATGTATTACCTCACGTTTGTGTGACTTTCTGCTCTTCTGCTAAATTCTCTTCTTGTCTTGTTTATTTTCCTTTCTCATCTCTCTCGGTTTAAGGTCCTCTGGTGAGCCGACAAATCTATCGCTTCAGTGAGGAAGGATTGGTCAACGCTCGCTTCGACTACAGCTATAACAACTTCAGAGTCACCAGCATGCAAGCTATGATCAACGAAACGCCCCTGCCGATTGACCTGTACCGCTACGTGGACGTGTCAGGACGAATTGAGCAGTTTGGGAAATTCAGCATCATCAACTATGACCTCAACCAGGTCATCACCACGCACGCCATGAAACACACCAAAATTTTCAACCCCAATGGACAAGTGATCGAGGTTCAGTACGAGATTCTGAAAGCCATCGCCTACTGGATGACGCTGCAGTATGACAGCATGGGACGCGTCACAAATTGTGATATTCGAATCGGTGTGGACAGCAACATCACGCGGTTTGCGTACGAGTATGACGCTGACGGACAGTTGCAGACAGTTGCCATAAATGATCGGCCGCAGTGGCGCTACAGCTACGACCTCAACGGAAACATAAACCTACTGAGTCACGGTAACAGTGCGCGCTTGACACCTCTGCGCTATGATCTCCGAGACCGAATAACGCGGCTTGGAGAGATCCAGTACCGCACTGATGAGGATGGGTTCTTACGTCTCCGTGGCAACCTGCTCTTTGATTATGGTTCAAATGGACTGCTTTTAGGTGCCTACGACCGGGACAGTGGACAGAGGGTATGGTACCGCTACGACGGGCTCGGAAGGAGAGTAGCTAGCCGTGCTAGTAATGGAGCACAGCTGCAGTTTTTCTACGCCGATCTGACAGAACCAACGCGGGTCACGCATCTATACAATCACAGTAGTGCAGAAATCACTTCCCTCTATTACGACCTCCAGGGGCACCTCATTGCCATGGAGATGAGCAGTGGAGAGGAATTTTACATAGCATGCGACAATGCTGGGACACCTCTTGCGGTTTTCAGTAGCCGTGGCCATGTGGTGAAAGAACTTCGGTACACACCGTACGGAGATGTTTACAGAGATTCCAATCCCACATTTCCTCTCGTCTTTGGGTTTCAGGGTGGTCTCTATGACCCTTTTACCCGTCTGGTGCATCTCGGTCGCCGTGACTATGATGTGGTGGCCGGAAGATGGACAACGCCCAACCACGAATTGTGGGCGGAGCTGAGCGTGAATCCCAAGCCATTCAATTTGTATGCATTTAAGAACAACTATCCTCTGGGAAACCTACAGGATGTAACGAAGTTCACAACAGGTAAAAATAAAGTAATTTTGTATATATGTTAATATTAATTATTAATATTAATTATTTAAAGAGAGGGTAGGTGTTTTTCCACAAACTTTTTTTGTTATGCTGGTTGAAAGTCTCTTTACATCCTGATAGCAATCACTAAGTGGTGTAAATATCTTATGTGGGTGACGCATTAAACTGTAATTTTTTTATTAAAATTTTTCCTGCACTCTTGTTGTGAGTGCACAACACAGCTTGTTGTGTTTAGTTGATTCACTTTGACACGGAGGCAGTAAGGCACTGTTGGCATGTTTAGGTTTTGTAAGCTGTAATGTGCTTTTGTTTTGATGGCAGTTCCCTAATGGGAAATGAACAGCTGATAAAGCACGTAGCGGAACTAGTTACTCAGTTAGTGAACGTTTCTAGAACTCTTAAAATAACACAATTTTTTAAAAACAGTTTTTAACGTTTTTGTTACTTAATGGAAACTTTGGGGAAACTGTATGGAAATGTGTTCATTGAGTTGCACAGTCTCAGGATCATAAATCCAGACATAAAAACTCCTGAATAAACTCCTGCTAGATACCTTTTGTGTCTCACTTTGTGTGTCATCTGTCTTCTGTCAACAGTTATCAACATCATTCATTCAGCCCAGAGAATCTGGCTTATAAAAGACTGCAAATTAATTGTGCATGTCTGCTAAATAGTATTTTGTCTGAATGTTGCTTTTATTGATTTCTTATAAAAGCTCACCACATGTTTTAAACAGCTTGATGACAGTGTATTTGCATCTGTCTCTGTGTACTTCACAGATATCAGCAGCTGGCTGCAGCTCTTTGGGTTCCAGCTTCATAATGTGGTTCCAGGGTTCCCCAAACCAAAGGTGGAGAACACAGAGCAAACGTATGAGATGATGGCCACACAGCTTCGCACACAGACCTGGGACACCAGCAAGGTAAGTGAATGTTTCTACAGAAGTAATCTGTCTAATTATTCTTTTGTCACTATCTAATAACACTCATGGTCTCTGTTCCTCCACATTTCCCACCCTCAGGTTGTACTTGGCATCCAGTGTGATCTTCAAAAGCACTTGAGAAACTTCATCTCATTGGACCGCCTACCAATGACACCAGCCAATGGGAAGATTGGAGGTCGACAGGGGCGTAGACCGATGTTCTCTGCCCTTTCTTCAATTTTCGGAAAAGGGGTGAAATTCGCTATTCGTGACGGAGTGGTTGCAACTGAGATAATCGGGGTGGCAAGCGAGGACAGCCGTCGCATTGCTGCCGTACTGAATGGTGCCGTACACCTGAGAGGCCTCCATTTCACAGTGGAGGGGCGTGACACTCACTATTTCACCAAAGCAGGTCCACTAGAGGCAGATCTGGGTGTGGCCGGGGGCGGAGTTGGGGGTGGAGTCAGAGTGTTGGAGAATGGCGTCAATGTTTCTGTGTCCCAGATCAGTGCTATGGTGGGTGGAGAAATGCGACGTTTCGCTGACATTGTGCTCCAGCAGGGGGCGCTTAGCTTTAACATCCGGTATGGAGCATCGCCAGAGGAAGAACGTGCACGTGTGCTGGACGCTGCGCGAATGAGAGCTGTGCAGGGGGTGTGGCTACGGGAGCAGAAGAAGGTCCTGGAAGGGGAGATCGGAAGTTTGATTTGGACAGATAAAGAAAAGGATGAGTTAATTGCAGAGGGGCGTGTCTCGGGGTATGATGGGTTCTACGCTCTACCTGTAGAACAACATCCTGAACTGGCAGACAGTCCCTTCAATATCCACCTGATCAAACATGCGGAAACAGGTCGCAGGTAACAGCGGCACTTCAACACGTCTACACACTCCAGGCTACTACATATCTACATACAGCTTTTTCTAGAACCCCAACCAAACAAATTGCAAAGGACTCTATTGCCTTTAAAATGTGACAAATGATGGTATTATTTTTAGATTTTGTGTTTTGTGTGTTATGTTTTCTTAGCAAGTGTTGGGTTGTTTGGTTAGATAGAATTGAAGTTTCTTCTTGTTTTACAGCGGCTTCACCGTTCTTAGTAAAGAACAAGCCTTGCCTGCCAACCAGAGGGCACAGAGAACAATTAACCTGTGACTGTTGTAGACTTCCTGTACTTTGTGTAGACTTTTCAACTCCACACACTCGGCCGCACCTGGCTCTCTCACTTACTCTCTTGCTGTGTACAGTCATCATTTGACTTTAGGGGAATGTCAAGTCAAACTGGTTATGGCATGAAATCCTGCAAAACTGAGGGTTCTTCTCTTGATTTCATTGGACGTGTGTTAAGTGAGTTTCTCGCAGAATTTTCACGGCCAATTTGCATTCCAGGATTTAAATGCAGACAGCTTTCAGGATCCGAACAGTTCGAATGGCCTTCCAAAAAGCAAACATTTCTGAAGACCTCTGGAACTGTCAACTTCAGTCAGCGTTCCGGAGTCTGTCAGGCCGGTTCTTCAGCCTGACTCTGATCAGCAAACTGAACTCCCGGGCAGCGAGGACAGTGTTTGGAGTTTTGGGAAGAGCTCATCGCCATCTTGTGTTGTTGATACTTAATCAGTGTTGAGAAGCTGAGAGAATTAGGCTGTTGAACACCGCTGCTGTGGAAACAGATTCATTCTTTTTGCTAAAACTGTACAGTTAACTTTTTCCAAATCTAGAAAAAAAATATATATATTATGTATGTGGAATTGTGCCTTCCTGGTCTGCTAGAAACGATCACATGAAATGGGCTTAGACATATCATACATACACAACTTGTGTTTTTGTGTTCGTCACATGCCTTAGTTATGTGCAAGTGTTTATTTTGATTGTATTTGTTGTTTTCTGAGAGGCGGGGTTTGGCTAGCTGAGCCAAAAAACCATGAATGCTAATGCCTGCTGTATGAAGTGGATTCTTGTAAACATACTTCAGGATACAAATAATGACACAGACACGTCCCAGTTAACAGGTAATATGCTGCGCCTTTTATTTTCATGTGATGTCTAACCGTTTTGTTTTGATCTCGTGTTTGCTATCATGGTTTTATAATGAGTGTCAAAGCTTGCATGTTTTGGATTTGTTTTCTTGTACGTTGAAAGGTCCTTTTCCTTGTTTCTGATCCCTTTTAAAACTAGTAGGAGACCTGAGGAGGAAGATGAGTAGGGAAATGAAAGGATCACCTATTTTTGTGTTAGTCTCGGAGCTGGCTCGGTTAAAGTCTGCACCACTGTGGAGAAGTTCTGTGTGTAGAACACTCGATATGGACTTCTGTATATCATTAATGGACTATTGTAGACTGTTTATAGATTATTTATACATGAAACTCCAGAGAATTAGGACTAAATGTATTTTGTTGTGAATTCTGTGGACATGCTGTACCATCAAGCTTTGTAACCTTAATCTGAGAGACATAGATGCACTGAAAATAAGGAAGAGGTAAATGCATCAGACAGAATTTTTAGAGTGTGCAAATGTTTATCAGATTTGCGAGAGAGGCGCTCCGAAAGCACAATTTGTTTTTGACCTTTTGCAAACATTCATTTCAATCGAAGAATGATTACGTTGCACAAAGAAAAAAAATAGTGGCGATAATTTTCTTTATTTCTTTTTCATAATCACGATCATTGCTGAACTGACAAAGGAAAATGTAACGTTTGGTCAAAGATCAAATCTCACAGAAGTCAAGCACTAAAAAAGTTCAGTGTTCTCACTCTGTGGTGTGTATTTGGCTGATGGGCTTTATGTACACGATTAATGCAGTTTGTTTAAACATGCCTATTTAAAAACAAAGTACTTCGGCCAATGGCCTTTTTATAAATAAAAATACAAATGTAACCATTTTTCTGTGTTCATGTATGTGTGTCTGCATGTATGTGTGCGTGCCTGTTCAAGACATCTGAAGTACAGTGATGTTCACCCTGGAGTGAATTATGATTTAAACACAGATAAATTGATTTTTTACAATTTATCAGTTCAAAAAAATCAGTAGTTTCAAAAACCAAAATTTCCTTTCTGGTAGAGATATCTGTGAAACGGTGAAAAGTGTTTGTTAATCTCTGAATTTCATCACAAACAGTTCTTTGCAAATCAGTTTATTTTGTAATGTGATATTAGTGCTAACTGGAACTCATCTTAAAAGACTTAGACAGAACAAAACTTAAACAGTTATTTTTTTATGTTAATTCTCAGGAAGAGGGTGTATGCTAAAACAGACAAGTTTATACGGAAACTCTGTGGTTATTAAAATTCTGTAAAGAGGAAATGAGCTTTCATGACTTCTCAGTATAACCCTCTTAGTAAAACCAAACTAGCAATTAGAAACTAACCAGAAATTAACTAGGCCTTCAGGCAAAACTGACAGCTGTGTAGTGGTTTGAATGAGAAACAGTGAATATGAACTTGACCCACCAAAACACCCTCAACAAATGTACATATGGTAGTATTTTTACATCTATGTATATTAATATATTTATAGCATGTTTTGAGGCGATTGTCTTTGTATCATTGTTGATGTTTAGGATTCTTCACAGGATAAAGAAGTGGAACAGTGATGCCTTGGTCCGGAATCTTAAAGGCATCTATAAGTTTACTGACTTTTCTAAATAGTCTTTCCTTCATGCCGGGAGAAGTCTGGAAAAGAAGTAAATACACTTGAAAAAGGAATCTCTTTGTCTTTCTCAGTTCATGAAAGCATTTTTAATGTGTCTAATCACACATATTTGTATTTTATATTGCTAACTCCAGTGTAAATATACCATTATGTTATATTGTATCAAATCACTATGTGATGTTTTAGTTTCAATAAGTACTAATTTGCCCTGGGGAGGAGGGTTTGAGTTCTAAAAAATATATAGGTCAAAAACAAATGACGAACGCTTTTAAAATGATTTTAGTGGAACCAAAATGCTTGATAAGCTATGATTTAATCATATGTGTGTTGCACAGCTCTCCATTTCCTCAAGCATGTGAAACCATGTGTGATATTGAAATATAGCAGATGAGATCAATCCACTGCTCTGGCTGTTCATCTGTGTGGTGTATTATGCTATAAATACACATTAAAATGCCCTGAAGCGCACCGACCACAGACAGACGCAAATGTTCCACTGTAAACAGCTTTACATAGCACAGCACATATTTTCACTGGTATTCAATTTTAGTCACTGGTAACCTATTAGTATTTTACCTTTGGTTTAAAGATTATCCTCCTCACCCAAAACTTTGATTCTTAGAAATGTGTCAGCTTTATAAATTTGTTTACACTGAAAATTGCATCGGGTAGATAGGGCTGCATTTGTTTAAATATTGTTTGTGTATGCAAACAATTTTTCTTCATTTTCACCCAGCATCTTGGCTCTAAGTGTAACGAAGTCTTTATTCAGTTTTTATCACTACAACAAGCAATGTACTGCCAGGTTTTGTGTGGTATCTAAATGCTGATTTAACAATGCCATGTGTATCCTTTAACTTAAATCTTTTGTTTGTTAATTTTTTTTAGAGATTCACATTTACAATCTCATTTGCACTGCTCAAACATGCCTGATAAATACTGATTTTATTGGCAAAAACATTTTCCTTAATCAAATGATGTGTTTGCCTTCATCTAGAGATCTGTGAGTACTAGTTGAAAATTGTGAGTCCTCGAGGCGCTGGAGATATGACCAGTCTCGAGACCCTCAGGTTAGTCTTGTTGATCTACACTAATCATATTGAGCTAGTAATCATAATCAGACGCTGTGCTGTTTGGAGGCTGAGGATGTTAGTGTTTGTAACTGGCTTTATGGCATAGGGTGCAGTGTGAATAAAGCTTTTGAATGTTAATGCAGTGAATGTTAATACAAATTATCATCTGTCCAGGCCAATAATAACCGACTGTTATGCTGTTGTATCTTGTTAAGTTACTACAGTGTTGCAGCAAAAGCTTTTCTGTTGTTTTTGTGTAAGTACACAGTGGTTTCCTTCATGTCTTCAGTATTTTAAATGTAAAACTAAGTTGTAATTTATTAAGAGACACTTGACAGTGTGTTTCACATCTTACTTTCATTGACGCGGTTTAGTTTTTCCTCCATCTATTGGTTAACAGTCTAATATTGCTAATATTGTTAACAATCTAATATTGTTTCCATACCACAAAATACTAGTCCAGTTTAATTTCATCACTAATGTTGTTTTTGTGACCACTTTTTTCTTAGCCATTATATATTTCTTTACTGTACTGTATAGTATGTTATAGGGCTGGACTGTTTTATCGTATGATAGTGAACATCTCCATCTCCTATAACAGGGCTGTCTGCTCTCTCTCTCTCTCTCTCTCTCTCTCTCTCTCTCTCTCTCTCTATATATATATATATATATATATATATATATATATATATATTATGTCAGAAGTATGAGTAATATACTTCCATATATATATATATATATATATATATATATATATATAAGTATATTACTCACTCTCATTCTATATATATCATATATATATATATATACACAGCGTCTGATTATGATATACATATATATATGTGTGTGTGTGTGTGTGTCTGCTCTTAGTATATATAGACTAGGAGACATAGGAGAAAAAGATATTTGGTCAATGGTCAGAAAAATGGTACATGTAAACCCCTTCCTAATCTGTTCATACCTCTATTGTCCAGAAGCCGTCCTTTTGTTTGAAAACTCTGTAGGTGTACACAAACTCACCACACCTGTAGATTTATACTCTCAGTTACTACTTAAGAATATTGGTCAGAGCACACAGAAACAGCAATGTTACTTACAGCACACACACGCAGTAAGAACCCAGTAAGCTGTTGCTGTCTCTGATCAGGTAGCTGCCATCTCTGCATGTTTTAAATAAGATCTCTTCTGCTCTTCTACTGCTAATGTCCCCATGATACTCTGCCAGGTCCTCCATTCTGTGTCTCTGTTTAAGCACTTACACACAGAGATAACCACACACACACACACACACACAGACACACACACACACACACACACACACCAGGAAATGACCTCTCAGTAAAGGAAGTCAGCCTTTGCTCATACTTCTGAGAACCTCATCTGTGCTATTCCAGGATCAGCTTCAGCTGTCCATATGATGCCTTCTCTGAAACACATTTGCAAATGTTGTAGCACTATTTGATTAATAAAAAGTCAGCAACATACAAACCCAGCAATTTGCTATGAAACAAAAAAATACTTTACTAATATATCAATATTTTAAGTTTAAGACTAAACCAACCAAGTGACTTTATCGAGATTCTTCTACATTTAGACCTCAGAAATGGCCATTTTTAACCCAGAAATTTGAGTTCATGTTTTGGTTGATTTTTGGGAGAGAGCTAATTGTCCTCGCATCTAAATGATGTGTTCAGAAATGTCACATAACAAAAGATTAAGATCATGTATACATTGATCATGAGGATTTAAACAGCAGTAAATGTAGTGTACATTTACTGTGTACAGTACTGTGTACATTTAGTGCTGTAGCTGCACTACACAACTGTTTCCACATGGGAGCACACTGTCGACAGCAATGATACATAAAACTACAACAAATCATGTGAAAAACAACAAACCGCGACTACAGTTTCAGTGTATAGACATGCAGTGTGATATACTATATGTGCTGAGGTGAAAGTGAGCAATATAACATTTCATTTATCCTAATGTTAAAAAGACTCTGCCTTGGTCTTTTCAAACCATATAAACCATTTGTTAGAAGAGTTCAGATGTTAAAGGATTTAAAAATGTTAAAAAGGTTTTTGTATAATGAACGACATTGTCCCATCAGCAAAAGTATCAATTATTTGACATGTTTGTTTATTGTTAATGGTGCTTGATGATGGGGCAGAAAAGCAAGTGAAAGTTATGGGGATCCATTAGTGCCAAAAATGTGTCATCTGGATATGTCGTAAACGTGTTTCTATATGAGGTTAATGTCTTTTTTATTTGTAAAATCATTCAACATCTTTTCTGATCGATGACAGATTTAACAGATCACAATGTGGCTTGATTTGTTTACACACATTCTCTACTTCCCCTTTATTATTCACATTATCTAGCGTTTCCAGCTGTTTACAAACAACGTGTAACTTTTCATATCATCATTTAAAGACTATAAAGCATCATGTATGGTTAACAACGATGTGACCTGTGCATTCTTACTTCTTAACTCTTGTTATGTAAAATGTATACATTAGACTACAGCAGCATATTAAATACAAAACGCATTCACTCACTTTTTGTATTTATTTATTAAATGGAAACAAAAACTGAACTACTTACCTTCACAAGGAAACATTCACAAAGTTAATAAAAATAGACAGAGGCTAGCTGACACACAGCTATATCACAGACTAAATCATCTTACAGTTTTCTTTTTTCTAGTAATTTGTTATTTCTTCATTCTGACTGTTGTAATATGCCTCATTTTGTAAATGTAAAAACATTTTAAGTACAAAAACTAAAACCGACATGTTACATATGCAAACTAAAAAGAAATGTTGCACATGAGACGAGTTCATGCAAAACAGTAATTCCCACATCATTTACATCATGCACTTAAATTCTGTGACAAAAAACATGCACATGAGTTTGACAAAAGCACAATACAGCCATTTGTTTGTCTGGTGTGCTGCAGGCAGAAGTGAAAGCAATTCAAGCAAAGTAAATTAAATACAATTTAATTTGTAAAAAGCAAAGTAAATACAATTCAGACATCAAGAACAATTATCATAAATGCAACTTTTATAAAAAATCTCACTTCAGACTCTTTGGTGAAAACCAGGGTCGCACCAGGGGCAAAAATGCAACATAATTTATAAAAGGATTTTCAGGATTTTCTTGCCTTCACTGAAGACTTGTGATTGAAAGCACATGTGTGTGATTCTGTAACATATTAAACACAAATAAAGAAATGCATATATAGATATATACACATAGACAAGTGTTTCCTAATATAAAGAGTATTCAGTCTGAATATAACAGTATTAAACATACACTGTCACAACATGCATGACTGCATTAATGATCATAATCTACATACACATTAATAATCCTCTCAAATGACGTGAAGTAAAACACAAATACTGCATGTATGTTTACAATATACAAATACATTTAGTGAATGGAGCAAATAACACAGGCAGCATAACGGGCTACTATTCCGAGCTTTTCTCTGCAAAAACAGAATATATACCGATTTAATATTTATTTACTTGACATGTAAGCACACAGTAGCCCAATAAAGGCTTGCGATTGAAACAAATGAAGTTTTCCTGCATTTATTACAGTGAAGCTGACGAACTTCCCGTCTGTCCGCCATGTTGCAATTACGCCGTGACGCGCTGATGACGCGCTGATGACGCAGTGCCTTTGGTACCCAATATTACGTCATTACATGCAAAAGGTTGTAAAAGCGTTTGATCACGTTTTTACTTCATTCTGGTGAATGAGTATCGCGATGTTTAATGGTAAATGACGACATAAAGTCTCATACGTGTCACTTTATTACAGGATTATAAACACAGACACAAACTCCGTCTGCATGTACAACACTTTTCTTTTTAAAACACAGAGAATTGCATTTTAACATGTTCATTCACCTTCAATGTCGTGCAGATTTAGTTAGTCTGCACTAAACAGTAAAACAGACATTTAACCTACAATGACAAACTTCAGCTGAGGGAAAATAAGCACTAAATGAATACACACACAGGACGTGTTGTTATATGCATAACATTAGAAATGTCACTTTCTGTTTTTATCATTGGTTTCTGTGTTTTAAGATGAAAGTTTGGGTCTGGATTTAAATTTAAACAAAACTAAAGTGTGATCTCTGATTTCTTGCTGCTGTTTGTATCTCTACTGCTCTTCTGAAATACAGACTCGAACCTGGTGCCTATGGCTGCTCTCTAGTGCCATCTGGTGTTGTGGGCAGCATGTGTTTACTTCTCATTTTCATATGGTTTTAAATGTGGAATTGATCTGCTTTATTGGTTTATTCTGTATCTGTTTTTCAGGTGAATCCACTGTTAAAGGCATGTTTTAATGGTTTTTATTTAATAAATCCATTTGTGCTTCCTTCAGTCACTGTTACACACATTACTGCTCACACTGCAATAATGAAAGTGAAAGTGTCTCATCAGCTCACTATATAGTGATCACTAGACTCACTATATCACTGTGTGACACACAGTGTGAGGCACATCATAACAAACCTCTCCTTTAATAATCAAACTGATAATCTGAAACATATTCATATACAAATCTGACGACATAAGCTTCTCTCCAGTGTGGACGTGTGACATCTGAACAGGAAAGGTAAGTGAACTTGCTAAACTAATGACATCGTAGTGAAGTGAAATGTGATTTATCTACTGCAAATATAATAATAATAATACTCAACAATAATCGTCTGTCTCAAGACCCGTGAGGTTAGTTAAACTGACAGATAAGATTGATTATTGAATAAGTACTTATCAAATAAAGGAGAGATTCATGATGTATGGGTAGAGAGTTATTTTAGGACAAAGTCTTGTTTGTATTGCTGGTACGTGCTGGCTGATATAACTGCAGGAATAGGAGGTTGGCTTTGGACATTTAGTTTCAGTTTTGTTTTTGTATAATTATCATGTTTTGTTTTATATCTTTATGCACAGCACTCTGTTTTGCCACCATTTACTCCAGACATGTAGCCTATATTATGAAGTGCAGTATATGAAGAACGTGGTGTTCACTCATTAAATTCAGTTTATTTTACTATCCATAGTTGTGAAGTGGAGTTCAAGTTGGAATGGCCACACTTTTCATTTTTTAATCAAAGTAATTGTTGTGTGACATTTTAAAATGTCATTAAAAATGAAATCCATACATTGACGTATAGGGTTTTTCACACACACGTCCACGTCTCCCTCTATTCTCCCTAGTGTGAGAACGACTGTATTACATCCTCTTGTCACAGTAAACATGAATATCTGTGAAGGAGAAATAACTGCATTTCCTGTTATCAAACAGATACATTTAGATTTAGACAGATAGATATTGATTTTGTTGTGATTTGTCATTCTGCGCTCTCATTGTGTGTGTTCTGTTTCTCTACAGGACAGAAAAATGGCAGAGAAGAGCAACAGTGAGTTCTGCTAACACTCATCTGATTCTGACTGTGTGTTTACATTCATCTACATAAACTTCAGCTGATATTAAGGCTTGTTTAATGTCGTCTAGCATTTATTGTTTTAACATGAACTCAGCCGTTGAGGTTGTGAGTGGTTAAATTTCTTCTGCGTTTTTTCGAGATACTTTAATGCTCAATGTTTTCAGCCCTCCTGAGAGTTTCTTTGTGATGATTTTATTAAATCCAGAGCTGGTTTAGTTGAGACCAGTGAGTGTTGTAACACTCCTTGCTTTAACTCAGTGCTCTTATCTTGCAATGTCTCGAACTTTGATATATTTCTAGATGTATCTACTTCCTGTTCAGCCACGTTATTTGTTGTTTTAAGCATTGAGTTGATTCTGATTCAGGTGATACTAGTTCTGTCATTTTACATTAATTGACCTAATTACTGTTTTTCATGTGTCAAAGATAAGCGGCAAGCACAAGAAACTCAGTGTATTTAATCTGGTTTAAACAATAGAGCTAGAGTAAATGTGATTTAGAGACAGGTCAGCCTAAAGAAATACAAAAACACTGCTGAGGCAATCAGATCAGTTCATCTTCATAAGACTCATTCAGTATTTTAAACAAAACATATCATGTACTTAAACTAATGAGCCACAATGAGTGCATATTTTTAAAGGACATATCATGGTCTTATCAGCTGTTTGATTTTATTCTTTGTTTCTATTCATTTACGTCCCAGGACAACTTCAGAACTCAGAGGACAGCGACGTAAGTTTGAAAAATGTATTTCTCTGTCAAACCACTAATACAGTCAATCCAGATCTGTGAGTAAATGTAACAACGGTTTTGTCTCTGCAGGAAAACAGTGAACCTGAGTTATTAAACCAAGTTAAAGTGTTCTCTATTACGACTAGAGAAACAAACAACACTCATAAACGTTTCATTGACAAACTGAAAGACAGAATTCCTCTGATAGAAGTTTCTTCAGTGGAGGAGAGTGACATTGTTTTAGTTTTCTGTCCGATTGTCTCTCGAGCTGGAACTGATATTGAAGCAGCGCTGAAGAGATTTGATGACTCCACAGGTTGTTAGATGATCATCCTCACACTATTTTAGAAAGAAATAAAGGTTTTGAATTTTCAGAAACTCTTAACATTTGTCTGTTTGCTTGCACAGCCTGTAAGCTGAAGGTTTTAGTGGTGCTACATCACACGTTTGACCCTGAGAAAACTGTAGCAGACAGCAGCAGATGTGTCGACAGTGAGGATATACTGACAGTGGACTGTCTGTTCTATGAGGACACAGGATTACTGGAGTGTCAGAAGAATCATGATGCAATAAACAGAGTTGATCACTGGTTAATGGAAAAGGTAATAAAAGTTTATCCCCTAGTGTGAGAATGGCTGTATTACATCCTCTTGTCACAGTAAACATGAATATCTGTGAAGGAGAAATAACTGCATTTCCAGTTGTCAAACAGATACATTTAGATTTAGCAGATAGATATTGACCTTTTGTTGTGATTTGTCATTCTGCGCTCTCATTGTGTGTGTTCTGTTTCTCTACAGGACAGAAAAATGGCAGAGAAGAGCAACAGTGAGTTCTGCTAACACTCATCTGATTCTGACTGTGTGTTTACATTCATCTACATAAACTTCAGCTGATATTAAGGCTTGTTTAATGTCGTCTAGCATTTATTGTTTTAACATGAACTCAGCCCTTGAGGTTGTGAGTGGTTGAATTTCTTCTGCGTTTTTTCTAGATACTTTAATGCTCAATGTTTTCAGCCCTCCTGAGAGTTTCTTTGTGATGATTTTATTAAATCCAGAGCTGGTTTAGTTGAGACCAGTGAGTGTTGTAACACTCCTTGCTTTAACTCAGTGCTCTTATCTTGCAATGTCTTGAACTTTGTTATATTTCTAGATGTATCTACTCCCTGTTCAGCCACGTTATTTGTTGTTTTAAGCATGTAGTTAAAAGCTTATGTAGATGCTGTATGTAAATCCGCTGATTCAGGTGATACTAGTAAGTTTGACGTAAGTGTGTTCTCTATTATGACTGGAGAAACAAACAAAGAGCTGGAGACACTGAGAAATGAACTACAGGAGAGGATGCACCTGAGTGAAAAGAATACCAAACTCACTCATTTCTCACAGGAGAAAATACTACAAGAACACAAACAACAGCAGCAAAATTATGGTAAGTGTTGATGGTGAGGTACAAAAAATCATTTTATGAGGAAAAAAATCTCATTATTATTTCAAATGTAAATCTCAATTTCATTTAACACCTCAAATGTAGATGTTTAAACATGAGTCTAGTCTCATGCAATTTTTTTCAGACCAACAAATAAGAAATCTTCAGTCTGAAGTTGAGAGATTGAACATTGAGTCATCTAGACATTTAGCTGGTGAGTGTCTTTATTTTCATCATTTACATCATGTTGGTAACTGTTGTAAATTGGTCCCTGAACAACAGACTGATATGGAATGAGCAGATTTCTCTGCACTTCCTTCTGCATAAGATTTATTTTGGAATTGGACCATGATTTCCATGATCAGAACATAATCAAATTATTGGGAGCCCCTGATTTCACACCCATACGAATGTCAACCTTACATAAACAATGAATTATAACAATTCAATATTCTGAATATTTACCATATATTTTCATAAGATAAAATACGTTTATTACTGGTTATTTTGTGTTTGTTTTAAAGAGCTGAATGAAAAATGCAGACATCTAGAAGAGACAGAGAAACTTCTAACTTTAAGAGACACACAGATTAAAGATCTTGAGAAAAGCAAAGAAACAGCTTTAGAGGAAAAAGACAAACTTCTGAACAACACTAAAGATAAACTGCTACAAACAACCAGAGAGATTGAAGAGAAAAATAAAGCGATGAGTGAGAAAGAGAGACTGCTGGAGAACACAGTTAAAGATCTGGAAACCAGTAAACATCAGCTGGAGACACTGAGAAATGAACTACAGGACCAGAGCGGCAAACTACAACAACTGCTGGAGGAAAACAAACTACTGACGATAAGAAGTTCTGGTAAGAAGTCTCTGATGGTGTGAACATTAATCGTTTACTGGATTTTCGTTTAGTGTTCCTTTAGTAACTATGGTAAGTTCACATTATCATTAAGATTATCATGTTGAACTATTAAATTCATTTTTATATGTCTGTTTTTAGTTACTTGAACACTTAACATGAGTTTAATATAGACCTGCTTTGAAAAAAACTTTGCATTTATAAGCAAGGATTGCTCAACTTCCTTCAGGAAAATAAACAAAAAGAAGATAATTTTTTTCCATTTTTTCCATTTTAAAATTATATTTTACATTTGACCTTTTCTAATTGTTTTTGATTTCTAGCTGGTAATGAACCGCCAGTCTCAACAGCACCAGTAAGAAGAAGAAACAGTCTGCCATTTACTCCTCCACTGAGTGAGTAATTGTGAAATAATACAGTATAACTGTATTAAGGAAAATACTTTTGTTTTGGGAAAACAAAATGAAACAGTCATGTGGACATACGACACGTTTTCATTAGTCAGTTGGTGAATCTTTGTTTTCTAGTGAGTGGAGAAACAGCTCCAGTTCTTGGATCAGAACTCAGGCTGGTTCTGCTGGGCAGTGCAGGATCTGAGAAGAGTGCAGCCGGAAACATCATCCTGAAACAGGCTGACACTTCAACAGAGACCCAGCGGAGTGAGAGCAGACAGGGGGAGGTGGATGGGAAACAGGTGACTGTGGTGGAAACTGCTGACTGGTTCTGCTCTGGACTCTCTCTGGAGGAGGTGAGACAGGACGTGGGACTTTGTGTCCGTCTGTCTGCTCCAGGACCCCACGCCTTCCTCCTGGTCATACCAGTGCAGCAGTCTACTGGAGAAATGCTGGAGCAAATGGAGGAGATTTTTGGAGAGAGATGTTGGAGGAACACCTTGATTCTTTTCACTTGTACTGATGAAGAACAAGAGAGGAACATTGAGGAGTTTGTTCAATCAGGGAATCAGGAGGTCCAGAGACTTGTGAAGAAATGTGAAAACAGGTTTCACTGTCTCAACATTCATCAGAGTGGAGATGGTTCTCAGGTCTCAGAGCTGCTGGAGAAGATTGAGAAGATGGTGGAAGGAAACACAGAGAGATTTTACAGTAGTGAGACCTACCTGGAGATAGACTCTCAGATCAGAGCAATGGAGAGAAAGATCATGAGAGACAGAGAAGAAAGAAAACAGATGCAGGAAAATGAGATTAAGAAAAAATTTGAAACACAGATGCAGAACACCCTGAGAAAGATAGAGGGAGTGATTGAGGAACATGAAGTTAATATAAAACAACTTAATGAGCGAACAGGTGAACTAGAGAGACAGATGAGAGAAGAAATAGATGAAGAGAAAAAGAATGAACTAAAGAGAGAGTTGGAGAAAGAGTTCGAAAGGGGAACAGATCTGGAGAGAGAGATTAACAGACTGAATGATCAGAAAGAGAGGGAGAAGAGTGAGATGGAGGAGAGACACAGACAGGAAATGGAGGAGATCTGGCAGATGTATGGAGAGATGAAGGCTGAGAGAAACCTAATGAAGATCATCCTGCCTGAACTCAAGAGAAACATTTTTGACTCAAATTCAAAGATGCAGGAGAAGTTTATCAGACAGATGGAGGAGAAGAACAGAGAGATAAAGATACTGAAAGATAACCTCTCAGAACTAGAGAATAATTACTCGTTAATATGTGAGTTTCATGAATCATCAATGAAGATCTTGAAATCCTCCTAAAATCTAGTTTAAGGTCAAAATGTTGACAATTAATGATATGAGTGTGTGATAATTCACAGCTAAGTGTTTAATAACTAAAAGTGAGTTTGACAGAAAATCAGTTTGAAAGGACTTTGTAAGTGCTTCAAATAAAGGAGATAAAACAGCTCATATATGAATGCACAATGATTGAAGTGGTATAACATGCCATTGAGAAAATAGACACTGTTCACTGTATATAATACTGTATATAAATACTGTACATTATGTAGGTTTTTGTATAGCTATGAAAGAAAAAACATGAAAGACAATTCCTAGATTGTTCTATGTCCACAAGGTGTCACCACTGTGGCTCAATTGACCAGAAGGTTTTATTTATAGCATGTCTTTTCACAATGAATCAATGGATTTAGTGATCATTTATGTAACGTTGTGGTGTTACAGTGGCACTGTCATGTTAGTATACATCAGAGTCTCATCTCTGGCTCTCCAGATTCACTTTCCTGCAGAGTTTAACTCCTGTAATCCTGAAGACATTCATTAGCTTGTTCAGGTGAAACTGACGAGGGTTGGAGCTAAACTCTGCAGGAAAGTGCAGAGAACCAGAGTTGAGATCCTCTGGTGTTAGGTGTGTAACAATATTCAAAACCAAACTGACAAACCATGATTTCACTTTAATGTACTGTATATATGATGCACGTCAGAAAAGAAATTGTTTTAGAAACTCTCTATCTGACTTAATTTATTAATATTGTCAATGTACTTTTACAGCTTTAAAATGCCTATATTAATAGCACTACGATGAGCATTGACATGGCCATTGACTGCGTAGTTGCATAGTTACGAATGACATATTTCTGCAAGTATATTTCAAAAACAGCTATGAATATAATATACATAAAAATAATGTATCGTATGACACATGCCTATGACTGCTTTACTGGAGGGTTTGTAAGACTGTTCTTAGTTAAACTGCTTTGATATGTTATGTATTGCAAAAAAACACTATACAAAAACTAAACTGAGTGAAGCAGCTCTTCCTAAAAATGCAGAGATAGTTTTAATATCTTTCTATAATGACTCCCATAAGCTCTGCATCCAAAATTCATCAATCCCCCATATGAGCTTCTGGGAGATTTTCCCCGTACACTAAAGTTACTGTCTTTAAGTATTACTATTATTATGAAGTGAGTCTAATGTTCTTGAGCATTGCTGGTGCCATGTCATGAACCCGAGTTCCCACAGCAACCAGAACCGAACTGAACCGTGCCTCCAAAACCGATATGAACCAAACTGTGGCATATATCATTACACCCCTCTCTGGTATGCATGTATTTTGCCATTTGATAACATATAAGCAGCATCATCAAAAGTACAAACACACAAATTAAATTTTGCCTTTGTTGTGTGCAAGAACACACTGTGAACTACTGAGTAAACATTAACCATTTTACATAAAATGAACTAGATTGTTATTATGTTTACATTGTGTAAATGACGGCTTATGTTATTTTAAAGTGTACTTGGGTCTTTTACTGAGATATTATGGTGGTTATGTGGCGCATATGTGTATTTGCAAGGGCAACATGAAAGTATCAGCTGAAGTGTATTCTCACAAGCACAGAGGCAGATATAGTAACTCACTTGTTCATGGTTCACAGTGACCTGCGATCAAACATCAAGCTTTGTGTTACTGGACCATCCGCCACTCTTTCACCTGTTCATCTCTTAAGACTTTGACCTGTTCTGTGACATTTGCAGCACGATGAAGCTTTAGCAGAAGGGATAAATAAAATCACTGTATTTTTTCTTAAAATAGCGTGTTTCTTAAAATAACTTCCTCTGTCAACACAGCAAAGTGATACTGGAACTATATGACAATTTCCAGACACAAATGCTTTGTAAGTAGCTTGTTAATTTAATATGCCACTCAAATGCTGCTGTATAATTGGCCGGGAGGTCCTGAAGTGTCACATCCATCAAGTGCAATAAACACGCTGTTCAACTATCATGCCTACCGTAGTGAATTGTGGTAAGATTATTTTAAACACTGATCTGTTATGTACTTGCTCAATAACTGATTGTTTTTAACAAACAAAGTCACAGATTGCAGCTTTAAGTGACATTAAAATAATGTTTTATATAGAACGCTTTTAAAAAAGTTATGTTTAATATTTGTTCAAAACAGACATTAAATAGCTTTTTAGATACACAGTTTCTTCATTATAATAATTTTATTTACAGCTTCCATGTGCACCTGTACATTGCAAAATACATACAGTTTTTACAAAGGCAACCAGCAGTCACTAATCACCAAAGCTTATTTCACATCTTAACTACACTGAGGAAATGAGAGGAAATAAACATCTGCACAGCCTCAAGCCACAGACCAGATGAGCCTGTGTGGCCGTTAGACTCCATCCAGCTTCCCATAGAAGTGGATCAATGTGACTGTGGGCTTATGAGCTGCTGGTCTTCAGTGGGAAGTTACATTAAACCCAAAGTTTAAACAGCGAGCTCTGGACTGACCGGGCCTCAATCTATTTTGGATTCTGGGTTCAAGGGTCTGGGTTCAAGGGACTAGAAGATCAACAAACTATTTAAAGATACACACAGATACTAACAACATGTCAGCGTGTATGAACTGATTGATAAACACAATTTCAGACATCGCTGAGTAGTGTACAACACATGCAAACATAAATTATTAGAACGATAAAAGATAAATTATTAGAAAGTTTAACATTAATTTTTTATACCCAGTCTTCACGAACAGAATCGTGGCGTCTTTGTATAGTGTACTTTGTCAAAGGTACAATAATGTTATGCAAAGTATTATTTTAATAAATAAATCAATAAATAAGCATCATCATAAATCCAAGCAGCATAACAAACTGTATTTCAACAACATAGAGTCTGATAATATGTTGATGTCAGTTATGTATAGGCAGTCATGTGAAGTGTGTTCCAGACATGAGAAAAATCCTGACATGTTATCAGACATAGTGATGACCGAAAAGTCTCATGGAGTTTATCTGTGGGTGGTGATGACCTTGCAAGACTTTCCATTCATCCTCTGGCCCTAATGGTGAAAAGGGTCCAGCAAGAGATTATTTCCAAAAAGTTTCTGAGGAAGACTCTGGGAGCAAAAGGAGGTGACAGTAAACTATCTTTTTCGGGGAATATTGGGGTCAGAATTTGATGTGACAAACTGCAACTGTTTGGAACTGATGTTGGTTTTCTGAGCTCTGAGTACCACACGTTTCTCAATCCTGACACCCTCTTATCACGGCCATGCAGAAATATTCTTACATCCTAAAATTGTTAGCCGAATCTTTTGTTGATGCTGTCGGCCACCAATAAAACAAGTCAGACCAACACAACCAGGATTACACTCCACATCCTCCATCAACTTTATCCTGTCATAACTATGTGTTTGCATCATCTGTATTGGAGGAGGTGTGGCTTTGGAGATCATAAGAGGGTAGGATGTTATGCTTTCAAAGCTATAGCTTGATATTGCTAGCCTCTGTGAAATTGCCTGCCCAACCTTTAATTGAAAACATGAATGATGATTCATACATTAAGATTAAATGTTACTGACACAGGATTAAACAGAAACACATATATACCATTTAGAGAACTTTCATAACATGGAAAGTTTGAATTGTCTTCTATCAATGAAGACTTGTCAAAGATTGCCTTAGTTTTTACATCACACCCAAAAGAGTGTCTTCACATTACTTTTGCAGTATTGCATGCTAACTGTGAAAATCAGTATAGTAGATGTTCTCGGACAGAATCAGAAGTCCAGACCGGTCCGTTCCGGTCTATTTCACCCCTTCCTTCTCTTTACAAGATTCTTCTGGTAACTGTTTCACTTTAACTTGGACAGTTCCTATCAAATGCATTCTGTTAGGCAGGAAGCTGTGTATTGACTCGGCAGTGTCACGACAGATACGATACTGAGCTTTGTGGAAACTGGAAATGGCCAGTTTCACAGGCTTTTTGTCTCTGGTCGGGTCACCGGACTGACCCCATGGTGCTTGAGTTCACAAATGTTCTCCTCTGAGCTGCCATCTCTGTGAAACACCCACTTAGTGAGAGCTTTGCTGACGCAAAGGCTATGGTCCAACTATGTAACGAGTCTGAGTTGATATAATCTCTGACTTCAACTTCAGTCTTTACTGATAAGAACAGTGCATTTATCCTGGCTGATCTTGAGGCGTGTCAGGGGTTCATTTACTGTCTTATGTTCCACCCAATCCTTTATTCACACCAAATCTTGCATTGTGCCCCATGTCACGTGATTTCAATTAGGTCCTCTGCTGCAACACCTTTGTGTAACTTTGACTCAAATACAGGCTCTTTAACAATAGGTTTTGTGACTCCTGTTAACAGTTTAAGGAGCTCATCCACCGCCGTTTGGAAGAAACTTGGTATGTAGGCCGTAGTTACAAAGACAATGAATGTCTTTTATCTCCTTCCAATCCAATTTCTAAAATTGGCCCAGCTTCACCCCATTTTCCCCGTGCTCACTAAATACTATCTGCATCCGCACTCCGCTACCACCATGCCTTCGTATTTATACTGGTATGTAACCACACCTGCATCATCTAGGTAGAGCAGGGAGATGGGATCTAGTTTAGTGGGAACACAACAAGCCCTGGAGACCTTCTGTGGACTTTTCAGGTTGACCAGAGTTTGGACAATGGCATGTTTTGTAGGTGTAACGTGCTTGGTTAAAGGGTAAGTGCACGCCCCTGTACATTCAAACGCTTCATAACCAGCGGGAGCCAAAATCCAGCTGTCCCAACCGATTTCTTTAAAGTCTACATAGAGGGAATTCTTTTTACACAGGTTGCCTTTGGCATTGCGACGGATTCTCGACGCTGTTTCATAGATGAGGTTGGAGCGCATCTGTAGGAGAGCTTCCTCACTCTGCTCCTCTTCCTCATTCTCACCTTTCTGTCCCATAATTTCCATGTCCTCCCAGAGATCAGACAGTTCCAGCCCAAGGTTCTCCTGAAGGCCACGTCCAGCAGCCTCATGCTGGATGAGCTCATTCAGCTCTAGTTTGTCTCCACGGTGGTCTCCACTTTGGTCATCTGAGAAGACAATCATTAAGGGTTTGTGCTTGTCCTCAGAGCTGGTGTCAATGTCCATGTCCCCTCCTATGGCATTGTCCTCACTCTCACCTTCAGAATCTGTAGCACCCTGAGAATTCAGACTTGCTATGTGGACCTCCAGCCTGTGGGTGGTGCCATAGTCTGACTTAGAGCGCCACTGGTGAACCGCAGCAGTCATGTCAAAGGATTCCCAGCCGTTGTCTGTGCCGTAAACCTGTCGAGATGCCAACTCCACTAATTCTGTTTCTCGCAGATCTGGTACTCTTCCCTCAATATCATCCCCTGTTATTTGATGACTGTTGTTTGATTCATGCTGCTTCACCTCATATATGGTCACTTTTCTGTCAACACCAGCGTATTTGTGACGGTCTGTTTGGACCAGGGTGTAAAGTCGGAGCTCAGCTGCGGTGACCCTCTCGTGGTGCGGGATGGACACGTTGAAAAGAAGAGGGTGTTGTCTCACCCCACCGGGTCCCACGCTGCATGGGGAGGAGTCTATAAAGAATAACCACACAAAAAAATAAATAAAAAATTAAAAAGAAAAAAATTATGTTTTCAAATTAAAAATTTTTGGCAAAGAAATATCTCTAACCATATTAAATACATTTTGCCCCTTTTGTGCAGGATCTATTTCCGACTTGAAATGAGGTAAAACTGAGCTCAAACAGTCAGTCAGGACAGCAGAGAAGATCATTGGTTCCTCCCTGCCTAACCTTCATGACCTCTATTCCTCCAGTGTGAGAAAACGGGCTAAAAAAAATCACTTCGGACCCCACACATCCAGCGCACTCCCTCTTTGAGCTGCTAGCCAAGCACCAGAACCGCCGGACACAAGAACAGTTTTTTTCCCTCAGGCTGTATTAAGTCTGAACAATTAAAACCTCCACACTACCCAACACAACTGTATATTGCTATATAACATCCCGAATTGTACATCTGTAAATAACAATCATAATATATACACCTGTAAATAATACTGTAAATAACATATCTGTGCAATAACATTCACAAAACTACTTCTATTGCTGCAATTTATCGTATTATGTAACTGTTTTTTTTTCTTATTCTAATTCTGCACTGGAAGCTCCTGTCACCAAGACAAAATCCTTGCGTGTGTAAACATACTTGGCAATAAAACTTTTTATTCTATTCTATTCTATTCTATTCTATTCTAAACATTTACTTTTGAGGTGCATTTGTAGACATTATAAAGACTGTTCATTGGCATCAGACTTTTTTTTTACAAGAGCACACAAAAAGAAAAATGTCTGTTCATTTTGTAAATCTGTATTTCTTTTTTATTTTTTCCCCCAATTTTTTCTGCAATGATGATTATGTAACTTTATTATTTAAAACATTTAAACTTGAAACATTATAACATCGTTCACGGTTAGAATATTTTCTTACCCACATAAAAAATTTGCAGCAACAAACCCATTGCTATTATTGCCCGTTACAAAATATAACCTATAAAAAAACCAGTAAGGCCTACAATTAAACTGTAAATGGTTCTATTTGCTTTCATTGTAAAATTATCTAATTACCTTCATTTTTAAAGCTGCGTACGATGTTTGCAGAAGGCATGGACGTTCGGTCATTGGCGAAGCGGTTGTACAGCTCTAGCATGTACTCAGGGGGCTCTGCTCGAGTAGCTCCGGTCTGCACAGGTCGGGCAACACCTGACAGATTGAAGGTGCGGAGAAACTGCCCCTTCAAGGTCTCCAGCAAGCTTTGCATATCCGCCTCACTGTCCTGCTCCAAGAGTGAGGGATCCAGAACTCCTCCATTCCCGTCATCCAGTCCTGGAGCAGTGCGGGGTGTCTCTGGTGAGCTGATAGGGCTACTGTGTGCAAGTAAAGGCCCGCAAAACAACAGAAAGCAGGCCAATAAAACTAACTGTGCGGATGACCTCGTAATCCAGACATCACAAGCTCTGCTTCCAGACATGATGTGAGACAAAAAGGTGTGAGATTTAGGTGCAGTCCAATGTGGTTGGAGGTTTACAGACAATGTATCTGGATCAATAAGATCTAATGACAAAATGCCATGAATTTTATTTTGAAGCTTTAGAAGAGCTAAGCACTTGCTTATCCAGAGGGTCAGTGGTCACTCCAGTGCACAATGTAGGAAAGTAGAACCATGTGAAGGTATGGAGTCCTGCGCTGTCCCTCTAAAGTCCCTCTAATCCTGAACTCTCAGTGTTTCTGCTTCTTCTCACCTTTTGATGTCTGAAAAGTTTTGTCTTGAGGGTGGTTTCACTACGTGAAGGAGATGTCCCTCTGTGGCATCTCTTTTCAAATGTTTTTTCCTCTCTCTCTCTCTTTCTCTCTCTCTCTCTCTCTCTCCACTTTCTCCCTCTGTCTCTTATCTACAAACTAAGAAGCCCTGCGTTTTTGGTGTTCACAGAGTCCCAGTGAGAGCGTGTGTGTGCGTGTGCATCGTTATCTAGTTTCTTTTCCTTAATGAGGACTTTGTAAACACATCTCTGATACGTGCAGAAGCCCCTTCCTTGTTAGGGTGGTTTTTTGTTTGGGTGGGTAAGCCAGGGCAGATTTTGGGCCTAGTGTTTATTTGTTTTTTTTTATGATTTGCTTTGAATGTTGGGACTTAAGTCCACTGACCATTTCTCTTTGACAGCCGTCTGAAGTGCGCCTCCGTATCTTGAACAAGAGAGGATGAATATCTGTGATGACGGAAATTGAAATGAAATGGGGTGTGAGAGGTTGCAGGATTAACTGAAAGCGGCCACTGAACACAACATTTGCCATAACAACGCCGCTATCCGAAAATCTGTGTATATCTCAAAGAGGCTTGTAAGCATGTGACAAGCATCAGTTGCCGTGGCTTCATAGGACTTGAAAGTAACTCATTTGCATTTGGGAAAAGTGGAAGAGGGTTCGAATTATAGAGTGACTAACCTTTTCTATTGCTTACCTAGGATTCCATAATTGTGTACATTTTGTGTGTATTTCCACTGAGTGCTGGAGCTAAGCATGTTCCCAGCTAACAGAGAATGTTCTCAAAACGTTGGCTAACAACCTCGAAAAGTTTTCTCCAAGTTATCAAAATCATTCATTGCAGTAAATTTAATAGAACTTGTTAGTAGAACATTATATATCTTGTATACCAAATTATATATAAATATATAAAATACACCATTATATATTTTGTACACCAAAAACATTACGTTGAAGTAGTTAGTAGTTAATTAATGTTAATTAAAGTTAAGTAATGTTTTAAATACGTTACAGAATTTTAAAATGCTTTAACTTTATTCTATACTTTATTCTAAGGAAAATTTCACAAGTGGTGAGATTTTGAAAATCATGCACATTCCCCTTACTTTAAAAACAGCAAACACTGAATGAAGGTTTACTTGTTCACTTTTTACATAATGAAAGTATGTAACCATTACTTTTAAATAAAAAAGAAAATAAATTTAAAACAATCAGACAAACATTGACCCACTAACCACTGAAGTCACATGCTGTAATGTGTTGCATACTGTCTTTTCACGCTCTTCCTCTTAAGATAATCTTTCCTGTACGTAGGAGATATTCTTGATTACTGCTTGTTTATCTTTTAAATGGCCGAGTTGCCAGAGGCTCAATTTGAGCATACAGGAGAAACGTGGAAATATCCACTGAAATCTGTCCCAGCACAAACT
This sequence comes from Chromobotia macracanthus, assembly GCA_036877525.1. Classification (NCBI taxonomy): domain Eukaryota; kingdom Metazoa; phylum Chordata; class Actinopteri; order Cypriniformes; family Botiidae; genus Chromobotia; species Chromobotia macracanthus. The sequence continues at coordinate 9,989,075 of JAZGTH010000058.1, read as the reverse complement.
GCTACGTACATCCCCTGCTAACAATTTAGCTTGAAAGAACATTTTCCTAACGTTTCCACCATATAACAAAAACATTAAAAATGGTATTTTAAAGGAATGGCATTTTTCTAGGAATGTTCAAAAGTTTTTTAAATGTTGCATTAACCTTATTGCTCGGTTATAAGAACGTTTTTCAAAAAATGTTTTAATTCTGTGAGTTTTTAATATGTTCTAATAACTGTTTAAGGATAACTTTCTTTGATATACAATATATAATGTTAAAAAAGGTCCTACTAATGTTACTACAAGAACATTTTGATAACTTTTACTTTTAAACACTTTTTACTTTTAGAGAATGTTAGCCAACGTTCTAAGCATGTTCCCAGTTAGCTGGTTCACTCCCATCATGTATTCACATATTCAGCTATTTGTTTATTTTGAGTAGCACATCTTCTGTATAAACCAGCCTGGCCGGAAATAGGAAATTCCTTTCCTACCATTTAATCAGTATTATGACAGCTGACAAACTTAATGCTATCTGTTCTCCTGTTCTTCTCTTGCTTACGTAATGCATAGTGTCTTTTGGTGCACACAACCCTTCCCCCAAACACACATACACACTTTGCTTCGTTCTGTTCTGATTTGACGGCATTCTTCTCATTTCTCTCTCACACTCCTCTGACATGTTATCTCACTCTGACTTCAACCAGGCAGCAGAAGTGAAGGTGCAGGAAAGACAAACCAGATAAACGCTGTTTATTTACTGACCATAACTCAGATTTGGTGCTTTTTGTCCTTTAGGCCAAACTGTTCACAGACTCTAATCGGGTCTATAAGCATCTCAAAAGGTTTAGTGATCACATAAATAATAAAACATTAAAACTGGGCCACAACGGCTTATCATAATTTTTTTTTTCATTAATAGTTACATTTCTGCCGTAGTTTAAGAATCATTAAGAAGACGGCATTGTTTGCGTGTCTTGGGAGAGAGTCAATACTAACTAACATGTCCACTGGCACAGAGCGCGTGGCTGACAAATTTCTCATTTTATGACAAATTTCTCATTTTATTACAGTTCAAAATTCGCAGACTTTAGGATTGCACAAAGTGAGTAGTGGGAACATCAAAAAATGTTTAAAAACATCAAATAAAATGATTTACTAAATAAAAAGTTTGTAGAACTTTTTACACAATTCTATAATTCAGGTTTCAAATTTGCATAGTATGTACTTGGGTGTTTGGATACAAATGTGTAACTTTTTTCAAATGTGATCGTACTGATGACTTTATTAATGAAAATAAATTAAAAGCTAAATATTTTAACAATGGTAAAAAATTACACCTTTGGCTTTTTGGGTGAAATTACAGAGGTTTTTCATGCCAGTGGACACGTACGAATAGTTTGACTGGTTATTTGTTGACTATTTTTGGAGATCCACCAATAAAATACTGTAAAAATTGGCAGACAATAATTAAATACTATTTAAATATTCCCAGTTTACTATTCAAGTTCCCAGTGCAATGCTGCATTTTACAAAGTTCATGTTTTGTTACAGTTCAGTCTGAACGTGAAACTAAATAACTACATCAAATCTGTCATTTCTGTACGTGTCACATACTGTACCATATCAGATCATGAACATTATGGATGTGATTCAATGCAGTTCATATGATGTCCACATTGTTCTCACAGATCCTGTGAGGAGCTAGGCAGGATAAGGCCTGGATCTGTATTTTCCTGAAGGCACTATGAAGCTCCAGCGGTGGGCCTGCGGAGGAACTTCTGAATGTCTCTGTTCAGCTGCTCATTGCGTGTGAGCGCTTCATCCCTGCTGCGCTCTGCACTGCGCAGTAAAATTTCTAATGCAGCTTTGCGGCGGCGCTCTGTCTCTAACGCTGCCTGCAGCTCTGTCACCGTAGCGGTCAGCTCTCTGTTCTTTTCCTGGAGACTGACACACATACACTCATATAAATTAACTGAATCAATATATGTATTTATAAATTACATTTTTTCTACAGTAACCACTGCTAACATCATTTCAAGTGATGCTGTATCTCTGTAGTTCAATGGTGTAAATAAAAATGCAAAAAAGTGAAAAGTTCAATTGTTTATTATATAAAAATAAATCTCAAATCAAAATTTTCCACACAGATCTTTACAGTCAGGTGGTCGTTATCGCAACACAAACCCCTTGAAGGTTAACACAGGAATTAGGGTTTATATTGTAATAAAAAAATAACAATATGTGGTAAAGTAATATAATAAAATTAACTATCTAGAATTGTACAGGAAATGGTCACTACCACAGGGTTCTGCTATGCGGTCACCATAGCACTTTAAGCGTCCCCTCACCATAACCCACAGTAAATATAGGGCCAATATAGCAACCATGGCCCCGCCTACTTTTTGTGGTATTACTAGTACCTACTTTTATGGTATGAGCAATAGTAGTGACGTCTGCCTTAGCAATCAAAATAGTATGATCACAAGTCGGTTACACTTTATTTCGATAATTTACTTTGGACATTCTACTAACTAACTTTGCAACTAGCATTAGTTTGGTATTGGTACACTGTCTGCTTAATATCTGCTGACTTTATTGTGATGGTCCCCCGACAGTTTGACTAGAAGTAAGTTTTCAAGTACGTAAACTAAATTCTACTAACCATAACCCTAACCTTAACCTACTGTAACAGTCTACTTATACTCTAACAAGGGTTGTTGACATGTAGTTGCAGTAGAAAGTTTAAAGTGGACTATCAAAAGTGTAGCTCAAAAATCAACAGAGGTCACTTAGGTTTGGTCCATACCTTCTGATGATGTGTGCTGTGTCTGTGTTTTCTGGCTGCCCTGCGTTACTTTGCTGTAGAGTAGTTCCACCATCTGAGGATGCTGGCTTGTCCCTTCCCAGAGTTGACACACTTGCCTCTTTGCTCTGCCGAAGCTTGTGCAAGGGGCCTGTGGTCTGAAGCTGTGCTTTACCTGCCTGTTTGTCTACACCATCAGTACCTGTCTTATCCAAACCTGCATTCTCTGTCACTTTGTCATTTTCACTTTTCTGCCCTCCTGAAAACAGTGTCACTTTCTGGAGGTCGAGGATTTTAAAGATGTCCTCTGAGAGTGTCTTTTCGTCGCTCTCATTAAAGGTCTCTTGAAACCTGCTCCAGCGTTCCCAGCCTGGTTCTTTACACGTGGCGGGACAGCCCAAGCTGGGCAGAGTCTGCGTCCGCTTTCTGGGGCTATCATTCCATGTGTCGGCAACGGGGGAAAACACAGAGGAAGGAGAAAGAGGTGCATCATCTGACACGATCTCTGAAGGCCACATGTCTTTGCTTTCATCCTCAGGTGTGTCCACTTCCTCCTCCTCAGGAGACTCAGACAGAGACAACAGCTCACACTTTGAGAAGAGAGAGATGTGAACAGACAGCAGTGTGAAAGCTCAGAAGCGTAACCCTGACACTGAGGGTTACACTCATCAAACCACATGACCACATGATAACATTTTAAGACTTTTGTTGGTCATATAGATGTACAGTATGACTGAAGAAAATAACAATAATACTTTTAACAGACACAAGTACTGTTACAAACTTTATACGTTGAATAAATTAAGTTGACTGTTTTGTAAATTTTACTTCAATAGATGATGTGGTTCGTACCTCAGCGGATTCCCAGCCCACGAAACTGCGAGGGTTACTGCTCTTGTTACTCTTGTGTTTTTTACTGGGAAGTGGAGATGGCTGCATGTCTTTGGAGGGTGGAAAGAGCAGCTCATGGTGTCTGATCATCACCGTCATAACCTTCTGTATCAGGGGAGTTCCTGTGTGTGTGAAGAACACACAAGATCTGATTATTAAAACTACAAACTACAATACATTTTGTTATCCTTACAAAAGATTTATTTCTGTAGCTCAATGGTATTACCAAGGTTATGGATTCAATTTTCAGGGAACACTCATATAGCCAAAAATATACCTTGAATAGTGTATGGAATTCCTTCCAAATGTAAATAAATGTAGATATAATACATACTAACAATAAATACGTAACAGTATTGACAATAACCATGATTACTGATTAAGTGTTAATACTACACATATGATGATATCATAAATAATTCAGCAGCAGTAGCTGGTTGACACTCCAACACAGCAGGTGGCGCTATTGCACCTGTTTAACAATTAAAGTCACAATGGTTACAAACTCTCTCTCTGGCACCCTACACTTCATATGTTTTTCTTTTTCAACAGTTATCATGATAATACCATTACATTGAATTCTTTTGCCTATGAAAACCATGTAGTGCAAATCTGATACCATGACAGCCCTAATACATACGTTTACAGAAAAGTAAATTTATTTAGAATTTATTTATCGTCACATGACCAGCCAGTACAATTCACTTCCTTGACTGCCTGTGATGTCGCACCAGACAATCCAGGAATGAACTTGCGTATCAAAATCCCCTTCCGGGCAGCCTGGGGAAGTTTGTTTAGGTGGGCCCGGGCCCCTTTATTTGAGAAAAACTGCGCCACACAACACCACTTCTTAGAAAACATGGTATCTTTTTACTCAAGTTAAATAGCAAGACAGCTGACCCTTCATCATGCTGATGGCGTCCTCCACCTGTGGTTTGAACAGGTTCACTCCCATCACTGTGGCCAGATTCTCAACACTCATTTTATTCACCTTTGAATTCTTTTGGACCTCGAATAGGAATCTGGAATAAATATTCATGAGCATGTCAGTAAACCACTGCTTGTATTTTTATTTTTGATGTCCAAGCTAACAGGTTTAAGTTTAAGAATGTTTCTCTAACATTTCCGTTAGGTTACCAAAACGTTAAAATAGTTGTTTTGAAAGTTCTAGGAACGTTCAAAGCATCCAATTTTTTAGACTTTGTATTAATGTCATTAATGTTATTGCTTTGTTAAGAACGTTTTACAAATATTTTGTAATTCAAACTTTTATAACATTTCACTAACTACTTATGCATAACTTTTTGATACATATACATATGTGTGTGTGTGTGTGTGTGTGTGTGTGTGTGGTTAAAAAAGTTCTACTAAAGAACGTTTTCTTAAGAACTTTGAGAGAATGTTAGCCAATGTTCTGAGACCATTTCCTGTTAGCTGGGGTGTTGTTGATCTTCTTTACTGTCAGTGTGTGATTTATACCTGCAGGTGTAACTCAGGAGGTTGTAGTTCACTTTTGGCAGCAGGCTGATCTGTTTCTCCAGTTTTTCTTTGCCCTGTGACAGATCAGAGTGTGATAAACAGGAAGTCAGCACTCGTTTGATACAGGTCTTTATAAATGTGCTTGGGTTCTCACTGCAGCGGTGGCGGCATCCAGCATCAGGGTGCTGTCAAGGAAATCCTGATACTGGGTCCACGGCACGACAGGCTCAGGAAGTTCTCTGAGGTACATTTTGAGCAATGACGCCACTGTGTGGACATCCGTGTCACTGCAGGCAGAAGGCACATAAGTCAGTCTGATAATCTTTTTCAGTAAGAGTTGTTTTCTAGTGTTTTAGAGAGCAAAGAGAGAGATGTCACATACACATGTGAATGTGCAGGAGCATTTGAGAATGACGAGAGCTTTTGTAGTCGGGACAGGATGTGGCTTCTGTACACCCGGTTCCTCTGAATTATTGTACTTTTATCTCTCTCTCTGCTTTAGTTTTAGGTCAAACCCCTTTACCTATGCTACTTCCCTTAAAAGCTCTGCGTTTTACCATATATGGTCATGCACATTGTGGTTATCCACACAGAAATCGTTCTTGTGCGTGCACTGCAAAAACAGGCCGCTGTCAGGTACTAAAATATACAAAAAGGTATAAAAATATCTGTTAATAAACTTGATTATCAGTCACTAATCATTGGGCAGATCTAAAGCAATCACACAGCATGTCACAGGCAAAGATTCTCCCCCTTATCTAACAAAAAATAGCAAACAAAAATTCTACCACGGCAATACCATGTTTTTGGACATTTACCATGACAAGACATTGGCATTACTTCAAGTATCTTGGCATACATGTAAATTTCATAGTACATCAGTATACATAATTGATGGTAATCAATTAACACTGTATTACCACCATACGCTATTATTATACTGTAGGAACACAACATCTTATTTGGTAATGGTGTGCCGTGATCATAGGTATACTGTAAAAGACTTTACTGCCTTAAATTTGTAAGAGTTTAATCAAGCTGTCTGCACAAATCATTTTTAACTTACTATTTCTAATCTTCACTGGTGTTGGGTTGCTGTAACTTAAAAAAAGTTAAAAAAATTGCTTAACTTAAAAGTTACACCAGTCAGAATTTAAAATATTAAGTTGAAATGATTTGTACAGTCAAGCTGATTAAACTTAAAAGTTAAGAGTTGTTTTTTTACAGTGTATCTAGTACTGGACCAGTCCTCCATCCCAGAGTTTAATTTATACCTCCTCAGTGCTCTTTTTCATAGATACACAGATGTGTGAAGTTACCTGGGGAACGAGGGTCTCTCTCCAGCATCAAAGGCCTCTCGAAACTGCTTCACCTGGTTGTCTTGACCTGGTAAGCGAAATATACCCTCCTCATTCAGGCCGTGCTCTCGGATAAATTCTGCACACTTCTCCACCAAGATGGGCACCAGGTGTGATCCAAATTTCTTCTCATACTCTACGATGTCAGGAAGACTCTTTCCAAACACTTTGAAAAAGAAAATTATAGCTGAAACATCACTAAAGTATGACAGACTGCCAAAAGTCCATAGAAATATTCAGTGAATTACATGAATTATTATTATTTTTATTATTAATTATTATTATTATTTTCAGCAATGCAAAATCATTTATTATTTAGGGTTCATAAAAAACATTTATGGAGAGAATCGGCTGAATGAAAAGTTTAGAAATGACCATCCAAAATTAAAGCTGCAATCCGTAACTTTCGCCTCTTTGTTGCCATCTCTGTTTGAAACATAAACCTGCAGGTTGCTTTATGTACTTTTTATTGTTGAAGTCAAATGAATCAGAATGGCATTTCCTGGGGAATCCGAACTGACAGCTTAAATTATAAATCATTATTATAAACTTACTGCTGTGAACCAGGATAGGATAGGAAGTTTTTTTGTTGATTTTAAACCCAAAGTTACGGATTGCAGCTTTAAGTAAATAATGAATAGCCGCAACACTGATACAGTCTAAATGTATACAAAAACATAGTTCTATGATATGTTTGCATGGCAGATGATCAATACCTCCACTGGAACGCAATCCAATGACCTTGCGGATGCAGCGAACCCACTCCTCCATCTCACTCTGACTGGTCGCCATGAGAACATAGACATCTCTCTCACGATCCGTACTGCTACCTGCAGCTTCAGGGAGATAACTGATTTTACCATGACCTCCAATACCCAGCTAACCATTTTAGGTTGTAAAAACATTTCCCTAACAGGAAACGTTCTGAGAATGTTCCCTGTTAGCTGTGTATACTGCAGGACTTTTATACATAAATGTATTAAACATAAAACCTGCAAAATTAAAGATGTTTAGATCACAGTCAACAATACAAAGAGTTAGTTAGTGTTAACCACAGACCTCTGAAATATTCAATATGATGAAAACAAAGAGTCACCTGGGATGATCTCAAACAAGAATTTATCATCTGCATTTGATGGCAGCTCATTTACTTGACACGAGAACAAAGAGATGGTCCCCTGAGGATACAGACACAAGTACGAGCGATATATTACTGTCTGGTCAACTGCAATGTGAGCAATAAAAAGACATACATCTATGTTACAGTAAACGTCTGTGTCAGTATGTTATTGTTTTTATTGTCAATATCAGTTACATAGTACAGTGGGGCCCAAAAATCGTATGACCATAAAATAAAAACCTGGAAAGCAAATCTGCGACTTTGTAAATGAAGTTAAAGCAAAGAAATGTTACGATGTAAAATGAAGCAGACAAAGCTGCACTGTTTTGCAGACGAAATTCTGTGTGTGTTGACGGTTGTGGCTGTGTGTGACATTGATCATGATCAGAACTTCAAGTTCTGTTGTACAAAAGGTCATATTTCCCTGAAGAACACAATACGCTTATTTGGGATGTTCTCAGATGATGCCCAGCAACATGAATCTGGGAAACATTACAATTACAAAATGCTTTAATCCAAAGCAACTTACAGTGCATTCAAGTTATATATTTTAACCCACAACCTGTGTGCTGCTAACGTACTGCTCGACTAACTGAGCTGAAACATCACATAACAGGGACATACCAAATACTGAGAAATGATGACACTGTTATATTTTACACTCTTACTTAAATATCTGGGATGAAAAATACTCAAAAGAGAAGCGCTTTCCCCACACTGTATTTGATTTAAAACTACCTGGTGCCCTACCTGGACAGCACTCTCTTTGTCATCTTTATGGTATGTGAGGATGTTTCCTCTCAACACAAAGAAGCGCAGCTGCCAGTTCTTCACAAAAGATCTCTGCTTCTTCAGCCAGCCTGTCTTCAGAGGTTTCTCCATCGATCTCCTAAAACCAGTGTGAGTGGATCCAGGGCTTCCTTCCCCCGGAATAACACTCTTGGATCGAGCTGAGTGGACAAATGACAACAAGCAGTGAGAAACTATGACAGAAGTACGCACAAGAGTCAGCGATTCTCATGCTTTGTAAAAATGAAATCTCTCGGCAAAGAATTTTAGCGAGAGTATTTTTTTAACATGAAAATGTGACACACATAGTGTGGTGACCTGAGTGGTAACAGCCTGCCCCAGCAGCTTCCTGCATGACAGAGGCTTATCTGATGTAAACATCAGGCTGTAGCTCTTGCTGTGACTTGAGCAGTCACACATTGAAACGAAGCCATATTTTGCATTTGACTTTCTGTACTGATGTGCGAAGGGTTATTCAGCAAGTCAAATGCTTATTTTGGCACTTGGACTCTCTGTCAGCATGTGTTTGATAACTGAAACATTCTGAACACTGAACATTTTCCTGTTTAGAAGATTTGATGGATTTTGACTATAAATGCTGTTTTGTAAAATGTAAGCCTTTTTTTATTGGTGGTCCAATTTTTTATATTCTGGGGGTCATTGAGACTGTAAACTCTATGACCCCCAGAATATACTCTAGAAGACACAGTCATGAAAAAAATTGAGATATTAAAGAGTCCAGACATCGCATGAACATTATTGCTTTTTAAGCACTTTTAAACATTTTTACGTTTTTAACATTTTTATGATGTTCCACAAACAATTTAGGAATAATGTTTTTAGAATGTTGGCCAAATATTGATTGTTGAACAAATGTTCTATGAAAACTACTGCAAGAACATTGAGAGAACTTTGAGAGAATATTAGCCAACGCTCTGAGAACGTTTCCTGTTAGCTGAGCAGATAAGAAAGGGAGGAAATAAAAATCGAGAAAACAAGGCAACACAAGTTCTTGACCTTGTTCAGTTGGTATTTTTTCGATGATTCCCCATCAGAGTTTCTTTCATAAGAACAAATACATATGCAGTATATGCACATATAGCAAACAAGCAGCCATTCACTGTCATTGACAGGAAATGATGTCACAAAGACTGTGCATCTTAAAGCTTTTGTAGTTTAATATACTGTACGTTATTGTGCTGAGGAAAGGGCAGAAGAGAGGAAACGTTCCGGGTTAGATAAACAGGAAGTCACTAGCTCATCAGTCACAGGAAGTAGTTTTATTGAAAGACCCCCTAACATCAGCCGCTCTGATCTGAGAACATCTTCCCTGATGGAGAGCAAGGCTCTCTTCTCCTGGACCACAGGCCCACACACACTGCTCACCTGTTTATATGACCTTCAGGGGAGCTTATACTGAGGTCAAGGGAGGACAGAGGGTTCAAACTCCCCATGAATTACCAGAAAATTACCAGCAAGATCGGAGCACAGATGCAAGAAGCCGTTGACGTCAAACCAAATGAGTTTTGCGTCAGGCTTAAATGTTTGACATTATAGCGGAGAACAGTCACTCACTCATCTTTCACAGCCAGCAGAATTGTACTGCACATCAATAGCAAACTAGAGAAAAATCCATATTTTATACACACACACATATATATATATATATATAAATGTTAAAAACGTAAAAATGTAAAAAAAAAAAGCAATAATGTTCATGCGATGTCTAAAAAACTGGACTCTTTAATATCTCAATTTTTTTCATGACTGTGTCTTCTAGAGTATATTCTCGGGGTCATAGAGTTTACAGTCTCAATGACCCCCAGAATATAAAAAATTGGACCACCAATAAAAAAAAAAGGCTTACATTTTACAAACAGCGTTTATAGTCAAAAACCATATATATATATATATATATTATATATACAGACACACTCACTTTATATTAGGTGTCTCTAAATACTGTGTACTTACTACATTGTTCTGCGTGGGTTTAGGGTCAAGAGTGTAATTACATTAACACTTTAATTATAAGTACAATTTAACATGTACAATATGTACGCCATAGGTACACTGTATAAAATACATTGGAGTTAAAGACATGTAATAAAAAGTGGGATCTAGAAAGACTTTCTCTATGCACTCATGCACTAACAGAATTTGAAACCGCGCAGAGAATGAACTGCGGCGCCTTCCTGCCTGCAGCGTATGAAGAATACACAGAGGAAATCACAACACGCTTCATCTCCAGCAGATCTGCACAAGATTCACCTCAGACATCACCATCAAACTGTCACTGTTCATACTTCATTCATGCTCATCATGTACTGGAACCATCTGAAGCTTTTCTTCACAATTTTCAGCACGTGTTTTTAACATCCTGAAAAGATGATTTAGTTCCTTTACAAAGACGTTAGCATTTTTAACACTGAGATTCAAGTTGCAAGGAAGTTACCAGGAAATATAATTGTATAACATGTAAATTACAGGTCTTGAGTAATGCTGAGTTCAAGAGCCTCCGGTTTCACGATCCTCACTGCCACAAATGTCCATCATTTATCAGATCAAATCTTTAGGTTATACTAAAAGTGATGCCAGCCCGTCTGTAACATAACTCCTTTTAGGAGGTGGTCTTTTAATATAAAACCACCCCAACACACAGATCTCGCACACACACAGATCAGTAAGTTCAGACTCGGTGTATGCAGATCTAACCTCAGCTCCTGACAGTGGGCCTGTTGTGTTAATGAACAACGATTTTACACACATAAATCCAAACACCTGGACATGACAGACAATAATGCAGAACAATGTGAGTCGCACACACTGGTACTCACCTATCCTGGCAGTTTCAGCTCTGAAAGTGCTAAAGTCCCAGTTTCGAGGTAGTCTTAGAGACATTTCTTCAAAAATTGGAGAAATTACACACACACAAACACACGCATTCTCGTTCACATGCACGCACACACACAGAAACACAGAACAGGCTGTGTACTCTTAACAGTACATTCTTTACAGTCACCCCGACTTTCCTCCTTCCTCTGCTGATGTGATTCTAATGTTTTGAGACTTGCAAACACGTCTTGTCTTGTCTTGCCCCTCCACGCGCCAAGTGTTTGAAACACCAAACCAACAGTTATTTAGAAAGCTTCCAATCCAGCATGTTTGTCAGACTGTAGCATCACAGTCAGATGGAGCAGAGCAGCGTTGTCCCCCCCTCACACCCAAAATCTTCATATGTTGAGGAAGTGGGTGCCACTTTCAAGACAGCCACCGACATGATAGAGGAGACATGACCTTTCGTGCAGGCAACAATTACAGGCCACAGTCGTGCCCCAATAAAGAGGGCCGATGTCTTTACTGACGTGTCATTTTCTTGATGAAGGACAATAGTGATTTCATTGCTTGGAGAGATTATAGAAGAGGATCCTGAGAAATTACATTTATATGCAAAATGGGCAAAACAGTGCAGCAAATTTGACAACCAAAGTTAACAACACTTGACATATGACATAAAAAGGAAGTTCAGAGAACATGGGGGAAGACCAAGTGTACTTGTGACGCCTTCCTCTTTATTAACCATTTACAAATGACCATATACAAAGCGGCAAGGAAAGCACAGATACCTGCCTTATCAAAAATACAACAGAAATATGGACTGTAATACATGATGTGCTGCTGTTGTCATTTTACTGAGGATAATACGCTTGTTTTTACTTTCACAGTTCTCAATACAAATGAGGAAATACATAATGTACAACTACACAGTTGCAGTTATGATCTGACACTAGAACAAAGTTCTACACAGCCAATACTATAACCACGACATGAGCGTCACTTGAAGAGAAACTGGATATAATCATCATGGCTCTCTCTGGTGGTGCTGACTGTTCAGTTATGTAAATTATGTGCAGAATAATTGACATGCATGTATGTATATACGTATACCAATTATTCAGTCTGGTCTTTAGTCTGTACGCTAACGTTACAGCACGGGGCCTATACATATTACACACAGAGCACAGAATGGCATTAAGGACCATTGAAAACAGTGCCAAACACAGTAATAACAATAGAATTAATCTCTACTTCAAACATATACAGTATGTACTATATGTACTATTTTTACCTATGTAATGTATAGCGTAGTTCATGGAAATGAACTAATACAGTACAATAACTTAAAAGAATGAATAAAAGAAAAAGGAAATATTTGCACCACTTACCAATGATGATTATCTCAGTTTTACGTATTACTGCATACTAAAGCTATAAAAAGACACATTGTTAAGGTATGGTTTGTCCATTTGAAAGAAATATAATTTTCTAATGGTAAACAGGGTTAATTCTTATTGGAAGTTGCAACAAGAAACTCAATTTACAGTAATAATTATAGGAAACTCAAGAATTAAGCTGCCTGTTTATCCTTCAAGTCTCGTGGGCTTGGAAAATCGCTTTGACACACACATACTCACAGATCTTTATTGGTGAATGCACAGACTTACAGACTAACCTGAGGACTCATACAGACCCTCATATTGGCAAAGTTCATCTTCACTCCTGACCTTAGTTCTGGGTTGACCTGGACATTACAGGTGATGGTATAAAATAAATCAGATAAGAACAGAAATGCCACATGAACTAAATGGAAGATTTGGTCCTGACAGTGGAGGGTGGAGGAGCAATTGTACATAAGAAATATATTTGAAACATCTCTGATGCTTATGACCTATCCCAAAACTTTAGAAGATATGGGTGTGTGTGTACGTATATGTGTAGATCTTTTTTTTAGTATCTGTGTAACATACTTAAACACTGATTTAAATCCAGATTGAATTCAGATTTAAATTGAATTGTACATCTCCTCACCTGACAGCCAGCAGGTAAACTGCCTCAGGACAATCTGAACTTTACATATCACCACCTATTGGTCTAAAGCATATATTTTACATATATTTAACATATTAAAAATAATGAACAAGAAAAGTAATATGAATCCACAGTAACTCCTCCGTGAAAGTACTTTGAAATGATGTGTATTTGATGAAGTACCTGCTAGACAAAAAATGCAGCCTGAGATTATAATGACAGTGTGATGAGCAGTGCCTTAAAACTAAATAAAACACAACAAAAACTATAAAATATTCACTCGATTAGTACATAAAAATTGTATACATGTGGAAATACACATCTGAACTCACACAGAACTGTAGATTAAACATAGATTAAGTGTCATCTCTGTTTTAATATATATTTGTGTCTGTGCCACAAGAATATTATATTATGTGTGTATGTAAATACACTCTCACACACACATATATATATATATATATATATATATATATATATATGTCATTATAGGTAAACATAATATCTCCTGTGGCATTAGACGCTAACACACAAATCTCTCACTCACACACTCACACACTCACACTCACACTCACACACACACACACACTCACACACACTCACACACACTCACACACACTCACACACACACACACTGAAATTGGACCCAAGGCTGCAGTTCTGTTTTCCATTGTTTCCCTTCCCATGTTCCTCATCTCACACTATCGAACATGCCTGGATCTCTCACTAAGGACCCTCTTCGTCCTCTATCATCTGCCCACTCTGGTGGAGTTTCCCTGGATCAGTGTATTAGGCTAGGCCGCCTCCTCCAGGGCGGGGAGCAGGCCTTTCTCTGTCAGATGAGCTTTGAGTGAGTTAAAGATGTGCAGCTGCTGATCTGGTCTCAGTGCAAGAAGCTGCTGGATCACTTTAGTGGGGTTTGGCCCTCTGCATAGCAGGAAAGAAATATCAAAGCACAGTGTTTGGGAACATTTAAAAAAGGATTTGAAAATGACACAATCTGGATTCAAACCCAGATGGCTTGCGTAAGCACCACTGTGCAACAAATCAGTGCACCTTTATATCTCAGATAAAGTCAAATGATATTAATGATATCAATCATATTTTCACACGTATCACAACACTTCTAAAAACATTTAAAATCCATGGTGCTGAACTGCAGGCCTACCTGATGAAGCTGGCAATGTAAACATTCACAAATGTGGCCATGAGGTACTGACAATCAAAGCGGTCCATGATTCCTCCATGACCTGGAATGGTGTTAGCAAAGTCCTGCAGAGATGGAGATGCGTTATAATTAGATCAGACACACGAAACTCAAGATAACAGATGAATCTGTAACTTTCTATTGTAAATGAATATTCTGGCCACACTTTTCCATAAAGACCATAAATGGGGACTGAAGCGGTCAAGCTCTAAAACAACGAAAATGGTGTAATAAAGAGCAGTAGCAAACAAAAAAAATGCAAACAAACACACCCTTCCTTCATAGCTCCTTAAAATAACGAACATTTGCATTGTATTGCTGATTGGCTATGACAGTGTTATGGCGTTGTCTGGATCGGTCCGATCCCCTTTGTTTTTTTCTCCTATTTACAGGACTTAATAAGCCAGGACTTATTTTGGGCACAATATATTGGGTACAATATCTATAACATGGTGAACATATACTGAACCTGGAACCTTCTCTTTAGACATTGATGGGACATACCCAATACTTTTATAATAGAACCAGGTCTGTTACACCTTCATGTGGGCATGTGGTCTATAAAGTGCTTTGATGACCTCAGACAAATTACACCCACCTTGATCTTGAAGGCCCTTTTGAAGCCGCTGGCAAAGAAGCCTCCAAACGGTCCCATGATGGAGGCAAAAGCAGACAGAGCGATGCTGTGGATCTGGAAGGGGTAAAGCTTCACTGTGGTCTGTGGAGAACACGAGAGAGAACAGTTCCTGTAGCTCAGTTGGTAGAGCGTTGCGTTAGCAGGGCAAAGGTTGTGGGTTCGATTACCAGGGAGCACATCAAATGTTTATCTGGAATGCACTGCAAGCTCAGAGGAGAAAAGCATCTGCCAAATGCGTAAATGTAAACGTTTAGACACTGAACCCATTAGACACTTACTGTAAATGGCATTTAAAGGCCCTTTCACATGACTCACACTGTGAAATCAATAACTCAATCAATAATTCCATTTATTTTTAAATCTGACCCCTGTGCCACTAACATTTTGAAGCGCCATCCAATGATATCGGTCAATTACAATGACGTATAATGAACAAGCCGAAAAGAAGATCAAAACCATCAAAAGGCTCTACTAGCTTTTTTCTACTAGTTATTTCAGGATGCTTAAAAGTTCTACTAGAGCTTGTATTTTAGTTCCTACATTAAACATTTGGAACCAACAACGCTGGAAAAAATGATTGTTCTGCACTATCACTTAGTCCAAGTTTTCAGACACTGTTTGGTTCAAAAGAATGCTGGCCGTGACTAAGACCTGCGAGACCAGCAGAGCTGTGACAGCAGATGGCTGCGCTTGAGCAAAAGACACAAAGACTGAGGAAAAGACAGTAAGGACAGTGTGTAAGAGACTCTGTGTGATTGTTTGTGTGTGTAAAATTGCTAAAAAGCAAAATTTTTAGCAAACAAAGTTTTAAATTGTAAAAATGCAGATTTTTTTTGTTTGGGTTAGAGTGTGGATCAGGTTATAGTTTATAACTAGCTGTTTATAAAAACAAAAGTAGTATACGGAATTTAGACGGATATCTAACGTGTAAACGTGTGTGTATATTACCCAGCCTGTGACAGAGTGCAGCACAGATGGCAGCCTGTACTCCTGAAGCTGGAACAGTTCAGACGGATCACAGTCCACCGTGAAACGGTTCGAGTCATTGTTAAACTCCACAGGACACACAAAATACCGGTAACCTGACATCACATAGGACAGCTGCAAAGAAGAGAAATGTTAATGTTCTTTTTCTTTCTCACTAATTGTGCATCTTGATCACTTTTCACTCCTGCATCAAGATGATTTTTGAATCTTTTGTCTGACCTACCAGAATCGCAAACACAACAGTGGAGAAGAAGCCACCGATAAACCCCTCCCACGTCTTCTTAGGAGACAGCTGCCAAATCAAAAAAATGTGTTAGCAGAACTGTGGTGACAACCTCATAACAATATACAATAGCCCCAGTAAGTGTCTGGACAACCAAAAAATGCAACACTCAAAAATGCACGAATGTTATTGCATTACATAACAAATCATACAGTAAGAGCAAATGGCATTTCTTCTTATGAAAGACAGTAAGCACACTTTTCAAGCAAAACAACCGAGAAAAAGTATTTGGACACATTTGTATTGTTAAATTCAGTGGAATATGTCTATTAATGTAATGACATACACTCTGCTTGAATAACAGCGTTTCCTTATGTGACCTTCATTAGACTTTTCAAAGCAGAAAATGAAACTGGTTTTATTTTACACTAGCTACTGAGTCTTTCTGCTTTTTAATGACGGGGTTACATGACCACAGAGTGGTTTCCATATTCCAAAATTCTCATGTGCGGGATTTTTCCACTTCCTTTATAAAGATATTTTGCAGGAATTTTATTCTAATTTAAATGTAACATGTTAACATTTGAGTTTTAAATGATATTCTGAATTTCGCTAAAATACTGTTGAGATGCTGTTTACTTTCACAACAACACGAACCTTGATGAGAGGGGTGCGGCCAAAAAAGAAGCCAAACATGTATGCCATGATGTCATTACAGATAACACAGGAGATGGGCACAATAAACCTGCACACACAGAACAGATCATCTTATCCAAACACGTCACACTGCAGAAAAGCAACAGCTTCCATGTGTACATGTCGACACTGTTTGACAGTGGTGAACGTGACATCATCTCACCAGATCATCCCCTCAAACAGGTTATGAATGATTAAATGGGACTGAGTCACCACAATCAGAAGAGTCACATGAGTCCAACCAAACTGGAGGGAGAAAAAGAACGAGAAGAGAGAGAGAGAGAGAGAGAGAGAGATAGAGAGAAATCTATAACCAAGATTATAGATATTAAAGCAGCAATTCCTAACTTTCGCCTTTCTGCCACCATCTCTATTCGAAACATAAAATTGCAGGTTATTTCGCATACTTTCCTTTACATGTTGAAATCAAATGAAGCCAAATTGACAATTACCGGAAAATCAGACCTGACAGCTCAAATTATAATAAATTATTATAAACTAAATGTAAACTTACTGTTGTTAATTGTAGTAAGGTAATGACACTTGCTTATTAACTGATCTTTGTTTGTTGTTCACCAAAAAAAGTTACAATTTCAGCTTTACCAAAATGCCACAGTTAATGAATGGGGGAAAGTGCAACACTCAATATGGCCGCTTTATCGAATGAAGTCCTTCTAGTAGAAAGAGCCAATCACTAAACAGTAACATTCTCTGGGGGAGGAGCTCCGTACTTGCCAGCAGTAGCCGGAGCAACCTGGAAAAATGTTTTAGTGCAATTTGTGCAATGAATTGACATGCTGCTCACCATGTAGAACTGCAGGCGATAGTGTTTCTTCACCAGACTCAACACAAACATGCAGAACCCTGAAAAGACACAAACACACACATCTGGTGAAAAACACGGCTCACCCCGCATGTTGTATTTAGACATGCGAATCTCACAAGAGAATCTCACACTATACAAGTAAATAAACTGCAGGACATTTATACATTGAACCAGTTCGCCTAACCATTTTGACCACTCATGGCGCACACTTTTTTGTTGCACTTTGTAAACAAGGATCATTGGTTTGTTTAAACAGAAATGTTTACATACCATTTGAGTGTATATTTCACAGCTAGCTGTGCTACATGATGATAAGACAATTAAAAAAATTGTACATCTAATACACTAACTAATGTAGTCTAGAATTCTACACTGACTTACACAAACCAATCCAGGAAATTATTACAATGATGAATTCTAGTTAGCTAACAATGAACTGCTAAACGATTGTGACCCAAGTTGACATGCCTGAGTCTGCACTAAAAAACACCCATCAGCTGAATGACGCATGCATGCATGCATGCAGGCTACTGCGTCATCTACAGAATACTGCTGTAACCTGCATATATCAGCATCCTGTTACTGACAACTGCGCTAGTTTGTTATTTTAGCTCATGTTGTTGATGTATCACGGTTCCTAAAGAAATGCATTTGATTATTTTTCTTCCTCTTAAAGTGTACGAAGACAGTGAACACACAGGCATTTTGGCATATGATGGAGAAAGGTAATAAGCCAACTGTTTTAATAAATATCTCAGTGTTGTTTGGTTACCAACATACTTCGAAATATTGTCTTTTGTGTTCCTCAGAAGCAAAAAAGTGTATAGGTTTGGAACGACACGAGGCTGAGTAAATGATGGAAGAATTTTCGTTTTTGGGTGAACGATCTCTTTAACTCCCTCTTGCGAGCAGATGAGGCTCTAACCTGTGAGGTACAGGGCGAAGGAAATGAAGCGATGATATTTGCTGAGGATGCGCAGAGGCTCCTCTCTCTGCACCAGGGTGAAGAAGTAATCCGTCACTGTTTCACCATAGAAGAAGTAATTCACACACAGCAGGAAGTACCTGACAGAAACCGTTACAACTGGAAGTCAGACACCATTATAACAACGGCCTCTCACATCTGTTCATTGCTCATTGTGATGGGCCCATGTCAGCAACAGGAAATGGACAGACTGCACTTATAGACTATAAATGCAATGAGATTATGAATACATGGAAGAACCCTGTATTATGCTAATGTATGGAACTTACATCTAATTATGGAATATAACTAATCCATCAAACCTAAAAACAAGCTGAAAGAAGTTTTGAAATGTCACAGGGTGAATCACATTAAAACTGTCAAAAAAGATATTAAACTGTAATTTGGATAAAGAAATTGAAAAGTTATTTGTAGTTATTTGTTTTGTAAAATACAAAATATCGTTTTTGATTTAGCCAAAATTTAGCTCTGCATTTAAACAGATATTTCAGGGAGCCTAACACAGAATTTTTAGAATCTAGGTGTTCAGCCACAAGATTTAGAGAGTAATAAAAGATTGTTTATGAACATTTTATTTCACATTAAAACTTAGCAAACTTTTTCTTCGACATCTGAAATGAACACGACTGTTTGCCTGCAGTCTAATCCCGAGTGGATTTACTGTATCACTATAATGCTGCTGACCGCAAGAGTAACAATATGAGTAAACGTGTGGAGCGGTGACGGATCCGACAGAAAATTAAAGAACTTGTAAGACATCAAGACAGAGCTGCACTAAGATAAGATGAAGGTCATGTTGACAGAGACAGAGAGAGAGGAGAGAGGGAGAGAGAGATCTCGAGTGAAAGATAATGAGAGGAGGGAGAAAGGGACTGAATATAAATGTGTGAATATGAAGGTGGCAGGTGCGAGTGGCAGTTCTCACCAGCTGAGTGTTCTGAACCAAGGCAGGTCATATGAGTGATAGACACTGTAACCAATTGTGATGATCTCATGGAAGCACTTGATCTGAACGCACAGCACCTGTGAACCATGATCACATTTTGCGCATTTATGTGATTTTTAAACTGGCATTTCACGTGAAGCAGTTCAACTTTTGATATGCAAGTAGCATGGTAACCGTAACAAACGGTAACTGCAAAAAATGTAATTATAGATTGTAGATAATATATAAAGACATATAGATAAAACCCTGTTCCTGTTCCATTTGTTAAAGCATTGTGTTAGCAGCTCAAACATTGTGGGTTCAATTCCAACTGAATGCACTGTAAGTCGCTTTGGATAAAATCATCTGCCAAATGCATAAATGAAAGTAAATGTAAACCTTTTATAAAAGTATACTGTACAGTGCTTTAATTTAATTAATCACATTTCTGCTTTTAAATCCTTCAGAGCACACATAAAACGTTTTTACATTTTACATGCATTTGGCAGACACTAATCCAAAACGACTTACAGCATTACATTTTAATTTATACATCTTGTCAGAACGTGTTCACAGGGATTCGAACCCACAACCTTTGCGCTGCTAACACAATGCTCTACCAGTTGAGCTACAGGAACATGTTTTGTGGAACCAACAGTGCACCACAAATGCTGTTGATTAGGCTTAACTTATATTGAACACAGAACATGTCATAATGTTACGGTGTCTCAGGCATCAGGCAAAGAAGATACTCACAATCATCATGAGCACCATCGGACCCAAATAAATAATCAAGAAGAAGAAGGAGATCATGGCCAGAGTGAGGATGCCCCTCACCCACCAGTTCTTCCATCTGCAGAGGAGACAAACACATTAACGCAAAGCATACCGGACAGAACTATAATCTTCCTAATGTGAAAGCCAAAAGCTTTTACTGAATCCACCATCTGCACTCTGCAGGGTGTTCACAACAACACCAGTGATCAGTACTGGAGTGGACTGAACTATAATTGAGCTGTTCAGTTTGTGCTCATAAAACCCAAGAGAGAATTGAGTATTTTTGAGCCACAAGGTCCCTCAGGAAATTCTAATGGGCTTTTAGAATATCGTTTCTCAGTGTTTACTTTTGTTTGTAAAGCACACAGCAGACTTATTCTCGTCTAAAGCAAACGTCAACCACAGACCTTATTTTACTCATACATTGAAAACCACCAATATAAGAATGGAGTAAAAATAACCAAGAAAACACACATTTATGCAAGAACTTTTGATGACATTTTGTTGCTCTTACCGGGAGGAGAGACCTGAGAGGGCTTTGTTAAGAACCTCTGGTGTGTCATCAGGAGGTACAGGAACCTCAGGAACCCCAGAATCTGATTTCATCTCACTGTCTGAGGCTCCGTCTCTCTCAGACCTGCCCTCAGATCCCTAGAGAGAGAGACAGAGAGAAAGAGAGAGAGAGACCATCACTGAATATGTGTTTATTAGCAGAGTTCTGCATACTACTCACTGTTCACACCAGGTTCATTCTTGTGCTCTGTGGCTTGTTCGTCTGTGTAAACATACGCTAGACGGATGACACTAGCACTGTGTTTTTAAAATCTGCATGAAGTTCAAACAAGACACGTGTCTCGAGATCCCTGCAATCTGTTCCTTCATGTTGCATCTCTCTGAATACGGGAATGTGTCCCGTGTGAACGCCCACTGATAAAACTACAGCCACCGCAGAAGAATAATGGTAAACACTGAGACTGTCTGTATAAACAGCATGTGTATTCAACAGGCCTGCGGGCCACACAAATGCTAACTTCATCACCATAGCAACAAACCGCAGAACATGTCATCATCAGATGGGTCGCAGCGGTCAGATTGTTCCAGAAACCCTTTACTTCTGTGTCTGTGTAACATTAATTTAGACCTGCTAACAGAGAGTGCCCTCAGACTAACACACCCCATCTCGCTCTCTCCGAACCAAAGACAAGATCGGCAGAAGGATCCACAGTTGCCATGGAGATGGATGACATCCTGATATTCAAGATGCCAGAGTTAAAAATACCTCCTCCTGCCCCATCTCTCAGTTGCCCCTCTGACCTCAAATAGCTTAACAGGAACTGAGGACATCCCACTTTTCCTGAGAAAGGAGAGACATTTACGGTCTTCCTGCCAGACTCGAACTGTTTGCGTTGGGGAGTATGAGGCATACTACGAATCTGGCTGAAGATGATGTTACAACTCACTGTCCATCTGTAAACATGAAATTCTGCAACCAAAGCAACAGAAATATAATGACATACAACAGGAGTCACTTACAACTTGACATTATTAGATGTTTGAGCAAAGCACACGCTGAAGAACCACAATACCTCTGCAAAGGTTCAACTTATTTATGTAACAAATGTGTCTAAATTCAACAGGGACACAGCGTGATTCCCTTTGCCATTAGAATGACATACTTTAGTGTAATGTAATAAACTCATTAGACCTCATCCCTCCTGAGTAACTGAATGAATTCTCAACATTCTCTCACAGAAACAAATACGAAAGCTTTGCATTGGGGTCCTAAACACCCAGTTTTGTTATAAGGACCAGAGTGCACAATACACAGAATCCTGCTTATGACACGGCTAGTTACCAAACAAGTAAATTATCATGAAATATTGATTTTGGTTGAGTTTTGGTTGTCACGTGAAAGAATGAAAAACAAATGACATCTCCACTATACAGGGAATCAGTTGCTAGGGACAACACCCATCTGTCCAGGTCTGGCCAATCACAATGAAGTATTTCAGAGAGGAACGTAATGATTCTTTTATGGTTTCGTGACAAAACTCCAAAACTCGCATGGGAGTGAGACCATCAAAGTACATTTATTTTTAAAAGCCTAAACCAGATCACCTCATATTAAAATACGACATGTCTGCATTGACCAGTAAACATCACGTTTGATCTGAAGACTGAATATTGATATTTTAATAAAGACAAGTTTTAATTTGCATGATCAAAAACTGGCTTTATTAAAGATCTCTGCGTTTCAGGTGGATCTCTTTGGCTTTACAGAGACCCACCAGCAAGAAGACTCATGGTTACACATGCTTGACTCTTTCCTTCAACATTCAGGGCGAGCTGCGACATCGGTAGCCCTAAAACTAGAAGAAACTCTTTTTAATAATTCTTCTTTGAGTGAAATCCCCCCTTAGGAGCAAACATGCCAAAACTACAACATAACGTGTGTAAGTTACACGTCCACCACACAATCCAATGCCTACAGAATCACAAAGAGTCAAACAGCAGCCGGTGAGCTCTGACATGCATGTACGGTTAGTCCAAAGCGTATGTTCATACATCATACACTGTGATCTTACAGTAAGGTTGAGTTTAAACACATGCACTCACAAATGTGGACTCACCCCACGACCTCCTCCATTCTCTGAGATCTCTACCTGCACCATGTCCACCCAGTGTGAAGATCAGCTCATGCACTCCTGAGATCTTCTCATCCACATCCAGACAACATGAAGTCCTGCTGTGAGCTGAAACTCGCACCCTGAACAGTGAATGCATTGTGCACAATGCTTGATCACATTACAGAAACATGGCAGAGGCTGACAAATGCGTTGTGTCTGCTGCTGGACAGACAGGACCCTGATCCTGGATCAGGACGTCAGGAAACCACGACCCAACCAAAGCAACCAAGACTGTGATGATGCAAAGACCCACAGCTGATGCTGTGCATACATGACGGGACAACATCAGACATTTCTCCAGTCTCACTCTTATTACCTTCTCCTCCTGCTGCAGATCTTTATCCGTCGCTCCTCGGTGTCGTAATTCCGTCATGATCGTCTCCGTCTGTCGACAATTCAAGGCCTGAAGAGAACCGGGACCGCTATTCGTTTTCAATGATGCTACCGGGACGCGACTGCGCATGCGTACGCCAGTGGGACGCGCCATCTAGCGGCCGAGCTTGAGAAAACAGATATCGGTCAAATTGCGGCTCTGCGTTCTCACCGGGACGTCCACACCATGTAAGTTCACTGAAATATAAGTGAGCATGATTTAAAACACGGACGACTGCTTGGATCGCCTTTACAGTGTGTGGATGCCGGCGGCTGTATGCTTATTTCAGGATCAATCGCACACGAAACACTGCCACCTGGCGGACATGAATGTTTACGACATCTACACTCACCTGCCATGATGACGTCAGAGTGCGATACAGGTAAGATGTCTGTAAATCTTCCTCTTTTATTATGTATTGTGTGTTTATGTCTGTAATTATGTTTCCTCTTTTATAACACACAGAGCTTTGTGACAGTAGACAGAGGCCTACCAATGAGCTGACACCTCTCTATATATCTCTCTATATATCTCTTTCCCTCTCTATATATATCTCTCTATCTCTCTATCTATCTCTCTATCTCTATCACTCTCTCTCTCTCTCTCTCTCGCTCTCTCTCTCTCTCTCTTTCTCTGTCTCTCTCTTTCTCTCTAGCTCTCTCTCTCTCTCTCTCTATATATATATATATATATATATATATAAAGATATATATATATATCTTTATATCTCTCTCTCTCTCTCTCTCTCTCTCTCTCTCTCTCTCTCTCTCTCTATCTATCTCTATCTATCTATCGCCCTATTGTATATACATATATTGAGACATATATACATATATTGAGACATATAATGTTTGTTTTTAGTTATGGTCTGAAAATTCTTAAATGTTGGTGGGTTTTAGACAGATAGAAGTGAGATGTTTTATGTACATGTATTTATTGAACAGTGCATGACATTATGAAATATCTCATTAATTTAAGGAACCAATTAGTTTAAAAAATAGATGTTTCTATTTAAAAATGAAAATAAAATATTCAGGTACAAATTAGTTTATTATACACGAGAACTGAATGACTAAACTACAATAATTACAGATGATGAAGCAGTATTTTTGTTAAGCGCTTATGCTGAACCATTTTGTTACACACTGGAAAATGAGGTTTTTTTTGCTTTCTTTGTCTATCCACATTTTGCCGGTATTTTCTGATCGAGAAAATGGAGTTCACCACTTGAGTTTTCAAGATCAGTCTCTTCACTGAATGGAAATATTGCCATTGTTTCCAACCTCAGTAACGCAGTAATCTATACATTTCAAGTGATAATCTTTTATTGAACTGATGGGTTTGAAATGACCTTTAAATGAAATGAGGTTTGCAATGAAATGAAGCACATGAAGTCCTGCAGATGTATTCTATTGTCCACAGAGAACAAACTCTAGATATATTATTCTTCAGAGTTTTTGTTGGTGGTCTTTGTTTAGCCTTCAAGCCAGCTGGTTTAACAAGATTCCTGAATATGGCAACATTAGGAATAAATTCACAAAACTAGGTTGCCAATAGTTTGTCTTAATCCCTTTTCATTCTCTTTGAAAACTGTCAATTGTGTTGTGACAGGCTTCATTTCAGCACCAGTCAAACCTCTGCCCCACCATTCGGAAAAATATTTGATTGGGAACTCTCAGGTAGCGACAGAGCTTCTGAAATGCGTCGTTGCTGAGTGGTGCGTGTGGCCTTCCCTTCGACTCATCCAGGCACTTGTCGTGTCCAGCAGACAGCATACAATAAAAACCTTTCGTGACATTGAAATAGAAATTTTCTGGTTTTATCTGAGGTGGAAGTTCCAAGAATTTCTCGGCCTTCTGCAGCTCGGGGAAAGGATTCTGGATCAGAGCCTCTCCATCCACTATGTGGATCTGCTCCCTGGGAAAAAGCTCCAGCCATCTGGCCAGATGCTGGTAGTAGAAACTCCGCTGAAGGGCCTTGTAGTTGGGATTGATGTGTCCTTGTGATAGTAACAGATCCTCCAGTGGCTGGTATGGCTTATTTTGCTGCAGTCTGTTGTGCAGAACCTGCGTATAGTCTGACACAAGTCTCTCCGCCGGGTCACGAACAATCAACAGCAGCTTCACAGCTGGATTTATGGCCCATATCCTTCTTGTGGCCAGCGGGGCTGTAAAGTAGCCAGGGGTCTTTTCCACTGTCAGCTGCCCAGAGAGGGTGAGGGGCATCTGGGCACGGTACCAGTCTAAACCTTTCCGGAAGTTTTCATCCACATTGAAGTAGTGGATCTCAGTCTTGGCTACTTCTATGCCCGGATGGAGGTTAAGCATCTCCAGAAGGGCCCTGGTGCCTCCCTTTCGGACCCCAATGATGATGGCGCCTGGCAGACGTTGCCGAGTGGCTCCTTCTGTTCCAGAAGGGGTTGCTGAAGTTCCAGAGGTTAGAGAGGCTCGGAGTTCATGTAGGCAAACCAGTAGCTGAGCTTGGAGCAACAGCAGCAGGATCAAAGCCAGTATGAGTGTCCACAACATGGCGTCAGTTCAGATAGTTCAAGGGCAGCGAACGAGTGCACAAACACAAACACACAGCAGCTGTCAGTGTTCGCTGCCTCACGGCTGTGTGCAGTAGCTTTCTGAAAAGCAGAAAGAACAGGAAAACGTAGTTAATTCACATATAAGAAAAACAAAATGAACATTAGTAAGGCCCTCGGGAAGTTATGTTATTATTAACATTAATTATGAACTTAAAATCCTAAAATAGCAGCAGAAACAGCAGCAGCAGGGCATGAGTAAGAATCTCGTAGTAAGATTTAATTAACAGAATTATTGAAACACAGGGATGAAACACATTAAACATTCATGAACAATAGTGCCTCAGAAATCTCTATGGGTAAATTAACACTTCTCAATCCCACTACTGTAACACTGCTGCCCTCAGCGGTCACTGTTGGAACAGCGCTCGTTTCTCACATTCAGTCCAGTTATTGTAAGTTAATAATAAGTTAATAATGTTCAAGAAAAAATTTAGAAAAAGGCTGAAACAATATAGATCAGGAGGGTACGGTTTAACTATTACCAATATAGTTTCTGTCGCTTTGGGTAAGCGTCTGCAAAATGCATAAATGTAAATAAAAGAGCTGCCCACCGCATGAATGCAAAAGCAAAAATATAAATGTTTTGAATATTGACAAACGTTTTCCTAACATTTCCATTATAAAACAAAAACTACTGTTTTGAAAGTTATAGTAACATTATAGTAAATGCTTGGTTATAAGAACGTTTTAAAACGTTTCACTCACAAATTAAGAATAACGTTCTGATATACATGATATATATAATTTTAAAAACGTTCTACTAATGTTACTGCAGGAATGTTTTCTGATAACTCTGAAAGCACTTAAAGAAGTTAGCTAATGTTCTGAGAACGTTCCCTGTTAGTTGGGCTGTTTCTGTACTATAAAAGAGAAACCTTACAGAACTTTCTCAATAATAATATTCAGTATTTGATTTTTATCTCATTTGTTTAAATGCATCCTTTAAAGGGGCTGTTTAAAACTGGTCTGAAATTGCCAGCCACAGCAGGATCTATGTTTGTTTTTATAGCGCCAAAGCAATCTTAGACCAAATTAAAACTGGAATGAAAAAGAATTAAAGTGTAAAAATCCCATGTGTAAGATCTGCAGGTGTCGGCAACACTTTAAACACACAAAAGACTGTGAACCAGACCAGGATACAAAACGATGTTGTATTTTAAGTGGCTCAGAACAGTTGTGCACTAGAGGTGTTTATTCCCCTCTGCTGAACACGGATAATAAAACAGTAAACGTATCATTTCTGACCTCTACACACTTTAAAATGTCCATTTTTTGTGTTACTTTGTCAAATACAACAAATTCCAGCAAACAGGAAACATTCTCCGAACGTTGGATAACTTTACTTTTAAATGTTCTCTGTCAAAACCATTTTTGCAGTAAACATTCATAACATTCTTAAAACCAAGCAATAATGTTAATACAACATCTAAGAAACTGGGCGTTTTGAACGTTCCTAGAACGTTGTTAATAACATTTTTAATGCCTTTGTTACTTAATGGAAACATTAGAGAAACATTCTTATGCCCTTAAATTGTTGTCTGGGATCAAGGTCACATGTCAGACTCAAACCAGCACCACCCATGTGAGCACCAATGTACAGTAACCATACCATGGTTTTTACCATGGCTTTAACCCTTTCTCACCTTTAACAGGCACACACATGCAAACAGAGAGACACATACTGCATCCTCCAGCGTCGCCTTTTTGGCCACATCTACAAACACAACATCTGTCTTCATGTGTTTTACAGTACTTGTCTCACATGATGAATTATGCTGAATATATATATGTTGTTTTTCTGGGTGCTTAGCTGATGAAGTTCACAAAAATCCACGGACGTCACATCTAAGCAAAGATTTTCAGCAGGGCACTAACATAGCAGAGGGGAAATCGACAAACATTTAAAGCTTTAAATACTATATGTCACATTACTGTTTTTCACATTGTTTTTCACAAGTGGTAATGGTGAGCTGCCTACTTTGCAGGTAGTTCATCCATTTTCACCAATTTGACCCATTCAGGTAAATTCGTAGGCAAGCATTATTGATTGGCAGTTTGCGATAGGTGGGGATTTTTATGTTAACAAGGTAATAAGGTGGTTTCAGCCGAGTTACAGTTTCATCTGACTGTTATGTTTCTCTACTCATATTCACTCAGTGGTTTAGGAGCTCCAAGATGACTCAGTGAGCTTAAAGGAGACAAAAGAGATACTGCCTCTCTCTGAACTGTTGCAGCTAGATCGTGTGGCTTTAGTGATGTTATATTTAGTAATATTTGTTTTATTTTTGTACTGTTGACTATTACCTTTTTTATGAGAATTTTTGAAAAAGAAGGCACTGCTGATCTTACCTCTGTGGATTTTTTGATGTTGGACTCTGTAGAGTGTGTGTGTGTGTTTTCATCTTTATCAGGGACTCACAGACCTACTGAGTCAGACTTTCAGTTGTATAACTCTGAAGAAAACAAATCCACTCTCTCTCTCTCTCTCTCTCTCTTTTACTTTCTCTCTCTCTCTCACACACACACATATATATTTTCTAGCACAGAACAAAACCTCACTCCACCGTCACCTCAAACTGTGCTATATAATCCTCTTTTCTGAATTCCGCTGCAAACCAAAAGAGAACCCGTGCACACACACACACACACACACACACACACACAACCTCTGTTGATTTCATACACATTTTTACATGCAGACTCCTCAGCTTAGTGCAAACTTATTCTCGGCTCAGTTTCCAGCGGCAGTAATAACGGTCATGCACGCATTTACACAGACTCTTATAAATACATGTATGTGCTACAGGAGCGATGGCCTCTCGTGAAAGACCTGCAGGGAAGGAGATCAAAGGACTTCCTGTCATATATTAGCATTTTATCTCAGTTCCTGATCCGACTGGGTTGTACGGCGCTCATTGTTATCAAGCATGACCAATGCGTATTAGTAACCTTTCTTTTGTGCACCTCAGATAAATGATTTTTGAACAAGGGAACTATGACTGCTTGAGCAGTACCGTAAAGTTTCATTTTGTCACTCCACATTTTTATTGAACTGTGGGGTCTGTGTCAACTAGATGTGGATCACAAGTACTCAGCTTACAATTTTAGGTTGTATAAGGGTTTTAAATGATCTCTTAGAAAATAAAAACAGACGCTAGAGCTATGAACGCTAGAGGAAGAACGCTATGAGACATAATTGAGTTCATATCGACATCTGACTTGTGTTGACAGACTTCATTCTAGATGATTTGGTTCATCTAAAGATATTGTTTAGATCTTCTTTGGGAGTCTGAAGACCACACACGGGATATTTTACGGCCTTTTTCTTTCCTGCTGGTTTCTATTTGTTTACAAATAATTGTAGAAGATGCTGACTCAGTCTTTATATCTGAGGTTTTCTCTCTATTAGACACATTTGATCAGAACAGTCAGTAGACAAAGATAAAACATGGAGGTATTAGAAGTAACCCAGGCATGGCAAAATAAAAAATTTCATTTGTTTCCCTAACAGGTGACTCAACAGCTGATATTTTTCTCTCTCTCTCACTCTCTCACACGCTTTCACACACTTAAAGCTTTTACCAAGTCCTCCTCTTATATGAATGCAAATGGAGAATGAATGAGAGGATTTAACAGCGTCTGAGAGGATCTGATTCTCTCTGTCATCCGGACTGAAAAAAAACGGGGAAAAAAATGTGTGAAAAGTGTCTGTCCAAATGCTTCTTTAAGATCTTCAATCTGGCCAGCAGACACTGACCTTCAGTAAACATGCTCAGTTTTTAGCACACCGACACCCCGCCGAGCTTCAGATTAGTTTCTTCATGAACCTCCCCACACCCCACCAGTCTCTCACTCTTCCCCACTTCCATCCCTCTCTCTCACTCTTACTCTGTCTCTCTCTTACTTTCTCCCTGTCTCTCGCTCTCTCATTTGCACTTTAAGATCTGGGTCAATAGAATAACACACTTTACACCCCCCTTTGGTGTGCATGTTCCTCAGATTGATAATGAGGAGTGTGTGTGAGTGTGTCATGATGGGTGTCTGGTACCAGCAGAGGGGAGGGGCGTGTGGGGAGGTTTGGGGTTTTCTCTAATTAAAGAGGTTGTTGGCATGGAGAACATGGCAACATCATTGGCATAAACCACCGTGTAAATGAGTCTGGTCAGGTTTAGCTGCCACTCTGTGATTCTGTATTTTAAGTGATACAGAATGAGGAAAGACATAAAGAAAATAACAGAGAAAAGAGAGCAATAGTTTGGAAGAGAGTTAAAAAAATGGGCTGATTGAGAATTAAATTATGGATTTCTTGGTCTCAGATTTAAACAGACTTACATGAATAGATTTAGATGTTTTACATAGGCCATTTGCCTGTTGTGAAATAATCATGTGTACCAATAGATTATATATTATCATATATGATTATGAGAATTCATTAAACCTCTAAACCCACTCTGTCGCATTTTCCTTGTTTTTCTTTCTTGATTTGACGGCTCGAAGGCTGTTGACAGAAATGATGTATAACGCAGTTATACATCTCATTAAACATAAGTGATTCTGCAATTAGTGGTACATCGACTGCTTGAAATCTTGAAAAAGGAAATGTTCAGTCATAAAGCAATTGTTTCGTGTGGATCTTTGATATTGTGTGTGATGGTAATGATGTGGGCTACACAGGGAACATTAAAAACACTACATATATTGTTTCTGGCAAATATAACATTTTACACCCTTTGAAATGAGAGGAAATACAAACTTAAAGAGACACAGAATGTTTAAAGTGTATCCTTTAATAATAACCTATTCTTTAAATCTTTATTTAGCATTCGGTTAAAATTTAAAATCACCTTCGACGTACAAAACAATTGAATAATCTCCCACATACTGTATATCAGTGTATATACAGTATAAACTATAAACGTCCCTTTAAGCTAACAGCTATCAATTTCAGGTTGTAAGAACATTTCCCTAACATTTCTATTAAGAAACAAAAATGTTTAAAATGTTATTTTGAATGTTCTAGGCATTTTATAGACATTAATGTTTTCAATTTTTTAAAAAATGTCTGGAGCCACACTCAAGATTTTCACTCACCTCTACACGTGTTGAGGTGATGTGACACTGAACTTGATTTGATATGATATATACCATTAAAAAATGTTCTACTACTGTTACTGCAAGAACGTTTTTGATAACTTTGAGAGAATGTTAGCCAGCGTTCTGAGAACGTTCCCTGTTAGCTGGGAAAACAGGCAGATAGTGTTTCTACAAAAACAGCAAGAGGGTGAGAATGAACCTAATGCCAGAAACTGTTTTTCCAGATTTTTGCGATTGGAAATGAATGCCTGGAACAGAAAACATTGTTTGGAGGCTCAGATGAATGGAGTTGTCAGTCTCCAAGCAGGTGATTTGCACTACGTGGTCGTCTGTGTGCGTGTGCGAGCGCGCTGTCTTTCAGCCCTGCAGAAGTCTTTGGTTCTGCTCTTTGTCTTCTCTTGTGGCTGTGTTTCCACGCCAGGTTGTTGGTTTTGTTTCGGCCTTAAATCCCTTCACAGTAAAACAACAGTGAAGACATCTTTGCAAAGCTGAAACCACTCACGCTCTGAAAGGGCCCAGAGCGCATGGCTATATCCTTCAGTTACAAATATACTTTCAGTGAATGAGGGTGTTGTGCAATAGAGAGATTTTTCTGCATCACTGCCTGATGTTTTTGTTGTCTTTTTGTCTTTGTCTTTTATATTGTGAGGGAACAGCAGTATTGTGTGTTTCTGTGTGTATGTTTGTGTGTGTGCGTGGAGGCAGGGAGTTCTTTTGGACCCTGCTGTGTTATGTTAGGCAGCGCTGTACTTTGTAGGACATTTGGGAGTGGGCTGCAGAAGATGTTGTTTGGAGAACAGGTTATTTATCTCTGTTGCTGTGTGTTGGCTTTTGTTGGTTTCTTATATATAGGAGAGCATAAACTTATACTGTGTTATGTTGAGTGGGGATTATCTGATGCATAATTCTGTACTTTAGTAGCATCCAGCAAAGTGTGATGAAAGATGCGGTTGAATTTTCTCTTGGTGGTTTGTAATGTTTAAATCCCATAGGAAAATGGTGAATGAGATGCTTTTACACTTACATCTCAGTTGTTTTTTCTGGCCGCTTCACTTCTTGTATGATCAGTTGCTTATGATGTAACTCATCTAAATTGCTTCGAGTAAACATGTCTGCAAAATGACTAAATGTACATGTTCTGGACAGCGGTGAGATTAAATGATGTTCTGACTTTCTCCTGAAATAGACTGCAGAAATCTCACACGTCTCCTCTAAAGCCTCAGAAAAGATCTCAGCAGTGTCACAAACTGTGCTCAGATTTACCGAGACACCAACCCAGCCAACAGGGAACGTTCTCTCAAAGTTATCAATAAATTTTCGCAGCAACGTTTTAGGACTTTTTTGTCTTTTATGTTACATAATATATATCAGAAATTATTATTATTATACAGTAGTCAGTGGAATGTTTCTAAAATGTTACAGAATTAAACATTTTGAATAATGTTCTTATAACCAAGTAATAATGTTAATACAATGTTTAAATGTTTTGAACATTCCTAAAACTTTCAAAATAACATGTTTAACATTTTTGTTACTTAATGGAAACATTAGGAAAATGTTCTTACAACCTAAATTATTAGCTGGGAAGTCTGCGTCACAACACAGAGATCAACACAAATATTTAAATTGAGTTCTGAACTCTTTTATAGCTTCATACTCTGTACTGTTTTTATTTCTGTTAAGGAATTCCAGGTGAAACATCTGAAACGTTGTGGATATGCTGAAGTGAAATGCCACTCTCATAATTCTAGCATAACATAAATCCGTTAAGCTATGAATAAGCAACCTCATTTTCCACTTGCATGTGTTTGCATCTATGCTAATGGGCTGTGTGATGTGTTTTGCTTGGTGGTTTTGTGCTCTGTTTCCAGTGTGTGCTGTTTTGTGGTTCTGTGATTGCATGTTTTACTCTGCTGTTTCTTGTGTTGTGCAGCAGGGTGATCAGGAGAAAAGCAGAAGCATTTAGCAGTAATGACGCAAAACCTGCACAAAAATCCCCCTATATACAAGCACACACACTCACATGTGTACAAGCACACACACTCATCCCTGACTGATTATGTTTCCTTTGCATTAAGTAACAAAAATGTTAAAAATGTTATTTTGAATGTTCTAGGAATGTTCAAAACATCCAGTTTTCTAGACAATGTGTAAACTTTTTTCTGTAACGTTTTTAAAACATTCCACTAACAACTGAAGAATAACGTTTTTGATATATATATGATAAAGAACATTAAAAAGGCATTACTGCAAAAACATTTTCTGACAATTTTGAGAGAATTTTGAGAGAACTCTGAGAGAACGTTAGAGAATCTTAGAGAAAAATCTGAGCCATTCTGAGAACATTCCCTGTCAGCTGGGGTATAAAGTCCCATTGAAACGTTATGCTCTGTATACAGCCCTGTGATGTT
The DNA here is from genome assembly GCA_036877525.1 of Chromobotia macracanthus. Classification (NCBI taxonomy): domain Eukaryota; kingdom Metazoa; phylum Chordata; class Actinopteri; order Cypriniformes; family Botiidae; genus Chromobotia; species Chromobotia macracanthus. Next base: position 9,955,363 of record JAZGTH010000058.1, on the reverse strand, counting down.
TGTAACACCCTCTGTGCCACCGTGTGACCCTTTGCCTTTTCTGTATGGCCCAGAGATGCTTGCTTTAGCATTAGATAAGCAGACCCGAGACATTAAACACACAGCAGGGATATATGATGCTAAAGAGATGATTATAACTAAAGGCTTCACCTCACCACCCACTGTCTGTGAGCTTTAAATACCAGACACAAAATGAGACAGCTGACAAACAAGGTTGAGACCCCAGTTACACCCGCCATTAAGGTGTTAACTGGGTCCAAAACAGTTTGTGATTAGATTACTCAAGCCACATGTGGAGGTGGTTGACACACATTGTATTCACAAGTGTGAACACTGATAAATTTTTATTTTTATTAATCCATCCACAAATGGCCACAAGAGATGCTTTTGAGACTTTGAGATTTTTCTGCCAAGCGTTAACAGCAGTGTGTCTTACCTGATCGCTCATGATCAGATTACCTGAGACAGATAAATAACAGGTGTAAATTTGGCCTGAGATGACCCAATTTCCTATCAATCAACAGGGTTCCCAAGCTGTCCGGTTTGGACTTTGTCCCCTCTGCTATATGGTCGATGTGTGTGTGTGTGTGTGTGTGTGTTTGTATTGGTGCACTACCCTCACTTTACCATTTCAACATGAATGTGTTTGTCACTGACACATAAATGACTCTTCATGGTCATTTGGGTTATTCATGAACTGAAGTCAAATAAGCACCTACTGAGTACATTAACAGTGATCTTGTTACCGGAGATAAAACATCTGTTTAAGAGTATAAAAGTTATCATAATTACACTTGAATTTATTTATGAGTCAAATTTATAACCCCAGGCCAGATAACTCTGAAGGCTCTACAAATATGACATGTTGATAAATGACACATTTTGCCATCCACAGTCATAATTTTAACATGAAACAAAGATATATGTATATTTATAAACAAATAAACAAATAGATTTTCTTAAATAATTTTGGTAAAAATCCCTAGACTTTTTATCTTTATCATTTATCTTTATCTTTCTGTCTGCCTGCATGGCTCATTGCACTTGTACAGCTGTATTTATAATAAGTAATATCCATTATTTACATCTTCCTCTATCACTGATGCTTCAGTATGTAGATTTGCTAATCCTCACAGTCACTATCAACAGCACAGCTGCCTGCATCCTGATTCCTGCTTCTCTTCTTCTTTTCTTATACATTTGCCTGCATCTCAATCAGATATCCCAGCTAACATGGAATGTTCTCAGAACGTTGTCTAATGTTCTCTAAAAGTTCTCTCAAAGTTATCCCCCAATGTTCTTGCAGTAACGTTTTACATTATATATCGTATATATCAAGAACGTTTTTCTTACGTTGTCAGTGGAGCGTTTAAAAAACTGTACAGAATAAACTAAATTCTTATAACAATAACGTTAATACAACGTCTAAAAAACTGGATATTTTGAACATTCCTAGAACTTTCAAAATAACATTTGTAACGTTTATGTTACTTCATGGAAACGTTAGGAAAACGTTCCTACAACCTAAAATTGTTAGCTGGGTGACCAGAGACCTTCAGATCAAACGCACCAGAGAACCAGTGGAGATGATGTTAAACAGAACCACAGCACAAGCTGACAGAACAGAGAGAGAGAGAGAGAGAGAGAGAGAAAGAGAGAGAGGAGATCTTACCTGAGCTTTCGTGCTCTTGCGTTAGTGGCTGTCCTGAAGTGCGTCTCCTCTCGCTGTTTTGGGGGAGTTTCATTCTCCAGGAAACTCTCTGTCTTATCCTCACAGCCCCTGCAGCCCGCTGTGTTTGATACCGTCACTGTATCTCTCACCCGTCTCACCGCAACTGCAGCTTTAAAGTTGAGGCATCACACTTTCTTGTCCAGACTCAAAGACAGAGAAAGCATTAAACAACTGAGCTGCAAGTGTGTGCATGTGTGTTAAGAGTGAGAAAATGAATGAACGAAAGAGTGCACGCTGCGTCTGTCTGTCGAGAGTGTGTGTGTGTGTGTGTTAAGAGTGAGAAAATGAATGAACGAAAGAGTGCACGCTGCGTCTGTCTGTTGAGAGTGTGTGTGTCAGAGTGAGAAAATGAATGAATGAAAGAGTGCACGCTGCGTCTGTCTGTCGAGAGTGTGTGTGTGTGTGTTAAGAGTGAGAAAATGAATGAACGAAAGAGCGCACGCTGCGTCTGTCTGTTGAGTGTGTGTCAGAGTGAGAAAATGAATGAACAACACACACAAAGAAAGAGAGAGAGAGAGAGAGAGAGAGAGAGAGAAACACGTCGCCCTTCAGGGAAATTCCTCCCTCCCTTCATCTGTTTCTCTCTCTCTCTGTTTCTAATCCCCCTCCTTTTTGTACTATCAGTCTCTCTCTGTCTTTCTCTCTCTCTCTGTCTTTCTCTCAGATCTCTTCATATCGTTTGATTCCTGTTTCATCGAAATTATTTTCTAAATACATGCACTTGTTCTCCAAATGTCATTTTCCCCTCCTCACATCTCCTGTTTTTTTTCCAGCTTTCAGATTGCAGTTTGAGGGTTTGGGAGAGTATTTGCCCCAGACATTTCCCAAATCATGAATAACTTACAGAGTTCCGGCACACAAACACACAGGGCACAGACAGATGGACACAACAGCGTGTGTGTTAGACTGCAAATGCACAGCATGCGTTTACTGTATAACGGTACATTACCCACGCTGAAGATATTCATTATGAGATGTTTCCCTGTACCTCGTGTGCTTTAAATAAACCATGAGTGAATTTTTTGGCTGCTCTTATTGAGGCTATAAAGGTGCACCAGACTTTGTATAGTGTGCACAAATCAACAAACATTTTGGTAGTATGACTTTTCATATTTTCAAGACTAGGAGGTCATAAAACATGCATGTGTAATAATTATAGATAAACTCTGAAATACTATTAAGTTATTCTGCGGGACATGTCAGCATTTAAAGCCTTTGTCTGCATTTAAATACATTAAAATTCTTCACACACACAACGCATATAACTCCAAAGCAAATGAAATACTCCAATATTTTACAATTTGTTTTCGTATATTTTTAAACCTTCTAATTGTCTGAGTTATGTTCTGCGTGTTTCTCTTGTGTTCCTTTAATGTCATTAGCAGTTCTTGTTTAGGTTAATTAGCACCTTCTCTGTTTCCTAAGTTACCACTTATGTTCACGTGTGTCTTGTTTAGTTAGCTCTTTAGTTCCTGTGTATAAATATCCCTTGTGTACCTGCATTTGTTTCTCACGTTTTATGAGTTATAGACTGTTATAGAAGTCCTCGTCTTTGACAGCGTTGTTCTGCAACCATCCGTGACAATAATGTATAATCTTTTCAAATAAAATAAAATAAAATTCTGAAATTTAAAACAGATAATGCATAAGTGAAGATGTGCATATCTCTTCCAAGCTTTCTTTGTGCCCATATACCTCCTTCACGATATAAGCACATCTAATGTCTTAGTATTTAATGCTAAGGGTTTGCAAAGAGCTTAAATAAGGTTTTTGATTATGATTTTCTTCTCTGAAATGCTTCAGATGTTTGTCTGTCTGCACACGTCTGACTGCACCTTGCTGCATGTTCACTGAGGTTTCAGTCAGATTACGGATTACTATGGAGTTTCATTATCTACCTCACCCATATGAGCAGTAATGCAGTGTGAAGAGAAGGGACTGAAATTTTAAATGAAGACCTCATGCTGGCTAAGATCTCCAAACACACACATGCACCCTCCCTCCTTCCACTCACCGCATTTGCGTATCTGTAACTGTACTTACAGACCAGGTTGGAGGGGGTGTAAAAAGCTGTATCCTGTGATGTCGCACCATGAGGGGGGTGAGTTTGCCTCCTTTGAGACACCCGGGAGCATCTGAAACCCCCAGTCTTGTTAGTGATCTTGTCTGATTTGATCTTTTTTATATATGTGTCACACTTTCAGTTTTTTTCTCTCTCTGTGTCTCTCCATCAGCCGTGATCACAGCCCTTTCGTAATTTTCTTCGCCAATCTTTTGATTTTTTTATCTGTTCCTCTCTATGCACAGAACACTCTGTTGAATTCTCTTTTTCTCTCTGGCATCATTATCTTCATCTTTACTGCTTCATCCCTCTAAGCAAGATGTTTATCTCCCACGGTTTTCGGGATTCTTTTCCTCTGTCTTCATTAAAGTTTCTTTTTTTTTTGCTCCGCAGGCTGGGTTTATAGAAATCAGAGGGGGGTCGGAGCACAAACTCGCAGAGGGTGGCCACTCGTCAGGTTCAGCTTTCAAATAAAGTGATTGTAGTGATCCAGAATGTTCCTCCAGAATGAGTCCTTCCTTCATCCATCTTGGCCAGCCATCTGAGGATTAGAAGGCAGGTTAACGCTTTATTTTGATAGTCCACCTTTGACAGTCTACTAACTTGTCAACTACTAGTCATTAAAGTATTAGTAAACTGTATGCCTAATATCTGTTAACTTTATTGTAATGGTCCCCCAGCAGATATTCTGCTGATTGTAAGTAACTTTCAACTCATTAACTAACCCTTACCCTTAACCCTAACCCAACAAATTACTAATATTCCAATGAGAGTTTGTTGACATGTAGTTGCAAAGTAACTTTTTTTAGTTGACTATCAAAGTGGACTATCAAAATAGTATCAAAAGTGTCACCGAAGGCAGCTCTGAGATCAGTCTCGCAATACCATTACGTGACTGTCAGCTTAGTTTTCACTCTATTCTGTCTGTTTTATCTGTTTATTTATTACTATTTACATTCATTTATTTATTCCCTAACAAGTTCTCAGTTATCTGGCCAATACAAAGATAAAAGCAAAGTACGTTTTAGATCCAGTAACAATTCTGCTGTAGCATCAGAAATGATTAAAACTATGCTATTATTTTGCACATAAAAGATTGTTTAGGGATAGTTCCACCAAACATTAACATTCAGACATCATTTACTCGTTCTCTGCTCACAAGCCCATATGAATTTCTTTCTTCCCCCAAACACAAAAGAAAATAGTGGGCAGGATTTTCACGCTTTTATCCATATATTGAAAGTGAATGGTGACTCGGAGCTGTCAAGCTTTTGTGATGCTTTTTGTCATTTTTGGAGCTTGACAGCCCCTGGCCAGCATTTACTTTCTTTGTCATCGACATTCTCCTAAAACTTTTTCTTTTGTGTTCCAAGGAAAAAGGAGGTTGAGGAAATGATGAACTGTTTCTTTAAAATGCAGAGAAAAGAACATTTTTAGCACTGTGTCAAGTTCAGCCACTCGAAAATATACCGGTAGACATTCAAATGCATTCAAATGAGCAGAACAGTGATGTGTAAGTGAAAATCTGATGGCAGACTCCCCCCTTTTAACGTAATCACACACACACACACACACACACACACACACACACACACCTGTCATTCAGGGTTCCAGACGGTGCAAGAGTAGCAACATCAAGTCGACTGTGAATATATGAAATTAATAATACAACTCAGGAAACGGCCTCAAGACAGCAGATCCTGCGCAACACTCACATAACCTGAAAAAAACAGACTGAGTCACACACAAGAGCACTTTCCTGCGTTCTCACTGAATGCTGAAAGATCAGGACTTAGAACTTAGACAGGCAATTAACACGCAACGTAATCACCATGGAAACATTACTTTGTCATTGCTTTTCCTTTGTTGTCGCAAAGATAAGAAACCATCTTTCAGAAACATAAATCTGAATACATGATGTAAATGTGTTTTTACTCACACTGGAGCTTTTGCTGCTGGATTACAGCTCTGCACATTTTAAAACAGAAAGTGAATATAAACACATCTCCCTGAAAGAGTTAGCGGTGTATGTTTTCATGTTTCTCACAGTTAAAGGCACCAGAGATGTGTTTATGGACTTCTATATGGACCCCATATTAAAATGTATTTAATAAACTGTATACTTATAGATTTGTCTAAAGACTTCTTTCGATTTTTCTGAATACATAAACAGCGATCGTGTTTTGAAATCCTGAAGATCTGCTGGTTAATGGTTAATGTTTGCTGTGATCTGTGCAGTGCTCACAGCTCTTGGAGACACACGGTTCCTTTTACTGTCAACCTCAATTTATGAGATGTAAACATTAAAGCAGGAGAACTGCAGAGGGGAGCAGTAAAAAAAGATCTTGTTGGTCTTTTGCAAAGCATTGTAATGATCACCATACATACATTATACATATTACATATATAACAGATCACTGTGAGATTTCTGCTAGCCGTCTGATTTAAAAAGGATGTGCTGTTTTTTTTACAGCCAGCTATGTATGTGCATTAGCAGGCCAGTCGTAAAATCTCTGCTTACATTGCACTGCCGTCCAAATGCGCCAGGCAACAATAAGAAAGTACTCAATGAAGAACCGTTCTGTTTCCTCAGAGACAGTGAGACTCATAAATAATATGGCTGAAAATATATTTTTTAGGCAATAAAACTAGAGAAACTACAGTAATACACTGCTCCACGGATGTCCTTTGATTGATTTGAATATTGATTTTTATAAGCAAAGCATTGAGCAAGACAGTAAAGTATTTAGCCTTATGTGGCTGAAAAGACCAGCTTATATAATGATGGTTTTCCATGCTGGGTTATGCTAGTTAGTGCTGGTTTAGTGTTGGTCTAGCTGGTAGACAAAATTGATAATAGTTAAGAAACTGGCCATTGCAAAACAAGTATTAGTCCACGACTTATATAAGTATTGAGACAGGGTCAGATTTATGGTAATAAGTTGGTTAGGGGCTTAGCAACAACACATATAAACTTTATTTTGGTATAACTTACATAACTTATGTTATACCAAACATGTATGTGTCTATGCCAGGGCAAGTCAGTGGTTAACCGATTGAATAAAGAATTCTACTCTACATATGACATCCATTTAGCATAGGCTAATTCATGTGAAAATTGATTAAACCTCTCTACTGCCATCTCTGTTTGAAACATAAAATAGCAGGTTACTTTACATACTTTTCATTACGTGTTAAAGTCAAATAAAGCCACACTGATTGACCCAGCAGTTAAAATTATAAATCATTATCATGATGTAAATGTTGTGAATCAGGTTAAGGTAAGGAGATTGTGATGAACACTAATTTGTCATGTACCTGCTCAATAGCTGATTTTTGTTCATTTTTTACCAAAAAGTTACAGATTGCAGCTTTAACAAATTCAGGTGGTTTATGATGATTCAATATTTTTTCTTGATTTCATAAAAAAACACATGGTCTGTGATTTAAACAGAATTCAGCCCTGTAGTTATTATTACATTTGATCTAATTCATTTAATTTCTAAATGTTCTTGCGATATATGTTTTCACACACTGGTGATCTGGGACACTTTGTTCTGTGAAATCTGCATACAGAATGTTTGTACACAGCTTGTGTGGGCCAGCATGTGCACCAGTGAATGAACAAACGTGAGAGTTAATGAGGGCAGATCATTTCCTCCTTCCGTACTGAGTGCATATTGACCACTAATAAAAATAGTGACTCCTAATAAGAAACAAAAAGCAAAATCCATTTATAGAGTCACCAGTATTGCCAGAGAATGCATTCAGATTTTGCATTATGCATGTATACTGCTGTTGCACTTTAGGTTTTGTCCAGCATGGTCATGGCTTAATTGCACAATTTTCCTTCAGGGATCAATAAAACATCTCTCTGTCTATCTGTCTATAGAAACACCACAATTCACCATGACATCACCCTTGTTTTCAGAATACATTATTGCATGATTTGCAATTTCCAGAAGGATTGTTTAATGCAAAGTGAGTATGTTTCCATTATTAAAGGTGGAGCAGCAGCAGTGTTTGTAAATCTGAAGCGCTCTCTTCTCTGGAGAACACCATCCCAGTTCACAGGAAGTATTTGCAGAACATTGGGTAACGGTCTCTCAAAGTTGAAAAAGTTGAAAGTTCTAGGAACATTGTTATAAGAACATTATTTAAAACGCTTAACTAACAACAACTTAAGACTACCATTATATATATATATATATATATACAGAACTTCTAGAGAACGTCATCCAATGTTCTGAGAATGTTCCCTGTTAGCTGGGTAATTACAAGGGCTTCCATTGGACTTCTTTAACTGGATGTTTTGTTAGGACTCATGCAACTTCTCATCTTTTAGCCGGTACAATGTGCAATGTGGTAGACTGTCAAATCTACAGTGGAAAAGTACAGGTTGTGCTCGGTGACTTGCGCACTTGTGTGCGGCGGTGACTAATTACCCTGTATGTGTGAGAGTCTCTGGTCCCCTTCTCAGGAGAAAAAAGAAGTCATTTGGATGGAGAGAAGAGCGTGGGTTTCACGGCTCTGTCACTGCAGCTGGTGTGAGGGCACTGCAGGGGCGCTGGACAATTACCACAACTCACACGGCATCACCTCAATCAGAAGTGGCCTGGAGCTTTGAGCTCTCACATGCTTCTATTTGTGGGTTGGTGCAGGAAGAGGTGATACATGCAACATTCTACCAATGACATCATTTCTGCCAGATGAGATGTTCTCTCAAAGTTCTCTCAAAGTTCTCAAAAACATTCTTGCCGTAATGTTAGTAGAACAGTTTTTAATGTTATATGTCATATATATCAAATATGTTGCTCCTGAGTAGTTAGTGGAATGTTTTGAAAACGTTGCAATTTTATTACTTAATGCAAATGTCTGGGAAACATTCTTACAACCTACAATTGTTAGCTGCACTTTTTTGTGCAACACACCTGAAGTATTAAAAAATTTGTAATTAGTAAAAAAACAGATGTTTACATTTATTTTGTTGCCGTTATTGTGAGATTTTTTTAATTGTGTAAAACATATGTTTTGCATATTGTTATTAATGCTTTAGAAATGTGAAACCTCTAGAATCTTGACGCTTCTTGAGTCTTGAGAAATTTGTCAAGATTATTATGCAATGCTAATTATCATTCCTCATCTTGTTCAGCTGATTTCTAACAAGGTTTCATCAATCATCTCACTCCTTACTTCAGATTTGATTATGAGATGTTTGTTGTCATGAAGAGTCGTCTCAGCGCTCTTCTGTTTCTGTGGTTCCTTTTGAGCTTCACGCTGTAGACCCAGACCTCTCATAGACGTCATTCTGGGGCCTTTACAAAGACCTGGCCCCACACTGGACCAGGTCTACTGGGGGATTGTGTGAAAGTGTGTGTGTGTAAGGGAGAAGACAGGATTAGATCCAGCATGCTGAGCTACAGTCCTTTAAGAGGGTATATCAGGTGTATGTACTATGTATTTTTACACATTCTTGAATCATTTAGCATACATTTGGCAGACCTTTTTCTAAGTGATCTACAAAGCATTCAAGGTTCTGTATGTTTGATCCATTCTCTGCAGGATATCTCTTTGATTGTTCTCTATCTGTGTGCTTCCCAGCTAACAATTTTAGGTTGTAAGAATGTTTCCGTAACATTTCCATTACATAACAAAAATGTTATTTTTGAAAGTTCTGCGAATATTCAAAGCGTTTTTCGATGTTGTATTAACATTATTGCTTCGAACGCTATTTAAACATTTTCACGTTCTGTAACATTTTTAAAAGGTTCCACTAATAACTTCAGAATAACATTTTTGATATATGATACGTATCGTTAGCTGGGTTGTGGCTATTTTTTTTGAGAAGCTCCTCGAAACCAGCAAAAATGTTGTATCAAAAATGCTAATGCTAATCCCCAAGTCACCAAATCATAAATTCTCTCTGCCGGCCTTCAAAGGTTTATAGAAATCCCTGGAAACCGTATAAACAACCCACAGCTTGAGTGAGGGCTGTGATTGGCTGTGTATATTATAAAGCCTGACAGACAGATTAAGATGGAGAGAGATGGTCTGGTTTTGATAAGAGAACATATAAGCATGTGTCACATATGCCGCCCTTCCCTTGAAGATTAGCTCAGGGGCTGGAGAGTCGTGCAATCTTTCTCCAACATGAGACCTTACAGGAATAGAAGAGAGAGAGAGAGAGAGAGAGAGAGAGAGAGAGAGAGAGAGAGAGAGAGACCCAGATTCAGAAACTGTAACTGACCTAAGAATCTCTTCTTTAATGGCACTTACAGTGTGCATCTAATGATGAATGAAATAAGCTTTCAGAAGTTGCATTTGTAAATGAGATCTAATTGCAAACTTTAAACGACTGCATACAAACACGTCATTTCATGTCCTGTGTTTTTTTAAATCTCAAACTAAGTACTAAACTCAGAAGTGTAACTCTTCACTACAGACATAAAAGATCATTCATTTAGCAGTTTGTTGAGTAAAGATGTGCTTTTTTAAAGGTGCGCTGGAAGTTTCAGAGAGGCTAGTAATAGCAAGCTAACTTTGAAAACATGAGATCCCGCCCTCTCTTCAGAGTGCTCTCTAAAGCCACGCCTCCTCCAGTACACATGAACACTGTCTGCAGGGGTATGCAAATTCATACTTTGACAGGCAACTAGGACATCATATCATTGCATTTGGACCGAATGTGATGTTTGGACAAACATTTACCAGTCCTGCGATTTTCACAGAACATATATGTGTATAAATATATTTAGATCACTTTTCTCAGGGATTGATATCAGGATGTGAAGAGACTTTCAACCAGCATAACAAAAAATGTTTTTGAAGGAAATCACCTACCCTGTCTTTAAGAAGAGACTGGAGTCATATCTACAGACCATAATATTACAGAGACCTGGAGGTGAGCTCTTTTGACTTGGACTATTACGTAACTACCTAGAAACCAGCCTGAACACCCTAGAAACCATATAGCAAATGAACCAACACAAAAACAACCACTCGGCAACTTCACAGCAACCCCCTGGTTACCGCCGGAATACCACCAGAACATTGTGTTAAGAATTGTAGGAAATGCATTGTGTCGTCTTCTCTGTGCATTGTAGCCTACTGAGTGCCCTCTGGAAATGTATATGCTCCCACTTTTAAAACAATAGATTTGTCCTTGACCTAGTTTTGTTGTGAATCTAATGCCCTCATGGGTGAAAATTACACATCCATTAAATGTAAAAGCATATACATGACACTGAGATTTGGGGCAGTCAGGCTACTGTAATTTAAACTGTGTTCAAGATTTTACTGTGTAAAAGTGAAACAGTTCAGAGTTTACCTGAAGAAGCTGTTTCTACCTGATCTGACCCTTTTTCATTGGTGTATCTAGTTAAATCGATTTATTTTAACCCCTTCCCTCCCCAGCTATAATTTGTCCTTCATTGTTCATTTATTGAGTCTAATTAGATGAATAATGAATTGTTATTATATTACATTCTCTGTGATGTGTGACATGTTATTGTATTTTGCATGAATAAGCAAATGGCCAAGGGAAATACATGCAACTTTAATACCGATGAGACCATATCTGACATCTTAGTATTGTTTTTTGAAGGAACTTGCTCACTTAAACCCCTTTTTTGAAATGTAGAAGCTCTCAGCTGAGCTCTAACTGGTGGGGTTACCTGCTCAGCTAATAAATGAGTTTAAAAGAGCCACAGGCCCTCTCAAGAGCCCCACACTCAGGCTTAGTTCAGCTGGGATGGAGCTCTGTGCTGTCGTCAGGTGCCACAGTCAGCAGGGAGTCTGTGTTTCTGTCATCACATGTACATGTGTTAGAGTGAGCCTTTTGAAAATGTGTTTATGCGTGTGTGTTTGATCATGCTCGTACATCTGTTTCGTTTTTCCATTTGGATTTTCCTTCTTGGATTGTCCCACAATATTCCTTTATTGTATCGTGTGCTTTTTGTGTGTGTGTCTGTTTTCTGGTTCATCTAATTGTCAGGTCCCTGCTCCTGGCTGGTGGCCTGGTCCCTCGTGGTGAAAGCTGTTGTTTTTTCATGCATCTGTCGTACTGTGTGTGTCTCACCAGACAGCTCTCACAACACACAGCTCTCGGTTGCCCTTACCTCAGCTTCAAAGAAACAGTCAGGAGAGAGCGACCCAGCTAGCGTTGTTAGGTTGAAAGAACGTTTCCCTAATGCTTCCATTATAGACCAAAATATTAAAAATGTTATTTTGAAAGTTTTAGAAACATTCAAAGCATCCAGTTTTTAGATGTTATAGTAACAGTATTGCTTGGCTCTTTAACATTATTCAAACATTTGTTAAATTCTGTAACGTTTTTTAAACATTCCACTTAATGTACTACTGTTTTTGATGTATGATTTATAACATTAAAAAAGGTTTTACTAACATTACTGCAAGAACACTTGTGATAACATTGAGAAAACTTATAGAGAACGTTAGCCAAAGTTCTGAGAATATTTTTTGTTATCTGGGGACGGGCTCTCATCATCCAATTACTGTTATGAACTGCATTTCCATGACATCATAGCTTCATGAAGGCTAATTGTAAAGTGGGCTCTTAGTCACATGGTGTGAACTCGAAGCCTCGCTTTTTAGAGCACTTTAATCATCTTACTAAAGCCTAATCACTTCAGCCAGTTCAATTAATGAATGTACTTAAAATGAACATTTTTTTAATATTTTTTAATGTTATATATCATTTAAAAAATTTTATTCTTAAGTAGTTAGTGGAACGTTTTTTATAACAAATCAATTTTAATATAATTTAGTATGTGGTACATTTATACAATGTCTGAAAGAGTGGACGTTTATAACATTTTCCATTTAGAATTTTCAATTGAACGTGGGAGATGTTCTTACAACCAAGTAAACAAGGTAACAGGTTTTTGGAAAAGATTTGTGAGTTGGTTTTTTTGGTGACCCTGCTCTTTCATCCCAAATAACTGTAATGTGAACATAACAACCGAAGATAATGAAGATACAGAGTTATTAAAATACAAGTCAATAATTCTTGTTCCATTAAGAAAAAACTTGGTGTACTACACAAATGTGCTGTTGTTAAAAGATATTAGAGTAGTAATGGTTATGATGTTACTGTACACTCTGTGTTTTTATAATGGCAGTAAATCATGTGGCATTTGTGCACCAGAGGAAGTTGAAACTCACCCTCGTCTTTCAGTAAAGTGTGTGTGAAGAGGACAGCTGGAAGTCAATAGCCTCACTCAGAAATGTTTTCTTTAATAGTGGGTGGTGGGGTTAAGTGCTGTAATAAAACTATAAGGATCATGGCGGTCACTTTCCCTGGGGTCTATAGTCTGTGTTCTGCCAGTAAGTGTGGCTGAGTTCAGCACTGGGTTCGAATTGACACTGGGTTCGAATTGAGCACTGGGTTCGAATTGAGGTTCTTACTGAATACTAGTAGCCAAAGGTTTAAGGTGTATAAAGGTTTATAGGGATTGTCTGTTGTTTACAGTGTGTTCATATTTGACTATGTGAATTTAATGTGTGTGTGTGTGTGTGTGTGTGTGTGTGTGTGTGTGTGTGTGTGTGTGTGTGTGTGTGTGTGTGTGTGTGTGTGTGTGTGCATATCTGCATGTGTTAAGCAGTTGCTTAAGTCAAAGCGTAGCCTTCAGCTTTCTTGACCTCATGAATATTAATCACTGGACTGGAGGGCATGCAGAAGAGTAGATTAAATATTTACTACTACCTCCCACTTCTAAATGTAATCAAGGTTGTCTGTATTGTCTGTGCATGTATTATGAAACAGTCTGTGTGGGGCTCTCATTGTTTGTACTCCAAACATTGGATGAGCCATTCTTTTTTACTTTAATGCATTAAACTGAAAATGTGTTTTGGGGTCTGAGTGACATAATATATATATATATATATATATATATATATATATATATATATATATATAATGATTTATAGAACGAAAGTGTGCGTTTTATTTTACTGTGCTGCCACCTTGAGGTCACTATTGGTATTGCATCTTTATTTATGTGAGATGTACTGTACAATACATATTCTGGTTTTATTTATCTCTCTCTCTCCTCCGTACCCCCTCTTTCCTCGACACGGTGCACCCTGGAGGACAGAGATACCATCACAAGTTTAGCCACATCATCTTTTGACTTCATGCCCAATTTCACATTAAATATAAATGTGCTGAACCTGCTTTTCTCATCACGGCTGGTTATGTTAAACTGACTCCCAGACAATGATGGAGACATGAGAATTATGAAATATTGATTGACAAGCTGCTCCTGTCTGCTGAAAACAGACATTACGATCAACTTGAACACAGAGGTTGTTTATCAGACTCAAAGAAACATTTTAAGGGTGGAATGCTATAGGACAGAGGGACCAACACAAAATATGCTTTACCTTTCTGTTACACAATTTATATAAAATATACGTTTTCAAAATCAGTGATGTGTGTAATTCATTTAATAACTAATGCACATTCAAAAAACATATAAGAATGTTATTCACGCTTTTCTATTTCTGTAACGTTTTTAAAACAATCCACTCATAACTTAAGAATAACGAATAACGTTTTTTATATATGATACATAACCTTTTTGTTTGCATATTAGTCCATCTTTCAAGGACCAGACTTGTCCACCTCATTGGCTAAAGAGTGTGTCAATCAAAGCTGTAACATCCACATGTTTGTGTTCTCACACCAAAAAGTGGGTGGGGCTTGGTTAGGCCACATCCCCTGGCTCATTAGCTTTACATTTATTCCTTTGATAGACTTACGGTGTATTTAAGGTATACATTTTTTATCAGTATTTGTGTTCCCTGGGAATCAAACCCACAACCTTTACACTGCTAACGCAATGCTTTACCAGTTGGGCTACAGGAACTTTGAAAGTCTGCTGGTAATAAATGCAGTGTTTCCTTGATAACATCAACTACACCCTCATGGCCTATTATATCAGAATAAGCTTGTCTCAAAACCTCGGAGCCCCATTAGACCAAAACTGCTACACTGAGCTGATCTTTAAAAACAAGCTTATGACTGTCTGGAGAATTGGCCTGGATGGTTCTAATGGGTGGTGGAACCCATTTTGTTCCAGATCTTTGCTGCTAATACAGGAAAAGGTTGTTAGAGCTGAGTAGGGCCATTTTATTAACTGGAAGAGTTCAAAAGTCACATTTCCCACCCTATCACCTTACTGCCCGAGTAAGACACTTGATTCTCTTCCTCCAGGAAAGCTGCAATGAAGTGCACTGTAGGATTGGATAAACATTGTCTGCTAAATGTGTCAGGGTCCTGGCTTCATGTCATGAGTGTCTCTTGGATTCTCTTGCCAGGATCCTGACACCCTGTGTGTTTGTGTCAGAGCATGTTGTCTGGATCCTGACTCAGTCCTAGTCTTGGTTCTTGTTTCTTGGAGTCAGGATCTAGACTCATGCTCAGTGTTTGTGATTGTGGAAGCACATGGCCATTGTTTGTTAACTTTGTGCCATGTGCTCTCCTCTCTCATTTCCTCTCATTTCCTCTCATTTCCTCTCATTCCCTCGTAATTCTCCCATCATTAGTTAATTCCTCCCACCTGTCTGTCCTCGATACCTGCCTTGGTTTTTGTCCTTTTAATGCCCTTGTGTTTGCTGTCCTGTGCTGGTCAGTTTTGCATGTTGTCTATTTAGTCTACGGTCCTGAGTTTTTTTTTTTTCCCCCCTTGAGGGAGTTCTTGCCTATATTATGTCTCCTGGTTTGTTTCTGTTTTCCCCCTTGAGGGAGTTTCTGTTAATAAAGTTTATTTTGTATCAAGCTGGCTTGTGTTTGGGTTCTCCCTTCCCTGACAAAATAAAAAGCACATAACAAAAGATTAAGATAGCTAGCTGGGAGATTTCTTTATGCTGGTTGAAAGTAATACTAATAGCAATCAAAGTGGTCTAAACACATTTAAACTAAATGGTCTAAATGCATTAAACACTATAATCTGACATTATAATCTCATTTGGGTACCTGGAATGCAATGTCACATTGATTGTTATATAAATAGCTGTTATTGTATGTTATTTATAATTAGTTGATGGGGATATTAGCAGCTCTGTCATTGTGTCTCTGCAGAGATGCACATATCTGGTTGCTATGGCGCCTTCATTGCAGGTCCTGACTCCAGCTGTGTTGCCATGGCAATGTTTGATTGGCGCACTGCTTTGGCATTTGAGTTCACTCACAACAATCTCTAGATGAAACCAGAGGTGTAGCCATACAGGTTCTTAGTTCTAGAAAGTTCTAGGAACATTTAAACATCCAGTTTTTAGACATTGTATAAACGTTATTGCTTGATTATAAGAACATTATTCAACCTTTTTTGTAATAGCAACTTAAGAATAATGTTTATTGATACATACATGGTATATAATGCTAAAAACATTCTACTAACATTACATAACATAACATTACTGCAAGAACATTTTTGATGACTTTGAGAGGACTTTTGGAGAACAATAACCAACGTTCTAATATTATTCCCTGTTAGCTGGGGATGTGTAATCATAAATCATAATCATAGGTCATAAGTTATATGTAATAAATTCTACTTATTTGAGAGTAATATATATGATCAGTTGTTTCATTAAGGAAGAACTGTGTTTAGCTGATTTTTGGGCTGTGTTGTTGTAGTAGCTGTGTAATCAGATCATGATTTATTAAGATATTGGAGGCAAAAGAAGATGACAGTGATTATTTCTGTATATTATTTATCTCAGTGTATTCATTAGGACTGCAGTCTCTTCATGAAGAGTTACAGACAGAAGTTAATAAGATGTTAGTTTGCTTTAGGAAAACACAGCGGCGCTACGTCTGTGTCACCAGGACAGGTGAGCTAAAGAAATTCTTCAGACGTTCCTCTTTTTAATCAAGATCTTGTTGATTTTCACCAATCATCAGATTTCATCTTAGCCTTAAACATGATCAGTCCCAGCTAATAGGAAATAGGAAAGTTCTCTCAAAGTTATCAAAAATGTTCTTGCAGTAATGCATGTAGGGTGTTTTGAACGTTCCTAGAACTGTCAAAATAACGTTTTTGTTACCTAATGACGTTTCAGACTTCTTCAGACATCTTCCTCTACTACTTACTAAAAAACACACGTTTTATGAAATGATTGTCAGTCTAATGTACTGGGAACTCCAATCTCCATTCATTTCACTTGAATGAGTTTCAGCTAATGTTTCCATTGGCTATATTAGAAATGCTTAATGGCCATTTAATGACCAGCGCAGTTAATATTACTGAGACAGCCATTCTGTGTGAATCCTACAGTATTTCATTTGGATAATGTAGTCAGTGCATGTTAACTGGATTCCAAGTCATTTAGTTCTGTGTGAATATTGTAATTCTCCTCTGTCTTCTCTCTCCCTCTTTCAGCTGGTCTTGGCTCAGTTTCTGAAAGCTCTACCTGTCTACATTAACAGTCTGCACAAGAGTGAGGTGCTGCTGCCTGCGCTGTGCAGCTTTGTACATGAACGTCTGCAACAGCCTCATTGTCTCCATGGACACGTTCTACCCACTTCTTCTGCCTTTGGTGAGAGACAGAAATCTAGAACATTCTGTTCATCCACATCAGTCACTGAAATTAGACAGTTTTCTCATCTGTAAAAATGCTATGTTACTGGTTGGATTGTTATGCACACGCCATAGTTTACAGTACATCCAGGCAGGGCCAGGTTACTGAAATATGGGCCATCTTATGTTAATGAGCCCTGGTTCTGACATCAACACCACAGTGATTTATAAACAAGCTGTAAATGACCTGTTTATGATGCTTAGTTTCAGTAGTAAAAGAGTTTGCAGTGTGAACTCATACTAAAAAAGAAAAGTCTTGTTTTCCGTGATATTTTCCCTTTTTGTTTCAAAGCAAACTTTTATCTGGATGTTTTCTGTTTTGATTTAATAATCTGATCTTTCATGATGATCTGATTATTTAATGATCTGATTTAATAATCAGATTTTTTTCTATTCTGTTTAGTGATGCAAATCTTTAAACCCTTTACAACTGCTCTCTGCTGGTAATGCTAATATGCTGTCAGTAGAAGAAACAGTGTGCTGTTCTCTCTCCAGCCTCCATCCAGGGGGTCTGTATTTGATCTACTGCCCACTGGCACTGGCACTGGGTGGGCAGCTGTTTGCCCCCTCACACCCTTTTGAAGTTCTTCAACACCAGCTCTTTCTCCAACCTCACATCTGGCGAGGTGAGACGGGCCAGGTGGAGCTTGGCTGCGTATTTTATACCAAATCTAAAGTTCAATCACTCATTGTCACATTCTTTTACACATGTGTATTATTTACACATAATACACATTCTTTTGATACTTATTTACTTAGTGCACCTGTTCTGTCAGCGTTTTCATAAAGCATTTCTAATACGTCTAAAAAACTGGATGTTTTGAACGTTCCCAGAACTTTCAAAAGAACATTTTTAATGTTTTTGTTATAGAAACGATAGGGAAATGTTCTTACAACCTAAGATTAGAGTTAGCTGGGAACTTACAATGTATGCACAGCTCAGTGTTACAAAACCACGATTTCAGATCTGACTTTATGTTTAACAGTTTTAGAAGCTTTAGATAACAATTGTGTTTATACTTCTTGCATTGTGTAACATATTTTCATTGATCTTGTTTTTAATGTTATTAAATCATTATTATGCATTACAGAGTTATAATGGTGGAGCCTCATTCGCAGACTTTCTTGTCACCTTCATGTTAATTTATTATTGTCTAATGGTCTCCTCTCATACAGTGCGCTGCCGGATTTGGCCTAGAAATATAGGACTTACTTCTGAAGACTTGAATTTTATAAAAGTAGTACACAAATAAAATGCATTGAATATTTTAAGATCTAAATAAAAGAAAGCAACACTGAACCCAAATAGAAAGACAGCTTTGATTGCACAAGAAAAGGATTGTGTTTATTGCACACGTCTCACAGGTCAAGCCAACACAACATGCCATTCACCACCCATTGAAAATAATGGCCTGTTGAAAAAAAACCATCATTTAACCTTGCTTCAAACAAAGGAGAAGATATCTTCATGATATAAGCCTACTGGTGCACGTTTTTTTTTCTACCTGCATGGTGTTGGTAAGCATATATTTACTAGTTTATATATAAGCATATATTTACTAGTTTATATATAAGCATATATTTACTAGTTTATATATAAGCATATATTTACTAGTTTATATATAAGCATATATTTACTAGTTTATATATAAGCATATATTTACTAGTTTATATATAAGCATATATTTACTAGTTTATATAAGCATATATTTACTAGTTTATATATAAGCATATATTTACTAGTTTATATAAGCATATATTTACTAGTTTATATATAAGCATATATTTACTAGTTTATATATAAGCATGTATTTACTAGTTTATATATAAGCATATATTTACTAGTTTATATAAGCATATATTTACTAGTTTATATAAGCATATATTTACTAGTTTATATATAAGCATATATTTACTAGTTTATATATAAGCATATATTTACTAGTTTATATATAAGTCATATATTTACTAGTTTATATAAGCATATATTTACTAGTTTATATAAGCATATATTTACTGGTTTATATATAAGCATATATTTACTGGTTTATATATAAGCATATATTTACTGGTTTATATAAGCATATATTTACTGGTTTATATATAAGCATATATTTACTGGTTTATATATAAGCATATATTTACTGGTTTATATAAGCATATATTTACTAGTTTATATATATATTATATTTACTAGTTTATATATAAGCATATATTTACTAGTTTATATATAAGCATATATTTACTAGTTTATATATAAGCATATATTTACTAGTTTATATATAAGCATATATTTACTAGTTTATATATATAAAGCATATATTTACTAGTTTATATATAAGCATATATTTACTAGTTTATATATAAGCATATATTTACTAGTTTATATATAAGCATATATTTACTAGTTTATATAAGCATATATTTACTAGTTTATATAAGCATATATTTACTAGTTTATATATAAGCATATATTTACTAGTTTATATATAAGCATATATTTACTAGTTTATATAAGCATATATTTACTAGTTTATATAAGCATATATTTACTAGTTTATATATAAGCA
Organism: Chromobotia macracanthus; assembly: GCA_036877525.1. Classification (NCBI taxonomy): domain Eukaryota; kingdom Metazoa; phylum Chordata; class Actinopteri; order Cypriniformes; family Botiidae; genus Chromobotia; species Chromobotia macracanthus. Next base: position 9,935,395 of record JAZGTH010000058.1, on the reverse strand, counting down.
TTATTTACTAGTTTATATAAAGCATATATTTACTAGTTTATATATAAGCATATATTTACTAGTTTATATAAGCATATATTTACTAGTTTATATAAGCATATATTTACTAGTTTATATATAAGCTATATTTACTAGTTTATATAAGCATATATTTACTAGTTTATATATAAGCATATATTTACTAGTTTATATATAAGCATGTATTTACTAGTTTATATATAAGCATGTATTTACTAGTTTATATATAAGCATGTATTTACTAGTTTATATATAAGCATATATTTACTAGTTTATATAAGCATGTATTTATATGGTTTATATATAAGCATATATTTACTAGTTTATATATGTTATTAGCATATATTTACTAGTTTATATAAGCATATATTTACTAGTTTATATATAAGCATATATTTACTAGTTTATATAAGCATATATTTACTAGTTTATATAAGCATATATTTATTAGTTTATATATAAGCATGTATTTACTGGTTTATATATAAGCATATATTTACTAGTTTATATAAGCATGTATTTACTGGTTTATATATAAGCATGTATTTACTAGTTTATATATAAGCATGTATTTACTAGTTTATACATAAGCATGTATTTACTAGTTTATATATAAGCATATATTTACTAGTTTATATATAAGCATATATTTACTAGTTTATATATAAGCATATATTTACTAGTTTATATATAAGCATATATTTACTAGTTTATATATAAGCATATATTTACTAGTTTATATATAAGCATGTATTTACTAGTTTATATATAAGCATATATTTACTAGTTTATATATAAGCATATATTTACTAGTTTATATAAGCATGTATTTACTAGTTTATATATAAGCATATATTTACTGGTTTATATATAAGCATGTATTTACTAGTTTATATATAAGCATATATTTACTGGTTTATATATAAGCATGTATTTACTAGTTTATATATAAGCATATATTTACTAGTTTATATATATAGATTTACTATATATATTTACTAGTTTATATAAGCATATATTTACTAGTTTATATATAAGCATATATTTACTGGTTTATATATAAGCATATATTTACTGGTTTATATATAAGCATATATTTACTAGTTTATATATAAGCATATATTTACTAGTTTATATATAAGCATATATTTACTAGTTTATATAACATATATTTACTAGTTTATATATAAGCATATATTTACTAGTTTATATATAAGCATGTATTTACTAGTTTATATATAATTTTACATTTATATTTACTATTTATTATATATAAGCATATATTTACTAGTTTATATAAGCATATATTTACTGGTTTATATAAGCATATATTTACTGGTTTATATAAACATGTATTTACTAGTTTATATAAGCATATATTTACTAGTTTATATATAAGCATGTATTTACTAGTTTATATATAAGCATATATTTACTAGTTTATATATAAGCATATATTTACTAGTTTATATATAAGCATATATTTACTAGTTTATATATAAGCATATATTTACTAGTTTATATATAAGCATGTATTTACTAGTTTATATATAAGCATGTATTTACTAGTTTATATATAAGTCATATATTTACTAGTTTATATATAAGCATATATTTACTAGTTTATATAAGCATGTATTTACTAGTTTATATATAAGCATATATTTACTGGTTTATATATAAGCATGTATTTACTAGTTTATATATAAGCATATATTTACTGGTTTATATATAAGCATGTATTTACTAGTTTATATATAAGCATGTATTTACTAGTTTATATAAGCATATATTTACTAGTTTATATATAAGCATGTATTTACTGGTTTATATATAAAGTATATATTTACTAGTTTATATATAAGCATATATTTACTAGTTTATATATAAGCATATATTTACTAGTTTATATATAAGCATATATTTACTGGTTTATATATAAGCATGTATTTACTAGTTTATATATAAGCATGTATTTACTAGTTTATATATAAGCATATATTTACTAGTTTATATATAAGCATATATTTACTAGTTTATATATAAGCATATATTTACTGGTTTATATATAGCATATATTTACTAGTTTATATAAACATATATTTACTAGTTTATATATAAGCATATATTTACTAGTTTATATATAAGCATATATTTACTAGTTTATATATAAGCATGTATTTACTAGTTTATATATAAGCATGTATTTACTAGTTTATATATAAGATATATTTACTAGTTTATATATAAGCATATATTTACTAGTTTATATATAAGCATATATTTACTAGTTTATATATAAGCATATATTTACTAGTTTATATATAAGCATATATTTACTAGTTTATATATAAGCATATATTTACTAGTTTATATATAAGCATATATTTACTAGTTTATATATAAGCATATATTTACTAGTTTATATATAAGCATATATTTACTAGTTTATATATAAGCATATATTTACTAGTTTATATAAGCATATATTTACTAGTTTATATAAGCATATATTTACTAGTTTATATATTTACTAGTTTATATAAGCATGTATTTACTAGTTTATGTTTATATATAAGCATATATTTACTAGTTTATATATAAGCATATATTTACTAGTTTATATATAAGCATATATTTACTAGTTTATATATAAGCATATATTTACTAGTTTATATAAGCATATATTTACTGGTTTATATATAAGCATATATTTACTAGTTTATATAAGCATATATTTACTGGTTTATATATAAGCATGTATTTACTAGTTTATATATAAGCATATATTTACTAGTTTATATAAGCATGTATTTACTGGTTTATATATAACATATATTTACTAGTTTATATATAATCATATATTTACTAGTTTATATATAAGCATATATTTACTAGTTTATATATAAGCATATATTTACTAGTTTATATATAAGCATGTATTTACTAGTTTATATAAGCATGTATTTACTAGTTTATATATATTTAAGCATATATTTACTAGTTTATATATAAGCATATATTTACTAGTTTATATATAAGCATATATTTACTAGTTTATATATAAGCATATATTTACTAGTTTATATAAGCATATATTTACTAGTTTATATATAAGCATATATTTACTAGTTTATATATAAGCATATATTTACTAGTTTATATATAAGCATATATTTACTAGTTTATATATAAGCATATATTTACTGGTTTATATATAAGCATGTATTTACTAGTTTATATATAAGCATATATTTACTAGTTTATATATAAACATATATTTACTAGTTTATATATAAGCATATATTTACTAGTTTATATATAAGCATGTATTTACTAGTTTATATATAAGCATGTATTTACTAGTTTATATATAAGCATATATTTACTAGTTTATATATAATATTTTACTAGTTTATATATAAGCATATATTTACTAGTTTATATAAGCATATATTTACTAGTTTATATAAGCATATATTTACTAGTTTATATATAAGCATATATTTACTAGTTTATATATAAGCATATATTTACTAGTTTATATATAAGCATATATTTACTAGTTTATATATAAGCATATATTTACTGGTTTATATATAAGCATGTATTTACTAGTTTATATAAGCATATATTTACTAGTTTATATATAAGCATATATTTACTAGTTTATATATAAGCATATATTTACTAGTTTATATAAGCATATATTTACTAGTTTATTTATAGTTTATATAAGCATATATTTACTAGTTTATATATAAGCATATATTTACTAGTTTATATATAAGCATATATTTACTAGTTTATATATAAGCATATATTTACTAGTTTATATATAAGCATATATTTACTAGTTTATATATAAGCATGTATTTACTAGTTTTTTATATAAGCATATATTTACTAGTTTATATAAACCATATATTTACTAGTTTATATATAAGCATATATTTACTAGTTTATATATAAGCATATATTTACTAGTTTATATATAAGCATATATTTACTAGTTTAATTCATTTATCTAATCAGTGCTTTGCTGGTATGTTCATGTTGCTTTACAATAAACTATCACGATTGCATGAGAGCTTCGTCCCGGTTTTATCGTCCCGGTTTTATCGTCCCGGTTTTATCGTCCCGGTTTTTTCGTCCCGGTTTGTCGCTGTGTGGCGTCACGGTAACAGTAACCCACGCGCGCCCGTGCCGCGCGCCGCCGGTAAGCGGCGCCCGCGCGTCAGCTGCCGGCTCTCTCCGTCTGTTTTGAAGGCGGGCGATTGGCGCACAGCGCGGGTGAGGACGCCCGCCGTCAGCCTCTCGTTTCAGGGCAGATCCGACTTCACATTGCGCGCAGGATCGAGGAGAAGCTCCCGGAGCTCCCGAAACACGGACGATCTTCCTTACGCGGGTCCGAGACGGGAGACATGGCCGCGACGACGTGTACGCGCTTCACGGACGAGTATCAGCTGTACGAGGAGCTGGGCAAGTGAGTATCGCCCGATCCGGTCGGGGTTGTTTGGTCGGGGGCAGGGAGGCAAACTGAGGGGCGGTGGTGGCATTTGCACGGGCGGTGTTGCCCCGATAAACTGCAGTTAAAGAGGGAGGAGACGGAGGCACCCTCCATTATGATCATAAAGCATTGCCCGCTTTCACACACATGCAACACGTATTGGCCGGTGCATCTCGTTTTTCATTGCATTGTGATGCATTTTTGTAAGTGCATTGTTTGTTTGTTTGTTTGTTGCAAGTTTTGGCATTTTTTTTTTACTGCATGTGTGTTGCAGTATTTGTGCTGGTCTGCTTCATGTGCATGGATACAGATGCTTCACATGCCGCACAGAAGATGGAGCCAGAAAAAAGATCTGCCAAAACTGTGGAAATATTGTGCTTTTTGTAAAACTTATTAGTTGTTAGCAGAAATCTGAGTTTGTGTAGTAGATGCTAAGTATGATCCATTTACTTGAATGTGTGTGTGCCAATGCACAGCTTTCTGTTTTCTGTTGCTTTGGATTATAGATTTCAGATTTTGTGCATGCTTTTCAGAAGAAAGCATGTTTATCAAGTTTAGCACAATGTTTATCAAGTCATGTAGTTCATTTCACAGTCCGTTTCAGCCCATGATTGAATATAGAGGATATGTAAATTTCCTCTGGGAGTCAGGTGTAACAGGAACAACGTGTGAGAGGATTGAAAGCGAGGATGAGGAAATGAAGAGCAAGGATTTGGATGACAAGACCCAGTTTACGTCGTGATGTTTTCGCGCGTTTGAAGGGAAAACAGATCCGGAGCGTGTGATGAGGGTCCGATCGCCCCTCAGGATTGAGATTTAGCCCCAAAGTTGCTGTTGAAGTTACGGAAACTTGTTTCCCAGATAACAGTTTTAAGTTGTAAAAATGTTTCCCAACATTTCCATTATGTCACAAAACATTTAAAATGTTATTTTGAAAGTTCTAGGAACGCCGAAACGTCCAGTTTTACAAGAATGTTATTTAAACGTTCCACTAGCAACTTATATATTTCGTCAAAAAAAAAACTTATACTAAAGTTTCTGCAGGAACGTTTGTGATAATGTTGAGAAAACCTTTAGAGAATGTTAGCCAACAAACTGAGAACATTCCCTGTTAGCTATAAGCTGGGCCTGTTGAGTCTGTTGTATGTATGTTGTGTACCTGGCAGATATTGTTGCATGTGATCTCAGAAATTGTTTCGTGTGTTTTTGTGTCCATGTTTTATTACTATTATTTATTATTATCTATTACCCGGTAGCTCCAGTCATCCCAGTAATGCAGGGAGAGATGAGTGTAGAGTCTCAGTGTGTCACCAACACACACACATATGCAGCCCTTCACTTTAATGGACATTAAGGACTTTGACAAAACCAGGCTTTATTGATGAGCACTTTAATGGTGATTGTGGTTGGGTAAAGACAGCCTAGAGACGATCTTTAAAATTATTGGCACCGGTTCATGAATCAACTTACCAACTGTTTTGCTTTTACTCTGGACCAGTTTATGATCTTAGCTATGATTTTTAGGCTCACTGTTAAGCTCTGAAAATGTAACTTTGCCACTAGCAGTAAAAAATGAAATTAGATAAAAAAATGATCATCTCCAGACCGATTTCTCAAACTCTACTGCCAATCTTTCATCCTAATGGTCGTCTTCCATTGGTAAATAAACAGGTAGTCCCGCCCCAAACCCGCATCTTTGTTCGGGCCAGAATTTAATAATGTGGTTACCTTCACTCAACAAACAGATCACCTGTTGATGGCTTATGTATAGTTAGCTCTATACATTAAGCTAGGATTGTGTTGGCTGAAGCCTTTCTCATCTGCCTGATTTTGTCTCATTTCCTGTGCAATTTTCTGACTTTGCATGACTTTTGTTGAGCCTATTCACAAGACAAAACTTACTTTGTTATATTTTATTCATATAATACAAACCCAGTTGAGTGTATTATTAATAGAGGCGGCCAGAATTAGCTCTTGGCTTAGTGACAGCAGCCTCCACAGTTAAACAGCCACTCCAGCAGAAGAGTCTGGCAGTATGATCTAGTGATGTTTGAGATGAATAAATCACCCTCTGTGTTTAAGAACCCCATATACCTAAAACTGTTGGTTTGTGGCTTTAATCCATTAGCCTGTCGGCTTTAAGTCCGTCTAATATGCTAGTGTAATGTAAATATTGACAACATTCATTTTAAGCAGATTTGTGCATGTTTAAAATGTACATTTGTTTGTATCAGTGAAAACAGACCGAAAATATTGATGACTCACACTGCACTCGCTCGTTTTGTCCAATTAAAATGCTCTATACAATAAAAATGCAGTAGCAAATCAGGTGAGGGGTGTGACTATTATGGCTGTTGGCTATTATAAAAAGATATTCTTTAACATGTCCTGAGCCAACTTCCTGTTTCAAAAAGTAATATGTCAACAACAAACAAGCTACCATGATCGTGATCTAAAGCAGTCAGCCAGATGTTGTGCCCTAAACAGAAACATCATTGTCAACGTAGCACAATTCTGACTGTGTTGAGATGTTATCATCAGACATTTTATTGGCATGGGTAAATCAATTCTTTCATCTGTTCTACAGAGGAGCGTTTTCAGTGGTGCGGCGGTGTGTGAAGTTGAGCACAGGTCAAGAATACGCCGCCAAAATTATCAACACCAAAAAGCTGTCCGCGAGAGGTGAGTCCATTTCTCTAGTACATGGATTTAAAGGGATAGTTCAATGAAGAAAAAAATCATTTTTGGGTGAACTATCCCTTTAATTCTCAGAACAATTTTACTGCTTATAAGCTGTGTAAACTATAGGACATTGTGGTGACCCTTACAAGAACAGTGACGCAGTGGTGAAATCAGATGACACGATGGATCTTTGATATACAGTATACTGTGGTCCTGACTGGTGACCATTTTCATATAATTTAATATTTACATGGTACTTTAAAAGATATCATGGTATCATGGACAAGTATAACATGTTTTTTATTTATAATTTGTAAATGCTCATATGATATGAGAATATTTCAAAGTGTGTTTAAAGTCAGCCTGAAATCAAAACATACTTTTTACTTTTTTTTTTATGAAAGATTGCAATGTTTATTCTAAATGATTTCTCTGTGCACATCTTTTTTATGTTCCCTCATAATTTTTAATCAAAAGCTGAAAATTTACTTCTCTCTGGAATGACAGAGCTTCTCTGATGACATCAGTCTGACGGCTTGGGCGGAGCCAGAGCCATTAATTCCTCCCTTAAACAGTCAGTCTGCTGCGAGCTTTGAACCGCCTACTTTTTCAGATCCACTCCCAGTGGAACAAACAAGCCATGCCCCCATTTCTCTCTCTGATTTCTGTCTCAGTTTCACTCTGATTTACCTCGCGTCACTTAAGTCATTGGAACTTTCTGCTCACACAAACTTTAGAAGTTATAAAACGTGCTGATAGCTATATTAAAATCTGTCCGCTTCCATGGTTACTGTCATTGCCAAAGGCGAATCCAACCAACATGGCAAAGAGACAGAAACTGCAGGGCTACAATGACATACAGGATCTTCTTTTTTTACGGCATCCTGCTGTTGAGGGGTGTAAATCTTTTTACGCCCTTCCGTCCACTCCTCTGAAACTTGAAGCTATCAGTTGCTTTGACAACATGTCACCCTCATGTGGCTGTGCGGTTATTGTGGTGAGAACGTGTAATGTGAAGAATAATCCCACACGCTCTGAAAACTGTCTTAAAATAGACTCTGATTGCTGAGATGGACGCACTGCTTACAGTATGTGCTGTTTCACTGTATTTTTGATATGTGGTCAGAGGAAATTAAATTAAGGCCGGGAATGTAGAGAAGTGGAAAGACGATTTGACAATGCTGGTTAATATGGAACCTCATGGGTAAATCTCACAAAACTTGTCACCGTTTGAATTGTATGTTGCAGAATTGTGTACATATGTCATTTATTTGACACATATTAAATTTTTTAAGTATATTTTTCTCCCAAATTCTGATGAATGTAATCGGAGATTGTTTTGTAATTCTTTTTCTTAGGTATAAACGATTGCTGTAAAAAAATACAGTTGAAGAATATACAGTAGCTATCATAATTTTTTATAGTTACAGTCTGGGGGGGTCAAACTTGCTTAGATGATATGAAAATAACATCACAGTGCAAAAGTCCGAATGGTCCTATAATATGCTTCATGTTGTATTATTGAGTATTGAAACATTATTTCATTATTTTAAATCTGGGGAGAAATAAGATGTGGACGTGTTCCTCACAGGTTTTGTGAACTTTGCCCTCCTTTTCACGTATTGTAGTTGAAAATAAAGGACATGCTGTCACAAAACACAACACAAGGCGGGAAGTGTTTACAGAATTGGCGCTGTGGCAGGTCATGTAGAAAAGCTCTTACATTAGGAGCAACTGTCTTTTGGCTGCGGGTTAGTCTGAGGAGAGAGGAACAATATGAGCCATCAGGAGGTTAGAACGAGGGTGGGCATGAGAGAGGGAATGTGACCTAGATAGAGAGAGAGAGAGAGAGAGAAGTATTCATCATGAACGACTGGGCAAGGGAAAGAGAGAGAGAGACAGATAAAGGGAGGTCTGACAGTGAAAGCACCTTTAGCACTTGGCAGCTGTGTGTGTGTGTGTGTGTGTGTGTGTGTGTGTGTGTGTGTGTGTGTGTGTGTGTGTGTGTGTGTGTGTGTGTGTGTGTGTGGTTACATGCCTGAAGCACAAGACTCTCATCTGATCCAGAGAGGTCACAACCCCGCAAAACCTACAAATAACATTATATTGTTAACATAGATTTCACTGTAGGCAATAGATTGGTATATCCACAATTTGACATTCATTTTTTGGGTTATATTATTACTGCAGTAAATTTAGCGTGCTCATTATGTGGACATTAAGTGAACAGAAAAGAGAGTGTTGAGATGATTCAACGTTGAGCAATTCATTTTTGTGAATCCATTTGCTTTCAATTTGATGAGTTTTAGTTTTAATTCTGATGTCCAAGAAAGGCCGTTCGGTTGAAATAATTCCTTTGATTAATAAAAAATGACCCATCTTGGTCTTGTCAGAGAAAATAGATAAATAATGATATAAATACTTATTTGATGATACTTAATATACAAACTTATTTGATATAATTTGATATAAATACCGAAAATCATAATACCCAAAGCCCTCAAAAATAAAACCGTATGTTCTTATAACATGGCATTCCAGAATTGTACTAACTAGCAAGGTGGTTTTCACTCTGAAGAGTGTACTTGATATAGAAATAGGAGTGTTTTGTTTTGCAGGCATATATTTAAATGTATTTCTTGGAAAAACTGTGGTGTGGTGAACTCACTAGCTAGAATAGATCTCATGGCTGAATTGATGAGAGTGGTGCGACAGCTCTGGCAGTATGTGTGTAATGCCCAGCAGCTGAGCTTCAGGTCGGCACGCCTCAACGTCACTGACTGACAAGGGGGTGGGAGTCCAGACCCGGCCAGTAGCCAATCACAAAGCCCGGTCTCTGTGATGGGGTTAATGAGGGTAAGCATCAAGTCGATAAATCTTAAAAGATGACAAGACTGAAAATAGGAAATGAACGTCAGAAAATAGCGTAAATTTGTTTCTCAGTACAGACTGATTGGTTCTGTGTGTGTAGCTCCACTGCGTCTTTGTGTTATGTTTGAAATAAATGTTGATTAATGGAGGATACGGTCAAATCAGAACGTGTATTTGGGTTGTTGTGTAAAAAATATGTAAATTTCTCACCCAGGTTTTTTTTCTCACCCAATTTTGCGGCTAGCCTTGTCACACTCATAGAACTGTAACCAGATGACGTCTGTTTCTTTGAGAATGTTCTGCACTTCTCACAGTCACAGACAGCTGTGGTGCAGTACACTAATCCAGCACTGAATAGCTGAAAGTGACACATCATTGTGGTATTACTGTAGTGCTGTTGTAACATGGTTTGTGACCATAGTGAGACAACCGTGTGACTGTTCAAATCTGAAATGTAATATGATTCAGTTTAAATGTTTCAGGAACGTTTAAGGAATTGACAAAGTCAGTCGAAAAAGAAAGTTATGCTGCTTTAAAAGACAGAGATTTCAGTATAGTTTTCTGCGATAAATCGCCTGGAATGTGGGTTAAAGAGAATAGTGTGTCAAACTCATCTCAAAGTGACTTTGCTGGTATCAGGTGTGTCATATAGTCTGATCTTACCGACTGAATTCACTTCTGTTCTGTCCCCAGATCCCCTCAACACTGTCTGTCAACACAGAAAGAGATTTTTAATTGCTTTTGCCCTTTATTTAGCTAAAACAGCTGGAAGCATTTTGTGCCGCTATCAGTTTGATGAGACAAACTGATCTCACACTCCTTTTACAAACAAGCGTGAATCATAAGTAAAACACACACTTTGTATTGATCTGATCCAGATGTCTGAGCGTGCACACGCATTTATCTAAATGGGGACATTTTCTAGACCTCTAGTGTTTCTATACACACACTAACCCTAACCCACACAGATTTGTCAGGAGTTACTGACTTTTGGGTACAAATCTGTCCCCAATATATGGTTAAGTAAACCCACACACACACATTCCATAGATGTAATGGTTTTAATACTGTACAAACTGTATGTTTTTTTATTGGGTTTCCTGTTTTCAGATTGACAGCCAATCATTTTCCCTAAACATCTTTTAAAGATAGATTTTATGTTCTGTTCTCCATGGAAGAAACTGTGGAAAGTTCTGTGTGAGCTTGTAACATCATTAGCGTGAGTAAATGATGAATGTTCATTTTTGGCAAAACTCTTCCTCTCTCTCGCCACCATCATTTCTGGGCCACACTGACCCTTTTATCACGACTGAATGAGATCTGGGACGTTGATTTAGTGCAAGTGTGACAAGCTCATACGTTTTGTTTGCCGTTGCCTCTTTTGGTTTTGTGCCAAATGCTCCACACATGAGCCAGTTCTGGCATAATTAAAAAACATTATAGTGTTTACGGTATGATGTCATGGTCTGCAGCCGCTGACGTGATAAATGATAAAGAGCTATGATAAATGTGACCTCAATGTGACGCCTGATTTGTGTCTCTTACATTGGAACGTTTGTTAAAGACTTTTATTTATTCCAGATGTACAGTAACGTGAATACAGTAGCCGTGTATGTTACCATACTGATGTGTTTACTTTGTGTATCTGCCTTTGATCCTCAGATCATCAGAAACTGGAACGAGAAGCTCGAATCTGTCGTCTGTTGAAACATCCCAATATTGGTGAGGGTACTTTCCAAAACTGTAATAGCTAACAATGTAGTCAGGGAGCTTTATATAAACTCAAATTGTATTATAATCGGTTATTCTCATACTCTCACCGCTGGTGGATGATGAATGTTTAATATTGTTGCTGGAGCCACAATAAATCGCTGTTTTGTCTCTCTTTTGGTTTTAGTTCGTCTGCATGACAGTATATCAGAAGAGAGCTTCCACTACCTGCTGTTTGATCTGTAAGTATCGACGTACTTCCTTTCCAGAATGTTCCTCAGCTTCCTGTCATCAGACTAGCCCTGATGTGAGGAACAATGTTTTGTGATTCATCCTTCTTGTGTCCCGCTGGAGCTTTTTATCAGAATTCTGCTTTTCAGTTCCTTCCAAAAAAGATTTATGTGGGTTCGTGTGCTGTTTCAAACAAGTTCAGAAAGGATTCATCCTATATGTGCTGTACAGTGATGCGAGCCTGCAGCGCTATTTTGACCAATCAGCATTCAGGACCAAACTATCCGTTTTGTAAATCTGAAATTATTCTAAATTATTCAGCCCGTAACATTTGACGCCTTCCCGCGAACAGACTGTAGAGCCGTCTTTGAGGATCTTAAAAACCTTCTCTTCAGTTTTTCACAGTTCTGTATTCCTTCAGAATTTTCACATTGGATACTCGTCTCCATGGAAACTGAGCTTCAGGAAGAGATGTGCTGTAGAACAGGAATTCTGTTTGAATTAGCAAATAGCCAAGCTGAACTTCCTGCATTTCAGGGTGACCGGAGGTGAGCTGTTTGAAGACATCGTTGCCAGAGAATACTACAGCGAGGCAGATGCCAGGTAACAACTGTAGCTTTTGTTTTTCTTTGATTGTTGAGCCTCTGTTCTTTCTTTTCCTTTCTTATTTGCCTTAGCCTGTTGCGCCCGTCACGTCGCACATACACGTTTAGTGTTGGCGTGTTTTGCATTTGGAGATGCTTGTCGGAATGGCATCTTCCACAGTGCAACACATATCTTGCTCATTATCTAACACACACTAGGTTAAAATGTGACCTTTGGGCTTAAATGCGGCACGTTAAAGGAAATGAATTGTATTCTGTTGTGTGTTCTGAATTAAGTGCCCTAGAAAAGTTCCAGAATGTTTATGTCTGTTGTCTGTCTGTTTCTAGATTTCTGTGTTCTCCTTGTTCTTCCTCTGATCTGTCTCTATTCTGCTACCACATTTTCAGCAACACTCTCTACGCTCTACACTCGCACATACGCAAACGCCTGCTCAAGCACACGCAAGTGCAATCACACAGAAGCTGGAAGCTAAATTAGCAAGGACCTCTCAAAGACGCGATGGTTTTCATATTCTATTCAATTCAATCTGGCCCTCACAAATATCAGCCAGATCTGTACACGCACGCAAGCACAGATACACAGGTGTGTTGCTGTCAGTTGTTTAGTTCACGCTGATCCTGTTCCACAGTGTGAGAGTGACTCTTTGTGTTTGTGTGATTGTTACCAGGGTTTACAGTACGTCGTTGAATATGTTAGTCCCGGGCATTATCACCTCTGCGGTCCTCACACTGACCTCCCTGTGTGCACACTGTGTGTGTGTGTGTGTGTGAGAGACATTTATTTTGAGATTTGTTTGTGGGGTTTTTAGACCCCCTGCTTGTGCTCTGGGTATTGTTAGTATGGAGGGTGTGGATTAGTGGTTAAAGAGCTGGTTTGAAAACTGAAAGGGTGTAAGTTGAATCCCTGCAAGTTAGGGTTGGGAATAAGGAACCATTCTGTTCCACAAAACAAAAAGTCTGGAACTGAACCAGTTTTATGATGTTGGGTTTCATTTGGAAACATCTGCATTCTTGCAGAGTGAATGACGTAATAAAATTAAAATGTGCTTTCCCACAGGGCCGTTGTCATGACAGTTGTGACTCGCTTTGAAACCCAATAATGCCCCCGGCAATGCAAATAAAAAAGTATGCATGGCTCGTCGATCAGACAATATTTCTAGTATTTCGAAGGATTTTCCAAAGCAATAAAGTATGGCCTCAAAAATAGCCCCCCTCAATGATGACTTTTATTCCACTAGAAGCGTGTGCTTGTGTCTACAGAAACACTCAGTATTTTTTTATTGTTTTGGAGGGTGTGCACGTCTACCGATGCTCCGCCCAGGAGGAGGGCCCAAGTTTAAAAGTTGTGTTTACAAACGGTAATGGAACATCCTGCATGTCTGTAGTGCGGCTTTAAGCAACACTTGGGTGCTTTATTAAGCTTTAAAGTGTCTCATAATATACTGCTGTTTTATTGAAGTGGTTAAGACCTGTTAAACGAGAGTTACTGAGCTCAGATCTGTCACCAGCCGGCCTGTTGAGCAATGCGCCTTTGTGCTCTGCTGTTAGTTACCACGTTATGCCACAGCCGGGCGTCTGCTGAAGGGCAGCTTAAACTTGTGGTGAATTCACGTAATGCTTTTACACCATAATTACTGTAATTACATGCTACTGTATCGCAGAAGGGCTTTTATTATAGGTGTATATGAAGCACAAGGTGGCCTTTTGAGATGCCATTACCCCCTTAAAAACGGCCCGGGGTACATCATTATAACAAATACTGGCTTTAAAAGTTGCACTTCAGTACATGGCTATGATATGACTGGATCAAGGCACAGTGTAGTGGACACTAATGCAGCACATGTCTTTAATTTATCAAAATGTGAGAGCAGATGTGAATAGTGACAGACTGACATATAGGTCAGGTCGAAATTAGATGTCTTCACAATTTAGTTTTTGTGCCTCTTTTGTACCTCTTGAATTGCGTGTTAGCCTCTTGTGTGTCTCTGTTCCAACACTGATGTCGAATAGATCTGGATTTATTTTCTGAAGAACATGTGAAGGTAACTTGCCCTGTGTAAACCTGCTAGGGGTGTAACGATAAACCAGTGCCAAGGTAAAGTGAAGGTGACCTTAAGAACGGGCCTGGGCTGGGTGGGAGTTCCATGGTATGTACCGTGGTTTATCAGTTCAGCGTTAAATATTGTTAAACCTTGTTTTTAAGGCTTTCTGTGGGTTGTTAGCACATTGTTATGAGGTTGCTAGTGTGTTGATGGGTTATTAGGTGGTTGCTAACTGGTCAAAGTCAAAAGAACCTGCACCCTAAACTCTATGATATTGAAATGCCATTTATATCTGTAAGACAAACATGCAGCAAATTATGTGAATGTTTTATTTGGTGTAAGTAAGTTGTATTATGTCACATTTCTTTAGATATTGGTCATTAACTCATTGTGCGTGTGACATGGAAAGCCTCCTTCACTAGTTAGTGTTGATTTCCTGTAGACCTGCGTCCAGCCACCCGCTGTCTGTTCCTCCTCCACAAGCTTCTCACATTCTCTCTTCTTCAACTCTGTTGTTCTCTCTTTCACTCTCTTCTGGTGAAGCCCTGCAGCTGTGCACTGCCCCCTGCCTCCTCAGAGAGGGAAACTAGGGCTCTAATTAACGCACATAATTAGGGCTTCATCTCTCTCCTCCATTCTCCACCTGTCTCTCTCTCTCTTTTTTTCTCTGTCTGTCTGTGATGGTTGTACTGACACCTCCTCTGCTGTGTCGTGGTTCTTGTTGTTGGAAGTGTGTCAGAACCCACCCGAGCTTCAGTGGTCTGGATCAGTGAAGGCACTTCACTTTCTGTTTACCAGGAATGTGAACGCAGGTACTGCTGTTGCCAAGCTGTGTTGAGTCAGGAAGCACAGATGGGGGTATCGATGTGTTTCAGGGTTTGTTTTGCCCTTTAGTTGGTGATTTAAATGGTAAAAGTTACTCCATTTGTCCATCCAATAAAATCACATAAAAATCGTGTTTTATGTCTTTAATGCCGTCTGTATGCTGGAGTACTTGAAAGTTACCAGATTAAATTTAGAACGTGGTGTGATCATCAACACCAGCAGTTTATCACAAAGATTTATTTTAGATTTAGCCCACACACACACAGTCCTGCACACATTTACACACTACACCTGTTTCACACTTCACTACACTTATCTTCCCTCCTCTCTCTCTCTCTCTCTCTCTCTCTCTCTCTTTCTCTCTCTCTCTAATGTTGTTGTTATTGACAGTGTCCTATGTCTAAACATTTCTGTCTCTTCACTTTCATCCTTCACTTTCCTGTCTTTTAATCCCCCTCTCCCCTCCTCTCTCTCTCTCCGTCACTCTTCCATCTCTCATGTATTGATTCCACCGCTCTCTCTGTTTGCTTTTACTTCCCCTCTTTTGTTTAATGTACTGCCATCACTTCATCAATCGTGTGATGTCACTCTCTCGTCCTCATCCCCCACACCTCTGACCCCTCCCCCTTTTTCTTTTCTTCCCTTTTGTCTTTACAGTCACTGTATCCATCAGATTCTAGACAGTGTCCATCATATTCACCAACATGACATAGTGCACAGGGACCTGAAGGTCAGTATGTCGCTAACACACTGCCTGTTTACCGCTTGTCTGTTTGCCTATGCTTGCTCCTGTCTGCGTGTCTGTAGCTTTAGCCTCTGTCTGTCTGTCTGTCTGTCTATGGCATCATGGGCTTAACTTAATTCATTGACTGCTTCCCAAACTTCCCTGGTCCTGTGCCTGATGTATAGTTTAATGTCATCATGCCCCTCAGTACAGACGTTAGAACTCTCAAGGTATCGTGGGTAATTTTGCCTGTAACCGTGATTGTGTTTTAGCGATTTTGTTTCTTATTTCAAAAGTTGCTTTGTTAAGTATCACTCCTGGTGAGATAAAAGTTTTATGAGATTGGTATTTAAAGTAGTGGGTTCTTTAAATGTCAATTAATCACAATAGACACAATTATGTTTTACCATCAGTTTAACAAATGTTTTTTTAAAGCTGCAGTCCGTCACTTTTTTGGGGGGTTAAAAATGAACAAAAATCAGTTATTGATCGAGTCCATGACAGATCAGTTTTCCAAGTTCCAAAGGATCTTCTTACCCTTACTGCAAATATCAATGGTAAGTTTGTAATAATGATTTATAATTTGAGCTCCTGTGAACAGACAGAAGAAGATCCGGCTGCAATATCACATGTCCTTGTACTGTAGGGGTGCAGCGTTTGTAGCTTGTTCTTACAGCAGATGTTTAGAATTTAAACTTTATCCATGTTAAGAAAATAATTCAGCGAGTAACTCACAATTTTATGTTTGAACAGAGATGGCGATAGAGAGGCAGAAGTTACGGATTGCAGCTTTAAGTTTTGTTTTAATGAGCTAGCTGACCTGCACATTTATTATAAAAGAACACACAAACACATTTTGTAGCTATGAATTGTACAGATTGCATGAACTGGAACCGGTACTGCTTACCGTAATTGTCCCTGGAATAAAGGCCTTATGGATTCCCGACTTACCGCAGTTTTCACTGCCCTACAGTCTTACTGTCTTACAACAACTGATTCTCTTATTTTCATCAGCTCCTCTGCTAAAGGAGTTTAAAGAGCAGCATATAACCGTACATGATTCTCAAACCCTGGAACGCTGTCATTGATGCAATCAGATCACCACATTAAATAGACGACTAATGACAGCTGTGTGCCTGAGGCAAAATACGGAAAAAGATTCAATTAAATATCTTAGACCTCTGGAAAGCATTGACCTTTGCTGTTATCTTGTGGTAAAAGTCTGTACATAATAGATTTATAGCAACTTGCAAACAGAGGAGATAGAGGCTGAACTAAATACTGCAAAATTTAGCGCTGCCAGGGAGTAAGAGAAACTGTTTTAGACATGAGTTTTAACATCCACCACTGTGTCAGAGAAGAGATGAAACATATACATCACACTCACTCACACACAAACACACAGACGAATACATACACCACACTCGCACAAACACATACAGCGCACACACATGCACACACACCACACATGTTGGCATATGTGGTTTATGATGACTCTCCATAGACGTAATGGTTTTTATACTGTACAAACTCTATATTCTATGCCATAACCCTAAATGTAACACTCACAGAAAACTTCTGTCATTTTTAATTAACAAAAATCACCATTCAGTATGATTTTGAAAGCAATTTAGTTTATAAGGAAGTTACACAGGAAGTGTCCCCAGAAAACGTGGGGATTTAGTTTACATTATATACATTTTATACACATTTGTGTCTTAAATCACATATTCAGACCTACCCACACACACACACTACATACAAAAACACTACACTTACATACACACACACTCCCATACCCCTTTTTATGTAGACATGTATGATCAGCAGCTGACAGTGGGGGAGGTGTAAAGAGAGACACACACACACTGTCCTCAAAACCTCTCATTTATTAATATATCCATATCCTTATGAATTCTTACACATAATCTAGTCCAGCACGGTGTAAACATGCAGATTCACACACAGCTGTGGGTTTATTCGGCGTTCTGTCTTCCACACACTCGTGGTGTCTGTACGACTCTCTTCATGCTCTTTAAATGAGAGACTTTTAGAAAGCAAAGACTGCACTTTAATTTACAGCCCTGAACTTTACTGTCATACCAGAACTTCACACAGGGGCCAGTAAACTCATGCGCTACATGTGGATAATAATAATCGCAGCTAAAGCTTGATTTTTACAGCACTGCCCATATCTGAGTTTTTATTTAGAATTATATTACTGTTTATATCTTATTAATATTTTCATTATCTTCTGGAGCTTTACATTTCTACAAATATTTACGAATAATCCCAAGAACATGTACTTTAGGAGTTTAAAAAGTTTACTTTTAAATGTCGTTTGACTATAAGCGACTGTATATAAGTTTACTGTATCTATTTTAACTATGTTGTTTCGTTTGAAGATGTAAAAACACCTTTTAAAATGACACTGTATCACATACTGTAAACTCTCACACCGCTCTCTCGTTTTACCCTCTGTCACTTTTCACACTCCATATGCTGCGTGACTTCAACACACATACTGCTTACAGTCTTGGCCTTTTCTCAATGGTGAATCGGAGAACAATTTTACATTTTATTCTTTATTGATTTATGGTCACCTGACATCTTTGATCTTGGGTGTTGTATCTTTTACCATGCCGGAAAAAAACATGACTCCAATACTCCCTTCTCGCAGCTCCTCCCAGCTCCGCTGCACCCGTGCATGGCACCATGCGGGGTCTCAGAGAGCCAGATCATAGGCGTATGTGCAGTGTTTCTGCTGTGCTACATTGCTTAACACACACTCGCACAGCAATCGCATTGCACTCTCATTGATATATCTATCAGAGACAAAGATGTATAGCTGTGTTAGCTCATCGTTTACCACTTTTACACAGAATCGTGACCCAGTGTATTTATTTTTTAGTTAAGCAATGCCTTGTGTCATTGTTTAATAATGGGGTTTTTATTTTGATTGTTTTACGCTAATATTCAGAGGCATGACTTGAGTCTAGAGAGCTGCTCCGCCCCTATCCTCATTACATTGTATTACTTGCCCCAAATACCCCATCCCCTGGCCTGTGCATGGAGTGTAGCATTGCTCAGACTAACCTCCGCCCCCTGCTGTTTGCATGCAGTCACTGCATCCAGCAGATCCTGGAGGCGGTGCTTCACTGTCATCAAATGGGTGTGGTGCACCGAGACCTGAAGGTAAGTGACAGGCGTCCTCACTGTGTGTACACGTGCTCGTAAGTACCTCAGAATTTGTCTATCACTGTGTAGATTTAACAGTGATGTAATTGTGACATCAGCGTCTTCTCTCTGGGTTTAATTGATTTGCTATAGGAATGCATGTCTGATTTCACACAGTGATAGTGCACAGCGTGTGTGTTACTGCGTGTTGGCGGTACTCGTGATAAAATCATGAATATTCATGAATGTTCAGGTAAAACTGCTGTTAGACAGAAGTAATGAGAAACGTTAATGGGGTTAATCGTTAAACGTTAATCACTTTTAAAACGAATCAGTGCATTCATTACATTTCCAGCCCAAAAGCAGTCGTCACGTCCAGGGTTTGAGTGCCTCTCCTATCTGACCTTTGACCTTCTGTAACACACACTGTGCTTCTGGGAAATGTTGCAAACCTTCATATGTACCTAGCATGCTCTGCAGCTGAATTGCGGCGTGAACCGGCCAAATCTCAGCTTAGGTTTCTTAAAGATGTGCTCAAGAATCTTCTGCACAAACATATAATGAATGTGTTTTGTTCGGGGAAGAGGGTGAGGGCTGCTTCATAATGCATGCTGCACGTTTTCATGTTTGTTGAAAATGATCTCCTGTTGTTCTCGTAAATCGTTCTTGCCACGATTACTTGTTTGTCTTGTTCGTATGTGTTGTGATATGGGTTGAATACAGCTTGTATATCTTTAATATCACTTTATTAAAGATAAATGTGCAATTTCTGTGCAGGATTCTTCACTTTGCACAAGTGCTTTTAAAAACATTAAAATCAAATTAGCGATGTGAATATAATTAAATGGCGCTCAACGGGTAGGTTACCATGTATAAGAATGTATAAGGGAAAGGGTATATCTAACATCCTCTAACTAGTCACCATTACTTTTAGGTTTTTACCTTTTCTAAGGTTGTGATTGTACTGTGGCAGGACCAGCGCTCTGCTCAACTAGTATTCCTGTAGCTCAGCTGGTAGAGTATTGTGTAATCCCAGGGAACACATACTGATCAGATGTACAGCTTGAGTGCTCTGTAAGTCGCTCTGGTTACACGTGTCTGCCAAATGCATAAATGTAAATGCACTCTTGTAGTATTTGTGTGTGCCAGCGTGTGTATTGTACACACAGTGCCTCTGAGTGTGTGTGTTTGTGTGTTTGTTTGAGTTGCCTTTACTTTATTCTTCCCTTAGCCAGAGAATCTCCTCCTGGCCAGCAAATGTAAGAACGCCGCTGTGAAACTGGCTGACTTTGGGCTAGCCATCGAGGTGCAGGGAGACCAACAGGCATGGTTTGGTATGTAATTGTGCTATAGCAACGAAGACTTCTGGTCTGTGCTGAGGCATGTGCACACACTGTTTCAAACTCAATTCACCACAAACACTTTTACGTGTACATACAGATGCATAAATCACTGTTGTCCGAGTTGCACAGTTGTGGATTAAATATCTGTGTGTGTTGCACAGGATTCGCAGGGACACCTGGTTACCTGTCCCCCGAGGTGCTGAGGAAGGAGGCATATGGCAAACCGGTGGACATCTGGGCCTGCGGTAAATAAACTCAAACAAGATGACACATACACGCTTGTTCTGAAGAGGCAAAGAGATTCCTTGAGGCGATTGTTGAGATTTCTTTACTGGTGGGACTCAAGATGTGCCTTAAACTAAGTGAGCTGTCTAGCTAGCTGTCTACCGTCTGCCTTCTGCAGTAAAGACAGTCATTTTTGACAAGAATTGGCCATTTCTGGCGACATTGACTGTCGACAACTTCTGGTGATGGAGTTGAGCACATTAGCAGTTATGTAATGCAACCAGTTCTAAATTCAGTTTGCTGTCTATTGGATCTGTATAGATCTGTGTGTGTTTGAATTGTGCCTGTGTTTCCTAGGCAGGCAGGACACTTGGAACAGAGCTTATTGTGTCATTGTTTCATTAAGGTGTCATTCTGTACATCCTGCTGGTTGGATATCCACCGTTCTGGGATGAGGATCAGCACAAACTTTACCAGCAGATCAAAGCTGGAGCTTACGATGTGAGTTTTCCATCTTTTCTCTTCTGTTTCTCTCCCTTCTTTCTCTTGCTTGTGCTGGCATCCATTATGTTTCCTTCCTGGGTTGCAGCCTCTCAAGGTTCTGATTAACTTTTGCTCTAAATGTACAGCAAGTATGCACTGAAGTATGCACTTGAAGTACATACAGTAGTACAATAAGTTGTCCCATAAATACTTCATGAATGCAGGAGAATTTTTAAGAGCTGTTCCCACTGTTTTCCTGCTGATACTGATTTGCCTGGAGTCGTTTAGATTTCTCTGGAGTTTTATGTTAATTTAGTTGTTGATTTAGTTTAATTGTAATTGTTTTTGATAATTGTTTTTTTTTATTTTTGTTTCTTAAAATATCCGTACAGCTAATGTTTATTACAGTTACAGTTTACTGTTTATTCCGTAAATACAGCAATATTATAATATTACAATATTATAAACACCTTTGATGCCGTAGCTTACAAATATCAAAATAACTGTGTAAATACAATAAGTAACCTCCAACCTCCATAGACAGTAGCTTTGCCTACAGCATGGCTTTCGTAACAGTGTTTTTTTTTTCTCCGGTAGTTTCCATCTCCAGAATGGGACACAGTTACTCCAGAAGCCAAAAACCTCATCAATCAAATGCTCACCATAAACCCCACGAAGCGAATCACCGCGCAGGAAGCGCTGAAGCACCCATGGGTCTGCGTACGTATCCTCCAGCCTGCACATGCACTCGTACAGGACGCTTGCCCAAAAGCAAATCCCAGGTTTAGATATAGTAAGCATCTTTTCCCTATTTGTTTCCATAGCAACGCTCTACTGTGGCCTCCATGATGCACAGGCAGGAGACTGTGGAATGCCTGAAGAAGTTTAACGCTAGGAGGAAGCTCAAGGTGAGTTTTAGAGCCACGCACATTGGTACACGATAACTCAGTAGCCGGTACTTAGTTCGTTTTTTTTCTCTCTCCTCACAGGGAGCCATCCTCACCACTATGCTTGTGTCGCGAAACTTCTCTGGTAAGTTACTTGAGCGTGGTGAAACTAGCTTTTTACCTGATGGTTTTTATTGACAGCCGAGTTGAGTTCTGATTGGTCTGTCCTGTGTCTGTTGTTACGGGTCTCACTGTTTCCGAGGAGTCTTCTATGTACCTGTGAATCCTCACTTTACTTGATGTGTTTCGTTGTGTTTTGTCTGCCAGACAAATACCTTTGTCTGTTGCGCGCAGCAAAACGTTGGCACGTTTCTAAAACAGTGGGCTATATTTTGCGCACCCAACAGTATTTAAACACTCAAACAAAACTTAAAATTGTACAATTTTAATTGCATTAGGAAGGAAAATATCAAACCAAGTGCCATCTGCAAACAAACAATGCCAGATTCTCAGAAATACCAGGGTTTATTTTTTTTTTTTTTTGTGGAAGTAGGTGTAGTTCATAACATTAACTATAGACATGCTCCAGAAAGCTGCTCTAAATGTATTTTTATAATGATTTTGGAAAATACATCTGTTTTATTTCAATGCTTATAAGCTTTTGTTCTACGAACAATTTGTGTTAATATTAGTCTTTTGTGGCTAGTTTCTATTGCATCAGACAAAGCTGTCCAAAACTGGAAATCTTAAACAGAAAAATAAAGCTTTGTCTAATATTTTTTTGGTTTTGTCCAAATACTTTTTTGAGGCAACTATATTTATATACACATGCAACTATCACACAACACGTGACCTCTGATCTCACAGATTTCAGAATACAGAATAACATTCATCACTTAAACTGCACAAATGACCATTTTATTCATGGAAATTCAATACTTTAAGTGCAGCTTTCTGCTCTCATCTGTGATGTCACGGCTCTGCCTGTAACCGCATCACATGATTAAAACACAGGACGCTCATACATGTGGTTTTAAATGTTTGGAGGTTTTATTATCTCTGTCAATAACGGAGTCTTTTCTGTGTTTCACGTTGTTAGTAATGAAAACGTGGCTCTTGTCTGAGTGAGAATCGTGTTGTTCTGAGCCTCTTGTCTTTCAAAGAAATAAAACAGAAAGAAAATTGGTGTGACGTGATCTTATAACTGACAGTTTCTTCTGACGAAGACTAATGAATGATTCTCTGTCACTCTGCCCCTCTTCCCTGTCTCTTTTTATTCCTCCTTCTCATTGTGTGTGTGTGGGTGGGTATGTATGCGTCTGCGTGTGTTAGTGGGTAGCAGGCAGACCACAGCTCCCGCCTCGGTCACTGCGGCTGCGGCTGCAGTAGCCGCGGCTGCAGGCACCACAGCAGGGCTGGTGGAACAAGGTAGCGCCGCCCTGCTGGGCACAGTTCTTCTGCCTCCCTCTGTCTCCTTAACATATTCCTCCCACCCCTTTATTCTTTTACTATACCCAGAACTCACCTTCCATTTCTTTCTCCTTCCCTTTTTCTCTTCCATCTTGCATTTTTTCCTTTCATTTTCCATTTTCTTTTGCTTTCACTTTTCCTTTTCATTTACACTTTCCCTTTTTTGTATTACTTTCATTTATTCTTTTTCCTTTTCACTTTTCCGTCATTTCCCTCTTCGATTTTCCTCTCTGTCTCTGCATGGGGCTAACGCATGATGACTCACGCTTTACCTTTACCTGTCTTTCCTGTTCTGTCTGCTTTCTCTCTCTTGTCCTTCACACTTCATTATCTTTTTCCTTTTGCTCTTTGTTCATGTCAGATGTCACATCGAGCAGCTCATTGGTCCTCTTAACTGTCCGTCATCCTCATTGTCACCACGCTTTCGTTCATCTTTTATTTATTTCACGGTGTTGCGACACCGCGTGCATAACGAATGCAATTTCCCTTGCCACTCTCTCCTCCTTTGCAGTTTTCTTCATTTCTTCTCATACGTTCCATAAATCACTGCCTTTGACTTTTCTCTGGTTTATTCCTATCTCCTCCACATCATCACTTTTCTTTGCCATTTTTATCTGACACCCATAAGCCATCTTCAGTGTAATCCTCTGCATCACTCCTCCTTAACTCTGTCTTTAAAATGGTCTGTGAAGTTGGAGTTCACCCCTGTTTTTAGGGGTGGAACAGTCTGCCTGCTGTTGTGCTGAATGCTGCATGGGAGATTGGACTAATGCATGTTCACTAACATGGGGGTGTAATGTTCTGTACGGATCTGGGGCACCTGTGCATGGTCAAAGCTTTGAAAAACTGTACTCACTGTATGAAATGTGTTTTTTTTTTAATGATCTCATAGAACAGCCTTTGTTGTTATAACATATTTTGCTTAATTTTAGTTATGTTTTAAAAAGTACGGTTTTATGTAAAAATAAAAACATTGCATACACAGTATGTGAAAACATATGGTAACAGTATGTTTTAGTGTTCCGTGTGGCCACGATTACGCATTTCCAGTTCATTTGTAATATGCAATTTGGTTTGCCCTGCAGTGCTGGAGACTTCTGTTATGTATGTAATTAATCATAGTTAATGCTACACTTACATGACTGTGATTAAACATTTTAATTGCCGTTTGACCAACAATATTTGGTTTTCGCAACTTTTTCTTGCTCTCCAGAACAGATAGTCTATATAGTCACTGAACACACAAAGCCTCAAGAGAACAGTTTGTCTGGACAAACTTGAACTGAATTTATATTTGTCACATTATGTGAAATTCTTCTAAAGGCTTACTGTACGCTTAAATACTTAAATATAGTTCTGTAGACAATAAATAAACCATCTGATCTACAGGAGAAGCCAGTGACAGTGTTTTAACCTCAGGAGAAAATGACTCGGAAAGAGATGTTTCTTTAATAAGTTTCAACGGTGAAAGGAATCATGGGTAATGTACAGTAGGAGGGTGGGGTTGGTACACTGAGCGTGTGCTGTGACTCAGTGTGAAGGCTGTGCTTCATATCTAATGCCGTCTGCACATGCCTGCAATCAAATATTTATGTTGTGCTGCCTAATCTCTGTCCTCCAAGCAGATCGCTGAGCTGTAGGCAGTTACACTTCATACTGGACCGACCTCTGTATCACTCCACATCCTGACATTTGTTTGTCTTTATACAGTGCATGTACAATTATATATATGATTATGACCTATCATATATTTTAGATTATACAAGTTCATTTTTGTGTGCATGTAGTGCACGTAATGCATTTAAATTTAAAATAAAGTTAATTTGGCAGCATATGTCTTTTTGAAAAGCGTGGCAGGGTTTTAGAATAGTAAAACTGCTTATATAAATCAGCCTGGCACAAACCTTGTATTTGCCTACTATTTTTGCTGCATCTTGTTTGTGCTGACTTAGCCCTGCTAAGTAGATAACAACCCACATGAAATTGGTGACTATGCTCAAAATAAGTTGACACACTTTTGGTTTATTATTGTTTCTGGGCTCGGTACAGAGCTCCGTAGACATGGATGTTTAGCTTTACTGTTCATAGAGGACAAATAGCACAAAAGACTCTGGTATTTTGACTTCTTCTCTATTGCTCTATTTTTCTCTCCGTTCCTTCTCTTTCTCTCTCTCTCTTTTGCGCTCTGTGTTAATGGCAAGGTAAGGAGCTCACCTCACCCTACAGTTTTAGATGTTTCTTCATCACTCCTGATCTTTCTACAGGGACGCATGCTCTCTTCTTCTCACTGATCTCTTTGGGGCCACCAGATGGATATGTTGGTGGCCCAGATACAGCTCTAGGAGGATCTGTATCCAAAACCCACCTTCAGTGACCCTGTTCTTCATTTGTGGCTCTCATTGCTTTCTTTTTTATGAAAATTCACCTGAAGTCACAAACTAAATAGTTGTACTGGTGACTCAGCTCATTGGATCAATGATCAATGGATAATTTTTCAGTGCAGGCTTTCTGAAGGTAAATAAAAACACTGCCCAGAGCAGCAGTAGTCTTTTCCGGAGACGATTTCAAGATGTATAAAGTGAGAAGTGAAGCTTAAGATCTCTTTTGTGCCTTATTAACTAACTCTGCCTTGAAACTATGAAGGAACGAAAATACCATATAAGTCACATATGAGGGTGATGGTGCTACAAAGATATAAATGAAGGGCTTACAATGTGCATTTTACTTAAGGGAGGGGCTGTATTTGTGTGTGAGTATGTTTGATGAATATATGTTACATAAACCAGCAAGAGTTGACTGGGATTGTCAGATGCTTCTTTTCGTGTTTCTGTTCTGATTGAAATTGTTTTTTTCCCTTACGATGCAGGAACACTGTGTATTTTAAAGCTGCAATCCATAACTTTTTTTTTGGTTAAAATAAACAAAAATCAGTTATTGGGCAAGTACATGACAGATCAGTGTTTTAAACAGTAAAGCTTATAATAATGATTAACGATTTCAGCTGTTGGGTCCAATTTCCTGGGAAATGTCAGTTTTCCTTCATTAGACTTTAACATAAGTGAAGAAAAGTATGTAAAACAATCTGCCGTTTTATGCTTTAAACAGAGATGGTGACAAAGAGGCAAAGGTTACAGATTGCAGTTTTAAATAGTTACTAGATTAAGTTCCTCCATCAAGTACACTGACAAATTTTGGCTAAATCTAAAAAAAATGCATTCTCGCATCCATGCAATTTGTGAAATGTATGGAACTCTGCAGAGTCTCTGGAAGTCTCTGGAAGACTGCAGAAGCTATACTGTGCAGTACATCTGTGTTAGGAAGCTATTCAAAAAGTGGCACATAGTGGCACATAGCCACACACAGTCCTGTGAGATTCACTAAGAACTTTGTGTGTATTTGATGGTTAACACTTTCTGCTAGCTTTCATAACTTTTATTATTAAGGTCATTATTTAGTGGATAATGTACCAGATAACCTGTCATTATATTTTATGCCCTCAGAGGGGTTTATTTGGCAATAAAGACCACCCGAATGTACATTATCTTGCTTATTACACGGCTACTTCCTAAATTAATAACCGCATGGACGCGAAAAGTAGATTTAAATTAAAAGTATTTAATTATCTTGCCAGTAGACACCACAGCGAGACAGAACACAAACGTACCTTTGTAGGAAACGCTGGTTTCTTGGATGAGCGATCAGTTGTACATCATTTGCAGAAATCGGGTATTCCAGAGAGCCATGTAATAACTAACATTGTTGTATTATATAATGCTTAACATATTATTAGATAATGGACAATTACTTTGTTACATGAGTTATGTCAGGAAACTTTCATTGCATGATCTATTCAGCATGAAATAATGGTTGTGATGAAGTATTACAGGTTCTGAACACTGAATTCTTCTGAATAATCATCTTGGTGTCATCTAAAGTTTTTCATCTGCTGTCTTTTACTTTAGGAATCACAACCCTGGTTTGTTGTACGACAAGGTTGTGAGTGTTTATTGTTGGTTTACTGCGAATCTGTTTGCTGGTTTGACTGATTCAGTTTTTTCTCACTTTTTTCCATTGTAGCAGCCAAGAGCTTGTTGAACAAAAAGGCAGATGTGAAGGTAAGAGATCTGTTGACCTTCTGACCTTGAAGCTTCTTAATAGCGTCACCACTTCTCAGTCTCTCTGTCTGTTTTATGTCTGATGTAGCTTTCAGTTCTAGTTAGATGAATTAAGAGTGTTTCCAGTACTGCATGTTTCATACACAAGTGCTTGCTGTCAGTTCACGTGTGTTTTGTGTATGTGTGTGTGTACAGAAGTGTGAAAGAGAGTCTACAGGTGTGACCACTGACTTCATCGCAGTGTCATCAGTAACAGAGCAAATTAAGTTACTGAACCTCATCCTAATGTTTAATGGTAGCTGAAACCTCATTTAGATTAGCTGAAATATTTAATAAACAAACACAACAGGTGGAGGATGTGCAGTATTTTGTGAATGATATGCCCTCAGATTCTGGGAATCTGTGTGGAACCCACAGAATTCTGTAGAATTATCATAATTCACAAACTTCTACACTTTTTGTTTGTTCCTTATGTTTTAAATTATTTAAATAAGAGGTAAAATAATGTTTATGCTGATAATAATGCACTTAACAGTAAGACTGTAGAAATTTCAGCTACTTTTAACATTGTTTCCCATATTTAAACACATTCCACTGATTTTCCAGTATATAACAAAAATGTTATACAGATTACACAATGCGCCTAGAAATGAGGATTTCACTAAATTTGCAGTAATAAGCACACGGCAGTATAACCGCACATCGTAACAAGCTCAGTCCGGTGGTGGAGACAGCGATACTCCTGAAAGAGGAGATGTAATGAGTTTTATTTCCGTCAGCGCCTGTGGGTGTGCAAGCGTTGTTAACGGGAATCATATAACCACCACGGCCATAATGCCATTGAGAAATCTACAGAATCTTCGGCAAGAGTCGGAGTAATTTGATTCATAAAGCAGAATCCTGAAATGAATAACATATTTTTTTTAACTCCGCTTCTCACTTAGGAGCCTATTTTGAGTGTTCACAGACACCCGCGTGTCCCACGCGTTCCCGGCTACCTGTTTGTACTTTGCCATCACCCCACAATCCACCTCTGTGACTCACACCTGCTAAACCAGTGTGCATGAGCGTGTGTGTGCGCGTGTTTGAGCTGAGAAATAGTTCAGCAGGG
This sequence comes from Chromobotia macracanthus, assembly GCA_036877525.1. Classification (NCBI taxonomy): domain Eukaryota; kingdom Metazoa; phylum Chordata; class Actinopteri; order Cypriniformes; family Botiidae; genus Chromobotia; species Chromobotia macracanthus. The sequence continues at coordinate 9,906,366 of JAZGTH010000058.1, read as the reverse complement.
AATGTGACTCTGATTCCAAGAATAGCCGTGTGTCTGAAACCCTGGAAACTCTTGAGACGAAAATAGCAGCGCAGCACTCCTCTCATCACCTAGCAACAGGCTCCCCCACGTCCTCCAACCATTTTAAAAGCTTTTTCTTCTTCTGCCCTTTTACGATTACTCTTCTTTCTCCTTTTTCACCTTTTCCGCTCTGTCTCAATAGCCGAGTATCACGCTGCTCTTTTATTAGTTACTGTCGCTGTTTTTCAAATTAAACGAATTTGACTTCCTCACTATGTGCCTGAGTCTTCGCTGTGGTGCGGATTATGTAATTCTGCTTTACAATCGGTGGCGTTTTGTTCAGCATTTGCGTTCGTTGGACGTTATGCTGCAAAGCGCTTCTGAGAACATTGTGTACTTAATATAACCAGATCTTGGCTGCCGTTTTAGGACAAAAAATGTCACTGATCTGCAGTCTGTGCTCACGTTCTCTGTCAGCAGCATCCCAGCTTCTCCTTACGCATCATTCCTACTTCATGTCACTGTTTAACTCTGTTTAGCTGGTTTAGGACCAGTAACTATCATGTGGCACGAACAACTGATCTCGGATCAGTGATTTCACTGATAATTTATTTCAGCTTTTCTTTTGCTAGTAGCATGTGTCTCTCTTTCCCTTTGTCCGCACTTTCCCTGTTTCATCCCAGATGCCTCTTTACTTGATCTCACTTCCCTACCTTGCTTGTCTTGCTTGATTGACAGATTTCCTTTTTCATAGAAGGACCTTTAAATCAACATATTGTCCTGCTAGCAATTCTTTCTCTGAACCCGAACATTCCTGTTTCCCAGACTTCCTCTTCCTCAAAGCCTCATCTTTTACTGTATACACAATCTTTGACTGTATACAGACAGCTCCGAGTGTATTTGTGACATCCTTTGACTTTTCCCACAGATAAACACGGTTATCAAACAAACCAGTGGCCATTTTTTCACCATTTGTATCCCTCTCACTTTCTCTTCCTCTCGTTCTCTCTGTAGAAGCGGAAGTCCAGCTCTACCATTCAGTACATGGTGAGAATCTTGTTCCATTTGCACTGTTATATATTTCCTTCGTCCTTCTACACTCGTACCCACACTGATTGCCAACACCTTTTCTGAAACTCCTCTATCAGATCCAACATTCTGTTGGACCCATAATGAAATGATGGCTGGTACAAACAAAAAACTAATGAAATACCCTCAAAGGTTTTTAAATGTTAAAATGTTTAGCTTGATTTTTTTTTTTGCTGTTGTTGGTCATCATATCTTGGTGTCCCACCTTGTAATTTAGTATTTCCTAATCACTTTCTTATCTTCTGGCTGTTCCTTACCTGGTGTCAATATTTGTGACCATTTCCTACGGACACCACACGCTTCCCGGGTTTATTCTGCATGCGGTATGTTGCTTGAACACAGTTCGCTCCACAAGCTTTCTAAACAAGGTTTAGGAGAGAATCTCTCCATACGCAGGTGGACAGTGGAATAGACATGCAGAATAACCCTCTCCTTTGTATATTTTCTTGCGTTGGAAGTTGCAAATTCAAGTGTCGGAAGATCATATTTATGCTAGCCCAGACATTCCTAGTGTCCAACTGCATCGAACTCTCAATTCTGTTTGCTTCCTCCCTTATGATGCCCAGTACGACATTTTTCCAGATGGAGTCCATGTCCCTGGCCTCCGTGAGTCGGTTCAACCATGGATGACCTCAATGGGTTCCCTTCGTCACAGGGCCCAGGACAACAATCTGGGCCTGATGGGCCTGTTTACGTGGGTAGAATCGGACTTCCAGGAAGATCCCAGACAATCTGGGATGACATTTTCAGAGTATTTAACGATGGCTAAACTTGAAGTGGTCCATTGATGTGTTTGAATGTGTGTCTATAGCTCCAGAGTCACTTGATGTGTTTGTGTGCGTTATATACTGCATGTTTCACCCATTTATTTGTTTTGCCGATGTTTTATGAGAACTAAATTTCCTCTGTATGTAATGTGGCTAATTTGTATAATGAATTAATTGTCTAATTGGTAAAAAGCATTTAATGCTCTTCGGTAGTGACCCTTTCCCTTTACTGTTTATCATGTAAATAAGCAGTGGGCAGTACATCATTTATCTCTTAAAATAGAGTAACTGATGTGTGTGTACGCATGTGTGTGCGCGTTTCTGCATGTTCCCACTAGTAATACCAGTCAATTTTGACCTTGTGGGGACATTTCATTGTTCCCTATGAGAAAATAAGCTTATAAATCATACAGGATGATCTATTTTGAAAACCGAAATAAACGGAAAGTTGTATGTGAGGGTTAGGTTTAGGGGTATGGTTAGTGTAGGGTGACAGACTATATAGTTTGTACAATATAAAAACCATTATGCCTATGGAATGTTCCCATAAATCATGAAACCTTAACACAATGTTTGTGTGTGTGTTTGTCAGTATATATATCAGTCTCTCCCTCATACCTCCTTAACCGAACCTTTTCTTAACTGAATGTGTGTTATGTTTCCCTGCACAGCCCCAGACAAACAGCACCAAAAACAGCATAGTCACCAGCCCTAAAGGAAACGTCCCCTCTCCTGCACTGGTATTTACCTCTCTGCATCCTTTTCTCCTCTGACACGCCCTCATCCCCTCTTTCTTTCATTGTGCCTGCGTCCCTTTGAATCTTCAGTTTCTCTTTGTGGTTCTGTGTTTGTGTGGGGTGTGTGTTAAAGCCAGTCTCAATGATCATGGTTTCATTTTTTTTATTGCACATTGGCAATAAAATATTTTTCAGAACCTGTTGCAAAGTAATAGTAAATAAAGTGGGACTGTAAACACCTATATATAACACAGAGCAGAAGATGTGTTTACAGTGTCTATAAGTGTAAAATCTATTGTGTGTGTGTGTATATATTTATATATATTAGACATATAGATATATGAGATATATACATACACATACACATTCATATATATTTCTATTAAATTGTGTGTTCACAGACTCACTGTCATTCTGGTCAGGAGCTGTTTTCTTGATTGTATGATGTCAGGTTGCCTTTCAGTGTGTGTTTTGGTTGGTGGATCATACATGTTGTTTAATACCTGAGGTTGGCAGGAAAGCTATGTTTAATCTCTTAATAAAACAGTATGTCGGGATGCTCGAGTGGGGCTGATGAGATTATTCAATGTTTAATGTCATCAGTGGAGTGAGTGAGGTAGAGCGATCTCTGTCTGTCGCTGAGGGAAAATTCTGCAGACTTTGTGAACTGTGTCAGCTCAGTTCAGCACAGTGGTGGAATAAATCCTTACCATTAAAGAGACCGTTCGCCCGAATATGAAAATTCTCTCATCATTTATCTATTTTTTATTATTGTTTTTTTAAAGGATGTGTACCCACTGTTAGTTTTGTTTTTAATTCACTGGGGACTGAGGTTGTCAGTGGAAAACATTTGCCGGAAAGTCTCCTTTTGTGTTATATGGAAGAACGAAAGTTACACAGGTTTGGAACAACATGAGGGTGAGCTTGAATAACAGATTATTAGGTGAACTGTACCTTTAAGAAAGGAAGTTCCTAATGGAAACATGACAGATGTTCCAGTGTATACAGTTAATGCAACACGTGAATATTCATTCTATTATAAACGCTAATATACATCCAAATATTTTCACATCCCTTAGTTACCCTGTAATGCTGTCTGTGTGTGCAGTTGTGTCCAGCTGAAGTGTAGCGTGTTTTGTGGTGCAGATATAGTTACCCAACCTTGACATGTAGTGAGGAAGTGTTTATGATCAGTAAAGACTCGAGCCTTAGTGCTTTGTTTCATAGTTTCCCCCCAGTTTTACTAATAACGTGCAGCATTTGTAGCTTGTTCTTATAGCACACACCCGTCAACTTGTCATTTACACACACACACACACATATATATTATATATAGGCCATATAGGCTGTATAGCAGCATAACAACTTGACACTTTAATATAAAATTCAGAAAGGCAGTCATAGATTGGTGTTCAGCAGACATTTTACAACAAATTCTTCAGAAGTGACTCTGTCAAAATTTAGCGTGTAACTTATTCTTTTAATTAAAGCTTGAACCAGAATACTGATAAACCACTTACTAAACAAAAATAAATTGCTTAGTAAATCAGCTTTTCCTTCATTTGTTACAATGTACGATTACAGATCCATCACAAAATCGTTTAAGTTTGTTATTGCTTGCAACACTTTCATATGTAGACACTGTATGCTCGTCATCGTAACATCAGCTGCCTGTTGCACAGGGCAACGGTTGTCATGGCGATGAATGCTTCATAATGATGGACTGCAGGCAGCTGATTGGACAGTGAGGGAATGTCACTTCCTGCAAGAAAAACTGGCATTACGGATCGAGGCGATCTGATGTGCATCTAACTAGCGGGTTTCCGGGGTTGACGCATACACAAAGGAGACAAAACAAAACAGACACACAATTGCAACGTGATACGAACCGCAGTAGTTCAGATCCGCATTGACTTTCTGTGCATGAATTGATGAATTTGTTCTTTTAGAGTGGGTTTTGAAATATAAGAGCATCCAGATTATAAACCGCAGTAATTGATTTCTAAACTGGAGGGAGAAGCTGTCTGCTGTTGATCCTGTTTTTTGTTTCTGGTGATATGTAGTTTGATTATTTCGTATTGGGTTGGCGATCACAAACACCCATCCACCCACACACGTTTCTCTCTGTTTTTCTTTTCTCTCCTCACGTTTTTCACCTCCCTTTCCCCGTTGCTTCGTAGGAGGCGCAGACCACTGTCATCCATAATGCAGTGGATGGGATTAAGGTACCCCCCCTTCCCACCATCATCTCTGTTTGATCTGCATCCCACAACACATCATATGGCTACAGACTAGGACATCATCCGAGCGTGTCTGTGTTTAATATTTTGCATGTCATTTGGTGAATACTATTATAAACTCTACTGTACTGTTAACTGTTAACAGGTTTGGCCTTTTACCTAAACAAAACATGCAAATGAGTTTTCATGTTTCTGTAACGCATTACTTTGTTTCAAAGAATCTTGTGTAGTATTAATCCATAGACTGACTTACTGTCTGTTTAATAGTCATTTTATTAACCATCCGGATGATGGGAAATGACACTCGACACATCAGATGTTTGCAGCATGAGTCTGTAGAGCAACAGGTGGTCATGATAAGAATATTAAACCTGCTGTATCAAGTCTTCACAGCGAGACGCAGAGACCTCTTGCGATGGGAATTGAAAGTGCAGCTGCTGAAACAGCAGTGTATTGTAAAACACATTCACAAGTTGTTTTCCACTTCAGCAATATTGAGTTTGAGCTGGAGCTTTGAAAACGTGTCAGGCCAACAATGGTATCATTTTTGCAGTTTCATTTACGGAAATAAGGCGCTTCACCTTTGAAAATAAAATGTGGAATAGAAAATAAATTGTGACCCGTGCTGGCAAAATGAGTTGCAATGTACACAGATTAATTACAAGAGTTTTGGTCTTTTGATTTGAGGTTTAAAAAATTAGTTCATGAAGCCCTCGTCTAGTGATACAAATGCTCTAAATAGCAGTGAAGCATCTAAAATCATCTTTATTTGTACCTTTTCTGAACCTTGAACCTTCCTAAAGCTTTCCTTTGTTTTAATGCTGTCTTCTTAATGAATGGTGCTTTAGACATGTGTAGCTCATTCATTTTTTCCCAACAAATGCTAACAAATCATACATCATTTTTATGGAGAATGTGAAAAAAGCAAGAAGTCTTTACGAAAATTTGCTCATTGTGACTCGTTTTGCCAGGACAGGAATCAGAATCACCTGAAGTATGACTTCATTTTATACAGAAAGAAATACGTTAACAATGTGCTGAACTGAGGACCTCTAAAAGCGGTAAGCCTTTTAGAAAAGATTAAACTGTACCAGCTATACAGAGGCAGGAGGGTGTAAAATCAAACAAGGTCAACAGACAATGACGTTACGTGTCCCCATAGAAATAGTTTGAGTTTCTCACCAGGGTGAAAGTCTAGATCTGGACCAGAACGTTCTAGATCTGCCAGTCCTATTCTTTGCAAATCCTTAAAGTCAGGATAGGTGAGTTTTTTTCCAGAAACATTTTTGTTATGCTGGTTGAAAGTCTCTTCACATCCTGATAACAGTCACTAAGTAAAGGTGGTCAAAATATATTTAAATATCTTGTGTGGAAGGTGCAGGAGCGAGCGTTCATCCAATCATTGCATTCGGTCTGAATGTCATGATAAGATGTTCTACATGCCTGTCGGACTGTGTTTACATCACGTTCATGCGTACTGGAGGAGGCGTGGCTTTGGAGGGCGCTCTGAACAGGGGGCGGGATCTCATGCTTTCGACGCTAGCTTGCTATTGCTAGCCTTTAATCTCCACACAGAAAATGAGCTATTAGACTCATGGGAAGCTGAGAAGCTGTCCACGTCTTTACGCTCCACATCTGACAATGTCTTTGTACAAGTGTAATAAGGTCTGTAGCTCGCTGTAGTTGCGCTCAGTGTAGCTGAAGAAATGAGAGAATAAAAACCTTGTCAGGAGCACCTAATAATATCGCCCCACATACCGATGGCCTATTTACAGCACGAGCTGGTGTCCTGGGTGATCGCTACGGTTACGTCGTGACAGGTGCTCTGTTCCGTTTTCCAGGTTACTATAGCCGCCGCCTCCTCCTCATTTCTCATAGAAACATCATTCTGTGTAGTACTGCTCAATTAGGTAATAAGGTACGAACAGCTGGACTGTATATGTGCCTGCATTATATTTAGCTATGACTGTGTTTACAATTGCTTTTTAAAAATGGCAACCTAGCAAAAATATTACAGATTGTGTAGTTCAAACTACACAAACATGCAATTTGGTTTAATTATTTGTAAATAAGATGATAATTCTCTGTTGACCAATCAGCATCTAGCCCCACCCTCCAGGCTCAGAAAGGCCTGTCAAAAGTCAATAATTCATAAAATAAGATGCAAAATAAATAAACATTCGGTATGCTGTGATGACCTCTGGAAGCAAGAAATGTCTCTCTTTGTATTACTCTGCTGTTATGTACCCGTGCCGACTGTGGAAGCATTTGCTGTTTATTTCTCTGAACGATGTCCTCATCTCCAAATATCAACATAGGATATTGGAAAACTGGGAAGGTGTGTTCAGCCCATAACATAAATATATTCCCTGTGGGGTGTTTCTATATGATCGGGACTCTGACAGATATAACAAGTGTGTTTTAACTGTGTTGTTGACATCGCTTTGCTTCAGTGAATAGTTAATTGTGTGTGTGATCCCAGAGCTCTGCTGTTGAGATGTTAATTTATGGTGTTTGTGTGTGTGTGTGTGTAGGACTTTGGCATTAGTCAGTGTTCTTTAAACATGTTAATGCATTGCTTGACTGTGGTCTATGTCTCATTATCTCAGGAGTCGTCAGACAGCAGTAATGCCACAGTGGAGGACGAGGAAATGAAAGGTAAGAATCAATAATCCATCTGCCACCTTCAGCTCAATGTACAGCATTCACGCAAACACTACAGCCCTGCAGCACAAAATACAGCTAATGGTTCATGACCGGTGGGCGGAGACCGGAAAATAGATGTGGTCTGATTGGATCGAAGAAGAAAACAAATGCTACGTGCAAATTTAAAATGGAACTTATGATAAGTCATTTCATATATCATATCATATAATCATGGATTTAGAATAACAAAAAATATATACAAATGTGTTTTAATTGCATTAGATGAGTATGCCTTTTCAGCCTATGTATGTCATATCATGATGTTAAGTGTATTTGTAGTAAACTATTTTTGTAGTGTGTTGGGTCTCCACTTGAAGTCCGATGTACAATTAGGGCTCTAAAGCACTACCAGATGAGAACCAAGGCTGTAAACTCTCATGAATTCACACTTTAGTCTGTTAAGCTGTTAAGCAGAGGAATTGACTGTAGGGTTTCAGGTTAAACTTGTTCTGTGCCCATCAGGACTCAGAAACTGTGTTCTGAGTTGGTGTTTCTTATGAGCTCTGTGTCTGTTTCTCTGGCCCAGAACATGGAAAGGGCACCTTGTGCTATAATTAACCCCAGTGGGAACCAGAGACCCTGGCTATTTGAGAGTGTGTGTGTGTGTGTGTGTGTGTGTGTGTGTGTGTGTGTGTGTGTGTGTGTGTGTGTGTGTGTGTGTGTGTGTGTGTGTGTGTGTGTGTGTGTGTGTGTGTGTGAGGATACACTGGTTGCCAAATTTCTGGGCAGACGCAGGCATGACAGGAGCGTGATGTCGTCTTGTGGCGATCACACAAAAGGGTCGGTGAGACGTGTGTGTGCGTTTGTGTTATTTTCAGGTGGTGTTATGAAATATATGGCCGCCTGTGAAATAGTTGCGATGAATTATTGTGACGCAGCTGCAGCAGATTCGTTTTGTAACTGACAGTGTGGTGTGTTGAGAAACACTTGTTTGAACAGAAGTTTTGTGTACAGTAAAGACTGTGTTATTCTGTAATCCCAGTAATAAAAGTTCACACTGTAGAGCTTAGTTTGAACTTTCGATGTGTGTTTTTGAAGCTTTTTATGGACGTAGTGCTGTTTATTTTAGATAGTAGTACTGATCTGATCTCATTTTGTAATGTTGTGATTCGTTTCGTTGATTTGTTTAATGGCATTCTGTTCCTTATAGTGAGTGTTCTGTTAAAGTCTGTCTATTGTCTATATCTTTTGCTCGATATCTACATTTAGTAAAACCACAGTTTTCTTACACCACAATATAACAGAGGAGCGTGTTGTATACTTTTACAATATGGCCTTCAAAACGTAAAGAAAAAATGACCCGTGTAAACAAAAGTTATACTTTACATGAAGATTTCTAGGCATCTGGCTTTTGCAGGAATTTGTAAGAGTTGTGAATGGCTGAACTTTGTTGATGTGACCCATGCTTTCTGTCTCTCATCTCTCTGTGTGGTATTTGGGGGGCGTGTCACAGGAAAGGTTGTACATAACAGTTCAGTTCAGTCTAACCAGCCTGACCCCGCCCACAAACCTCCAGGCCCCTCCCCTGCTGTGTTCAGTAAGTGCATTTTACCTGCTATGTCATAAAGTTCATTGTGTGTGCATGTTCATGATATAGATCAGCGCTGTGTACCGGAAACCCTCAAGTTTCAATGACTAAATAACTGTTGATAAGAGCGCTATTACAGCTGCAATCCACAACTTTTGCCATCTCTGTTTGAAACATAAAACTGTGATTTTACCCGTCATATCAAATTATAAATAATTATTATAAACTTTACGTTGTGAAAAAAGTTACAGATTATGGCTTTAATGAAAATTGCAGTCATAAATCTCAGTGAGACCACAAGAGTGAATATTACTTTTTTCTTATAGGTAAAATACATTATTATTTTTAACCAAAACTAAATATTGCCGTTTCTCGGGTCCCACTCCTAGCAGTTGTATATATTTGTTTAACCACCCACATTTATTTAGTATCACCAGTCAGCTGAGAGCTATCACTGTTAGTGTTACCCCATCTCCTAATTTCTCTGTTATTTCTGTCCTGCTTGATTCTGGACCCACAGCTGCCACTAAGTTCACTGATCTACTGGGTGCGGTTTGCCGGGGCCCGGGGCCCTCACCTGATAGTGAGGGGGGAAACACACTCACTCCAGCTGTTTCTGCCCCCTCCACTCCCCAGACCCCCAACATTCCCACACAGAGTAAGTCCTTAAAGGACCAGTTAAAAATTAAAACACTTTTCCAGGAACAATTTTTGTTACACTGGTTAAAATTGAACACGAGTTAACATGAAACTGTATATACGACCCTTTTTACCTCTGATGTATTTACAATTGATCAAGCAATTTCTTCTGTCTCTCTTATCTTCGCAATTATCGCCAAACCCCAGTGTCACGTTTGACAGATCTAGTGGGCAATGTGCGCAGAAGTTCTGCTCCCCAGACTGACAGTGAGCCACCGCCCCCTAGCAGACCCCCAACTGCCCCTGCTTCTATATCTGCCCCATCCCACCCCTCCCCTTTCCCTTCCCACCCCTCCTCCATCCCCCCGGCATCAGCACATTGTGAGTACAGTATGTGGTGCTAGCGTCTCTGCTGGCGTTTGCTGTACAGCAGCGTGAAGTTTTTGGTGGGTGTGATTTGTTGAAGGGCAGCAGTTTTGCTGCTGGACTAACATACATACAGTGTGCAGGGCTCAACAATGAGGATGAACCGGGAGTGTTTTTTTTGTCTGTAAAACTGTAATTTGACCAAAGGCAGGCAGTATTGTTGCTACAACCTGTTTGTAGATCATGTGCTTTTGCAAATTTAAACATTTGGTTTTCCAGAATGTGTAGATTGTGTTTGCAAAATTTTCCAATTTATTTTAATTTAGCAAGAATGACATAAGTGAGAATGTGCACATTTTTTAATTTAGCAGATTTTCAAATGAAAGAGCATTTAACATTTTTTCTAAAAAGCCAACATTAAGCGTAGTCCACACAGCTGTCCACAAGGAATGTGAAAAAAGTGTTGAAGATCGACTGAGGACAGCTGAGCAGTTCAGTAGAGTTAGTCAAGTTCCCTGTAAAATGTTGCTATAAATATATAAAAATAATAAAGTTATATAACAATAACCCAAATATTCTTGTTGTTGAGCCTTGAGTGTGGATTTATTAAGAAGTATGACTTAACTAAGAATCTGATGTTTTTGAATTGTGATGCTTGTAATTGGCTTGTATTGTAACCATCAGTTACATGAGATGTGGCATTTACAGTCCTGTGACTAAAAGCTGCAAATGAACTTATCCTCAAGTTTAGCACTAGTGTGTGTGTGTGCGTGTGCGTGTGCGTGTGTGTGCGTGTGTGTGCATGTGTGTGCGTGTGTGTGCGTGTGTGTGTGTGTGTAGTGTAGGTGGCTGAAATTTGTTTGGGTGGATGTTCCGACAACCTGTTTTTAATTTCCGCGCTCCTGCCTTGTTTAATGCTGAAGCTTGTGTGAATCGTAAATCGACATGAACGCTCATATATATCTGCACTCCGTGTTAAAAATTTGCTTACCATATATGGACTTCCTGTATGGGAGGGGTTTATTAAGTCAGTTCCTGTTAACACTGGCTTTTCTTCATTTACAGCACGCAAACAGGAGATAATCAAACTCACCGAACAGCTTATTGAGGCCATCAACAACGGTGACTTTGAAGCCTACGCGTAAGTGTGTGTGTGTGTGTGTGTGTGTGTGTGTGTGTGTGTGTGTGTGTGCTCAGTTTTTTTTATTTTAGCCGCTGTGGACAGTAAATACAACCCATGATACTAAAAGTCTAAATTCTTTCCAGTAAAATCTGTGACCCTGGACTCACGTGCTTTGAGCCGGAAGCCTTGGGAAATTTGGTGGAAGGGATGGACTTCCACAGATTCTACTTTGAGAACTGTAAGCAGGGTTGAAATACAGTTTAGTTAAAACTGTTAGCTAGGGATAGCCCAGCTAATAATTATAGGTTGTAAAAATGTTTCCCCAACGTTTCCAGTAATAAAAATGTGATTTTTAAAAGTTCTAGAAAGGTTCAGTTTTTAAGACATTGTATTAACATTACTGTTTAGTTATTAGAACATTATTCAAACTTATAATTCTGTAACATTTTCAACTAAGAATTTAAGAATAACGGTTTTGATATGATATATGACATTAAAATAAGCTTTACTGATGTAACTGCAAGAACATTTTCTGATAACTTTGAGAGAACCTTTATAGAACATTAGCCATTGTTCTGAGAATGTTCCCTGTTAGCTGATAGGTCACCCAGAATAGAAAATTCTTCCATTTATTCACCCTCATGTCATTCTAAACCTTTTGCTTCTGAGGAACACAAAAGAAGATATTTTGAAGTATGTTGGTTACTGAACAACAGTGGCACCCATTGACATCCACTGTATGGACACAAAGCCTCTTTAACGTTTCTCAAAATATCTTCTTTTGTGTTCCACGGTATGGAATGACATGAAGGTAAATGATAAAAAAATTATCATTTTGGGGTGAACTATCCCATTACATGCTGTTGAATCTTTACCTGGAGCACTGATGCATATTGTTAAGATCTTTATTATGTTTGTTTTATTATTTTGCTTGGATGTTAACGATTGTAAATTTTACTGTCACGTTCTGGTACAGTGCTGGCAAAAAACAGTAAACCAATCCACACCACCATCCTCAATCCTCACGTGCACCTGATTGGAGAGGACGCCGCCTGCATCGCCTACATCCGCCTTACACAATATGTGGATGGGCAGGGCCGGCCGCGCAGCAGTCAGTCAGAAGAGACGAGGGTGTGGCACCGTCGGGACGCCAAATGGCAGAATGTCCATTTCCACTGTTCAGGAGCTCCAGCCGCTCCTTTACAGTGAAGGTACGTCCTTTCATTAGGGTTATGTAATATCATTTATTATTAACTTTTAAAATGAAAATACTAAGTTAAAACTAGTTAAGCCGTCTTCCACAGCCTATCTTTATTAAAATGTATTCTAAGCCCTCAGAGTGGTCTCCAAAGTCACGCTTCCTCCAACACACGAACGCATATGGTTCGGACCGAATGCAATAATTGGACCAACATTTTATGGTCCTGGGCCTTCCACAGAAGAGATCAAATTTATTTAGACCGCTTAGTGATTGCTATCAGAATGTGAAGAGACTTTCAACCAGCATAACACAACATTTTTCAGGAAAAAATCACCCACTTTTGTTTTGCTGAACAAGAAATGGCTAACCATGTTTTTTTCACAGGTTGGGCTCATTGTAGCCATCTAACAAGAGTGCCCAGCCAGATTCGGAGAGTGTGAGAGAAAGATGGAGAGAGGGAGGGGGAGAGATAGAGAGAGGGATAAAGGAAAGCGAGTCCAATGGTGGGGGGCTGTGAGTCTATAGTGCCCCACCTGCCCACGCTGGGCCCAGCCCCCTCACCTGTCAACATCACCAACCAATCACATCTGTGCGTGGTTCTCCGTTCCGCCGCCCCATCAGCTTTGCCCCTCCCTCTCAAACACCCTCCCTGTATCTTTCCACTTGTGCCGAGACTCCCCCATTGTGCACATGTGCTGTTGAGTTGGACAGTCTTTGATTATTAAGGATGTAAAAGCCTCAGCAATTCGTCTGTGAAACGCTTTCCGTCGCACCTTCCCAGTGTGAATAGCAGCCTTTGTTACGCTGATTCACCATCCTCACATTGTGTAGATTTTCGATATTGTTATTATTATCATTATTATGATTAATATTGTTATTAGTATTGTTACTAGTATTAATACAAAAACAACTGTATGTGTCACTTGTACCATTCATTTTCTGGATGCCAATGGATTTTAATTAATGTAAGACTTTTTTCTGGACATTTTTGGACAGCATGATTCATTCATGTACATTCATGTTCGTGTGCTGCTCATTCATGTACAGGCCTTTTGTCATTCATAGTTGAAGCTCAAGCTCACGTTCAACAAATGTGTCTGTCCATGTGTGTGCCGACGTTTGTGGACATACATTGTCTGTGTGAAAATTCGGGGCAGAGCCTGATCTAGAACGTTTGGGGTCTTCCACTTTTTGTTCTGTCACTATTTCTCATATCAGTAGAACGGATTTGGAATAACTGAGGAGGTTCCGTTCATCTGGCATGTTCCTGGATTTTGTTAAACTGGATTAACAATTCCTGGTTCTTTGTGAAAGCCACAAGCATTTTTTACTTATTAGTGTGAGTTCAGATCTTCAGTGACAGACTATGAGGTTAGTATTAGTTGTTAGTTAGCATTGCGATTTTTAGAAACAAAAAATGTATTTGTTATTTCTTCAGCTGAGCCATCAGATAGATGTGTTAGGAAAGCTACCATGCAGATTATCAATGCCAATGTACCAGATAACGTCCTCATTGTTGTTTTGTAGGACTCCAAAGTTTGTGTACGGAAAAAGGCGGACATCCAGTGACATTAGTTAAGGAAATGAATCTCTGCAATAGTTCTCATTTGTAGTTACGTTGTAGGCCTCGAGTTACTGGAGACCATTAAAGTTAGTTGTAGGAATTTGAGAATTTGATAAAGTACATCTGGTTTTCCAAAAGATTTTGTTGGTTTTTAGGTGAAAGTTACGTACTTACGCTCTTGAGTTTTTTGCTTCTATAAAACGAATTTATATTTCACGCCATGGTGTTGAATGTTATCAATATTACTCTTTGTATTTTGGAGAGTTTATATATTTTTGTTTTTCATCAGTGTGGGAGAGTGCGTGATTTTACATGAAGAGAATTTGTTACCCTGGATAATTTTAAAAGTGTATTTACACTTTCGATGGGCAAAGTGCAAGGTCTTTAACAATCTTTAGTAGAATGATGTGAAGAGATTTGTATTCGAAATGGGTAGCAATAGTTTTGTATTTGGGGAGATGCAAGAAATAGTTTAATGAAGGGAGCTTTTATACATCACACCTCATGCAACTTTTCGCAGATTTATGTGTACCTTTAAAGAGATGAAGTTCATCATTCTGATGTTGTGTGATGTCATATTGTATTGACCTTGGTTGGATGATCCAGGAGACACGTATACCATTTGTCCTCAGGTTGTATTTATTTATTTGATTATTTTAACAACTTCTTACGTGCTTCTTAATTTCATTTCTGTTTTGTTTGTACACTCGGCCTCATCTTTGTACACTCACTAGCTTTAAGCCATATCATATCAGTGATGACTACTGATTTTGTATTATTATTATTATTATTATTATTATTATTATTATTATTTGAAAGAAACTGTCTAAAGAATTCGTCTACATCACCTTCGTAATATCTCAAACCATGTGACCCCATGAGACACGTGGACATGTTCAACTGCTCCAGCGACAGTCGTGTTTTGTTCATGGATGTTTCGTCTTAATGTTTCGTCCGAGACGAAAAGTGATGCAAGACTTCACGTGTTTATAAGTGATCGAAGTTCCACACCTGTCCACTCACTAAAAAGCAGACAAACAAAACAACTGCATGTTTAAAGTGTACCGTTCTCTGTGTGTTTAGCAATGAAAATAAACCTGTTATGAGTGGAAGTGGCATCACCATTAAAACAGGTCACAGTGTGCTGAAATTGCAGTTTATTTGCAGTTCAGCTGGAATCTCTTTGCATGACAGTCACTTGAACACTAAGTTTGGTGTTTGATTTTTTTTTTTATTGAATGCTGGTCTACTTAAACCTTTCTCTTATCTATTTTACCAGCTTTAAGTGCATATAATATTTTTTGTCCCGAAATGATGCTGACAATGGCGGTGTACATGACGAAGATTATAGCTGTGACAACGTGGATGATATTAAGACTATGGAAATGGTGATATTTCTACGGCATGCTTTTGTATTAAGCTCTCTGTTGTCCATGCAGGGTGACTTATATTTATATTAACAACTATAAGAATATTCATTGGTATGAGACTGCTTGACTTCAGAGAAGCACTGGCAATATTAGATAAATATGCATGGGATAGCTAACTTTTCAAAATCAATTTAAACGAAATCCATTCGTCTGCTGTCAGCTGTGACATCATACAGCTTCGCAAATGCTCACAACATCTGGATGCCCATAAAAATTGTGCGTTTTTCCAGCTGTTACACTCAAAGCACTCAGGTTGCTCGTAACGTTTTGAACTAAGCAGACAACAGATGCAAAAATCCACCGTAATTCCACCTGCACCTACAGCGGCATCTGTTTTAATCGCAGGACTGTTTTCGTTCATCGCTCTAATGGAACCAGTACTGAATAGTTTCTCTGAAGTTGAGTCTTCTCACAGTAGCCCTCTTAGTTTTGTTTTTCTGTATAAGATAATATTCTCTTTGATTTCTGATGATTCTTACTCTTGTTGTTGCTCTGTTCTCAAACATGCTCTGTGTATTCCCTGACTTAAGCAAATGTGTTTAGAAGTTATAAATAAATGAGATGATTTAAATACTGAAGAATCTTCTGCATCTTCTTTTTTTCAAATTGAAATCAGTATGTTGTAAGGGCTTCTCATGATCATAACCAGCCTGGACATATCATGGAGTAGGCCTGAAAAGTCATGGAAATCACACACGTACATATTTCTACTTCTGTAGAGTATGTACATACTAAATTTTAGGAAACAATAACCATTGTTTGCTTGAAACCAGTTACAAGACTTTGTCAACTTGTGCTGCTAGGTTTGTGCACCATTAGGCTTTAATTTGCTTTGCATTTATAAATAGCCGCCCAATCTTTTTGAAGTTATATATTGACTTTTCCTATACAGTATTCAGTGCAATTTAACTTTAGCTGAAGGTTTGACATCTTATGCAAGAGAAACATTCAATGAGACACATTCAATAAGAATTACTTTGACTGTATGATCTCTTCATATATGAAGATGTTACTAAAAACTGTACACAAGGCCAAGACTCACCAGTGATGAGAACTGTTCTCCATCTAATCTCTCACATTCATGCAGAACCTCCGTCTCATCCATTTTAATATCAGAAAGCACAAAAGTGCGTTTAATACACGTTAGAAAAGCATTAAAGGTGGCTACATTTACACAACGTAATATGACATTAAGCTTGTCTTTAGTAGACATCTGCTCACAACCCCATTAACTTCAGTGCTAGTGTTGTAACATGTGTGCCGGTAGGGGGCAGAAGAGTGCTTCATTAAAAACACACACATGGACCAGAGGACAGCACTTTCTGAAAGTCTTCAGTTGTGTACTTAATGTAACTGTGATAGTTATAAACCTTCTTGATGGGAAGGATGATGCATTTGTGGATTGTCTTATGATTGTCTCATATCCGCTGATGTCATGGACTGAAGATAATGTAAGATAAGGAGCTGTTGTGGATATTTGATCAATGGACTGCTATGTGACTTTAAAAACGTCTTTGCAAGTTGTTGTCCTAGTTTAAATCCATAAATCTCTCTCTCTCTCTCTCTCTCTCTCTCTCTCTCTGTCTTTCTCTCTGTCTGTCTCTGTCTCTCTCTCTGTCTGTCTCTGTCTCTCTCTCTCTCTGTCTTTCTCTCTGTCTCTGTCTCTCTCTCTGTCTTTCTGTCTGTCTCTGTCTCTCTCTCTCTCTCTCTGTCTTTCTCTCTGTCTCTCTCTCTCTCTGTCTTTCTCTCTGTCTCTCTCTCTCTCTGTCTTTCTCTCTGTCTTTCTCTCTCTCTCTCTCTCTCTCTGTCTCTCTCTCTCTCTCTGTCTTTCTGTCTGTCTCTGTCTCTCTCTCTCTCTCTGTCTTTCTCTCTTTCTTCTTCTCTCTCTTCTTTCTCTCTCTGTTTTTCTCTCTGTCTCTCTCTCTGTCTTTCTCTCTGTCTCTCTCTCTCTGTCTTTCTCTGTCTTTCTCTCTCTCTGTCTTTCTCTCTCTCTGTCTTTCTCTCTCTCTGTCTTTCTCTCTCTCTGTCTTTCTCTCTCTGTCTTTCTCTCTGTCTCTCTCTCTCTCTCTGTTATCTGTTATTTTGTTTCTGCCTGTCTAAAGTCTTGTTGTTTCAAATTAGAGCTGTCATAATGACAGATGTCACACACTTTAAATGCTTTAAAAGGGAGCAAGTGGAGGGCACCTTAGTCGTTTCCTGCTGGCATTGAGAATCGAACCTGCGACCTTTGGATTACAAGGATAACCATTAGTCCATGCCTGTCCAGTTTGACATTCTGTTAATCTCTGTCAAACCCTGTCCATTAAAAATATGACAGCAAACCTGAACTTTTTTTGTTTGTTTGCAGAGAATATTCGGGTCTGATTTCACATGACATCGATTTCAATGATACCTGTCAGTTAGTGGTGACATTTTATGTGTAGTGTATGAAAACCACACCCAACACTGAAGCTGTGATTCAGCATGACAGAAACATCTCTGTCGCTCATTTGGTGTATGACGATGTGAGAATGTTTTTTAAACACATCAGCTTTGTCTTATTCTGTCTGAATAGATCAAAAGGTCTGGAGGTCTGCCTCCATTCTGACATGAAATCTAAACTTTTTGAAGTGTAATATGGATAAAATCAAGCCTTCATGAGTGTGTGTTCCTCTCTGAAAGACGTCTCGCTGCTCAGGTGAAAAGAATTGTAAATAGTGATGTTTCACGTTGCCTGAGAAATGAAACACAACTGCAGGCAGAGACAAACCAGACCAGAACTTGTTGAGCGTGTCTGCGTATGTGCATGCACTCACGTGCATATGTTTGTTCCTTTTAACTGCACCCACACAGTGCCCTGGGTGTAAAATGTTGGAACATGTATTTTTAGTCAAAATAATCGCTGCAGATCACAGTGTAATTTTCTCTTTATCAACGCACTTTTTCTCACTTTTCCTTCTGTTTTTTCACTTTTCCTTCTGGTATTCCTTCTGTTTTCTTTGTCTTGTCTGTTGTCTTAGTTTGTCCTTCGCTCTCTCTTCTTATCCGTCATCTCATCTCTTTGTGTAAGATCCATCTGCTCAGGTTTCCACTGCAGGGGTAAATGCATCAGTGATGTCATGGCTTTTGCAGCAACACTAGAATCGGCCTGATGTAACAGCAGGGGAATACGGTCGGTTTTATGCTGCTTTAGAGATTTGTCTCCCATGTCAAGTGTCCATTTTCTGTCCTCGGTTTGGGCTACTAATGATTCAGTGCTTGGATGTGTTTCGTTGCTTTGCAACACCCCTGTGTATCGCAGGATGCCGTGTTAGGACACAGCTGGTTATCACAGTAGCCATTAGTGGAGCAGATGGTCAGAGTTTACAGCACACACTGAAAATCATTCACAGACCTTTGTGTAACCTTTAATTGTATTAGAAATGACTTATTGATTGTATTTGAATCCAGAAAATGTTCAGGTGAGGGGGGTTTAGTTTTTTCAAGGTGTATAAATCATGGAAAATAATACTTAAAACAACAGTGATTCGGTGAAAATTGAAGATTTGCAGAAAAATTGGCCTTTTTAATAGCATCTGTAGTGTTTTTTTAACATTCATACAATTTTTGTAGTATTTTGACAGTCTCTTTATAGCTCTTTAACTTAGCATGTGATGCAAATAAAGGAGCTCATAACTTCCAAACGGCCTATTGCTTTATTAAAACAATGCTCGGGTTGTTGAATGGGCGACATCTGTTTGGACATGCGTATGAAAGTGTTTTACAGGACTGAACAGAGCGATCTGTGTGCCTTGTTTTTTTCCACTCGCTACACGCCGTCCTCTTTATATACAAACCCACATTTCACTTCCTGTTTTCCTCTTTAACTGAAGAACTGACTGGATAATCTGCCCCTTTTTTTAAAAGGCCAGTTTTCTTCCTTTCCTTTACATGTCTTTTGGAATAAAGATCCCTTTCCATAAGTTCCATAAGTTTCCATTAGTTTACTATTTGATTTTTTAATGTGTGTGTGCATGTTGTAATCAGTTTGAGCTGTCGAAGGAATATTAAAGGAATGGCTGAAAGTAAAAACTGTTATCATTCACTCAACCTCAAGTTATTCTGAACTCATGTGGATTCATTCTTCTGTGCCACACAAAAGATATTAAGATATTACATACTGATAACCTCATTCACTTTCATTGCATAAAAAAACAGCAGTATAAACTTTCTTCATTTTCTTTCCTCATGTAATGAATTTGAAACAACATGAGTTTACTTTTTTACTGTTTTGGCTGTCGGTCAGCTAAACTCTTAAAGTGATTTGTTCACAAAAATAGAATTAGGACAAACTTGTCATTCAACTTTTCATAAGAAGTGGAACAAATAACAACTGGGTGTGAAAGAACAACAGCACACATGCAAAGAAACACAGATTGCTGCTGTTTTCTTGACACCAATACCATGAATACTTTGTGTGATTTGTTTGAAAAAGCAAGCTCACAATCTGACCCAAATTAAAGCTTTGCTTGTCTCCACCCTTCAAGATGCCATGAAATCCCCAACAGAATTTCCATGATACCTTATATCAGTCCAGCTGAACTCGTGACCATAACCTGAGTTAAGGTTGTTGAACATGCTATATATACATATGTGCATTTATCCAAGGGACTTACGGTGCATTCAGGATATACATTATATCAGTAAGTTTATTCTCTTGCTGAGCTGTCAGTGTGCTGAGCTCTGTTTCTAATACATGTGTACAGGATGTTTTCAAGAAAGAAATGTACTTAAAACAAAGAGAACGTGTGCATAAAGTTGTCCACAATGTACCAGCCCAGCAAATGTTAACAAGGAGTGGATCAATTGATATAAACAATGCAAAACAGACAGACTGCAAAACTGTGTGTGTGTGTGTGTGTGTGTGTGTGTGTGTGTGTGTGTGTGTGAGCTGTTTCTCTAGCTGATCTCATCAATCTTCATTGTTCCTTGATGTCCTAATGAAGTTCTGCTTTGTCAGATTTCTTTAACAAGGGTGACATGGATGAACAGAGATGCTGAATTTGTGCACAGGTCTGGCCCTCGTCTCATTCCACATAGATTTAACCAGAAGAGATTGCATGTGAGTTTGCATCACATTTATGTTGTAGACAAAAAATGCAATGTTTTATTGGCATGCATAATAACAGTGCCAAGCCAAGGAAGTTCTCTTGATAAAGAAAATGTGACATTAAACACATGCTGAACATATTTACCTCTTGACAAGTTCTTATATACTCTATGCACTGCAATATAATTCTTTTAACGATATAAACATCAACATCAGGCACACGTACGAGCTGATGCTCACAGGAGGAGGTGATGGTGATGTTTTTAGGACCTGGAGGAGCTCCTCCTCACTGCAAAGGGGAGTTGCTGAGACCAGACCTGTTTACCAGCCCGCAGACGGATCGAAAACAAGAGGCCCCTCCATATAAAACTAATAGTCATATTAGTAATTGAATAGTTATTAAAATAATTGTTCTGGATATCTGGAGGAAAGTGCAGAAGATGAAGACGATGTTCCGGCAGGCTCACGTCGTGTTTCTGCTCTGCTCCGTGTCCATGGGCTGCTCGTCTGCTGATGAAGGTCCGATGCACATTTTGTTATGAAAATCATTGAGTGTTTGATTTATTTACATTCACTTTTAGTCATTTAAGTGACATTTAGTCATTATTTCATGTGCATTAGAGATGGAGCTGTATGCATTACGGGTTACATTATTACGAGCAGTTGTTTAGATCATTTACTATTGACTCTGTGTTTTATAAAAAGGTTTAATATGTCGATTTATAGATTTTCTTTTAGATATTACACATGTGTATTTTGTATTAACCCGACTAACTATTGTTGGTTCTATGAACGTTTTCCTAACGTTTCTATTAAGTTATAAATGTTCCAGAAACGTTCATCCCTGGGGCCGGTTTTTAGACGTCGTATTAACGTCATAATAAGTTATAATAATGTTATGTAAACTTATACATGATGTTTCACTAACAAACAAACTTTTTAATAGGAGGTATATGAAAACGTTCTGCTGATGTTACTGCAAGAACGTTTGGATAACGTTGACAGAACTTGTTTTGTAACATTAGATACAGTTGTTGTTATTCATATGAATTTTTAGTGTTGAATGTATAGTTTTATTTATGTCCAGATATAACAACCACCCAGAATGAAATGCAGCTTTGGTTTATGGAGGCGTTCTGTTGAATTTAAGTTTTTCTCGGGCATTTCCACACTGAGTTTTTACTAATCTGCCCAATTTATTGGGAAATTGGGATTGGGAAATATGTACGTGATGCAGAAATATGAGATCTTTGGTGGGAACGCAGAATGCTTTTTCTCTAGGGAGTCAGTAAGCTCATCACTAAACATTTCAGCACCTTCATTTGTTAAGCCGTTGTGCTGAACTTATCTGAAACATTGCCACAAGTGTGAGATTATTTAACTAGTCGTTTTTTTGTTATCCAGATTACTGAGACGGGTGGGCAGATGCAGGCAGTGCTGTTTCTGTAGGGTCAGATGAAGTTATAACAATAACACGAGTCTGGACGCATCAGGTTTTATCACGGGCAAAGACACAAACAGGAAAACTTGCAGGTCTTGCAGCCTTGTGAGAGTGTAGGCCACACCCTCTGGGATTCTGATTGGCTGAGAAGGACATGTTTACCACAGGGACAGTTGCTGATTGGGTAGCTGAGTTGTTATCTCATGTACTTCAACTCCGCCGGAGTGTGTAAACAACTTTTTTAGAGTCGAATGCCGACCATGACATGAGAAGAAGCAAATGTGAACGTTCCCAAATGTAAATTATTATTGCAAATAATTTAGCAGCAACCGCAGCATAGACTGTACACCTGATGTCCTGCTTAACTGAAAATAACCTCACTTCATCTCATTACAAACACCTCACATCTCGTGCATCTGTAAGGACTTCCATGTGAATGTATACATCTGTCACCCTACAGAACCAAACTCAGAAGTCATGGCTGCAGGGGAGGCTCCAATTTCCACTCCATCTTCCGGTCCAAGGGTAGCGGAGACCTCTGAACCGGCAAAGTCTTTTCCCGCACAGGTGGACGGCGCGGCAGTGCAGCCCGTAAAGGGAGTTCAACAGCAGGTCAGAACAGGACCCAAGAAGAAGAAAGACCTTGGAACGGCTGGTGGGTTTGATGGAGATGAATAAAACCTCAAAACAAAATCTGTAACGCTTCGCTTATCTGTAACGCTTATTGTTATTCAAGTTTAGGCTCTGATTTTAGGTTTAGAGGCTTAGAGAGGCTTGGTTTAGATTGTACCTTCAAGATGTCGGTGTCAAGTTTATGCTTATGTTTCTTATCTTTTGTGTCTTGCTAGGCTATGTTCTTGCTGTTCTCATGATGGCCGTCATCATTCTTCTTGGAGGTGGCATCACATTGGGATACTTCTACAAACGGTCAGTACAACACAACACCAAAAGCTGTTCCAAAAAGCTACCCAGCCAACAATTTTAGGTGGGAAGAACGTTTCCCTAACATTTTCATTGAGTAACAAAAACATAAAAAATGTCATTTTCTATAAAGTTCTAGGAACATTCAAAGCATCCAGTTTTTTAGACGTTTTTTATCTTAAGGTTATATCTTGGTTATAAGAACGTTATTTAAACATTTTTTATTTCTTTTATTTTAAACATTCCACTAACTTTTTAAAAATAATGTTTTTGATATGTGATATATAACATTTAAAGTTCTCCTAACATTACTCCAAAGAACTATTTTGCTAACTTTAAGAGAACTTTCTGAGAACATTTCCTGTTAGCAGGTAGTGTGTTGCCGTAGTGCTTACTGCCTACTTAGGCAGCTGCCATTTTAACTGTATGGAACCTGATAAGTGACCGACTAATCCCTTCACAGTGTGCACTGTGCAAAGAACAGAGGATAGACGGAGATGCAGTTAACAGAGCAGGACAACAGACAAAATACAGATTAAAAAACAACTTCAGTTCTTCAGCTGAAGTTAAAGCTGTTGTTTGTGCTGGAGTTTGCAGTTGGTGTATGTTAATAATGTAGCAGGTCTAGTCCAGGCTGTGGAACAAGATACAGGATTGTGTTTACTAGCTGCTTTTAAGTGAACAGAATGTCATCTCTGTGATCACAAGGCTGTGCATTAGATAACAACGCATACAGTTTAAACACCAGCATGGTGCCACTGTATTGGCATGAGAGAGATGGAGGGTGGGTGGATGGAGATATCGGAGGACTCTTATCTGTCTATATATAGGAGGTTGTTTGTGTACGAGTGGGTGCTGAGATAAACCAAAATCTAGCCACACATACTGAACATGCAGATGTGTTAGCAGATCATTAAACATGTCCAGCTCACCCCAAAATTAAGAAACTAGCAAGAATTAAAGAGGAAAATGAGAATTATTATCATAAAAAGAATGTTCTAATGGAAAGAAATGTCAGATCCAAAATAAGCAAGTTATATTGTCAGACCAAATCTAACTTATGTTTGCAGCCTTTGATTATGGGATGAATTATGTGAGTTTTGGCAGGGCACCTGATAACCTCGGGCAGTGTGCATGTCAGCTGACTCTGTGTGTGTGTGTGTGTAGCACAGCTTCTACTCAATTTGTTATGCTGATAATATATGTAGTTTGTAATGAAAAATGTTACATTGATTTAGAAAAGAAAGACATTTAGTCACTGGTGGTGTCAAATTTTGGACCCCATTGCATTACTTGATTAGCTAATCAGTGACGCTCGGACACGACTGAGGTCTGGCTTACGTATAAATCTTGTGATTATGAATGAAGTGAAACATATTTTGAATCATGTGAATCATGACTCGCTTCTTTATTGTCTGTCCTGTAGGGGGCGTGACATTAAGAAACAGCACGACCAGCGCGTTTACGAGCGAGAGATGCACCGCATCACCCTCCCGCTCTCCGCCTTTGCCAATCCCACCTGCGAGCTGGTGGACGAAAACACCATCGTCATCTCGACCGAATCCAAAAACCAGACCCCCACTCAGGAGTCCACTGAGGGGGGCGACCCCCTCATGGGGCCAGCGGCAGGGACCCCTGGAGCCTGAGGGAGGAATACGAATGACCGCTTGGACGAGCCTAGCTAAAACATGTCTATGCATGACTGTGGAATCTCAGAGGACCAAACCCCACGTCCATTTCTTGTTTCTAAGCTCCACCCCTGTGCCTACGTAAGGCATACGCTCCGGAGGGAGCTGTGGAATGCTTTTATTCCCAGATACTGTCCTTATTTACCCAATGAAGCTGCTGGGGAAAGTAGGATGAATCGGGCAGAGTGAGGAAAGGTGGTTTTGTATAAACATGCATGTCAGAGATTGTCATGAAGAACAATATGCAAGTACATTTTAAGTGCATTTCTAAAGGTTTTCATCATCACCGGGCATGATTCAACTCCCTGTTAAACTCCTGTGAAGAGGGTCAAAGATATCAGATCATCTGGCGATATAGGTTTAAAAGAAGAGACAATCCATGTCTTTCCTGCCTTTTTTATTTAGTTCCTAAAGCAGTTGAGCTGGAGAGAATAGTGCGGCTGAAGGTGAAATGTGTAACTGATTCTCTACAGCTGTGCTCTTCACTATATAGGGAGCAGTGCATCAATAAGCAGTCGGTACAGAATTTAAGCTATAATTCATATGAATTCATATTATATCATATGATTTCATATAAATGTTTTCAACAATTAGGCAGAGTGTGGCCTGGGATGTTAAAGTTGCCTATGCTAGGTGAAGGTTTTTGAGTTGAGAATGTGCTGTGAATCACATTTGAATGTATCATTGCTTCTGTGGTTCATGTGAAGCGTGTTAAAAAGTGAATGAATCTTGTAGACATCTGCTGACCAATCAGAAGAGGTCTGTTGTGGGGCTTATGGGTAAATGTCATGTAACGTGCTGCGTATTCTGTCTTATTTAGACCTTTCTTTACAGTCAGGGACAATGTGCTCTGAAAGCAGCACAAAGGTTGTGGGTTCAATTCCCAGGCAACACGTATTGATAAATTGTATACCTTGAATGCGCTGCAAGTTGTCTTGGATTAAAGCGTCTGCTAAATGCATAAATGTAAAATGTAGATTGTGTTGTATTTCATTAATGTGTAGCTGGTGCAACTGAGTTCAGTAGAGAGTGCAGTATAAGTGAGTTTCAAACAATGTTTTTCATTTGCATTTTGTAGAGATCATGCTTTTAAAATTCATCCATCAATGGCAGTCTGAAAATTTTGTATTTTTTGATTGTATGTGTTTGTTTTTCTCCTGGTACACATTGAGCAGTGTAACTGTTTGTTTCCAAAAGATCCTACTTGCATTTTTATGTTTGACAGATGTTTACTGCTGTGAATAAAGTTTGAAGAAAATGGTTGTCTTTTTGCCATGCTTGCATTATTTTACACTACAAGCACACGGGCATGCCACATATTACTCTGTAATAATGTGAAGCAATATATAGTACAGTATAAACACTATGCTGTCAGAAAAACAATTCAAACAGCACAGTGCATCACTATGATTTCACGACGTTAAAACCAGTCAGTGTTTTACATCTTTTAACTCAAAATTTAAATCAATCAAATGAGTCGAGCACTTAATATCACACCCAGATGGATCAAACCTGTTTTATCGTGGCCATGTCACCAGCTAAAAACTTACCCAACAGCGCCAGCTTTTGCATGTTTAACAAAACAGCTTGAAGAAACGTAAGGGCAGGATGACAAGTTTGTGAAAATAAAAAGAAACACAATACTTACGCAACTTATCTTTATTCACAAAACATTAGTGTAAGAAATGCTGTGGTGAACACGTAGTGGTTATATTTGCCCATATCAGTACCTCAAGTGACAAGCAGGGCTAGAGAAAAATGCTCTTAACTCAGCTTCACATTGTACAAAAGTTTGTGAACTACAAATACACACAATCCCCAGATCTGCTGAATCCTCCGATTCAGACAGACGAGAAAAATAAACCCAGTTTTAATAAACATTTGTGATCACGTGAGGGCTACGTCACTTACAAACATCCTGACGTCACTGTGCACACGTCACGGCCTGCCAAAGTCCAGCATTACGATCTCATTTCACGACAGCTGAAAATATTCATAATAATGCTTGCCATGTCATGGCATACGTATCACATACAGTCCAGTTTTTACAGCTGATATACCAAATATTAGCTACAATAGAAAGCATTCCCAATAAAGCACATATAGAAAACCAAACCAGAACTCAGAAACGTGTTATTTCCGTTCATAACAGGTTGGTCACTGTCTGTCTTTGGGTTGTAGAGTTAAACTTTCTTAACTTATAACTGTAAATAGGTTACGACCTCAAGACTCAAGTGCTAGTGGCACAGAAACTGAGTGCACATATGCACAACCACCCTCAGGGGGCAGTGTGGCTTAACCAAACAATCATATAAGCTCCTGCAGTTCAAGGCATTAATCATTTGTCAAAAGAAGCTTCTGTGTTCATCTGATACACTTTTGCAATCTTTGCAATCAAAGTACTTGTTCAATGTAACTGCTGCTATACTACGAATTATCAAAATCCACTTTTTCTGTTTCAAGAGGGTGTTTAGACACCCCATCAACGGCATACTGATGCATCTGTCGCACGAATTGGATGCATTATTTATTACGGGGTCACCTGACAAAACTCAACCAGTGGTAGGTGCTCAAACAGGTTTTGAACGAAATGGTTAACACTAAACCAACCAAATTAGTCAGTTACGAAAGACACCAGCCGTAAGTGTATCTTGCTCCCTCAAAAGAATCGTGCAAAGAGCGCTGCAGTTCCAGAAATGCCCTCGAAGTTCTGAATGCCAAGACAAATGTTTTAAAGACACACCGCGTCTGTGTTCCCTGTATGCAAATCTGAGATAAATGCTCTGGTTCAGTCCTGTAAACTCAAAACAGGAATTAAACATTCCAGGTCATTTCTGCCTTGGCTGCAGTTGATTAGGTTCTGTTGCTGTCCTGGTTCTCAGACGCAATTCCAGAATTCTGTCCATAAGTCATTAAGAACTTCTGCTGAAGTTCATCCAGTTCAGCAGGTAGATGAATTCCCAGCTCCTGATTCAGAGTTAATGCCTCAAAGCAGTCCTCCAGCTTCTGAAAGGCAGGCCTGAAAAATACAACAGGAAGAGGGTGAGACGAGCATTTCCTTCCACTACGAGGTAATTTCATTTACCATTGTTTATAGAGCAACTACATTAAATGTATTCTTTGTAATAATAAACTTATACAAATGTGCAGTTGACATGACACAAGCAGTAACATCAGTGTCCTGTAGTGTGACATGCTGTACATGATCCTAAACTAATATAAACATTTGGCTATTTTTTGTATAATTTCGTGTTGTCAAATTGTGACTACATGGAATATTTGCATTTAAAAAAAACAACACGTCACAGCAGGTTTTGCAGGTCAAAGTGAACTGACAACCTTTAAAAAGTTAAAAATAAAAATAGACGTGTCAGCAATGTGTATACAATGTATAAGCATTACATAATCATATGAATATATATGAGCATGTCAAGCAGTTGATTGCCATGACTTATGTGCCACTGTCACGCCCTGGAATCAGTAAACACTTACCGGCTGTCAGGGGTGAGGTCACAACAAGCCACAGCCAATGGGAAGAAGGCAGGAGGACAGTCCTCAGGAAGGAATTTCTCCATGAATTTTTGCACGTGGAGCCCAAAGTCCTGCGTTCTTGGAAGACATTCGGGATCTGCATAAACTTGACCGATAATCTAGACCAACATCAGAGAAAAGAAATGAAGAAAGGTTTCAGGATAACTCTTACACAACAGAAAAATTCAGAAGATAAGATGAAGATCAAGATGTTGAGGGTAACTTTTTTTTGTTTTAGCATTACGGCATTCATATGCCGACTCTTACATAAATGACAGTCAGCGATAAAGGCGCACAATGTCTCTGACGGAGTTAGTAAACCTGAGTTGTTTACCACAATAAAAGTGTCTTACCTCACAAAGCACAATGCCAAAGGAGAAAATGTCCACCTTCTCGTCATAGCGTTTGCCTGGTTACACACGGATAAAAGAAATGAATGAAGAAAAACAAGTGTGCAACACGCAGCTCAGATACTCCTGTTTATAGCTGATGATGCGAATTAACTGGAACACAATGTGAACACCAGTAAAAGGCCTTTGCCACTAATTACATAACATCAGAAAACTACGTCCGTGTGTTGCGGTCAAACTTAATTTATTTACTTGTCAGTTAGCAGCGGGCTTTTATAATAAGTGACTTACAGTCACTAATTAAAATCCAGCAGATCCCCTGCAGCAATCCTGGCTTATGTGCCTTTTAAATAGAGGCTCATAGGATTTCCACACATTAAATTGTTAATCCAGGATTGTTTGAGCCTATGTTTTACTCTGGGTGAGTAATTAATGCGTTACGACTTGTTTAGTTTATCATTATTGTCTGTTGCTGAACAACACATCAAACATTCAGCGGTTTATTTAGGAAACCTTTGGCACTGCAACTAATGGGTTAGAAATAATTGTGTTAGGTGTGCTTAACCTAGGATTAAAAGTGTTATTAAACATGTTAATCCAGGGTTAAGCGCAATGTGAAAAGCCCTACTGTATAGAGAAACACACCTAATTAAACCTAGAATTAAACCTGAGTAATTCTCTCCCCTCACCATTGAGCATCTCTGGAGCCATCCAGTACGGGTTCCCCACCACTGTGTAGCGTTTCCTGCGGTCGATGCGCCTCAAGACTCTTCTCTTATTGGTCGGTTTGTCAGAGGGCGGCTGTTTGACCTTATCCTCCACGACCAGACGAGACAGACCAAAATCTGCCACCACAACAGTACTGTCCTGCAGGAGGCAGACAAGAGCACAGACATCTAAACATGCAACAACGTTAAACTGCAAGACACAAATTTACATATTTTAAATATACATGTAACAATACATTCTGACCTCTCAACAATTCACATAACCAACCAAAGTCAATTGGATGATAAGCCATTAAGGGTTAAAGGTTTGTAAAACCGCCACCAGCTAAACAATCCATAAATGTAAACAGAACCCTCACAGAGGGTTCTCTCGCTCTCTCTCTCACCCACTAACTCAGCTCTGAAGTAACTTGTTTTAGGTCTGTGTCTGTTTTAGCACTTTTTCTTTGTGCTGACACAAGCCTGTCGATTCTTGAGTATGAAAACCTGTTTCTAGGCCCTGCAAGGCTGAAGCGATTGAGACTTTGAAGTCTGGTTAAATTTAAACGTTTGGTAGACTCATTCATCGAACTCCTTCAAGCTATACATTTTATCAGTATGTGCAGTTCTTGGGATTCAAACCCACGACCCTGACGTTGTTAGCACTATGCTCCACCAGTTATGTGCTGCACGGGTAAGACACTACAACTCCTCCCGTACCAGTTTCACCAGGCAGTTGTGAGAGTTGAGATCTCGGTGTATGATGCTCATAGAATGCAGATATGCCTGAAAGAGAAAAAGTAACAAGTCAGTCGTAGAAGAGAGATTGAATCTGACATTATGAGGAGAGACAGCTCTACATGAGACAGTTTCTGTCTCTTCGTCACTACAACATCAACCAGAACAAAAGGCAGAAACTGAAATGATGTCGTCACAGTGGCGCTAAGCAACACAAAATAACAAAACACCTTCAACTACACAGGAAGTTGTCTCTCTCTACTCAATTCTTTACTATGTGACCGATTTACAACAGCATTGATAACATCCTCTTGGGGATTTGCGCAACACTGTGTGCCAAACAATGTGTCTGTTTGCTACAAAATTGGAAATGTTGCATGGAAATGTTTGCACAATTACAGCCAATCAAAACCAATGAGATTTTAAAGTGAGTGGGGCTAAAGAAATATATACATACTGTATTGTTATCGCTGCCTTATTGAACCATATCTTTTTAGGACGCGGTGTAATGCATGTAGGAATTGCTTTAATTCAGTATCCTATTAAAAGATTAACCTGTAACATCAGGCAACATTTTTCAGGCAACAGACTACATGAACGTAACTTTAAAAATAATGATCTCTTTTAAACAGGTTTAACCCCCACCCCAAACTACTACTTATTACAAACTATTTTTGTACAATCACAAACAGCAGTCATTGGGGACAATGTTATGTTATGTGTGTAGGCCCAAGAGATCACTCACCATTCCAGACACAATGCTCTTTGCGAAACTAACTCTCTGTTCCCATGGGAATGGGTCCTATAGGGGGAGAGGGAGACAGGGAGAGAGTGAGACATAGAGAGAGAGACCAAGAGGGAGATGAATTGCTGACCTAGTTTATGACACACTATAACAGTGCAGTGTGACAGCACACAACACTGTCCATAAACTGCAGAGGAAATTGTTACATAATGGCACCTATTACAGACCAGAATTACAGTCCTCTATAGATATCATGACAATGCAATAAACAGATGCAAAGTAAGAGTTAGATGGGGGAGAGATCTCATCTGTTATCCTTATGTTTGCTGTTAAAACTTATTTTGAAGCAAACCAAGTGGGTGATCTGGAAAACATTCCCTCTGGAATCCCTCACCTGAAAACACTTCATACCTCCTCTGAAACCATTTGACTAACTGTTTGTGTTTGTATGTTTTCCAGTCCCTATTCCCTGAACCTCTCTCCTCCTCCTCCTCCTTCCCACAAAGTTTACCTCAGGTGAGCTGGATCACAAACACGCTCACAGATGATGTACCGCCCCTCCCACGAGCAGGAGGAAATGAAGAGGGAATAATAAGTCAGGACGCACCGTGTTTCTGATAAAATCCTTTAGTGTTCCTCCCTCGATGAATTCCGTTATCAGATTGAGTCGCTTGTCTTTGTACAGAACCCCGATGAACCTCAGAACGTGTGGATGATCAAGACTTCTCATCACTTTAACCTGAAAGACAACAAGAGACAGAAATCCTAATTAACAAGATTCTTAATTCTAAGCCTGATCTAAGCTTCACAAATCACAGACATTAAAGCACTGCTGTTTGATCTCCTATTTAAATCACACACTGATTCTGACCTTGAGTGCACACAGCAAAGACATGGAAAGGCAAAAAAGGATATGGAGAGATCAGGTCTAAGATTAAAAAAAATTAGACGGAAAAATGAAAAACAGCTAGGAAAAGAAAGGAAAAAAAAATCACTGTACCTCCTTTAGGAACGTTTTCTGTGTCTCCTCATCACAGCGGATCAGCTCTTTCATAACCATCACCTCACCTGTTGCTTTATGGGTCACCTACACCCAGAACACACAGCATTAAGGTTCCAATCATAAACCGTTCAATATTGAAACCCATTTATTTAAGTAATACTTAGAACTGAAAAACACTGCATTGCAATACAGAGCTTGCAATTTGGACTGAAGGTCAGAAACACTCACAAATCAGGTCAAAACACTGTTTGAGTCAGTCTAAAAGGTCATGAATGAAGGTAGGATTGATAGGTGAGAAAACCCTGTTGCGAGATGGTGCACCTTGATGGCCTGTCCGAAGAAACCTTTTCCGAGAATCTCTCCATGTATGAGGTCACAGGGACGGAAGATCCGATGGGAGCAGCTGGAAGGAGAGCGCAGGGATTCGGAGCGGCCGATATCTCGGGTCAGAACCTGGGGATCTTTAGGAGATGCAGACACTGGAGACTTGCAGATGCTGTTGCTACGTCTACAACATACAAGATATGTTGTGTGTGTAAAAAAATTATATATATATATATATATCACACACACACACACACACACACACACACACACACACACACACACACACACACACACACACACACACACACACACACACACACACACGTATGTATGTATGTATGTATAATATTTATTTATTATATATTTGTGTTGATGTAATCATTATAATTTAGGGAAAAGCAGTATTTAAAAAAATATTCATAATTTAAGGAAACCTTTTTCAGACATACATATATATATAAAAAAAGTTCTTAAATTAAATAAGTCCAGTGCTGACAGCTGATTGGACAATATATGCTACCTAAGGGACCTCCTCTTTAACGTCCCATTGTCTGCAGAGTCGCTCCGCTCAATCTCGGCATCAGAGGGGGAGGATAGACGCATGCGGGAGGCAGCCGGGACCCCCAGCTGGTTGTGTGAAGAACCCAGACGCAGTCTGTCCAAACGCTGTCTGACTGGATCATATTCGATCAGCAGCTGCAGTGTCTGAGTGGTCCGGTGGATGAGGTCCTCCACCTGCAACGGCCAATCAGAATTCAGAAGGTCACAATGACTGCTGTTTTTAGTAAATGTCACAGAAACAAGAATAAACTGTAGAATGGCTTTAACCTTTAACACAGATTGTGAACGGTAAAATGTGCGCAGGCACTGGTTGCTCAGATAACATTGATTTTACTTACTTGCAGTCAAACCAAGAACCTTTAAACACACAAAAGGTCTTTCTAAACGCAGCAAAAGATAAGACCAACACTGAATTATACACAGACACAGTGGAATACATTTGGCATTTATATTCTCTTAGGTCTACAAATCTAGATATCCAGTAATGAAGACAAATGGCTTTTAGGAAGTGAGTCTTAGGCTGGTCATAACAAGACAGATTATAACCAAACTTTAGCAGCAACAACAGATCAGAAACCTCTGTGTCCATGATTTAAAGGTAAGGTAGACAATTTCAGAGAGGCTAGCAATAGCAAACTAGCTTTGAAAGCATACCACCCTCTGTCAGAGTGATCTCCAAAGCTACGCCTCCTCCAAAATTCATAAACACATATAGTTTGACAGGCAAGTATGACATCCTATCATTGCATTCGGACCAAATGCAATGACTGGATGAACATTTCCGGATGTTCCGGAAATGGACCGGATCCAGAATAAAAAGTGAAGTGCAGCAGCGGAATTCAGATTCAGAGTAAATGGTGGGAAAACAAAACAGATTTAAAAGAGAATGTGCCACTCCATGTAAAAAGTGAATTAATGCAAATAAACACCTCTCAATACAGGTATGAATTTAACAGTTAAACCCTGAACATTTGCTTACTTAATACTTATGCATTCAAAAACTGATTCAGCTTTGACGAAAACAACCAAGTGTGCCAAAAAAGCGCCAAGGGTGATGTGAATTAGATTAATCAAAGTAATAACGCAAATGGCTCCAATCAAAAACACAAAGCCGTGTAACAAACACAGCCTGTTACTAGGAATTAGTGTAAATGCCAGTAAAGACCCCATTAAAGCAATTACCACGGCATGAAAAGAGTGTCAGCGTACGTGTCAGGGCAAGTAATGCCTGTAATGTTTCCAAATGCTTACCGTGCCATTCTTCTGTATTGTTTCATTGCTTCAACATGTTAACATTGGCACACTCTCACCCCCAACCTTAAATTAAATATTGTGGCAACATAAAAAGTACCTCCTCCTCCATTAGAGCTGACACCGGGATCCCGTTGATCTCCAAGATACGGTCCCCAACGTGTATGGCGTTCCGAACTTCCGGACTGATGTGCATCCCTCTAACTCTGTAAGAATAAGATGTTTGGGAGATTATTTCGGGACAGGAATAACAAGAGGAAATTGTATTACGGATCTGTGTGTGCAAAAAAATGTATCAGTTTGTGCCCTCAGTCCAATATAAGTCAATAATATAGATTATTGACTTATAGATTACAGACATAAAATGTCACCAAAGTTTATGCAACACATCCAGTTCACAGCATCTCTGGCATGAGGTGTGGCCACACTGCGGTGGTAAACAACCTTTCCCAGCCTGTTCTTCCCGACCAGGACTCCAACTACGTCCATCCAGTGTTGCTGTCAATTTGAGTGTTTATTTGCACGTTCTCTTACTCTTTGACCTGGACGCTGACTGTGGCGCTGGTACAGTCTCGAATGATTCTGACCGAGAAGCCGCGTTTGCCATTTGTGGCGGCCGGCATGGATACCAGAGTCACCGTGTGAGGGAGCAGGTCTGTCGGAGAGTCAGCCAAACCACGTTTCTCCAACATCGGTGTGAGAACCACCTGTTTGTAGCACTTACCACTGAGTAAGAGAGAGAGAGAGGTTGACATAGCTGACTTATAAGACAAGACTCGACAAGAGAAAAAATTGCTTCAGATGTATTAAAACACTCAGGTGTGTGTCAACATCTCCCTGTGCTGAAAACAACAGATGAGGGCAAACAAACTAAACAGTAAATGAGAAATACTGGATGAACACAAAACGCTATTTAAAAAGTCCACTATAAAGCCTGTATGATACAAAATCAGAATAACTAATAGAAATAAGGATTATTAACAAGTATATCAAAACATATTTCAATATGATCAAAAATGGCTTGTCATCAATGCACTTTGAAGCTAATGTTTGTGAAGTTTCATCACTAGTACAGTAACTAATACAGAAACGAATATTTATGCTAAAAGCTGCATATATGTGTAAAGTTTCTCACCAGTAAAGTTTTGTACGTTCCACTAAGGCATATGTATCCCGCTCCTCGATCACCACCCTGCAGCTCAGACACACAAAGCACTCGGGGTGGTATTTATAATCTCCTGCCACCTGAAACACAAAATCCAGAGCAGATCAGCACATCTCCGTACTGCCACACTGGACATCCCAACAGCACTCTTTGGACTGCACTCCAAATATGCTCCTTCTGTAATGCTTCACGGTCTGTGTCTTCTGATCACTGCTGGGTCCAGGCGTGGTGAATCAGGCTTTCTTTGTGTTTAATCTGTTTGTGTTAATGTAGAGCCTCGTTCAGTTTGCGTTCCTCTGCAGTGATGCAGGAGTGTGTGCTGGCACTGACACCTGCTGGTGTCTGGATCTGTATGTTATCACAGGTGATATAATGCGACTGACTCCTCCCTCCCTGTACTACGGTCCTGTGCCCTTAGACGACACATCATGTGTTAACCCTCTCTCTAATGCAGGCCCTCTTCAACTCCTCAAGACCTTCTGTGAAAATACAGACCTCTGAGAAACTTTTTCAGAAATGTTTTGTGGTTTTCTTTAATTGTTCGTCTGTGTCGCTGTGTCATATATATTTGGATTATAAACCAAAAAAAAGCCTTCAAACACAACCACACACCTAACAATTGTGTCTGAGGTTTTGCAGGAAACACAACCATACATACATTCAACAGAAAACATAGAAACATACACTTCTTACAAATTATTTACGGTAGCTTTTCCTTCACACCTTTGAAAGCTATTATAAAGTATTTGCACAGCACCAAACAATGTGTTATGAAACAGAAACAAATTACTTTAATATTCATATTTTGAATGGAAAACTATTTAACTAATAGCCTTCCTCTCATTCTAGCTGAGCAGAGAAAGTGTAAGATCAGGCGGAGGTTACATTTAACAACAACCACAAAAGACAGATTTGCTTACTGACCTGTGAATCACTGATCGCAGGGTTTGACTAAAAGGATTCTTGGCCAATTTCTCAGCTGGTTAAGCCATGGCCTCCACAGGCAGACTAAACCAGTCCATACAATCAGCAGAAAAACAGTTTTTAGTTTGCTTGGATTTTGTTTAATTCATTCTAGCTAGTGAGCAAACGCAGTTATCTGCGTTTATCAGTTATCAATCTCAATTTGTCATAGTTAGTTGACACTCAATGGACACTCGGTTTAACCCATGAATAAGGACAATGTCTCAATATTTTTTGGTGTGATTACACGACTTGAGAACGTCATAGCCGTCTGTGTTACAGCACAGAGTGAATGTGTGTGTGTAGGTTAATTTCCCAGCAGTGCTTTGTATAACAGCCCCTCCTAAAGACTCGAATCACCACGGCTATCTGAACACTGAATGAATAGTGGGAGGGGCTTTCTCTCCATCACGTCTCATTTACTTCATTAGCTCTGCCCAAGAATGTAATGTGCAAAGAAACCTAGCAGACTCCTTATATCCCTAAAGCTTTAAACAGAGAAAGTGCAAAATGGAGAAAACAGCAGGGACCAACGATAACAGCCGGATGTTAACACAGGTATTGTGAGACTGATTTTAACTGGAACAAAAAAAGAAATAACTGGATTGACACCATATGCTGTTGTTTCACATTTTTTTAAGGCATGTTAAAAATGTATAGCTATCAGGAGTTGTTTTGGTGGAGCAATTCTCAACTATTATTGTAACTAAATATACGTAAATATTTGTTGTATGTTGTTTTATTTTAAAAAAGTGAAGAAAACAATATTTTGCTCCAATAAATGTTTCTCAAAATACAAAATATAGTTTTTGTGCCAAGGACTGTGAAAATGTTAACAAAGTAAACCCTCTATACAGTAAGTCCTAAACATGAAAAATAAGGTACAGATTCTGAAATAAGCCCTATATTTTTCATCAACTGTGTTATAGCTAGGGTCTGAACTAATAAACACTGAAACAAGCACGTCAGTCGTACAATATTATCAGGACATTATTTCTTCTGCCAGTCTTTTTGAGGTTTTGACACCGCGTTGCTTGTGCTTCTGAGCCCCCAACGGGAAACCCACCCTGACCAGAAATCCTTGGCATCCCTCGATCCGAGCCCAACAGAAAAGGCTCATTGTGCGTAGTGCTGGCTGTCAAAAACTTCTCTCACACTCCTTCTTCAAAGTTCATGTTAGCCCTTCATTAACCCAATTAAACACATGGAACTCTTCTGGCGAGCGGCGATTTGTTGTCACTACAGACGGATTCGTAAATCTCACTTTCAAGTTATGTGGCTTCCATTAGCGCTACGATAACAAAGCTCCTCATTGAAAACCCATGCAAAGACATTCCAGACGCATGATGCAACAACACACAACACTGAGGCTATCCCAGCCTCCAGATCCCGGTCGAGTGAGATCATTTATAGCAGTCAGAGATAAAAGTCAAAGATTAACAAAGACGGCTATGATTCAAGCTGTATTTAAGATACAGGAGAACACCTATTACTTACATATCCTAAAAGAACAATGGTGACACCTCCCACTTATAAATTTATCAGGTAGAACAGATAACCCTGTTTAGCTCTGTAATGTGAGGTTAAGTGCCTTAGCCAGTCAATTACTCTTTATGGGGTTTGAACCTACACCCTTTTGGTTAAAGTCTCAGATTTTTAACCACAAGATCCATAGGATCCAAGATCCTTTTGGTTCTCTAACCACAATACTTGATGCTTTAACAGTGCCACAGAGCTAACAGGGAACATTCTCAGAATGTTGGCTAACATTCTCTAAAAGCTTTCTCTAAGTTATCAAAAATGTTCTTGCAGTGATGTTAGTAAAACTTTTTAACGTTACATATCATATATATGTTATTCTTAAGTAGTTAGTGGAACATTTAAAAAGTGCTACAGCTTTGAAAAGTTTAAATAACGTTCTCATAACTAAGCAATAAATAAATTAATAAAATGATTTTAAAAACTAGACATTTTGAAAATTCCTAGATATTTTTTACGTTTTTGTTACTTAATATAAAAGGTTAAGGAAGCGTTCTTACAACCTAAAATTGTTAGCCGGGACATTTTCTACGCAGTCAGCCTCATCAACTTCTGGCTCGGCCAGCAGCAGGAGTTCATTACTTCACTAGTATGAATATTAACAACAGGAGCTCTGTGAGGTGTTTGTAGGCTTTCTTTGCGCTGAAGTATGTGGTAACCACTCGGTCTCATCCAGCACTGCTGAAACCAATGACTCTTCAGATGCTCCTGTATTTTTTTTAGCAGGTAATTCATACTGCAAGACCGCAAAAGTGAAAACAATGCACATCACTGTCCCCCTACACCTCAGCTGCACATTCAATTATCATGCGAGAACAGACACAGCAGATCTTTTGTCATGTGTGCAACAGCAGTAGAGGAATTTAAACCTCCCTCGATGTTCTGAGGTGGGAAATGAAGATTATAATGCGGAGATCCATGTGATTCACTGTGGATTCAAAGCATATTATACACAGAAACGTGAAAAATGAAAGACTGTCCTCCATTCTTGTTTTACCTTACAGTGACCTCTTTAATACCATAAAAAACATCTGCTTTATTGATTTTTTTCCTCTTGTTTCAGCGGCGTAAATATTTACTGAATGAGACAATGGCATGTTATCTTAGTCCGTGACGATTAGGCTTTTCCTTGAGAAACCATCTCATGTGTTTACAAGATCTTTTGCCCATCTACCTGATCAATTCCTTTACTTTCTCTAAAGATTTCAGAATGTTCAAATGAATGTTTTTTTGAAAGGCAAACAAATACACTGCCCCACAATAATGAATCCAGTAAATCTTTCAGACTATGTCCACAGAAATCCAGATACATCTAAAACTTGTGTTTTTGTTGCAAAATGTTCTCCGTTCAAACAATGCCAGAACAACATGGGCTGAAATCTTAAATGTTTTGGGTTGAACAGATCGCATGACTAAACAATCAATCGCTGTTTTTGAAAATCTCCATCACGAAAATAATCTAATTTACCCAAATTAAAGCTGCAATACGTAACTTTTTGGTTAAAAATGTAACAAAAATCAGTCATTGAGCAAGTAACAGATCTGTGTTCAACACGATTTCCTCAACGTAACCGGATTCACAATGGTAAGTTAATAATAATGATTTATAATTTGAGCTTTTGGGTCTGATTTCCCAAGAAATGTTAGTTTAGTTTCCTTTCATTTCAATATAAAGAAAAGTATGTGAAGTAACCTGCTTTTTTTAGTTTGGCAACAGAGATGGCGATAAAGAGACAGAAGTTACGAATTGCAGCTTTAATGTGAACACCTCAAAAGCCTCAAAAAGAAAGCCCTGACAACACAGTTGTTCTTACCATAGCAGGTCCCGTCATAAGCAGCGAGCAGCCATGGCACAGCTCTCCGAACTTCTCGCAGTAGTGTTTGTGACAGTACAGTCGCCCCTCTTTCTCAAAGTACCAGTTGGTCAGAAGATCAAAACACACAGAACACCTGGAGGAGCAAGAATGGAAAAGTCAGTGAGTGAAACATTGTGTTTGTAGATATTTCCTTGAGCAACTGATCTGAGATCTGCTCTCCA
This sequence comes from Chromobotia macracanthus, assembly GCA_036877525.1. Taxonomy (NCBI): domain Eukaryota; kingdom Metazoa; phylum Chordata; class Actinopteri; order Cypriniformes; family Botiidae; genus Chromobotia; species Chromobotia macracanthus. The sequence goes on along the minus strand of JAZGTH010000058.1, from coordinate 9,866,940 downwards.
GGACAGAGGAGAAACCTAAATCAGTGAAATGTTTAGTGAGCAAGCACGGCCCTAAACAGAACCATAACATGTAACTGCTTAAGGTATTTGACATGTTTATCACTTCCTTGGAATTCCATGTGTAATGTTTTAACATCTACTTAAAGGCAGGGTAGACGATTTGTTCCAGAAACATGACACTGTGGTGTTTATTTCAAAAGATCTGTTTCAGATCTTCAAAGCCCTTCAGCCAAGCGTCTGAAGTTAGGGAGACTCACCGTACCATTACACACGTTTCTTCTTATTGACATCTGTGAGACAGCTCCAGCAGTGAGAAAGAACGTCACAGGAGATGCATGTACACATAAATATCTATCCAACTCAAGGCTGTGACAAAGTCCTACCAAAAAACACAACCAGTGCAGTTCAGGAATTTGGGATGCAAGCCAAGCCTTCTTTTAAAATGCTCTCATACACTCTCTCCTGTCAGCCACCGTAACTTCAATTGGAACCTGATGTGAGGACACCAGGCCATGCTTTCAAATATTATCTATTTCCCACGGGGAAGAACTGACTTAATTAAAGTGACCTAATTAAAGACTTTGAAATGCACTGAGCGCTTGCACCTTGAGGCATTCAGAAACAAAGGCTCATTTGTCTGGTGAAGACAGGAAGGGATGCGTAAAAAACAAAAGATGCAGCAGCTTGTGTTGCCAGAGCTTGGCTATTTATTTCAGTGGGACCTTCATCAGATGTTCATCAGAACAGTAGAGGATAAAGTACAACCGTAAAGGCTGATGGCATTACCGTGCTAAATGCACCAAGAATTTTCATCTGGGCATACACCTAGTCTATACACCTAGTGACTAGGGGCAGTTGTGGCCTACATGGGCGCAGTTTTTGTCTCAATGGGGCAGTTGTGACCTACAGGTTAGAGAGTCGAACTTGAAACCAGATTTCAATGTACATTAAAAAGAGAACCATGTCTAGGGACTGGAACATCATTGAGTCTTGGGCCTGGATTAACTTGGGCTGTAAGCAAGCACCTAACAACCCTAGCAACCACACAGCAAAACACTCAGAGGACCTATGCAACCATACTGCACAAGCCCTAGCAACCCACCAAGAACAACCCCAGCACCACTGAACCACATTTTGCATAAGTAAAAACATTTGTAGCTACAACAAAGGAAAAACTTGATCATCATGATTTTCTCAAGAAACAATTACAATATTTTGTGGTAAAGGCGTGACTGGCATTTAATAATCAATTGCCATAGCTGATAATTAACATGCTGTATCATCTCACCTATCCACTGCATAGCTTCAGGTTTTTACATTTGTGTGGCTATCACAACACTGAACTGAAGGCTGAGGAGAAAGCAGACAATCTTTGCATACTATTCTACAAGTCAGAAAACCTCCAAAATGTCTGTATCCAGCACTGGCATTAGATTAAGAAAAACTAGCCAAACTTTCCACTGTGAGTGGAGCAACAATACGGACGGCATTTTCAGACGGCATTTTCAAACTGTTCAACAAATTAAATTTCACAATCGCAAGTTAACACGTTCACATTTAATTTACACATTTTGGCAGACACTTTGATCCAGACATACGGTGCATTCAAGCTATACATTTTATCAGTATATGTGTTCCCTGGGAATCAAACCCAAGACCTTTGTGCTGCTAACGTAATGCGCTACCAGTTGAGTTACAGGAACACATAGAGGTGCGCAACACCAGGAGGTAAAAATGTAAACATCTCTGCATCCTTTCAGACAATGCTGAAATCAGTCACGGAGTTGGAAAACAATTACCTACAGTTTTGACACTTTGAATCTGGTCAGGAAAGGAGGTAGACAGACACCAGGTCCTAACCAAAGCAACTTCCAAGCATCCAGGCAGGAAATCATCTCCAGGCCATGTTCCAAGATGACAATGATCCTCACTTCCACAATGAGGAAAACATAAATACTCTCCAATGCTGAAGGGATTAACAATTCATTTCTTTAAATACTTTATCAAAATTTGTACCCAACAGGACCGCCTCAGCCTGCAGTATCAATGGAAATTTCTGTGGGCTTTACAAGTAATAAAAGAAACTTTTTTATAATAAAAGGTAGGTAATTTTAGTAATTTTATGTTTCAGAGTTGTGTTAAAGCTGCAATCCGTAACTTTGAACAAATGAACAAAATGAACAAAAATCAGTTATTGAATAAGTACATGACAGATCGTCAGGATCTGAGCGACCTCCTGACAGTCTGGCTTGCTATTTTCTAGTGAAGGCTTTTCTCTCCACCACACCATGTGCCAAAAAAAGTGAAAGAGAGGGGAAGAACTAGAGGAGACTAAATAAATATCCACTCAATGGTTTGAATACATGGAGGATGTAAAGCAGCTGAAACGTTCTGATAAAAATCACATTAGTACGAGAAGAACATCAAACCAAAATAACTGGAATTTGACCAGCCACCCGATGGGTACCTTTGTTTGGAGGAAGGTTGACAAGCTCTGTTTTCAGAGGGAGACACAATAAGCTGTTTGCCCACTCAGATTGGGTAAAACCATGTCATCCAGTCCAGGGACACCAGCTGCCACCTGGACGATAAAACCTGTTCATGAGTTTGTGAGTTCAGCAACGTGTTTGTTTCGACAGTGACCTCATAGAAATACCGGCAGATGAAAAGGTTTGTGAATCATCACATAGCAAACATCTGCGGGGACATTGTAATGGTTGAGCAGGTGTGCACACATGACAAACTTTCACATGTAAACCAGATGTGACCGGTATGTTTTGGCTCCTGGTTTTAAAACACCATAAGCACTTTATAAGGAGAAAAATCAAGTGCTCAAAACTAACAGCTTCAAGAGACCTTCAAAACTTCTTGCAGGGTTCAACTGCTCCCTGCTCCCAAGATCCTTTGTAAGAATCTCTTGCTTTGGTCCAAACATTATAGAATTATACAAAAAATATTTTTTGCAGGTGTTACCTACACTGTAAATTAATTTCATCTATTATTTTAATAAAGAAAAATGTATTTGACTGATATTTTTGACCTATGTAATAATCAACACAGTGACCTCAAGCTCTATCATCGTAAACACCAGTCACGCAGAACCTCGTGACATCACTTTAAATAATCAAATATCTCAAGAACTCTCCGCCTTTCATTCAGCTCAGCGTTTACACCCAGAGGGAAAACAACAGGCTTCAGGTGAAAGATTCAAGCTCTAATTCAGACACTCCAAGACAAACAACAAATACAGAACAAACATTCTTTGACTTCCTTCATTCCACACGAGCGTTTGCATTCAGAGAAACATTTCTGCTGATTGCGGCCGAGACCCAGACTGCCTGACCTCTGCAGGTATATCGTTGTTGTCTATAAACTGTTTTACTGCTCTGAGAACTAAAGGACAGAGACAAAAGAGATAAAGAGAGCAGAGATAGAGAATGAGAAGAGATATGAGACAGCGGAAATGGTTTTGGAGGAGCTGGCGGATGTCTCTAGGGCTTAACCGAATAATCGCTTAATGCTCAAAATTACTCATTAAAAAGCCTCAAAGTGAACTCAAAGGACTCTTAGCAAAGGTATTTTTAATCCAAGGTCAGTTTTTTTCTACGGTCAAATACAAATGTCGCATTTTTAATGTGCTTAATAAATAAGATTTGCCAATAAAATAAAGAGTGCTGTTTGCAGCTACTGTCAAATGAACATGATTTAAGAGAGGAAGTTGGCCGCCCATGACAACAATAAAGTTGAGAACTATTAAGAACTTAGGTATTTACTATAACAACTCAAAAAATATTAATTCACATTGTAATTGCCAGTAAATGCAAGGACATTGAGAAACAGTAGGCATTCCGACAACATTCCAGCACCTCCTGTAATTATAGTTACAACAGTCTTCACAGCATAAGAGCCCAGTCTCTGTCCAGTCACAAAATGGGTATTAGTTGGATATCTGACAACCTCAGCTATACAAATGTGGGAAAAAAAATGTCAGCAGGGGCTATGAGCCGATGTCTGGGAATGTGAGAGCAGACCTTAGAGTAGAACCTACCTGAAGTGCAAAAGGCTTACAGGAAAACAGGGAATGCATGCCATAATATAGGGAGGACTTTCCAGAGGGATGAGTCAATGAACACTTTAAACATGCTAACATACGTTTAAATGTGCTTTAATTGGGAAACGAACACTTTTAGATTATATTTAGAAAGTGTTCTGAAAGGTGAAAGAGGCCCAGACTCTGCATCTGTACCAGATAGTGAGGTCACTTTCTGAGAATCACCCGAGCCTCCGTTTGGTCCTGGTTTCACTGTGCAAGACTGATTTGGTTACGATGACAAAACTGTTCCATGAACTCTGGGTCGACTTCCAACACAAGAAAAAATCCTCTGTCTTTTGTCAAGGCAGTAATTGAATTTAGAGGTTTGGGTGAATAAAAGTCAGACCCTCATAAACAGGCTTCAGCTACAATTCACTGAAATGCCCGATTACACATGAAACAATAACGCAAGCAGGAAAAAGCCTTTAATATAAAGAGTTTCCTGAGGCCAGTTGTTAACTGATGTCCTTTATATGCAACAATGGTCAGCAATGGCAAGCAGGTCTTTAATGTTCCTGTAGCTCATCTGATAGATCATGTGTTAGCAGCACAAAGGTTGTGGGTTCGAATCCCAGGGAACACGTGCTAAAGTTCTATACCTTGAAAGCAAGTGTGTAAATGTAATATATGGATGCAACTTGATTCATTACCTATTAATCTAGCTAAGGATTACCAACACAGACCTTGTGTGATGATTTGCTTGTACAGATGACCTGTACTGTGGCACAGTTGCAGAAAGCAGGTGAGTCTAATGACAAAATCTCATTTTATAGCAAAAACACATTTCTCTCCCATGCACACACAAACAAAACGCCTCATTTCTAGGGGTCCCAATTTCTTAGTTGTTGACCAAAACAATTAGTGCTGTGAATAAATTCACTTACGAATGAAATGATGGTTTAAAGCCCATTTATATTAAGGAATAAATCTCTCTAAGGCTATAAAGGAAGCGTGCAAATGCATAAAGATAACATTGCGTTTTAATTTCATTCTCTTCATGAAGTTTCTGGAGAAATGAAGGATCACCCACTGAAAACACGAGTTGTGCCAGGCGTCGTGAAGCACCTTCACGGGGAACGCGTCCTGAATCCTTCCGCCACATCCGGTGCACTGGCGCTCCGTCACGTCTGTCAATCAAACGTCAGAGAAACGTTCAGAAAACATTGGCACCCCGTACACAAAACGCATTGACGTTTGCATGTGGAAAGCCACACCTACGTCGTATTTTAATTCGTTTTGACTGAACTTCTCGAGTTAAACGTTACGTCCTTTTCCACTGCTGATCCTTCAATAGAAAACCTAACGTTACTCATCTATTTTCCCGGTTCGTCCCTAACAAACACACGCGTCTCCAATTATTGTTATAATTTATTAAACCGAAAGAAATCCCAACGTTACATATGGAGTCGTTTAAGTTGTTTATTCAATTCACGTTGAGGAAACCTATAAAGCGCAAAACTTTAGGAAACGCTACACCGCTTATTCAATAAACATCCAAAAATAGCGACCGTACTGACCGAGCAAACTCCGTTTTATCACATTACGGCATATAATAACAAAAGCAAATCGCCGCACGTCAGTGTCTCTTTTTAGTCACCAAAACAACGTTGGATCCGATGAACCGGGACAGACTTCATAAAGAAATGACAAGCATTCAGTCAGCTCTCATCATTCTCACCTTCTCGTTCGTCCATGATCCGCCGGATGGTTGTTTGGTAAAGCTCACATGCTGCTCCAGAAACGCGTGAACCGCACACGCCGCCCGTCAGCGACGCGACACGGCCGATCCATGTCTGCGCCCCACAAACCCGAATGAACGTGACGAATCCGGAGGACAACAAATCCCGTCAAGCGTTGCGAGCGGTGACGTCACGACGCAGACACGTACGGAGACCGGAAGGGATCAGACAGCACCTGAAACGGGCTTGTGATGTCACAGCGCCATCCGTCGTTAACGTGTGCACCGATGTAGTCGGTTCACGAACTTTTCTTCGTCTTTTCAGTACATTTTGTATGTGTAAGATTCTTGTATTAAAGTATCCAAAAAAGCACTTGCGCTGTGTTTATATTTATTTATTTATTTTATATTCATTTATGTTATATTTTGCTTAATTGTGTACTGATGTTATTATAAATATTTCCAAGTATGTGTGAATCCGGGGAAATTCGCGGTTTTTAAACAGTGCATCGTTCCTTATCACTTGTCGCCTGACTATGACGTAATTACCACGTCATGCCATGTTTCTTTAAAAACCACAGCAACACAAGTGGACAAATGCAGAAGTAGTGGTTTACTGCATGCTGCTTTGTGGGTACTCAAAAAGCTCAGATATGCTTAAATACTCAGTGTTTTCTTGCTTCCTCCGTCTTCCAGCCTGGAAACCGATCAAAGTTAGCCATCTTAAAGGACTTCTCAATTCTCTAATTACACCTTGAGGAGGCGAGGAACAAGGAGTGAGGAAGCTTCCTGAGAAGAGCATGATCAAATAAGCATTGGTGTATCCTAGTGAAGGGAGAAGGGAGGCTTTTCAAAGCTTTGAATCAAATGAACCAAATGCTTTGCAAAATGGTTCAATGTTTCGTAGTGTTAAAAAACAAGCTGGCAACACCAGCTGGTCAAACCAGTGTGAAAGCAACAAGATCTAGACAAAGACAAGGACATTTTACAAAACAATTACAAACGTTTGTGTTTGTCACTAAAGCTGTCTATTAATATATGTCTATAAATATATACGTCCCCTCTCACCAACTCTGTTCTGTAAACGAGTGATGTCTGATTGTGGAGGGGATGAAAAAGGGCCAGGAGTGGTTTGTAATAACACATTATTTAATTTACTTCCATTTATTTTTCAACCCTTACTCAAGTCTTGTAACTTACTCAAGTTACAAGAATAGAACTAAACAGCAATAGCATTATGAGTTTTTATTTTCAACATTTTTTAAATGAGTGCCCTTGAGCAAGGCACCTAACCCCCAATGGCGCAGTTGTGTGCTGATCACTCCTCTGAGTGTGTGTGTGTGTTCACGACTTGCACAGTGTGGGTTCACACCTCACCAGTGATGGGTTAAATACAGAGGTCACATTTCGGGTATGGACTACCATATCTGTCAAATATGTCACTTTCTATCGTCCAGGAGCCGCCATGCACATAGCATGTGTAGGGTTACAGTATGTGTTTCACAGTGGTTACTGCCATGGTCTGACCACAGAGCAGATACAGGACTGACAAAATATTTTCTTACTAGTTTGTTAATTATTGACTTAATGCATAAATAGGTTAGAACATATGGGTTGTTTTGACCTTGTTTATTGATTATACATGTTCCTTATTGCTTTGGCAAAACATCATCCACAGTATTTACAGTAGTAAAAGTCCAGTAAGGTGTATCAGATGGATGCAAAATCCATTTGAATTGTATATGAAGTTGAAGGAAGAGAGAATCCCACCGTTTACAAATGAATTCAATAAAGCTGAATGTATGCCGTAATCTGTGACATGAAGAATAAACATCTTTTACAGGAGAGAAGCACCAAAGTTCATGTCAGATGAAGATGCTTCATAGTTGTTTAGCGCCATATAGTTCTTTAGTTCATTTAGTTCATGTGTATACTGTGCATTTGTAATCTCCACCTGTGTCTTCAAAGAGAGAAACGTGTTTATTTCCTTTAGCATGGGTTGCATGACAATTCCTCACGGAATGACTTGGGATGGACAAAAAAATTATAGGATCATTTGACTTTTAAATACAGAGGTCACATTTCAGGTATGGACTATACCTGAAATATCTGTCAAATATGTCACTTTCACTTCACTTTTTGCACAAAACGTCTCCGACAGTATTCACCAATTTTGCAAGGTATCCATTACAGCTAACAGTTTCTTATTTCTTTAAACTGTGTCGTTTTGTGATGGGTTTGTGTTTTGCTAGACAAAAGAAAGCAAAGGTGTATTCAACCGTGGTGTCAGAAACATTTTTAATAAATAAATTAAAATAAATTAAATATATATAATAAATTAAAATAATAATGTGAGTTATTTAAACTCATAATATTTTAAAATTAAAACATCATCAGAGTACAGTCGTAACGGGAATCCAGTGTAAAAACATCCCCTTAACACGCAGCTGAAAGCACGCAAACGTCAAAAATACAGAATAAATACAAAACAATCGCGAACACACGAAGCGACCCGACTCCGATTTAAATGACGCGCCGCACTGACGTCAGCCGAGGAGGCGGGGCCCCAGCACGGTGACCGCTATATAAACGCAGGACACTCACGTCAGAATATTGTGCGATTATTTTTATTATTAAAAGCGTGTAAATGAACAACTTGCGTCGTATGTGATCGGAAAAGTTACTGACGACGCCTTGATCTCGTTTAATAAGGGCGCAAATATGCATTAAATGCCGCGTTATACCAACTTATTTTAATACACAGTTTTGCACACACACGCAGGGGGCAATTGTGAGGTAAAGAAACATTTGCACCAACAAACGGACGCGAGCGAATAATCTTGGTTTTAAAACGCGACCTTCTTTGTAAATGTAAGACTTTGCGATCATTTCTTAAGATTTCCTCACGACTGAACGGCTTTATTTACGCTTTGCTTATGATGGGGGTGGGAACCGAGAACAAATCGCCGAGCGCGTCCGGTGCGTTCACATCGCGCCGGGAAGAGGGACGAGAGCAGGCAGGGCTCGCCAAGAGGACACCCGGCCACGGAGACGCCATGAAGCGGGCGAGCGTCCATCATCAGCCCGCGGAACCGCGGGGGACGTGGAGTCGGCGGCTGGAGTTCGTGCTCGCCACCGTCGGTTACGCGGTGGGTCTGGGAAACGTGTGGCGCTTCCCGTACCTGTGCTACCGGAGCGGAGGAGGTGAGTGATGAAGCCGCTGCTGCTCCTCATCCTCCGGTCATCATCATGCACCGTTTACCTGCCCCGATGACACGTTAGCAATGCCAACCTTTCCAAAATGCATTATTATGGTGAACGGAGTTTATTGCGCCTGATTGTCTGTCCATTCTTTTATATTCTTTAATTTGTTTATTTATAACAAATTCAATTAAAAATATAATTTTACATTTACTTCTAATTTCGCTTGTGCATAACCATCACAGCACAAACGTAATGCATATAGGCAGACGCAACCTGAACGCAGATTTAGTTTCAGCAACATTTTAACATGGGTGTTAGATGGTTACTGTATCATTTGTACAATTTACAAAGCCAATTATTCTTGTTTTATGTGCAACAATAGCTGGGAACAGATTTCTTGGATTATAAATGACTCCTTATGATAGACTTGTTTATTAAGATGGGACTGCTTTTGTGCGCAATAATGAGCAAGCCAATGAAAAATGTGAAACAAATGTTCACCTGATCTGAATTCTGAGTGTGAATGGATGTGAACACTGAGGGCAATCTGGAGCAATTTGAATTTCAGCCTCAGATTTACATTCTGTAAGTGCGCATTTGCATATTTTCCTGCATATTTTTATGCATTATGTATTCATGTGCAGGATGTATCTTCCAGGAGCCACCATGCACATAGCATGTGTAGGGTTACAGTATGTGTTGCACAGTGGTTACTGCCATGGTCTGACCACAGAGCAGATACAGGACTGACAAAATGTTTTTTTACTAGTTTGTTAATTATTGACTTAATGCATAAATAGGTTGGAACATATGGGTTGTTTTGACCTTGTTTATTGATTATACATGTTCCTTATTGCTTTGGCAAAACATCATCCACAGTATTTACAGTAGTAAAATTCCAGTAAGGTGTATCAGATGGATGCAAAATCCATTTGAATTGTATATGAAGTTGAAGGAGGAGAGAATCCCACCGTTTACAAATGAATTCAATAAAGCTGAATGTATGCCGTAATCTGTGACATGAAGAATAAACATCTTTTACAGGAGAGAAGCACCAAAGTTCATGTCAGATGATGATGCTTCATAGTTGTTTAGCGCCATATAGTTCTTTAGTTCATTTAGTTCATGTGTATACTGTGCATTTGTAATCTCCATCTGTGTCTTCAAAGAGAGAAACGTGTTTATTTACTTTAGCATGGGTTGCATGACAATTCCTCACGGAATGACTTGGGATGGACAAAAAAATTATAGGATCATTTGACTTTTAATATCCTGTTAATTACGCCTGGGAATTGCGACCAGTTTGGTGATTAGATTTGATTCTTATTATAGTTTTAATTTGCTTATTCGATTTATTTCGATTCCATGTAATATCCATTAGTTTAATATCGATCCATTAATATTTAATTAAAAATGCTAATTTTGCAGACATGGAGTCCATATTTAAATATAAATGTTGGTATCTGAAGCCTTCCTATTTAACTATATTACTGAAATACATATTTACATCAACAATAGGCCCACAAAGGACAAGAAGTGAAGTATAGATAATATTCACATCCTCGTATGTAAAGCACGCACATCAAGATTCAATGCAGGGATTTCCCAAATCGATAACTCAATGTCAAATTCTTATTATTATTATTATTATTGCTATTATAATTGTTTTTAAAACCTTCTCATGTCTCGTGTGTCAGGTGCGTTTTTGATTCCCTACTTGATCATGTTGTTTCTCTGTGGCATCCCACTGTTGTTAATGGAGTTCACCGTTGGACAGTACACCCGTTTGGGCCCAGTTCATGCTCTGGCAAAAATATGCCCCCTTTTCAAAGGTGAGTGTTCTGCCTCAATAGCTCCCATCTTCCCTGTTCAGTAATGCCATCCAAACACAGTCCAGAAAAAGCGCATGCATACTATTTTTCATATTTCACATATTTCATATTTTACCACCAAGAATTCATTTTTCCGTAAACACTGTTCATGTTTTAAGAAAATCGTGAAGCAGATATATTCCTTGTGAATGACTGTTGTGCATCTCTTTGTTTTGGTTATTGGTTGTTATTTCTCTTGTGCTTTCTTCCCAGTCATTCAATTACTCTGTAAACTGAAGTATGCTGACCTTACTGTATATAGGATCATGCTGTACTTTGCCTCATTAGAAAGATAAGAACTGAACTTTAGTGTTGTAAAGCAACCATATTACTAAAAACAAAAGCTGAAAGTAGTTTTGAAATTAATACATTTAATTTGATGTTTGTGATTGGTTCAATGAGATGTATTATTGTAATATTACACACAAAAACCTGTATCGCACTGTTGTGTTATTTCTTTCATTTTGCTGGGCTGTGTTTTAAAATTTGATAAATTAAAGTCAAGGAACTGTCTCTCTGCATTTCTATGGTGGTTCTAGCATGGATACTGAGAGCAAAGCTCACCTTTTCACCACAACAGTGTTTTTCCCTTTTAAAATGGGTGGTCACTGCTACACCTGATCCCTGATGACCTGGTGATGGCTGATCTCCTGTGATCACCAATCAGTGTTCTTTGCTCAAATCAATCTTGTTATCTGTAAACCAATCCAGTCCTCACAGCCAGACGATGCCGCCAGGAGAACTATCCATGAACTATTCCATGAGAACACTGAATTTGTGCAATTATAAAGCAGTTACCAAGTTACACTTTTACTATGATACTGTGCAAAAATCAAATTTGGAATGTAATTTAACATGGTATTGGAGTAACTTCTTTACATGGTAAATGTTCTTGTAGCTCCGTTGGTAAAGCATTGTGTTAGCAGCACAAAGGTTGTGGGTTTGATTCCCAGGTAACATACTGATAAAATGTGACCACTGAATGCGCTGTAAGTTACTTTGGATCAAAGCATCTGCCAAATGCGTAAATGTAAAATCATAAAGTTGGGGAAGTCAATACACACCAAAAGCTGGCAAAATTATACCGTTTTAAAACACACTAGCTTTGTTCTAAAACCTAAAAAGCTGCCTGGGTGCCTACACAGGAAACTGCCCTCTAAAGTAACGCCATAATGGTCATGAAATTTCATAAGTGATCATTTTGGAATACTGTACAGATGTCATCTATTTAGTGTAGCCTTTGAAGGGCATCTACAGTATGAATGCTCCTTCTGTAGGCAGCTCACTAGGTTTTGGAATATTGCAGTTTTGTTCAAGTCACCACAGAGTTCAGCCATCAACAATCATCACTTTCATAGGGTTTCTTTCCTTTTTTTATTTGACCATACTTTCTTTCATCTGCTAACTAAAGACTTTTCTCCATAGTTTTTTTTATCTCCTCAAAGACAGAGATATTCTACCCGGTCAAATCTTTTGGGTCCGTCTCTTGATATAGCGCTCATTTCAGCCGATTACGGCTCCTTGCTTACAGAGGGACTGAAGCAGGTAGTTCTTTCTGTATATTCTTTGTACTGAAATGTTTTCTTATTTATATTCTTTGTGATGTTTCTGATGAGTCCCCAACAAAAGTAAGTTCTGGGTATTAGTGGCTTCTCTCAGCAAATAATCTCCTCCTGTTTCTGGTTTGATGGTTGTCCAGTGAGGCTTTTTAATGGATATTATGCTCTGGTCAAAAAAAAAGTAACTTCTTACATACTTCTTAGGGATTTTTTGGACTGTGTAAACATGTCTGAACACATTAAAACACATTGAACACAAACACATTCAAACACGTTTCAATGCACTATTGCAATGGTTTTCTGCCTTATCAGCTTTAAATGGGTTAGTCTGTATTGAATGAAAGTTTTACTGAATAAAATTTGTTGATAATGACATCAGGGTGCACCACAATATAGATGGAAACTACAAAATCAAAACAGTGTGCTCTGTGGAAATTAGTTCTGTTTAATGAAAAGACAAAGGCATTTCAACTACCAGAGAAACTAAACTCATCCTAAGTGTCCCTAACAAACATACAACAAAATGTGTTTGCATGTATTTAATGTAATTTAATGTTTTAAGACCTTTTTTGTCCGGCTCTTTCTGGATTAAAAAGGAAATGTTTTTGTGTGATTGCCCTGATAAACATGCATGACAGAAAGCTGGTGATTCTAATCTTTTATAGCTGCTTCTGTGAAACAGGAGGTTTTAGTATTAATTAATTGTGGAAATATGTTTAGTTAATGCAACTGAATCTTTGATGATTTTTCATACAGATTTTTCTTTGTCTACAAAGTCTAGTCTGTCACAGCTGTTAGCTCTTAAAGTATTATGCCCAGCTATTATACAAAAATTGCAATAAAGTCATATTTAATCTAAAACATTGGAAAAATAATTATATACCAAGCAGATTTCTGACAAAGATGTTTTCCCTGTAATGTTATCTGAAAGGTAATTTTAAGATCAAATGGGTTCCCAAATAAGTTTGCTCTCAGTTAAAAATACATGCAAATCTTTAAAAATCAATGTTAACATTGATTTTGTGATAAAATTCAGAGAGTCTTGATCATTCATGTACAGCATTGCAAATTAAACAGACTACACTGTACACAAAGTTACAGACAATGAATTTACTGCAGTTATTAATGAATAATCACATTTAGAACGACTCTGTAGAACCTCTAATAGAACTTTCATCTTATAACCAATAGTCCCACAATGTCTCTTGGTTGTCGTTTTGCTGCAGCGGTGGGCTAATTTAGGCTCAAACTCAGGAAACCAAAATGCTCCCGGGAATCATAATCAGTGCCAACAACAACATTGCTGTTTTTAAGCCGAGCTTTCTTTATTCAGGCTTGATGTAATTCCTGAACATTCCTTTGGATGGTGGGAAAGGGGCACAAGATAAGAAGAGCCACACAGAGTGATGATAACTAATCTAGGGATTTAAATCGGACATCAAAACATGGCAAGAGCAAAATCAAATCTGTGATCCTTCCATTCTTATGCCATGTTGATTTGGGTGACGAGGTAATTAGGTCATGCTGAGTAGACATGCCTGTAGTCGATATTGAGTGCTTTGTTTGGCAAATGTATCTTAAAAAGAACACTAACAAGAACTAACATGGCAACTTCTTAAAACTAAATTTAAACCGCATCACCAGAATCATTTTGCCAAGACATAACCCAACCAACTATTGAGGGTCATAAGAACGTTTCCCTAAAATTTCCATTAAGTTTCAAAATAACTTCCAAATGTTTTTGTAAGTTAAAAAAACGTACAGTTTTTTTAGTCCAGTTTTTTGCTTGATTAAAAGAATATTCAAACATTTTTTAAACATTTAACTAACAACTTAAAAATAACATTTTTGATATGTGATAAATAATGTTAAAACATTCTACTAATGTTACTGCAGGAATGATTTTTGATAACTTTTACAGAAAACGTTTACAAACGTTCTCACAATGTTCCCTGTTAGATAGAAAGAAAGAAAAAACAATTTATGAGACTGAAATCTCCCTGAAATTCATATATTGAAGTTTTAGGAGATTTGAGCACTAAGAAGCCCGTGTTCATTGGCCAACCATCAGTAAACCATTAAATAAAAGGATAACAGTAGAATCCTGAGAAACAGAGGGAAAGGTTTCTCCATTAGTGTTTGTTTAGATATGTTGTCAGTTAGAGACTCAGTATTACTTTGACCGGCTTGATGTAATGTACAACATCTGCCTCAAACAGTTTCTGTGTTTCTTCTTTAATAAATTGTGACATAACCATAAAATGGCCTTTTGGATGCCAACAAAAACCAGCTGTGTTTGCCAGACATTCACTAAATATTGTATGTGCCTGTGTTTAATTAGCTGATATGTTAATATACAGTGTATAACTACTAAAATCTGATTTGTAGGTGGTTATATAAAGCTAATCTCAGTAAAAGTACAGCTTTGTTGGATTCAATAAAGAGTTAAATGACTATTGTATAAGTATAGATATTGGATGTCCTGTAAATGAAACTGTATTATCGCAGTAACATAATGTGTTGTCAGTCTATATTTTTCCACTGTATATGCTTAGGTCACTTCTAGCTATCCAGTTAACAGGTTTTACTTTAGCAGATGTACAGTATTTAAAATGACAAACATTTCTTACGGTGTAGGTGCTGTTCCAATAGATCTGTTCAGCAGTGGAAGATTTGGAGAGGTTGACAGGACACAGTGTGGCCACCTAGTGTCTCACTCTTCCCGTGTCCCCCTACCTGTCTGTCTACAGGTGTGGGACTAGCCACAGTGGTTATTTCTTATGTGCTCTGCACCTATTACAACGTGCTCATGACCTGGGCCCTGTACTACCTGCTCCACTCCTTCAGCCCCTCATTGCCATGGCAATCCTGCAACAACACATGGAACGCTGTTGGAAACTGTTCGACTGGTTTCCCTGGTAATGCCACACATCTGACATCAGCGAGTCAACAGTTCTTTGAGTGAGTAGGCTGAGCTTGTTTACTCATGTCAGTGTAATATTTGCAGAGAGTGCTTGACTCTTTGACATAGAGTGACTTTTCCCATGTCCAATGATCCATGTACGTGGAAAATAAAGTTCCAGTCCAGTGTTCGCATGATTGGACATCGTTTGCTGTCTCATTTTGTATAATATTACTGAATGCCTGTGATAAAGTAGATGTTTATTAATAATTAATCTTTGAAAATGATTTGGGAGTATTTATCCATGCTTAATTTGTCTGGAGCAGTAACGTCATACCCAGCTAACAGGGAATGTTCTCTAAAGGTATCAAAAACGTTCTTGCAATAACCTTAGTAGAACTTTTTTAACGTGTGTGTGTGTGTTAAAAAAGTTCTACTAAGGTTATTGCAAGAACATTTTGATATTGAGATATATATATATATTTGTTATATATATTATATACAAACATATATTGTTAGTGGAATGTTTTAGAAACTTGTATTCTTAGAACTTTCAAAATAACCTTTTTAACCTTTTTGTTGCTTAATGAAAACATTAGGAAAATGTTCTTACAACCAAAAAATGTTTCTCAGTCGTAAGGTGCTAGAGATGACAGCAGGGATTGAGCATGCTGGAGGGATTCGTTGGGAACTTTTTGGTCTTCTGATTCTGGCCTGGGCTATTGTTTATTTCTGCATCTTTAAAGGGGTCAAGTCCACTGGAAAGGTCAGAGTTTAGAGGTCACACCACCACTAAACGACATTTGCTGTTACACAAGACTGATCTGGGTTTTGTCTATAGAATAAATAATTATATATTTGTTGTTTATATAATATGGTTGAGTTTGTTACCTGTAATAATAAACATATTTAACACACTTTTTTAAGTACCAAATCATAAAACTGTGTTGTTAAAGAGTGTAAGAAAAGTGTAAAAGTGTGTATGAAACACACTATCAACTCTGTTCACAGGTTGTATATTTCACTGCTACGTTCCCGTATTTGATACTGTTTGCATTGTTGATCAATAACGTCCAGCTGCCCGGAGCAAAAGACGGCATCTTCTTCTTCCTCATGCCTAACTGGAATAAACTCCTGGAAGTGCAGGTGAGCTGTTGTGTTGTTGGTTTAGTTTAGGCTGGTTTGGACTGGTAAGACAAGTTTTATATATGTATGTTTATGTATTATTATTTGTATTATTATTATTATTATTATTATTATGTATTATGTATTATGTATGTATGTATGTATTATGTATGTATGTATGTATGTATTATGTATGTATTATGTATTATTATGTATTATGTATGTATGTATGTATGTATTATATATATATATATATATATATATGTTTATATATACACATGTATATACATATGCTGAACAATATTACAAAAAACAAACAAGAAACTATAGTTAACCCACGCTACTGTAGACGGTACAGTAACACAGTAGTAGTGTTTTCAGTTGCCCAGCGTAGTAAATAAACAACATTGTTATGGGATTTGTGGTTGTTTAACACTTGTAATGTAATTGGTACTTATGTGAAGAAAATGAGAATAAGGTGTATGAGTATGTTTGAGATAATTACCAACTCTAAGCACTGGCATATCTTTGAAAACACCAATGATTCATGTAAACATGTACAGTTAGGCAGAATGAGGTGTAATGCTGTCTGTATATGATAACAGGTATGGGACACAGGGTATTAAGTCAATGCCTGTGTGTGTTTGTTAGGTGTGGGTCAATGCTGCAGCTCAGATCTTTAACTCTATTGGAATCTCCTTCGGTTCCATGATATCAATGGCCAGTTACAACAAGTACAACAACAACATCCTCAAGTAAGGAACATGATCAATCTAATAAGCCAGTTTGTGACATTAATCAGTTTGACTATTTGTTCAATTGTCCACGCCATATTGAGTCTATGCTGTTATTAAAAGAGAGACACACTGTACCCAGCTAACAATTTTAGGTTTTAAGAATGTTTCCGTAATGTTTCCATTAATTAATAAAAAACGTTAAAAATGTTATTTTGTAATGTTCTAGGATCTTTCAAAATGTTTTTAGAATGTTACTGTTTGATTATAAGAACGTTATTCAAACTTTTTTTTGTAACCTTTTAAAACTTTCAATTTACTAACAATTATTAACAATTTAAGAATACAATTGTTTTTGATATACATGATATATAATGTTAAAAAATGTTCTACTAACATTACTGCAAGCAATAATAACTTTTTAAAATAATATGAGAGAACTTTCAGAGAACATTAACCAATGTTCTGAGAACGTTTCGTGTTAGCTGGATAGTCATGAATGCAGCTTTTCACTCAAATTGTTATGCTGATGCCGTATTGTACTTTTTGTATTAAATTAAAGGAACATATACAGATACATGGAAGAATACATAGACAGAAGTCTACAAAAGTCTTTTTTACATGTACAGTAGATAACTAACAATGTTTTCATCACTACCGTCATTGTTTTTTACAGGGACACTTTTATCGTCTCTCTGGCTAATTCAGCGACCAGTATCTTGGCCGGCTTTGTCATTTTCTCTGCTATTGGCTACATGGCCCACATTCACAACCTACCTGTGGATGACATCGCCACAGATGGTACGTTTGTTTGTTTCGTTCTCCCTCTGTGTTATCAGTTTTGGCAGCTGTGGACTCAATTCTCTCATGACTTGGCAAGCAGAAAATACGCTGAATCTTTTGGACAGGCAAGAACCGAGTTTACTATCTGCTGTTGTTACTGTGTCTTAAGGCCCAGGGTCACCCAGGGAT
The DNA here is from genome assembly GCA_036877525.1 of Chromobotia macracanthus. NCBI lineage: Eukaryota > Metazoa > Chordata > Actinopteri > Cypriniformes > Botiidae > Chromobotia > Chromobotia macracanthus. The sequence goes on along the minus strand of JAZGTH010000058.1, from coordinate 9,848,802 downwards.
TTTTAACTTCACTCTGAACAGAAGAAAACTGCTGCTTTGATGCCACACTGGCCACCGTAAGGCCTTTTTCACATTGTATGCACAAGCAGCATGTAAGCAATGCAGTAGGCTAACATTCTCTTAAAGTAATGTTAGAAGAATGTTTTTTAATTTACGTAAAAGCGTTATTCCTAAGTTGTTGTTAAAATGTAAACATTTTAAAAACACTACAAAATGAAAAAGAATAATGTTCTTATTTCACACATAAATATTTTTACAATCTAAACTTTTTAGCTGCGAAAGGGTGTAGGAAGTCAATGTCAACACTTTACAATTGAATGAGACAAGGATGAAGTAGAAAAATTCCAGCCCATGTGTTGAGTTAGGTGGGATAATAGATGAAAACCTCTCATTCTTGACTGTAGACAGGAGATCAGTGTGAGAGGAGGTGAAGGATGGATGAGATTATGCTGGAGAAAGAATAAAAGAGACTATTCATGGAGTGAGGTGGGCGGACAAGATGAGTGTGATGAAATGATTATTAAAGAATGTCTTTGTGTTTTGAGAATTTCATATAAAACTGATGGTTTACTGAATAATGTGTTACAGAATAAAACAGCCTGCTTTTCATAAAGTATCTGGTAAAAATCTATGATTCAGTAACAAAATATTAAGCCAAGTGGCGACTGTGTTAAAGAACAACAGCACAAGGTCTTTTTACAAGAAAAACATTTCACAGAAAGAGGTTTGTTTTAATATGCATCAAAAAATAACCTTTGACCCATTGTGTGTAAAGTAAGTGCAAAAACGGCTGAGAAAAATGTTCTGAAAAAAATCTAAGGGAAAAATTTGATATTTTTTCTTTAGAGTTGAATGCATAACTATGGTAACCAGGATTTTTTTTCTTCTTTGCTAAACAAGGTCTACAGGGGTAGGGCTAGATTTTTTGTTTAGTAAATTTGCCATCATTCTCCGCTGGGTGAAAGATTCAGGTGTCTTTACTGGCCCAAATTCTTGTGATCTGTTGTTTTTATGAACACAAATACTAGTAGTACGTTTCTCACGATCAGTATCGTTCTGGTGACGTTTTATGCGTGTTCCCTGCAGGACCTGGTCTGGTGTTTGTGGTGTATCCTGAGGTCTTCTCCACCATGCCTTTCTCGCAGCTCTGGGCTCCTCTGTTTTTTATCATGTTACTCTGCCTTGGACTGGACAGTCAGGTAGAGGCCCCAGTGCACACACTCATAGAGTGTTTGGCATCTGTTGAGTGTGTAAATGTGCATGCGTGTATCTCTGCAGTTTGCCATGGTAGAAGTGGCTGTAACGTTTATCATGGACGGTTTTGGCAAGAAGGTGTTGCAGGTTTTTAAGAAGAAGGAGGTGGCTGTTTTGGCAGTGTGCAGTTTGGGCTTTCTGCTGGGGATCCCTCACATTACCAGGGTAAACATGCTTTTACCAGGGCATCCACTTTCCCACTGAGTTGTTACATTTGCATAACCTGGACTGAACACAACAGGTTCTGACACATTTATCCAAAACGCCTTTTAGAAAAAACCCTCATCACAATTCCCTAACCATTTCATTAAGTTACAAAAACATTAAATCGTTATATTGGAAAGATGTGTGTCTGTGTGTGTGTGTGTGTGTCTGTCTGTGTGTGTGTGTGTCTGTCTGTCTGTGTGTGTGTGTGTCTGTCTGTCTGTGTGTTTGTCTGTCTGTCTGTGTGTTTGTCTGTCTGTCGTGTGTCTGTCTGTCTGTGTGTGTCTGTCTGTCTGTGTGTGTGTCTGTCTGTCTGTGTGTGTGTCTGTCTGTCTGTGTGTGTGTAGGGTGGGATATATGTGTTTCAGCTGATGGATCATTACACAGCCGTGGTGTCTCTGATGTTTCTGGCCTTCTTCGAGGTGCTCGCCGTCACGCTCTTATTTGGTAAATATCTCTTCAGTCTGCAGATCACAGTTTGATGACTGCTGCTTAGCACTGCTGCTGCTGTTGAGATATGCTCTTTATCTTTATTCATACTCTCTCTCTTCTACTTTATCTCTGTGTGTCTCTCTCACACGCGTGCAGGAGTGAGAAGACTCAGTGTGATGGTGGAGAACATGCTGGGAAAGAAACCAAACATATTCTTCCATGTCTGTTGGCAGTTTCTGACACCCATGCTTGTACTGGTGAGCGGAAAACCAACCAATCAACCGAAAGATGCTCTATATCTGATGAAATGTAGTGCTTTTATTACTGTAAATGTATGCGTCTTCATTTCATATTGTCATATTTTGGGATGGATGTGGTCTTGCATTTTGCTGCACTAGTTACTTTTGTTTCTGTGTCTTTGGTCCACCTTGAGTAGTTGTAATGTTTTTGACTACTTTAATAGTAGCTTATAGTGCAGCTAACAACTTTCTCAAATAGATAGCATGAATGCAGTATCTACGCAGTTTGTAAAGTGACCCCTGATGATGATAATAACATGAATGTATCTGTTGACAGTGTGATGCTAGCAGTAAGACATGTTTTTGTACAGTACTGGAGTATCTTCTGTCTCTTGCAGGGCATTCTGATCTCCAGTATTGTTCAGTATACTCCAGCCCGATACGGTAAGTTTTACACATACCCGCTCTGGGCTGAGGTGCTTGGCTGGTTCATCTCTCTGGTCTCCATCATCTGGATTCCACTGGGGGCCCTGCATGAGCTCTGGACTACTGAAGGATCTCTGCTGCAGGTACATATGTACCCAGATAACAATTTTAGGTTTTAAGAATGTTTTCCTAATGTTTCCCAAAATGTTAAATGTTATTTTGAAGTTTTTAGACATCAAACTTTTTTAATTCTATAATGTTTCTCAAATGTTTGCCAATGACGTGTACAAACCTGCAAAAACATTTTTGATAACTTTGAGAGATTTTTTTTAAGAATGTTAGCCAACGTTGTAAGTTTGCTGTTAGCTGGGTATTCACTACAGTTTGTAAATATGTTCTGATAATAACCCTGCGCTTCTCTCTGTCACAGAGGTTGAAGGTGTCCATAACCCCAACTGCTGATCTGGAGTCTGTTCCAGTAAAAACAGCTGCTGAGGCCATTGCATTGGTTACTGCCCCTTAGAGACCTAGGTGTGTGTTTGTGTGTGTGTCTGTACTGAAATATGTGGTTTACAAGAACACATATGTGTATAATGACACTTCATAGTGTGTATAATGACACTTCCTTTGTCCTCATTAACCAAATGGCTTAAAAGCCATACAAAATTGTTTTTATTTTATTTTAAAAATTCCAAGCGTTTTCTGTGAGGGTTAGGTTTAGGGGAACTGGACAGAAAGTTCGATTAGCTCTATATAAAAATCATTACGCTTATGAAGAATTAGAAACTTACCCAGTGGTCCATGTAAACCACATATATAAGTGTGTGTCTGTGTGGGTGTGTATGTAATGTGTTCACTTATTAGAGATGCAGAGTAAGCTCTGTTTAAACCGTTTAAATGTTTTTAAAACAATATTTACATTTTGCTTATTGTATTTAAGGTTAATGTTAAAGTACAAACCATCAAAATGATTCCAGAATTACAGTCTGGCGATAATATTAAGAAAATATTTTTCTAGTTGAAAAGAGTTGTTTTTCTAATTGAATTAAATGTATTTAATTATTTGATCTCTTAATTCAGAGGACTGTTAAACAGCTTTGACAAGTCAAAGAAAAGACTTTCTAATATAATATTTCTAATAATTCAGATATTAAAGCTCTTTTGCACATTCTATTTCTTCCAGAAAAGAAATTTTCTACGTCTGACAATCTGACAAACATTCTGAAGCTGAATTTAAGCTTTTCTGTAATGCATTTTTAGATACACTTTGAAGAACTGAAAAACATGTTTATAATGTTACGAACAAAACTTGATTTTTCAATACATCATTTCACAATATGATTGATGCCACTGCAAAATATTCACAGATCTTTATATATATTCACAGATGCTCCAGCTTACATATACCAACATACATCAAGCATATACGATCTGAACACAATTTTTATATCATAAAATAAATGTTCCAAACTATTTTTATTAACTTTATTTAAATCAACAGAGTGGGGTATTTTGTTAGAAGTATAGCTGTTGTACAAGCACTGTATTTTTGTAGTGAACTTGATACTTTTCCTTTTCATTGTTTTTTGTATGCAATTCAAAGCTTGTTCTCTTTTGTCCATTTGTAATTTTTTATTTCAAGACATGCAGAAAAGCAACCACTGATATTATAAAATAAAGGGCTTTGTTTGCTCATTTGCTGATGCGTTATGACGAATGCGTTACGTGAACTGAATCAGGAACTGTAATACTCGCTTTTCGCCACAAGATGTCACGCCAGCGCAACAACTGCAAACGCTGCAACATCACTAAAAGATGCCACTGAAGATGCCACTGTTTCACAAGAAGATGCCACTGTTTCACAAGAAGATGCCACTGTTTCACAAGAAGATGCCACTGTTTCACAAGAAGATGCCACTGTTTCACATGAAGATGCCACTGTTTCACAAGAAGATGCCACTGTTTCACAAGAAGATGCCACTGTTTCACAAGAAGATGCCACTGTTTCACAAGAAGATGCCACTGTTTCACAAGAAGATGCCACTGTTTCACAAGAAGATGCCACTGTTTCACATGAAGATGCCACTGTTTCACATGAAGATGCCACTGTTTCACATGAAGATGCCACTGTTTCACATGAAGATGCCACTGTCCAAAAGATGCCACTGTTTCACGAAGATGCCACTGTTTCACAAGAAGATGCCACTGTTTCACAAGAAGATGCCACTGTTTCACATGAAGATGCCACTGTTTCACATGAAGATGCCACTGTTTCACAAGAAGATGCCACTGAAGATGCCACTGTTTCACAAGAAGATGCCACTGTTTCACAAGAAGATGCCACTGTTTCACAAGAAGATGCCACTGTTTCACAAGAAGATGCCACTGTTTCACAAGAAGATGCCACTGTTTCACAAGAAGATGCCACTGTTTCACAAGAAGATACCACTGAAGATGCCACTGTTTCACAAGAAGATGCCACTGTTTCACATGAAGATGCCACTGTTTCACAGCTACCTGATCATTGTGAAGAGAAGCGCTGCTGCTCATTCACAAGTTTGGATGACCAGTGTATGACCAGATGAAATGCTATGTGTATTAGTTGTCACATTACAATGAACGCTAGTGCTGGTAAAACGGTGCCTCTTATCTTCAAAATGCAAAGCATGTAATGCGTTACTGTGCTTATCACATAAAAAGAGGAAGTACAGGGTACTGTATGTCGAAACAGCGGTTCAGATGTCAGATCAGTGCATCCTTCTGTACAAAGCAGATTGAATGCCAGCAGCAGATCAATACACTGCAGCCTGCAGCAGAGCAGCTCATCTGGGGGCATGATGTGCCATTGCTGCATTTGATGTATTAAAATAGTACAGCCAGTGTAGGGCAGAGGACGTGGCAATTTTTCCATTTTATTAATGTCCTCAGATACAGTGAAACATCTGAGTGGCCCTGATCTTAAGTGTGCACACAAAGGTATAGTAAATATGATCTTAGAATGAAAACTATGGTGACGGAAAGGTCTACGCTATATTTTTGTGTGTGCGTGCTAGCAGAGTACACAGAGCTTCTGATCTGTGTGGTGCAAGAATTGATGTTTGTGACCTGACAGGCTCGAGTGCAGGAGTTTAGGAAGGAGCCCAGAGCTGCCCTAAGGTTTTGGGTGACCTCTCCGTGACCTCCGACTGATCTCTGGTTCGCCTTTACAAGTGAACCCCAGCCAGATCTGCCTGCTCTTTCTCCTGCCCGGCACAGCCGATCACAGGTGTGCTATATCACACTCAGTGTATGCTGGGTTGGATTCAATGACAATGAAAAGGGAAATCAGGCATGAATTGAAGACACACAAACAGCACATGCACACACACAAACACGCTGTTCAGATGTTCAACACTGTGTTTCTGAGCATTTGCATTGACATAATCACAAATGTTGACGAAACTCAAAGTTGGCAGGAAGTCAATATAGACTTCTGTGGAGATTCATCAGTACACGTGACCTTAAATAAAATAACTGTTTAGTCGTCATAGTCTTCGATCAAAATATAATACCGTGCACTGACAATGAAATGACATTCCGGTTCTCCTGACATCACAAATTCTTGTAATGTGTTAAACCCCTTCTGACATGTCTAGAATATCCTGTTTCCTTTGAAAAACCAGATTTAAAAGAAAAATGATTCAACCTCTAAACAATGAATATTTTCTCTGGAGTCAGGAAAGACAGCAATGAGGAAGGAAAAGGTCGGTTATGTAAAACTTTGCAAGCACATGGTTAAATGAATGAGTGTTTAAACAAATGAGATGGTTGCTACTGTGTACTCCCATCGGGAAGAGAGGGGACAGCTGTGTTAGCGCTAGCAGCTGACTGTATGCAGTCTGTCAAACTGTGTCTATCTTGGAGTTTGCTTAAGGAGAGGACTGTGTGTTCTGTAGAAGCTGTGGGTCTGAAAATGATGGTATAAATAAATGACAGACAGACATAAAAACACCCAGTCAGTCACCTTTAGTCTTACCTTTCAATCTGGTATCACACTGCTTTTGTCCTGACTCACATCCTGGATCTGATGATCCAGATTCTATTTATTCTGTTATATGAAGGTCAAGGGCTTGATCTGGACAATAAACATCACGTTTCAATAAATCAATTTAATGCTTTAATACAGAGTGACTCACATTGCATTTACATTTATCAGTATGTGTGATCCCTGGGGATCGAACCCGGGACTCTAGCGATGATGGCGTCATGCAGTCGATCTACAGAACTCCAAGTCATGTGACATGCTAAAATGTTATAATAAAACACAGGCACATCTGGTACTATGTTTTTACTCTTTACTATTTAAATGTTGATAAGCTTGTAAGCTGTAAACTTAAATCTTAATGTAAACTTAAACTTTTCTCTCCATGACGATGAATCTGTTAAGAACATTTGTGTCGGTTCTTCAAACCAGGTTCTGGTCTCCTGTAATAGAGATTGCTGAGTTTTGTTTTTCTCTAGTTGTAGTCTTAAGTCAATGATGTCAAGTCAAAGTTATTTTTGCACAGCCCTTCCACTTACATACTGATGTTTGCAGCCAGCTTTTGCTGCAGTTGTGTTAATAATAAACATGCCAACACTAATTTATTCATTTACACACTGAAAGATTTTTACTCCTGATTATATGACTTGCGTCTGGCCTTTTCTATTCACAGGAGCTCAGCAAATTAAAACAATTCTGTATGTGTTATATCCTTCAGTCAGCAAGAATCGAGCATAACACATTTTCTTTAATACTGTTGCATTTCAGTAATAGCATTTTGCTTGTTAGCCTTTAAAGAAACATACTGTTTATTACCATACGAGTGTTGTGTTCGGGGAAATGACATTGCCATAATCTTCTGTACCGTTGCTACTAACTAGTAGCGTTACCGCAAGAACGTTTTTGATAACTTTGTGAAAACTTTTAGAGAATGTTAGCCAACGTTGTAAGAATGTTCCCAGTTAACTGGGTTGGTTGCACAAAACCATTTATTTAACAACCAAACACAGTTTGGAGTCATTTCCTATATCCTGTCTGCTGGTGCTTCTCTCCATGGCGTCGCTTAGATAGCCGGATTAGATGTAAGACACTATTTCCTGTCTGTCATGCAGTTAACATTCTAGCTTTATCTTCCCTATGAGCCATAAGAAAATCATACAGCCCAGCACAGCCACTGTGAGCAGCTTCATTTGGCCTCTCAAATGCCAATACAGATTCATGTTATTCAAATGAGCCCAATCGCAAATAATTTCATCAGCAAACTGTATGATTTGGTGTCATGATGTACAATAGGGCCAATAGCCTCGTACCTTGAGATGCAATTCCACTATATATGTATAATATATATATATATTCGAATATTACCTCTATATCAGGTTGTCTGACATCATGTTGACTCGTGTTGACAGCAGACTGCAGAGATATCACCTAACTGTGAACTCAAAGCAGTGAGCTTTTCTTCAGATGGAGACAGTGGACAACTGATGACATTTTCATGAGATGAAACAGGGGCTTGAGAAAGAAAGTCTGCATCCCACTTCAGAGGGAATTCTCTGTTTTCCCTGTGAGGTGCTCAGCCGAATTTCACACAGAACAACAAGTAAGTGTGTTGTATGTTGCATGTTGTAAGTAAAGCTACGCATTAACATGAAAATGTCATCACATTTCACACGCATGTTCGCATGTCTACAAGTTGAATTTTAGAGTTCCCTACTAAAACTATAAGATTAATTCATCATTTTTAATTTTCCTAAAACTGAGCTGTGATATGAAATACATGTGCAGTGAATATATGAGCACCAGTTTGAATATAACACACTAAATTCAGTAGTTGATGTTTTTCTAAATGCTGTCTGTGATAATCTTTCTAGCTTGATGATTTTAGTAAATAGTTTCTGTCTGCCGATTATTAAAGGAAAAATTTAATCATAAACAAATGGTTTATTGGGACAGAATGGCTTCTATTTGGGAATAAGCCTTGTTGAGGCTTTCAGCCAACCTATTGGTTCTTTCATGATAAACCTCATTTTAGCTGCTGTTTTTAAGTTAGTCTTAATACCTTGCAGTCTGCCAATACTAATAATAAAAGCAGAGAACATTTCAATAAATACTGTGCATACCGGAAGCTTCAATTACTAAATGCATTACCATAGCAAATGAAGGCTTTTTCCATATTAGCTGGAAAAAGCAAGTTTATTGGTGGAAGTTTTTAAAGCTTTTATTGAACCTAAACAGGAAACAGAGGAAAATTAAGAGTCTGACATGTGGACCACTCCACTCATATACTGTGTTACAGTCTATGCGTTGCTTAGCAACATGCAAAGATTGATATATACTTTGGCTTCGCTTGTAAATATTTCCTAAAACAGACTGAATAACTGACTGTATTTATATTCAATAGTAACTTTTTTAATCTGTTAAACTGTTTTAAAGTAATAATCACAAGGACTGTTACTATCAGTACAGTACACGCGTCACGATACCATACAAGAACCAGTTTTGGCTGTATGATTCCATAAAGAACCTTTAATATCCATATCCTTTCTGTTTCACAAAAGGTTCAATAATGGAAATTCTTTAAAAAGTTAGGAAAGAAATGATTCTTCTAAGAACCTTTGACTGACTTTGACCTTTGTCTTCAGGAAATCAGTCGTGTCTTGTACCAGATATTTCTGGTGGCTGAAGTTGCAGATTACAGGTGAGAGTTTAAAATAAACTTTGTTATTTATTCATCAGACTGCTAATTAATTTTGCATGTGACTTCAATAATTTATGTCCTATTTTCTGTAGTTTTCTGCAAGTATGAAGATGGGTAATTCACTTTAACAGACTTTGCTGTCGATTGTTGTGATGAAATGTTGATTTCTGTTTCAATAATGTCCAAAATATCCTTTTAATTAGGATAGTTTTATCTTAGCTTAAAGTACATTTTTAACATAGTAAATTCTAAATGTACTTTTGTTGCAAATGTGTTTGTTTGAGGGAAAACTGACTGAGGCCAGAGGACTTTTTAGAAAATTTAATAAAAGCTTTTTATTAGTCTAGTCCTTTTTATTAAATTCCTACACACACACACACACACGTTTACTTGTTTTTATAGACAGCTAGTTATAAACAATATAACCTAAAACTTTCTGCATTTTACAATTAAAAACATATTTTTATATATATATAAACACACACACACATACTGAGCTAATATGTGGTGGGGCGTTACACAGTGGGTAACACAGATGTCATTGTTGTTACAGGCTGTAGGCCACAGTGTCATTCCCACCTGTGTGGTCCCACCTTGAGCTCATACGTAACATCAAAACAGGACTGACGCTTAAAAAACAAACACACTGAATCGTGAAAACTATGATGTTTTTGAGGACTAGAGTTTCAAACCAGGATTAAACTTGTTCTGTTTTCACTCTGGACATCTGGAGAGATTTGAATCACATTTGAATGAGAAATTTGAATCACAAATTTAAAGTCATTACTGAGACACAGTGATATTCCATTAGGAAAGAAAAATCACACATGAGATCCTCATTTATCCTAATTTCTCAGCCGTTTCTCCTCAACAGCATCCAGAGGAAAATGTTATTTCTCAGCTGTTGCTCTTTCATAGTTCGGAAGATTTGATGCAGATCTCAGAAACGGAGGTGACAATTGTTAAAATACATTAGAGTATGGAGCTGTAGATGATCTGGTTGAATGTGATGAGTACAAACTAATCAAATTTTTCTAAGACTGAATGATCTGAACTATACAGTATGCTATCCACAATTATAGCATGTTTTTTTTTTTTTTTTTTAAAAAAAGAATTTTTTTTTTTTTTTTTTTTAAAAAAAAAAAAAAAAAAAAGGTTTTTTTTAAAAAAAAAATAAAGAGCCCAAAGTTCCTTTTGGTTGGAAAAAAACCTCTCACAATAAATCGTAATTCTAAAATGCTGTAATACAGTATACTCACATTGTTATTCTGTCCCAGTCTCACATAACATTTAATTAACATGTAATTTGAAACTATAAAGATATTTTTTGTCAAATTGAAAGTAATAATAAAATATATCTTGTGCATTTAAAGTTCCTGTAGCTCAGTTGGTAGAGCATTGTGTTAGCAGTGGAAAGATTGGAACACAGACACTGATAAAATGTGTAATATGGATGCAAATTGCCTTGAATAAAAGCATCTGCCAAATGCATAAATGTAACGTAAACATAAATGTGTCTGTTTATATGTTTATTCAGTTATTTGGCAGGAATATGGTATATTTGATGAACATTCAACATCAGAATGTACCAGTTAAGATTATAATTTCAGTGTTTAAGGATAGAAATTGTTAAAGCTTTATTTTTTTATTAAATCTGCATGCACATTCACTCTTTTAAATGAAAACTGATGTTGCAGATACAGATAAATATATAAATAAATCTTTCCATTCAATGCAATTTCACATGTCTGAGCAGTACGCCAGTGGTATGGCTGTATTCAGCTTGGTTTGCAGGTAGTGAAAGGGCTCTGTCTGGCCCAGCATGAATATTGCGGTTGAAAGCGGAGTGGAGAGGCCCCAGCTCTGGCCTACAGGTTGGGTTCATTTTTTTCCAACCAGTAAAAGTGCAAGAGAATGATCAGAACTGACAGCACATGGGGCCTGTGTCCAACAGCCTGGAGAAACCAACCTCTAACCCCCTCCCAACCAGCCAGCCGTGACGTCATTTAGTTTGTGCCGTGATTCTTCACTTATCAGCAGAATTCCTCAACGGCCAAACCAGCTCTGCTCTCTTACTGCTTTCAAAGGGCCTACAGCAGATCAGAGCTTTGAAAGGTCTGATCAACGTGAATCATTCCATTAAAACACGGTGTAGCTGTTCAGGAGACATTTGATGGTACATTACAACAGCAGCAGTTTTCCTATGAGTTTAGAACTGAAAAGCAAAAATATTATGTTTCTAGATGTACAGATTGTCCAGATTTTTACAGCTGAAAGATGCATCTTTCATGATGTATCTGTGCATTTCAGAAAGCGCTTTAGGGTTTTTGGGTTTTAGTTTTCCATGTGAAACTGACGAAAACAATTAATGTTTTATCATCAAGACCTGAAGACACCTCACCAAAATAAGAAGCACAGCACATAAACGGATAAAGCAGACAGAAGCTTTATTCAGTACAGTGGCATGAATACAACTTACATGAAGTACTGCATGAGCTCTCTGTATTCCTCTTTGAGTCGGGGGATCTGTGGGTGGGAAATGTCTTCAGAAGGATGAGATCAGTGTGGGATCAGAGGGGATCAAGTTGCATTCATTTCAGTGAGCTGGCAGGGAAACGGTTCACATGTGGAATATCAGCACAGAGATGAAGGAGACCCAATCTGGATGGATGGATGAAGTGACATGATGTTATATTTTCAAGTGAATATTGTCATAGCATAGCTTTCTCTTTTCCTCCATTTGAAAATTGCTCATTGACAGGATATGATAAAGCTCCATAAAAATCTGTTGCAGTAAGCCAATCACTTCACAGAAAAAGGTTCTAGATTTAAAGTGTCATCAGTTTTTTTTCACTCAAGCAACACTGTAAAATAAAACGTCTTTATCACGTCTTAAAATAACAAACCTAACAGATTGAACATTTTTCAGAAAACAAACCAAGTGGTACTTGCCATCACTATGCAAGTGGTTGCCAGGGCGTTGCTATGTGAGTGAGTTAAAGCTGCCATCCATAACTTTTCAGGGTTACAAATAAATACAAAATCATTGAGCAAGTACATGACAGATCAGTGTTTAAAACCCTCTTCTTATCTTACCCTGATACACAATGGTTTATAATAATGATTTATCATTTGAGCTGATTTCCCGGGAAATGGCAGCGTGTCTTCATTTGACGTCAACATACGTAATGCATTTCATGTTTCAAACAGAGATGGCGATAGAGAGGCAGAAGTTACGTATTGAAGTTTTACGGTAATTTACGGTCTGCCAGTGAAAATCATAAATCTGATCCTGTAGAAAAATATTGCCAAATCTGTTCTCAACAAGCCAGACGGGTTAAAGTGTTGAATAAGATGTTAAAGATGTTAAATATTCATTACATGTTAAATGATTCATTAGTAAACATTCATTCATTACATGTTAAATGATTCATTAGTAAACATTCATTCATTCATTACATGTTAAATGATTCATTATTAAACATTCATTACATGTTAAATGATTCATTAGTAAACATTAATTCATTCATTACATGTTAAATGATTCATTAGTAAACATTCATTACATGTTAAATGATTCATTATTAAACATTCATTACATGTTAAATGATTCATTAGTAAACATTCATTCATTCATTACATGTTAAATGATTCATTAGTAAACATTCATTCATTCATTACATGTTAAATGATTCATTAGTAAACATTCATTCATTACATGTTAAATGATTCATTAGTAAACATTCATTCATTCATTACATGTTAAATGATTCATTAGTAAACATTCATTACATGTTAAATGATTCATTAGTAAACATTCATTACATGTTAAATGATTCATTAGTAAACATTCATTCATTCATTACATGTTAAATGATTCATTAGTAAACATTCATTCATTACATGTTAAATAATTCATTAGTAAACATTCATTACATGTTAAATGATTCATTAGTAAACATTCATTACATGTTAAATAATTCATTAGTAAACATTCATTACATGTTAAATGATTCATTAGTAAACATTCATTCATTACATGTTAAATGATTCATTAGTAAACATTCATTACATGTTAAATGATTCATTAGTAAACATTCATTCATTCATTACATGTTAAATGATTCATTAGTAAACATTCATTACATGTTAAATGATTCATTAGTAAACATTCATTCATTCATTACATGTTAAATGATTCATTAGTAAACATTCATTACATGTTAAATGATTCATTAGTAAACATTCATTCATTAGTAAACATTCATTCATTCATTACATGTTAAATGATTCATTAGTAAACATTCATTCATTACATGTTAAATGATTCATTAGTAAACATTCATTCATTCATTACATGTTAAATGATTCATTATTAAACATTCATTACATGTTAAATGATTCATTAGTAAACATTCATTACATGTTAAATGATTCATTATTAAACATTCATTACATGTTAAATGATTCATTAGTAAACATTCATTCATTCATTACATGTTAAATGATTCATTAGTAAACATTCATTCATTCATTACATGTTAAATGATTCATTAGTAAACATTCATTCATTCATTACATGTTAAATGATTCATTAGTAAACATTCATTCATTCATTACATGTTAAATGATTCATTAGTAAACATTCAGTCATTCATTACATGTTAAATGATTCATTAGTAAACATTCATTACATGTTAAATGATTCATTAGTAAACATTCATTCATTCATTACATGTTAAATGATTCATTAGTAAACATTCATTCATTCATTACATGTTAAATGATTCATTAGTAAACATTCATTCATTACATGTTAAATGATTCATTAGTAAACATTCATTCATTACATGTTATTAGTAAACATTCATTCATTACATGTTAAATGATTCATTAGTAAACATTCATTCATTCATTACATGTTAAATGATTCATTAGTAAACATTCATTCATTCATTACATGTTAAATGATTCATTAGTAAACATTCATTACATGTTAAATGATTCATTAGTAAACATTCATTCATTCATTACATGTTAAATGATTCATTAGTAAACATTCAGTCATTCATTACATGTTAAATGATTCATTAGTAAACATTCATTACATGTTAAATGATTCATTAGTAAACATTCATTCATTCATTACATGTTAAATGATTCATTAGTAAACATTCATTACATGTTAAATAATGAATAAAAGATTAATAAATAATGAATAATTCATTAGTAATAATTCGTGAGCGTGACGCTTTTCTTTATTGTGTGCTGTGGCTGTATGAGAACTCTAGGCAGCGCTGTCGGGCGGCGCGATGTGACGCGCGGCGCGATGTGACGCGCGGCTGCTGCTGTGAACCGCGGGGATGTCAGACACGCGCCGCGTCCGCGGGGAGGTGCGGGTAACCGGGCGCGTCTCCTGAACGCAGAACCTCTCTGACCCGCGCAAGAGGAGCCGGAGCGCGTCATGCGTCCGCGTCGTGCGTCCGCGTCATGCGTCCGCGTCGTGCGGCTATCCTGCGGCAGCTGTGAACGCGGCGCGGACGCGTCGGGAATAACGGGGATGGGCATGGAAAAGCACGCCGATCACTGAGCGCATCCTCGACTGAAGCCTCACAGTGGATGGACGGCGGTCTGGGCTCAGCGGGTTCGAGTCCGTCTCACATCAGGTACATGATCACTGTGAGTCTGCTGGACTGGATCACAAGCTGGTTTTTAAGTGGACGTGTCTCATTTGTCAGAATCACACACGCATGTGTGTTGTCTGGTGAGTGTTCACTGCTGAGACCAATAACATGGACAGTTTTAAATGTGAAATGTGAGACCACTTATTATAATGCTGCTGCTTTTTCCTATTTCAGTTGCATTGGTTGCATAAAGAGAAACATGAATTCAGATTTGATCTTTTCTGTGACAGCGTGCATTTAGAGAGGAATAACTTCATAAACTGGAAGGTTTGGAAAGGTTTCCAGTCATACTGGAAGCATTCAGTGTGATCTCAGACCTTCGGACTCTGTATTAATACGAGAAATGACACATTTTGTCTTTTTAAATCACAATTTTAATGATCCCTTTTATTAAGATCATAACATAAAAACAGCTTTAAATCTCATTTGATCAAATTTCATGTCAACTTCTCGGAAGTGCCGTCACGTTCAGATGCACTATTGTGGTTATGTAAATAAGTTGATACAGTGATGCATAATGACAGACGTTTAGTCTTTGTTTCTGAATCAGGATCAGTGTTGTGTGGCATTGTGTGAACTCAGTTTTTATATGAGGATCTTTATCATCAGGGATGTTCAGCAGGAGCCGTTTGACTCCGTGTGTCTCATGAACGCAGCATTGGTTAAATATCCACAAGAGCCAGTTTTGCCCATCAAACAGGCCTCCGGACGTATTGCATAACAAAACGAGTCCTTATAATTACAAACGAAAACTGGCCCCCTTTCACATTTCTAAATGTCTAAACAACTTGACTTGTGACAGTAGTAAAACAGGCTAGTGTCTAAAAAGGGCTTCCTGCAAAGTATACAAATTTATAGAATTAATGATTTTGTCTTGCTTGTAACGATCCACATTTCCGGGATCTTATGGAGCATTGATTTATTCTTCACTTTTGCTCATTTTCAGAGTGGTCCGTTTGAAATGTAAGATGGTTTTGAAAAGCATTTCTCCAGTTTCTCAGGTTTTCTCACACAACCCTAAGTGCTAAAATACATCGACATTATATAATATAACTGAGCTCTCTGTTAACGGGTCATCTCTGGCATGACTGTTGGCTACAAAGATTCTGTGTTGGCTGGAAAAGATCAAATCAAACTAGGAAATATAAAACTGAGAGGAGCAATGAATGATGAATGAATCTTTAATCAGATGCCGGGATTTTAGTGTGCCTAAGTGAATCAATCTGGCAAAATGGCAGTTTTATGTCTATTCATTTCATTACTACCCGCCTAACAATTTTAGGTTGGAAGAACAATTCTGTAACGTTTTTATTCCAAGTAACAAAAACGTTAAAAAGGATAAATATTTAAAGTTATAAGAATAATAAGAAGAACGTTTAGAGAATGTTAGCCAGCGTTCTGAGAATGTTCCCTGTTAGCTGGGTAATGAGTCAGATGAATAGATTTACAATGTGGTTTATTGCTGTTCTTTAACTGTCCATCTGCAAGACTCTGTTGAGTTCATCTGTTTGTTTGTGACAGATCAGATCATTAGTGGTGGTGCTCCATGTGACCCATTATTAGGCCCAAAGCAGCAGTTTTGTAAGAGTCTTTAGCACGTTCATGATGTTACACGTCATTTTACTGATAAAGATACATGACATCGGACCTTTTTTCACAAACTGGGTGCTCCATTTTGGAGCGTTTCAAACTAGAGCTCTTCCTGTTTGTCTTCAACTTAGATTGATTGCATTCGAAACATCCTTTTACTTGTTAAGGTTTTCGGTATTTTCTAATGTAGAAATAATGTGTTGTGTCAAATTTCTAATGTCAAATCCACTGCTAACTCTGGTCTAAAAGTTTGGTAAGGATCCAAACAAGAGTTCAACAATGAGTAAATCAATAGAGTAACTAAAACATCTATTTTTGGGGGGTTGTAATGTTCAGTGTGCATTAGATGTCATATTGAACATCACTCGTGTGTCAGTAGCAAAATGGGGAACAAACGGGGCTACAACAATCATACTTTATCTCAGCAAGTGACACGTATAATTCACAGATTCATTCATCTTTTTCAATGTTTGTCAACTGATTTTTAGAAGGTTGTAATTAATGGCAGGTTTTGTGTGTAGACGGCTGGGTTTTAAATTTCTTTCAGCAAGGTTAGGCTTTGAAAAGGCTCATGCATGCCCTTGTTGTCCGTCACAGACATTTCTGAAGTTTCTTAATGTGTTGGAAGTGGTTGTCAGAAGGTATCTGGCCCTGATATGGAGCTAGGAGCTAGCTTTGAACAAATTGACATGTTTTAAAAGCTTCAGTAAAATTCATCATTGTACTGACTTTGACTGAAGTCTCTGGACACCATTAGTGTGACAATAAAAATAATTACTGTTTTTTAAACGTCCCCGAGCTCGGTGATGTTTCTTCTTGATTTACCCTTTGTTGCTTTCACAGCATCACATTTATGGCCCTGCATGTAATTTCCTCTTATCAGTGTGTCGAGTGTATGTGTCGAGTGTATGTGTCGAGTGTATGAGTTGAAGACACACTGTCTATCTCTAAACTGAGCTGGAGCTGATTGCATGGCTGCAGATGTATGTCTTGGCCTGCATACAAATGTGCAGGTCCTGGAGATGGTTCACTGTGAGATTTTATGTGCTGAAGAGAAAGACAGATGAACTGATTTGTTGGTTAAATTCTGTTTTGTTGCATATGATCACCATAGAAACCAACCTGCATTAAAATGCTGCATGTTTAGTGATATGAAACTCATTGCATTTGAGATATTGCATGTTTGGTGCCTTCAAAGTTCAAGGAACGGGTCTCGCAAGCCCTTGAATAATTTTTAAGTTTCTCTTACTGTATGTCACAAGTGCTCTTGATTAAGAGATGATGTTCTAGATTTGATGATGGCCTGTATCAGGGGCGATTCTAGCCTTTGCGAGGCTCAGTGAATGATTAGCCAATGTTAAAGCAGAGCTCTTTAAAGAACTTTAAAGTTTTAATGACTGCTAAGGGAAGGATTTAGAGTGAAAGAACCTCAGATGGCTGACTGCAAATATACAGAAATCTTGCCATCTCAGATATTTAGGGGGTTCAGAGTTTTAGGGGGACTGAAATGATAAAATGAGGTCTATGGTTTATGTCATCCAGAAAATGCAGGAGAAAATGATTGTGGAGTTTCTCCTCATCAGCAATCAAAGTCTTTTGAAATGACCTCTAGGAGACCTTCGTGATTTGCGATGTAATGATGCGTTGATGAAGCAGCAGTGACGCAGTCTGTAGATTCATTCACTAATTCAGGAGGTTTATCTGTGGCTCTTTCACTGCCTTGTTTGTAACTTTATCAGATACCCTTCACAACAGTGGGGCTGTCTCTGTATTGAAGGCCGACTGGTTACTGAATGTGACCTGGGATAATGAAGAACTGATTGTGTGAGCGTGAGACAGAAGACCCTGAGAAAGAGAGCACTGAAAGAGAGAAAGAATGAGCAGAATCTAAAAGGGATCTAAAAGTGGTCTTGAGAAGATTCAGCGTGTCAGAAGGCTTGCAGCAAAGCCATAATTACCCTCTGGAAACAGCAGTCCTGCGCTCATTTAGTGAGGCGCTCCACTATTGGCTCTATGAACGGGCTTTGTCGGTGTGTGTGAACCCGAGAGGGTGCCCCCATTTATCAGGGAACGTTCTCAGAACATTGGCTAATGTTCTCTTAAAGTTATCAAAAACATTCCATTGGCTACGTAAGAATAATGTATTTGATATATTATGATGCATAAGGTTAAAAGTTCTACTAACGTTACTGCAAGAATTTTGAAGTTTGATCGCTTTGAGAAATCTTTTAGAGAAGATTAACCAACGTTCTGAGAACGTTCTGTGTTATCTGAGTACAAAACCTGTGGAATTCAGCATAATAATGCATAATTTCATGATAATAATTCTTATTCTAAAGTAATTCATGCACTCAAAGGGGGGTGCACAGCAGGACTGAGCGAGACTGATAAACAGGCTGCTGCTGTTTTTCACCCTCTTTCTAAATTCTGTTAGCCCGGTAATCACCTGCTAATGATGAAGGATAAAACCCAAACCAAAATTAACAAGAATGCTGAAAATTATTCAGCCCTATTATTAGGCCAGCTCTCTGCTCCTAGAACATTCAAAATAACAATTGTATTGCTTTTGTGACTTGATTGAAAAGTTAGGAAAACATTTCTTAAAACCTAAAATTGTTAGATGGGTCCACCATTGTGTTGTACAGGTCTGATTTAAGAACTTGACTTTTACTGGCTTAAGGTCAAATTGGATAATCTGCTTTACGCAGTGGTGGGTGTTAGCCTACTTTCAGATTCTGTTGTATGAGGGGACTTTTGTGCATATGTGTGAGTGCGTGTCAGTTAAATCTGCTCTTAGCTGCTTTAGATTTAAAAGCGAGTCAATAAATCACTATTTAATCAGTAAGAATCAGCAGTGAATAGGAACAGATATGAATTGTGATAACATCTAAATGGTTATGAAACAAAAGAAGTTTTCAGTGCGTTCATCACTGCAGGTGAAGCTGGAGTCATAGCAGTCGTTTATTAACATGCTTCAGTCCAACACGGTCGTTCAGGAAAGCATTTTTTTTATGAGGTGGCAATTTCCGCCGACATTTCTTTCTCATGCATGCACATTTCTTCTCGCTCGCCTCTTCTGTTCATGTGCTTCCATTCTTCTCATAGTTCACCTCATTTCCACACTGTGTTTTCTGCCCACTCTCTGAAGACTCACCAGCTCAGTCTTGTTCTCGCCCTCCTTCCGTCTCTGTTTCTCCTGCTTTCTCAGCTGCTGTCTCAGCTCATATTTTATTCATATTCAGAAGTGATTCTGAAAAGAAGGATGGAAGCTTTAGTGCTGCATGTGGGCTTTCAGCAGCGAGGACATTTGCATCTCACACACAAACACACAATTTATTTCACTGTATTAATCAGACGTCACAGACGTCTTTTGTTTTCCTACAAGTCTAATGATATTTTCCATCCCATACCTCTGAATCCCCAGCTAGCAGGGACTGTTCACAGAACATTGGGTGACGTTTTCTTACAGTAATCAAAAACGCTCTTGCAGTAATATTTAGAACATTCTCTTAACATTATTATATACTTATTTATATATATCAAATGTTTTTCTTTAGGTGTTCTACTAACATTACTGCAAGAACCTTTTTTGAAAACTTCGAGAATGTTAGCCAATGTTTTGAGAATGTTCCCTGACTGTTTTCTCAGTTTCTCAGTTCTCTTCACCTGCATGAAGATTGAAGAACTCAATCATAATCAGCGCATTAAAATCTCTCTCTCTCGCTCTCTCACTCTCTCTCTCTCTCTCTCTCTCTCTCTCTCTCTCTCTCTCTCTCTCTCTCTCTCTCTCTCTCTCTCTCTCTCTCTCTTCTCTCTCTCTCTCTTTCTCTCTCTCTCTCTCTCTCTCTCTCTCTCTCTCTCTCTCTCTCTCTCTCTCTCTTTCTCTTTCTCTTTCTCTCTCTCTCTCTCTCTCTCTCTCTCTCTCTCTCTCTCTCTCTCTCTCTTTTTCTCTCTCTCTCTCTCTCTCTCTCTCTCTCTCTTCTGTCTCTTTTTCACTGTCGCGTCCTCGCTCTGGCTGTCGGTGAGTTTAGTGCTATCAGGTGCTTTCATAGGCCCGCCGCTCTGCTGACACACTGCGTCAAGAGCCAGACTGTGAGTTCTTTCTGCTGTCCCAGTTGCTTTAATGAGATTGACTGATCCAGATCTCTACCCATGTGATCAAGTGTGTATTGTGTACTGCCCATGTGTACTTCACATCAGTTCTCATTCAGTTTCTCAGACTAAGAGCCCATTCACACCAAACGTGTTCCTCTACCATTCAAAAACCGTTAGCCAGAGCGTAAAGCAATGGAGAAGAATGCAGTCTTGACACGAGAAAAACAAAAAACTCAGAGCTTTCGTAGATGTTGCGGGTTCTTCATGGAACCACACCCCCTGACCAAAGGCAAGAACGTTTTTCGTTAAAAGTTCTCTCTTTTCTTCTTCGGAAGAAGACAGTGGGCGAGGATGTACGTTGGGTGGGAGGTGAGGAAAGAAACATTTTTAGATATCTGTACCGTATGTGAGGAGCAACAGAGAAGTGGGATGAAACAAACTGTGGAAAATGTGTGCATTGATACATCTACTGAGTATTTAAAGTACCATAGGCCTGCTGAAGTTAAAAGTGAAATTCACACCTACAAACTTTATCTGATATTTATGCTCAGTGTGTCTATATTATCATAAATTCCAACTGACAAAAGGTGTAAGATGTAACCAGCAATTGTGTAATTAGGTGCAGAAGTGTGTAATTTTAGATATCATCTGAAAAATAAGTGACTAGAATCAGAAGAAAACCAAATTGAGCAGTTAATATTAGCTGTATATATACATTTAAAAATAACCATCTGAAAGTTAACAAACAGTATTTGACTTTCACTTTGAAACGTCTGGTGTGATTTTGTAAACACTTAGAAATCCCAATACTGAAAAATATTCAACAAGATGGGCGGTACAGTAAAGAAAGGGAAATCGCTGAGGTTTGGGAAAAGCGTTCCGGAAGGGGAGATCCACACTCCTTGCAGGAAGGATCAGTGAAGCATTTTTCCAGTTTGGCTGTAGTGTGGAAAAACAGACACTTCCTCTAAGTTAATTAATGATGCTGTTGGCCAAAGGTGACACCGGAAACAGTGCGTCAGCCTGCTCTGTTATGTGTGTGAGGCTGAGATGGAGTAGCACATGTCTGCTTGGTTAACTCGTTAATCTCTTCCTGTCCATATATAGTGCAAAGATTTAGCATGTCTACCCCTGTAATGAAGCAATGCATTGTGTGACTGATATGAATATGGTTTACAAAAACAGACCTACAAAGCAGTTATTATAAAAGACTTAAACCCAGCCTATGTTTACACGATGCTTCATGTGGCTTAATGACGATAACATCTAAACATCTAAACAGCTCCATCACTGTGCCACTCATTTTCTTGAATTGAAATAGCATGAGAGAATTCCAGGTCAGTTAATTTTGGCTTGCTTTAGACTTTAAAAAGGGTAACGTGTCATGAACTAGAGTTACTAACCAAAATAAGTCAGTAGGTCACTCAACCTTTTTCTGCTAACAGCTGGTAAATCTACAATGGAGCATTCCCAACTAACAGGGAATGTTCTCAGGACATTGGCTAAAAGTTTTTTCCAAGTTATCAAAAAGTTCTTGCAATAAAAACGTTATTCTTAAGTTGTTGGAATGTTTTAAAAAGTTACATAATTAAAACATGTTTAACTTTGTTTTGAACTTTCAAAATGTTTTTAACATTTTTGTTACTTAATGGGAAAGTTTTTTGCAACCTAAATTGTTAGTGGGGTTGTACCTAGCCAACAGTCTTCATTTTGTTAACTTCTGAATATGAAACCATGAGAAGAGTCAAAAGTTTTAAACAGAAAACAGTATACAGCAGGCCTATGAGAAGAGCGCAGTTATTCGCTGAATAGGGGGCCTTTGTCCTCAGCATTTAAGCTCTCACATAGCAACTCATTTTGGAATGACTTACAATAAACTCTATTAAAGAAGACTGCTCAGTTCTTGGATAATAGAGATGAGCTTCTGTTGCTTCCCAGCTGTTCAATGAATTTTAGTCAGTAATTCATTAGCATGGCTGGAGTAACATATGTATGTGGACCAGTGATGAAAACATAGACATGCATAAACAATATTATTCATATAACCCAGGATATTGTTCAGTATACGTTATGTGAGAGGATTATTGTGATTTTTTTGTTTTGTTTTTTTAACTCTCTCTCCAGTTAAATAAGAGCATGAAGACTGAGGCTAATGGACTGCGTAATGTTATACAGATTACAATAAGGCACTTTTCTCCAATTCCTCAGTCTACATTTGAATTGTGACTTTAGCTACTACTTCACTGTGTGAAAACAACGGACGCCCTTGTGTCTCCAAGCAGCCTGTGAGTTATACAAAACACTTCTGCACACAAATCTACAGATTTACAGGCTTTTTTAAAGGCCTCGGTCTACTGCATTAAAAACCATGTGTCTGGAGCAAATGAAAGTGTGTACACTAAATGAAACCCTTGACGTTTCTCTGTCTCTTCTTCCTCTCCCTACAAGCATCAAGCCATACCTGCCCTGAATGAGCTCTGTGTGCTGCTGCTGTAGATTAAGGTCTTGATAACATCAGCTTGACTCTGCTCTGACTGCAGCAGGTGGAGATCCAGGGGTGAGATGACGGTGACGTTGGGCAGCTGTATGCCCACACACACACACACACACAACACACACACACACACACAAACACACGTACACACACACACACACACACACACCACACACACACGCTCACACACACACACACATACACACACAAACACACGTACACACATGCTCACACATGCACACACACACACACACACATACACACACAAACACACACACACACACACGCTCACACACACACACACACACATCACACACACACAACAACACAAAAACACAACACGCCACACACACGCAAACACACGACACACACACACGCACAAACACACACACACACAGTACACACACGCTCACACACACACACACAACCGTACACACACACACACACACACACACAAGTACACACACACACACGTACACACACGCTCACACACACACACACACACACACACACACACACACACGACACACACACACACACACACGTACACACACGCTCACACACACACACACACGTACACACACACACACACACACGTACACACACACACACGCACACGCACACACACGTACACACACACACACACACGTACACACACGCTCACACACACACACACGTACACACACACACACACACACACACACACGTACACACACGTACACACACGTACACACACGCACACACACACACGCTCACACACGCACAAGCTACACACAAGTACACACACGTACACACACGCACACACACACATACACACACACACGCTCACACACACACACACGTACACACACACACGCACACAGACACACACACACACACGCTCACGCAAACTCTGTCGTGGGATGTTGCGTACAGAGAATTCTATTAACCTCAAGGCTGATTATGACTTCCATTATGTAAAGGAAACATTAAAAATGTTATTTTGAGTTTTGAGTTTTAGGAACATTAAAAACATCCAACTTTTTAGATGTGTTAACGACGTTTGCTCGGCTGTGAAAATGTTAATCAAACATTTTGTAGTTCTGTAATGTTTTAAAAGAATATACGCTAAGAATAGCATTTTCAATGTATGATATATAACGTTAAATGAGTTCTGCTAATGTCACTGCAAGAACATTTTTGATCACTGTGGAGAGCATTTTCTGAGAATGTTCTCTGTTATCTGGGTCAGTTTAAACACTCTGTCTGTCTGAGTGTTTTCACCACTGTGTACTCTGCTGTTTAAGTGTTTAAGAGTGGGGAGGGTTAGGACATTTGCCTTCATTTAGCTCCACACACGAACTTTGTCACTGCAAAAAAAAATGTCGTCAGTATTTTTCAGACAGTGTTGTCTTGTTTCCTGTCAAAAATATCTAAACATTCATTAAGCAAGATAACTATTCCAAATTTGAGAAGATTTGTTTTCGTAAACACATCTGATAATATAAGAAATACTTAAACAAAAATTCAAAAACTGTTGAAATGTTCATGACTGACATGAAATTTATTCTCTGGAAACAAATTGTGTTTTTGCTTCTCAAGTCTGCTTGTTTCGTTTTAAGATTGAATTTAATGAAAGTTCGTGAGGGCACTTCTCTTTGGCTTGGACTCTGTTCTTATGGTTTGTCTGGCGAGCAATAAAAAGCAAAAACAATACACTTCCAATGAAGGACGAGCTATATTTACACAGCAGATCCGGAGGTGGGCTCATTTGACTGTTTTTGCACAGTAAGCAACTGCCTAGAAATCACCCACAACACCCTAGAACAATGGCAGTAAGTTTTGCATGGGAAACACAACTCTCTAATTTAAAGGTTTTCTCTAGTTTAGAATAAAACAGTAGCAGTGACATTCAGATATGCACATATATGCCAGAAGATAAACAATATTCCTAAACTAAACATCATTTACTTTAGCCTTTTCAGAATAGTTATTACATGAACCCAGATAACAGGGAACATTCTCAGAACATTAGTTAATGTTCTCTAAAAGTTAGCAAAAACCGTTCTTGTAATAATGTTAGTAGGACTTTTCTATATATCAAAAATATTAAGTTAGCGAAATGTAGAAATATTACAAAATTAAAAGATTTTGGTTAGTTTTTGAATAACTAACTAACCAAGCCATAATGTTAATACAACATTTAAAACTGGACATTTAAAACAGTCTTACATTTCACTGCTGGTTGTGTCCTGCATATAACTATATATGTGAGAAATTAAAATTGTTGGCTGAGAATGTCTCTGCATTGCAGCATTTGATGGTTTGGCTGTTAATGAAAATTACAAGATTTTTAGCTTTAACCCCTTAATTAATATATTTTTGCCCAAGGACCTTGCCAGTATTTAGTCCTTGTTCAGTATCTCTGCCATTTTGTTTGTGTTTTTCAGTCTGTGAGTCAGGAGTGAATCGGCACATCTTTGATTGACAGACAGCTTGGTGGGAAACAAGGCCTCAGTCCGATAACAGGAGTGAAAGTGTCACCACGGCAATATCATCTTTCAGTCTTCACTGCCACTCATCTTTCTCAACATGGCCTTCACAATATCACCGCTTATCTCCGTCGCAGCCTCTTCAGAGATGACGGTGGAATGACCCTGGAACATGGCACATTTCTGTAGACTGCTGCAGAGGATCACTGCATAGTGTTGCCAGACTTCAATCATCGCTTTAATCATCAGTTTTAAAGTGTGCCTTGAGGCACATTCACCTACAACTACCATTCCTAGGTTAAGGAACTCTGGCTTGTAGTACAAGAAACAATTTGCAAGGAAAGTACAAGAAAATTGTGTCTTTGTTTTTATGTTTCTGTGTACCATCAAAGGCCTGTGCGTGTGGCTTGACAGCCCATCATGGCCAGACCTCTACTGAAGATCCATCGGTATTTTCGCCGCAAACCGGTGCGCTTTGTCTCCTTCATCGTCCTGTACCTCACTGCTGGCAGCTTTGTTTTCCTTCACTCTGGTTTCTCCAGCAATACCTCCACCACCGGTGGCTCTGGGAGTGGCCATGACCCGGTTCTATCTAAGGGTGGGGGTAGAGCGAGTGCTGGAAGCTCTGCCTCTGATGGTTTAGGGATCCTAGGAAGGGTGTTTAGGGAGACACAGAGAGCCCCTAGGAGATTTGGACCACCGTGGATGAAGGGAAATGGAGTCCAGGATGCACCAGCATGGGCAGGAAGAGGAGAAGATCATGTCCACAGCTGGAACCATGGAGCCAAAGGAAGAACCACCAAAGAGATGGATGATGGGAGAGGTAGGAACTTATATATATAACATTTACATTAAGTAACAAAAAAATTCCATATGTTATTTGGAAAGTTGTAAGAACGTTCAAAACGTCCAGTTTTGTTAGACGTATTAATGTTATGCTTGTTATAAGAACATTATTTTAATTCTGTAACACTTTTTAAACATTACACTAACTTATTAAGAATAAAGTTTTTGACAGACCTTTAGAGAATGTTAGCCAGTGTTCTGGGAACGCTCCCAGTGAGCTGAGTGGCTTTTTAAGTGTTAGGATGGAGAAATGAAGTGCCCTTTTCTTGAGTGCTGAGGTGAGTAATGAATTGTTTGAAGTGTTTAATCAAAGTGTTGTAAAGTGGAACATTTAAAAGATTTTGTTAGTTGCATGGCCTGCATAGCTGTTAAATATTTTATAATAGCTGTTGCTTAGTGTTAGGGCATAACAAACTCAAATCAGAGGTTTTTTTTAAATACATTTAGACTTATTTTTTTAAACGTAACTAAATCAAGTATAATTAAAAATGAAGCTCCCAGTGATATCCCTGTTTTTAATTGGAACTCAACGGGGCCATCACACCAATCAATCAAAGCATTCATGGAGTGGATTATAATGAAGTTTATCATTCACATGCATAATGAGTTACTTCCATGCAACTGACAAAAACATCTGATCTCTGCTTTTCTAGTTTCCTAAATATGTCGGTATGTGAATAAAAGCTTCTTCTGTGAGGTGAAAAGGTTATATATGAATCTGACCTGCATCATATTTGCACTTCTAGGAAAGCGCTAAAGGGTTTAGGTTATATATCTGAAGTCTATCAGTTATTTCTGCATGCATATACATCCTTTTATTTTGAATTTTATTTTAAATATATTCCTGTATTTTGGATTGTAGAGACGCATCTAAAAGACTTCTAACTTTAGAAGCTGCATGTGAGAGCAAAGTGCAAATTTCTTCCATTATAAAGACCTTAAAGCCAAAAGAAACATCAAACTACCAAAATGTGGCCCCATCAAAATTTCTCTGTGAAAGATGGACTACATCCAGAATAAAGCCTCTATGTTTCCATATGGTATTTTCTATAAAAAAGCCAGTTAGTGGATTGTGTCTCGGGTCATTACCTTTATCCAAAGTGAGGTTTAAGAGTTGAGAACAGATGGTTCGCAAGCGTGTCCCTCTGGACCTCTAGTAAAACTCAGCTTGAGTCACTTCTGACTATCCTACGGTTTATTGCACAATTTCAGATGCAACCTCAGAAGAGGAAGCAGATGTATTATAATTATAGAAATTTCACCTTTACAGTTTTAACAAAGGAACACATAAAATCTCAAAGGAAGTCGAAGACAGAAAGACGAGCTCGGGCTGTCTGTAACCTACAATATCAACAGCACCACAAGAGATAAAAATAAGAAGTGTTGAAAATGCAGAACTCTGACACTTTTGCTTCGATGAACTTACAGTGAAGAGAAAAGCCTGTGAAAACAAACAACAACTCTTGTATTGATCACTAAAAAACAAAAATACCTTCATCATAGTGTTAATTACTCAGATTGTGATTCTGATACTGTGAATTCAAACACACTCATCCATGCTAGAGGAGAGAAAGAGAGAAAGAGAGAGAGAGAGAGAGAGAGAGAGAGAGAGAGAGAGAGACATGAGGATAATCTTTACAGGTCAATACACTTTCTCAGCTCCCTTCATCCATGTACAGATCCTGTCTCAACTCTGCCCCCTTCTGGACATCCACTCATTACATATATATAAAGTTAGAAACCAACCACATAAATGTGAATATAAATTTGCTTTGGCAGGTGAATAAATCTAAGCCTATAAGTAGTAGCTCAAAGTGTTTTACAGAGAAACAAGTAACACATGTACAATAACAATACAAATAATTAAAATTAGAAACAATGACGTTTTAGCCAAAATCTGCAATGCATTAAACTTCAAACATGATTTAAATCTCTTATGCTTGCCTTTAGGACAGTAACCGTAACATCTCCCTCCTACCTCAACTCACTCCTCCGGACGTATGTCCCCTCCCGCCAGCTACTGTCAGTCAATGAGCGACGTCTGGTTGTTCCCCCACAACGAGGCACCAAATCAATCTGTAAAACTTTCATCTATTCTGTTCCTTTTTGGTGGAATGAACTCCCAGCCTCCACCCGATCCGCTGAGACCATCACAACCTTTAAAAACAACTCAAAACACACCTGACTGATCCCTAATGCCCTACCCTATCCTCAAAAAAATCTCCTTGTCTCTAGTTCATTCTATCTCTAGTAGCAGAATACAATGTCCGCTTGTAAATGTAGCTATGTAGATGTGGCTTGTCGGTTTGCAATGTTCAATGCTCTCGTCCTTTAGTAAGTCACTTTGGATAAAACTTGAGTTTTTTTTTACAAAGGATAAAAAGGTCTGTTTTCATTATAAACTAAGATGAGATCTATTCTATGTGATCAGAAGCTGTGCAGACATTTGTGTTCTCCTCGTCATTATACGCTTAACACCGAGATTTTTATTGTGCACTTCAGAGAATGTCAGTACAGTGTTGGAGCCTGACGTGTCTGTCAATACAGTTAACTGTGTGTGATCCTGCTCGCTGCTTTTTAGGCAATTACAGTTACTATAATGTTATACTGGTTAGTCTGAGTATAAGACACATTAACCCCGTCTGCAGCCCATCCCAGCTATTAGAAAAGACATTCAGTCCTAATGTAGAGAAATGAGATTATGGGGTAAGAATGGATGTCATGCAACAAGCCATTCTGGGTATTTTAGTGTGTGTGTGTGTGTGTGTGTGTGTGTGTGTGCGGTCCTGGTTTTCACTGTGTTATGGGGACCAAATGTCCCCACTATTATAGTAATATCAGTAAATTTTGCAGACAATAAACAGGACATTTTTGAGTTCCCATAAGGAAACAAGCTTATAAATGTAGGGTTAGTGTAGGAGAGAATATACAGTGTGTACAATAGAAGAAGCATTGCCTCTATGGAATGTCCCCATAAATCACAAACGCCAGCATATGTTGATGGAGCAGATGGCAGTGTATCGACTCTCTATCCGCATAAACGTAAATAATGAACGCCGAAGAGAAACGAAGCGTGTGGGTGCAGTTCTGCTGTTGGCCACCAGATGGCGCAGCTTCTCAAATTTACGAACGGCAGTGCGTGATGTTGAGCGATTATTTTTTTAGATTAGATTAGATTAGATTACATTACATTACATTACATTACATTACATTAGATTCTTCTAACTTTATTGTCATTATGCAGAGTACAAGTACAGAGCTAATGAAATGCAGTTAACATCTAACCAGAAGTGCAGGAATATAGTGATTTATATATACAGATAAGTGCAGGGGAGTTGAAAATATACAATATTTACAGGAAGTGTGCAAATATAAAGGTATGATTGAGGTAGAAAAGAACAGCAGCAATACACATACAGATAGTTGCATGTGCAAAAGTGTCGTGTATCAGTAGTGCAAATAGCATGGATGTTAAACAATGTGCAGAATGTGCAAAATGTGGGTCGTGCAAGTAAGAAGAGCCTGACCATTAACAATGCACACGTGCAAATAAGAGTAGCAGAAGTAATCATAGTGACAGACTGTGCAAATATGAGAAGTGCAAATGAGTTCATATTACGGTTTCATTGTCACAAGGGTTTATTGCATTGCTTTAATGTCATCTTCAAGCTGTCCGGACAGGAATTACTATTTGTGTTTTCAATGTCTTTCTCTTTTAAGCGAAGTACATCGGCTGCTATGTTGATGACACGCAGAAGCGCGCGCTCAGAGGAGTGTCCTTCTTCGACTACAAAAAAATGACTGTCTTCCGTTGCCATGACAACTGCGCCGAGAGGTGCGTGTGTTTGAGCATCCCATCTGAGTGTGCGTGAGTACACAGACACGCACACCCGCACATCACTGACTTCTGTAAGTAACTAACGTGACACTCACTGGTTGTCATTTCCTCCATTGTGCTCCTGGCCTTGACTTCTACTGAAGTGAGTCAGATTTCATATTGCAAAAGCAAATACTCAGATTTAATGAAAAAACAGTCGAGAAGTAAGAAAAAGGGAATTAAAGGAAACTTAAATTGTTAAACTAATAAAATGTGAACATACAGTCATGTGAAAAAATTAGGACACCCTATGAAAGCCTGTGTATTTTTGTAACATTTTTGCAACTGAATCCGACTGTTGAAGTGAGAGTGAGCACCATGGAAAAGAGCTGTCAGAGGCCTTCAGAAAAGAATTGTAGCATCCTATGAGTTTGGTAAGGGATTTAAAAAGATCTCAAAAGATTTTGTAATCAGCCATTCCACTGTTCGGAAGATTGTCTACAAGTGGAGGGCTTTCAAAACAACTGCCAACATGCCCAGGTCTGGTCACCCCAGCAAGTTCACCCCAAGAGCAGACCGCAAGATGCTAAAAGAGGTCTCAAAAACAAATGTCATATCGGGACCTACAGCAGGCTCTGGCTACTGTTGATGTAAAAGTGCATGCCTCTACAATCAGAAAGAGACCGCACAAGTTTAACTTGCATGGGAGGTGTGCAAGGAGGAAACCTTTGCTCTCTGAGAGAAACATCAGGGCCAGACTGACATTTGCCATAGAGAACGTTGACCAAGCCCAGGAGTCCAAAGAACTTGAATTATTTGGACACCAGAGCAGAGGACATGTTTGGCGTAAACCAAAGACGGCATTCCAGGAAAAGAACCTCATACCAGCTGTAAAGCATGGGGGTGGAAGTGTCATGGTTTGGGGCTGCTTTGCTGCAGCAGGACCTGGTCAGCTCACCATCACAGAATCCACCATGAATTCTACTGTGTATCAGAAGGTGCTTGAAGAACATGTGAGACCATCTGTTAGAAAATTAAAGCTGAAGCGGAATTCATGCAACATGAGAATGACCCAGAACATACTAGTAAATCAACCAAAGACTGGCTGAAAAGGCAGAAATGGAGAGTCCTGGAATGGCTGAGTCAAAGTCCAGCTCTGAATTCCATTGAGATGCTGTGGGGTGACTTGAAAAGGGCTGTACATGCAAGAAACCCCTCAAACATCTCACAGCTGAAAAAATTCTGCATTGAGGAGTGGGGTAAAATTTCCTCAGACCGATGTCAGAGACTGGTAGATGGCTACCATAAGCGTCTCACTGCAGTTATTTCAGCCAAAGGAGGTAACACTAGCTATTAGGGGCTAGGGTGTCCTATCTTTTTCCCCAGTAAAAATAGGCATTTTTGTAGAATTACATTTACAGAAGATCTTGAAAAGACTTTTCTTCAGTTTTAATTTTTTAGTTATATTACTTTAATCCCTCTGTATTGGTAAAATTGAGACCAAATAACCATATATTAAAAAATGTCACAATACACATGCTTTCACAGGGTGTCCTAATTTTTTCACATGACTGTACATGGTATTATTTTTATTAGTTCATAAGATGTACATGAGCGTTACTGACTAAAGCTGTTTCAGGAAATGAATGTGTCAAGAATATCTTTCATTGCTTTATGAGAGGACGTGTCTTAAAAACCAAGATAGGCAACTATGACGGTATATACACGTTTTGAAACCATGAGACATTTAGTCATTTAGCTGGACAGATAGCATATAAAGAGGGACATTTTTTTTTTATTAAACTTTAAATGTCCTTCCGATTTTCTCTATGTGGCCTGTTAGCACTCTCGTTTCATTTCCCCTTAATCGCTTCCTCTATTCAACCTGCTGTCTATTTTATCTCAGCTGTTCTTATCATATAACCCTAATGCACTCGATCAAATAAAGGAGACACAGAGATAGCGGGGTGGGAGGTAGAGACTGAAGGATGTTGGGGCGAAGGGAGTCAAAACCGGATGGAAAAGGAACTGAAATAGATTTCAGAGGGACTTCAGAGAACATCAGCACTTCTGTCCACTCTCAGAGCTGAGCGCCCACCCAGAAGCTCAAGAGACGTATTACAAATAAGACTTGAGTAGATTCAGAGGAAAGGAATCCAAGCCTCTTGACCTGGAAACCTGAGCCAGACACTACAAGACAGACATTTTGTGCCCTACTTTACTTAAATTGCCAAAATTGTCAGTCTTAACTAGTTAACGCACTAGAACATCTGTCCACAGACATGTTTAGAATCAGACATTGTTAATGTTTCTGACTTCAGGCTCGAACGCTGCAACAAACGGCATATGACGTCACGCCCTAGAACTTTTGTTTTAATAAATAATACAATATGCAACAGATAAACAAATTCATATTTCTGTAACACTTTTGTGTAACAGGTTAAAGACATCCAGCTTGTGTTTCAGTTAATGGAGTGAAAGGTTTAGTTTATTTTTTAAGCCAGTAGAATAATAACAGGAAATTAGGGGTGAAAGAGAGAGGGAGGAAGAGAGAGGGAGGAACATTATTTTTCATTCATACCTTTTTGGAGGAGAGGAGGAGAGAATAATTTAATGGGAAAAAGATGCAAACACACCTCATACTTGTATCGTCTGAATGAGCACCTCAGCTTAGCTCCTTTTAGCCAATGTACTAACTGCCGAGCCATGGCCCTGAGGTTGCATTGAGTTTATTGTCATTACACCTTCCTCTAACACGTTACTCTCTGTCCTGTGTTATCAGGGGGTATCTCTATGCAGGTCTGGAGTTTGGAGCAGAGTGCTACTGTGGTCATAAGATCCAGGCGCCCAACGTGTCAGAAAGCGAGTGTAACATGGAGTGTAAAGGGGAGAGGAGTAACCTCTGTGGAGGACCAAACCGGCTCGCCATATACAGACTGGAGCTGAGCCAGGAGTCTACCCGACGATGTCAGTACAAACACGTTTAATTATTAATCTAAATGGGGACATTCCATAGACTTCTACTGTTTATACACAGCTAGTTATAAACAATATAACCTGGAGACTGTATACTCTGCACCCTTGTGCACATACACACACATGCCTGTCTGTGCCGACATGCATGTATCTGCACATACAAACATACACATTTTTATAATTATTATACATTTTATATAATTATTATATTTATATAATTATTTACATTATTATTCCTTACCCTTCATGTTCCTTTGATGAAAAAATAACCCAAGCAGGATCTTGTGACCATTCCAGCATCCTGAATAAGCACTTTCTTCATGTGTCATGTGATGTGTGTGTGCGTCAGAGATGCTGTGTACATAAACAGTGCAAGCAAACGCAATAGTTCACCAGGCATTGCTATGATTAACTTTAATATAATAATAATAATAATTGCTATGATTAACTTTATGATTAATTATGCAAACGTTTGCATTGAATTTCCTTTGTGATGGATTAAGTTTACCTTTGATTGTTTTGTCACACTTTTATTTGTTTACTTTAATTTTTGTTGAGAAGTGTGCTATTGTTTTTTTAAGCAAAACTCCTGTTGATTCCCATTGAAGCAGGGACCCTCAGCCATAACTAGCGTGGGATCTTTTAGCTCAGACTAACTATAATTAAGCAGCCACCACCCAAATTATCCCAGCGGTCAAATACCAGTGATATGGGTCAGTAGAGAACCATCTTCTCAGCTAACAGGAAATGTTCTTAGAACGTTAGCTGACGCTTTCTAAAAGGTACCTGCAGTAACATTAGTAGAACTTTTAGTAGAAGTTATATTTCATATATATCAAAAATGATATTAAGTTGTTAGTGGAATGTTTTAAAAATGTTACAAAATGTAAAAAAAAAGAATAACATTCTTATAATCAAGCAATAACAAAAATACAAGTTTTAAAAAACTAGACATTTTGAACATTCTTAACTTTCTTAACTTGTTTGTTATTAAATGGAAAATGTTACAAAAATGTTCTCATTTGTAAAATTGTTCTCAAGGTAAAATTGTTAGCTGGGTAACATTAACCCTGGTAACCACTCAAAACCAAAAGAACACATTAGCAACAGCAGATCAGAACTCTGGAAACCCTTCAAAAGACTGGAGTGATCTAGAAATACAGATTTGCTTATCTCTGAGATTAACTTCCTTTCTGTGGTTAGATTTTTATGCATTAGTTTCGTTCTTTAGATGGGAGCGCCATCTTTAAAGGATGTTTCAAGAGGCCGGAGAATGTGACTTTGGCACTTCCTGTTAGTGCCGTCATTCAAAACATGTCAGTGGATAAGTGTGTAGACATGTGCACAGAGAAAGTAAGTGCTGTGTGCATGACGCTTCTCATACAGATGTGTTGATGTGTTAGTCTGTCAGAGTCTATATAATCTTGTCTTTGGTCTGTTGTAGGAGTTCTCTCTGGCAGCATTAGCTGGAGAGAAATGTCTCTGTGGGTTTCCCACGGCTCTCTTCACCCTGCACGAGCACGAGGATGAGGAACTGTGCGTATGGCGCTGTGCCGGGGAAGATTTTGAAAATTGTGGGAACAATGACTTCTTTGTTGTGTACCAGACACAAGTGCAGGGTAACATCTGCTTGTTTCCACTAAAACAGAACACATGGGCCAATCCACATCACCACATGGACACAATTTCATGTGATAGCGGTCTGATGCTTTAGGACTGGAAGGAACACATTATGTAATCATGTATTATATGTCAGCTCAATACAACACGATACAACCTCAGCCTTTGAACTGCAGCAACCGTGTAGCTTTGAAATGGATTGCAGTTTGAATAGTACTGCACAATGTGCTTAACAAATGTGTAAATAAATGGATATGAAATATTGATTTGAGTTTAAATGATAAGGGTATGTAAGAAGAAAGGGGTGAAAGTGCAGAAAGTCAGGGACATCGATACATATACAGTTCATTATACAGTATTTGACTGAGAAATGCTTTAATAACGTGTCTGAATTCAGGCTTCTTTAGCATGTCATGTCCACACCCAGCCAACAATTTTAGGTTGTAAGAACTCTGAGAACTGTAAAAACTTTGTAGAGATAAAGTACAGAAAGATGTCTGCCAATGACTTCAGTAAATGTAGTTATCATTCTGTAACTCAGAGAGAGGAACTGATGGTTTTCAAAATATTGTAGCTGCCCCGGCCTGATAGTAATTTATTGCAATTATGTGTTTTTGAATTTGCTTCGCAATCCAATGAACACACATAGACGTGCATGACTCTGTGAATCTAGTATTAAAAGGACACGTGCATGACAGCAGCAGACAGCATCTGAAACGCTTTTGGGAATAAATGGGAGTGCTACTGTCGCTGAAGACCAAATGACAAGCTCATCTCTCAAGCTCATGTTCTGCTCTGTGGTTCAAAATCAACTTTGAATATGATGTATGTCACTTTGGATAAATGCATCTGCCAAAAAGCTTAAAAAATGAATAATAATAAAACCGCACCTTCAGAGAGATGTTTGAACAAGTAAACATGCTTCTCTCTGTCACATAACTTAAACCCAAAACCACTGAACCAGCTCAATCATACTTCATCTTTTGTGTTATCACATTAAAAGTCTTTTACACATGTAGGCCTTCCTCATCTTTTCAGATAATCGGTGCATGGACCGGCGCTTTTTGTCCACTCGGTCCAAGCACCAGGTGGCGCTAGCGAGTTTCCCTGGTGCGGGGAACACCTGGGCTCGTCACCTTATCGAGCTGGCTACAGGGTTCTACACTGGAAGCTACTACTTTGATGGCTCACTGTACAATAAAGGTGAACTTAGATTCAGCTAATTGTTCTACACAGGCATCAGCTTTTCTCCTGTTTGCTCATGGCCTCTCCATACCCACATACGCAGGTTTCAAAGGGGAGCGAGATCACTGGCGCAGTGGGAGAACCGTTTGCATCAAGACCCACGAGAGCGGCAGGAAGGAGATCGAGGCCTTTGACGGCAGCATCCTCATGATCCGGAACCCCTACAAAGCCCTCATGGCGGAATTCAACCGGAAGTACGGTGGCCATATTGGATTTGCCTCTCAAGCTCACTGGAGGGGAAAAGGTGAGGCAGAACATTCGTCTCCGAGGTCATCGGAAGCTCTTTTATATCAAAATGTTATTTTTAAGTTGTTACTAGAGCAAAATGTTACAAAATGTAAAAAATGTTTGGATAGCATTCTTATAACTGAGCAATAATGTTCATACAACGCCTAAAAAACGGGATGTTTTGAACATTCCTAAAACTTTTAAAATAAAGTTTTTAACGTTTTTGTTACTAATCGAAACGTAAGGGAGACATTATTACAACCTGAAATTGTTAGCTGGGTTGACTGGATCAACTTGTTTCTGAGAATTACTGGTTTGGGAGAAAGAAGGTGTGTGAGAGAGAGTGAGAGAGAGAGAGAGAGAGTGACTGGGCACATGTCAACAATTGCATTTGTCTTCACTTGCTAATGAAAGTTCTCACGTTGCCAGCGATTATCACACAGTTTATACTCTGCCAAACTTCACTTTTGCAGAAACAGAATGTGTTAGCATGTTTCCATGCATTAAATTTCATGTGTGTGCATAATACTTAAAATTCATTCTTCCTCCCTGTCTCCATCAGAGTGGCCAGAGTTTGTGATGAACTACGCTCCATGGTGGGCATCCC
Organism: Chromobotia macracanthus; assembly: GCA_036877525.1. Taxonomy (NCBI): domain Eukaryota; kingdom Metazoa; phylum Chordata; class Actinopteri; order Cypriniformes; family Botiidae; genus Chromobotia; species Chromobotia macracanthus. The sequence continues at coordinate 9,811,855 of JAZGTH010000058.1, read as the reverse complement.
ACACACTAGACTGGCTGAAGTATGGGAAGAAAGTTCACGTAGTACATTTTGAAGACTTAAAACATGACCTTTTCTCTGAGTTGAAAAGGATGGTCCTCTTTCTGGGCCTGGAGGTTTCTGAGGAGCGTCTTCTGTGTGTGGAAGGACAGAAGGATGGGAACTTCAAGCGTTCGGGGCTGAGAAAGTTAGAATATGACCCTTACACATCAGAAATGCGTGCCCACATCGATGGGCTTATTAAGACTGTGGATGAAGCGCTGAAGATAAAGAACCTGCCTGGCATACCTGAGGATTACAGACCGAGATGATTCGCATTCCTTACCTTTGTTTTGTTTCGCTTTTTTTCTACAACATTCACTTTTAATTTTAATCCATTTTGTTAGAGTGTTCAGTTGTAAGTTTATTGCGGTTCCCAACACAACTTATGTAATGAGAAATAGGTAATTTTTTAACCTGCAATTTTATGTTTCAGACAGAGATGGCGGTAGACAGGCAAAAGTTACAGATTGCACAGTGTACAGGTTTGGAACAACAAGGGTGAATTTAAAAGACAAATTTTAATTTTAAGGTCAATTTTAATTTAAGCAAAAATCCCTTTGGCATCTGTGTCCCTATTTTCACAAGCTCTAGCACACAAGCCTTGTTGAATGACAATATTCCTATTTCCCATGACACACATATAGTCAAATAGTCAAATAGTTCCCTACAAAACATCTATGTACCTCAGGGTTTGGATGCAGTTATAAACTCGGGCCCTGTAGAAATGTTCTGAATTCTTTTTGTTTTGAGTGTTTTATTGCAAAAGTTTTCAACACACACACAAATCTGTTAATCAATTGTAAAAAATCAAGAATTAAGGGGTGAAAAGTAAAAAACAACATGCTTAATTTTCAGAAAAACATCTTACTGAAAATTCAAGATGTCAACAAATAACGTCCATATTAGAATACACACACACGTAAATACACATATATTTTTGTAATGCTCACCAGAAGAACTACATGACATTAAGAGAAAAAATATCACCTCTATTTTTACAACGCTTTCAGACTTAAGCTTTATGCTTTTCCTTTAAAAAAAATGAAAAAAACGGAAGTGTTACTTCGAATGTATTTTGTAAGGAATGATTGTAAGGAATTTCTACCAAATAATTTCAAAACGTACTTGCCAGCGATGCAAATGAAATGAAATGGCTGTCTGGATGATACAGGATGTCTATATATAAATTGCAAAGCCAATAAATGATAAATTCTCTAATGCCCCACAGCATTTTTTGTTTATTTGTGGGTAGGGGTTGAAGTTGTGACAAAATTTGTGGAGAAACAGATTTTATTAAATATCTGTCGTTTATTTACATTCATTCATGGCTGGTTTTAAATCTAGAGCAAAATTAAACTGTTGTACTGTAGCTTACATTTGCACAACTGTAAAAGTGACTAACATACAGTCAATGGTTTAACAAAAGCATCATTATTTTATTTTATTTCATTTATAACTTGGTACGCAATAGGGCCCCATGAAGTGGGGGCCCCCAAAAAAGTTGGACGCAAATAAAAAGCCAACGCTTATCTATAACGTGAATAAATGGGACTTTTATTTTGGTTTAACTATCGTCTGTCTGTGTATTTCCAGTAAGTGGCGAGATATTTTTCTAAATTAAAACCTGCCAGAGAAACACATGAGCCGGGACAGACTTTGCATGCATCAGATGGACAATCCGAAGGAATTTACGCAGCAAAATGCAATTTTCAAGGTAAGATGCTTTATGGCATACCTTAATTATATGCAATTAATCAATTAACCTTTATATAGCTCTGTTTATACACTATGTACAATATAGTTAAATAAAAACGTATGCAATATATTAATACCACTTGGTGATTGCTATTAGAATATGAAGAGACTTTAAACCAGCATAACAAAACATGTTTCTGGATCTAAGCCTGCTTGCCTTTATAAATATAAACTAAAAGTCCAAAATCTGACCTATATGCTCACTGAAGGCACTTTAATGGGATGTAAAGCATCTATGTTGCCATCTTGCTCATATTTGTAATATTTAAATATTATACGTAATATATAGAAGTATTATATATAGTGAGCAGTGACATTGGTGTTGAGCGATGTTCAGATTTGTGTATGGGCGGTATATACAGGAATATTTGTGAAATTGAACATTTTAGCCTGTTAGAAAATGTGAACGGAAATATCAGAATTCAGAATAAATGCACCACGCCACTGCTGTTCAGCTTTTATATGAGCCAGCATTCAGTATGACTGAGCAATCAACAGCCTAACCTTTTCTTGCAAAGATTCAAGATCACACTTTCACATTTTCAGACATTAGACACTCTGTGATCCGCAGAATTGGTGATGGATGTTCCTTTTGATCCGCTTCTGGTCTCGTCCTGATCAATGCCGCTCTCAATCCTTGACAGAAATGAAGAGCATTTCTTCTTTAAATCCTTGGCCATGAACGTGTAGAGAAATGGGTTTAGAAAGCTGTTTGAGCTGAAAAGCGTAGCCGTTAGTTGTATTGCCGTTTCAAGGGTTGAGTTCTCCTGAGATTCACCCAACTCTATTATAGTAACAATGTGAAACGGAAACCAGCAGAGGAAGAAAGTCACAATCAGAAGTGTCATGATCTTGTAGGGCTTGTTTGATTTGGACATTTGGTTCGCTCTGAGTTTACAAATCATGATGGAGTAGCAGAAGCAAATGCTCAGAAATGGAATCAGAAACCCAGCAGTAAATCGTATAAACACAACAGTCTGATGATGACCCTCGTAGTTGTTATAACAAATTACTGTTGCCGAATGATTTTGGATGTCTCGGAATTTCACTGGTGGTATACTGAGCAAAGCCGACGTGAACCATGCCAACACGACAACAGCAGAGGCTTTGATTACAGAACGATGATTCTGGGACCATACAGGAAACCTGACGGTCAGGCAGCGGTCCACGCTAATGATGACCAGTATGAAGACGCTACTGTACATGTTGATGTACATTACAAAAGATGTGAACTTGCACATGAAGAGCCCAAAGTGCCAGTTGTTTATACCTATTCTGACGATGGTTAAAGGGAGGGTGCTGCAGAAGATGAAATCGGACAAAGCCAGGCTCAGGTACCAGGTGGTGTTAACAGACTTCTTCATCTTAAAACCAGTAATCCAGATCACTGCTCCATTTCCGATGATGCCGAGCAGGAATATGATCACATTTAAAATGAGGATGATTCCACATAATGCTTCCCTGCAGTGTGCAGGAGGATGTGTTATTGCCAATGTGTCATTTTTTGTGTAGTTGTCAATAAGTTCAGTAATGTCATATGACTCATTATAGTCGTCTTCTTCTGAAGTTAAGTTCATGATGTTAGAACCGAATGGACAGAAAAGCTCTGCAAGACAAACGTTCAGTTTATCCAAATTTATTCTATGTGAACGTATGATGTATTTCTGGAAAAAATGTGGCTGAGCAAAAACTGTTTAAATTCAATTCAAAGCCAATGTTTGTTAAATGTCCTTTTTCCCCTTATGTCAGCAGATTCTCTTATCTATAACCTTCACCTATATGTGACAAAACCCTGCAAATTGTGTACTGTCACTTAAAAACATACATTTGCCACAATTGTGAGCGACTAACACACAGACACGCTGTTATGTTTTTAGATTTGTTAGCCTACATTTTATTGCAATTAACTGCATTAGCGATCTTTTCGGATCATTTTAATCAGGTAACTTTGAGGATATCACTGCTGGTTGAGAAAGTACAATGCTAGCAAGATTCTACTGTTGCTTCTTATGTTTCTTCATTTTAACTTGTCTTAAGTAACTGTGACCATGAAGGGACAGTGTACCCAAAAATAAAAATAGCCTTTAACACACAATGAGGGTGAAAAATAAGGAAGGCTGTGAGTGGAAGTAAACAATGACTGAGCCTTCATCTTTGGAAAACCCTATCCATTTAAAAACAGAAAACCTGGTTGCGTGATTGTTTGTATGCAGGAAGTTATTTGTTACTATCACAGCCCATATCACATTCAAGTTTGAACACATTTAGTATTTTTCACATTGACCTGTTTGACGTTGTCTGAACATGTCTGTTCTGTGAAAATGTTGCTGTTAAATTATTCTGTTTAGTTGTGTTTCTTATTTGATATTAATCTGCCTACCATCTGATACCATCTGCCTGCCAAGTTGGGCACAATTCCTTCTACAAATCTTCTAAAACTACTGCAGCATGTTTTGTAATGTTAATCTGATGCATACTAATGCCCTTACCTCACTTTATTCACTGAACAATCATAAACACAGTATCATTGATGCATATTTGTTCTTATATTTGACATCTAAAAAAACTTACCTCACAAATATACTGCAAGCATCACAGCGCTGTTTGCAATGCTCTGAGTATGCATTTCTGCTGCTGTGCTGGTTACTGATATGCCTGAAAAGCAGAAGACCAACTTCCTCTCAGATACAATCAAATTTCTGGGAACCGAGGTCTCTGTGTTCTCACTTAAGTCCCCTGCCCTGCTCTAAGCTGCTCTAAGAGTCTGACGGTTAGTCAGGTTGGTTTGAGGAGAGCATCTTGTCAACATGCATACAATTTTCCCAGGTGAGGAGGTGCAATGAAGGCTACTAACAGTCAAAAAAGTGTATTAGTAAGAAGTTTCATGTCCGGTCCATGTGCAAGTGATAATAACCCAGAAAAATGTGTACACAAAAACTATATTGCCTTCAATTTATTTGTGTCGCCAAACTACAGCCTTCAGCTGTGCGTTCGTTCCACTTTCAGTTTTTATACACAACAGAGTTGAAACTATACAAACTCATTAAAGAACTAAAAAAATATACATAGAAATTAATACGTTTAATTATATCAGTAATCCATTTGAATTAAACATTTTGGATTTACTTCTATAAATCGCTAAAAACATTATAGTTTATTACAATATTTTAGATATGAATGGAAGTCTTGGCTTCTACAGAGCTTGAGCGAGACATGTAGCGGCTCATCGTTCGCCCTTCTTCTCCTATGGCATTCTCGATCTTGGACAAAATGGAGCTCCTGAAATTTTTCCTGAAGTCATTTCCCATGAAAACATACAAAACAGGATTTAGAAAGCTGTTTGCAGCAGCGACTGTGGTGCCGACTCTAAGTCCGAGAGCTATGACCTCAGTACGGATGCTTTGGTGAAGTTCAATTAGCACAAACGTGTGGTACGGCAGCCAGCAAAGGAAGAAGGTGAGGATGAGAGCTGTCATGATTTTAAATGGTTTGCTGGACTTTGCCATTTGCGTGGCTCTGAGTCTGAGGATGATAACAGAGTAACAAACTATGATGAGCAGAAACGGGATCACAAATCCGAAAATGAAGCGACTCAGAGCAATGATTTTGTGGCTGTACTGACTGAACGTGTAGTTGTTCATACACCGGTTTGTGCCCAAGTGATTCTGGACGTCACGGTAAACCATTGAAGGAATACTTAACGCCGCCGAGATGACCCATGCAAGCACAATTATTAGCGACGCTTTTTCAACAGTGCGGTGATTCTGAGACCAAACAGGAAACTTAACAGCTACGCAGCGATCGATGCTGATGATGACCAGGAGGAAGATACTGCTGAACATGTTGAGGAACATCACAAAGGACATGAACTTACACATGAAGAGACCAAAGGTCCAGTCAGAGGTCACGCTGTAGATAATGTTGAAAGGCAAACAGAAACAAAATATAAAGTCAGATACGGCCAAACTCAGGTACCAGGTAGTGTTGACGGACTTCTTCATGCCAAAACCTGCTATCCAGATAACCATGCCATTTCCTATAAGGCCCAGCAGAAAGATGATCACGTTGACCACCAGCAACACCAGGCACATAACCTGAGTGAAACATGTGGTGTGGACTTTGAAAGACATCTTCTCACCTACAGTTAGATTACTGAAAGTGACGTTTTCATAATTGTAGTCATAAGTGTAATCAAAATTAAAATCTGGTGACTCCATCGCCATTCACGTTGATATCCTTGAATCCACGTTGATATCCTTGAATCCCTTTAAACACAAAAATTAAAAAAATGTAATCTTAAAGTTTTAAATAAGTTTTAGTAATAGCCTATCATAGCCATGATTGCAAGACACATTTTCAAAAATGTTAATGCAGTGTAAGAGATTCAGTTTCTGTAATTTCATAAAAAGTCATTTTGCATTCATCTATCATATTTTTAAACATTATAGAACTTAAATGATAATAAATAGATTATAATAGATAAGAAGACAGATAGGTCTTCTCAGAGGCTGTGTGGTTAAGAGTAAATATACAGAAGTGTTAAGTCTCTCACCTCAGTTTAAAAACTGTGTCTCCAGCATACTGTGTCAGTATGGATCTAACTTCTGATAACTGTGACCTCTGTATTTATAATGAACTGCCGTCATACTCCGTATTCTTGAGCAATATTGTGCATGACTTTTTATGCTGTACCAACTTCCACAAAAACATTTCCACAACTGTGTTTGTTTTCCTCATCAACAAGATCCCCTAATTTCAGTTCTTCATTTTTTCTTTAAGCTGTGGGAAAGGACTGTTACTTTTACTTGCAGGAACCATTTACTAAACCTTATACATTCAGCGTAATTAAAATAAGTCAGTGGGTTTGTTCTGACACCACATTGACCTAAAAAATGTATAAACAAATGATACTTTCAGATTCCTTTTTTCTCGAACGTTTTATTAGGCTGCATATTCTGTTTCAAGTCGACTTTGTTCTGCTTTAATCAAGCACTTGATTAAAAGTAAAAAGCTCCATGACAGTTTAAATGGCACAGTGACAGTACAAGTACAAACTTCCCAAAATTTTGGTTAGGCTAGACTAAAGTGAGCCCAGCTAACAGGTAATGTTTACTAAAAGTTCTCTCAAAGGTATTAAAAAGTTCTTGCAGTAACATTAGTAGAGCATTTTTAACGTTATATATTATATCAAAAATGTTATTCTTGAGTTCTTAAAATTAAAAAAAATTTAAATAATGTTCTTAACCAAGCAATAATGTTAATCCAATGTCTTAAAACTGTATATATGAGGTGGTGTGCGAAGCCTGATGTGCAAGACAGATGTACAGCTGGATCAGCTGGAGGTCAGGGGGAGAGTTGGATAACTTTAGCAGAGTTTTTGGGGAAGATCCTGTAGCTGCAGTGTTTGATCAGTTAAAAGCAGGTTTTTTGTCACAGAACCTTGAATATGCTGTAAGTTCCTTTGGATAAGCATCTGCCAAATGCATAGATATAATGTAAATTATTGGATTACAGCCTGAACGCTTAGGGTCATTATTTAAAAAATGTGCGTATGCACATATTTGATCTAAAATCCACACCAACGTTCAAATTTATAAAAACTGTCATGAAGAAGTGTTTAGCATCATGTTAGGTTCAACGCAGGTGTACATGCTTTTCTTAGTGTGAGAGTCTGTGTTCTGCAGGTATTTGGAAATGTAATAATAGTAATAATAAGAATGTCTGCCTGGAAAACGAGAAGCATACGTTAACTACGTTCATTGTCTCTGAATCACACATACACACATTGAGAAATGATCTTAGATCAATGCAGGATGGTTTTATGATTCATAAATGAGGCCCCAGATGAAGAAAGAAAGAGGAAATTTAGTCACACAAATCACATTTTGATGATTTAGCATGGAGTTCACTCGGGAGGGAAGGGGAGGTGCTCTGATGCGCTCTAATGATTGTAAAAACATTTGTTTCCATTAAGTAACAAAAACAGTGAAAAAGTTTTTTTGAATGTTGTGGGAACGTTCAAAACCAAGTCCATTTTTATACGTTGAATTAACGTTATTGCTTGGTTAACATTATTCAAATGTTCTCATTCTGTAACATTTTTAAAACATTTCACTAATAAAAACCTTTCTACGAACGTTACTGCGAGAACATAACTTGGAGATACATTTTATAGAACTGTTATGGAACTATTTTTGGCTTGGAACTATTTCATGGTGGCTGATGATCTGAACCCGCTTCCTGCACCTTTTATATAAATACAGCATATAAATATAAACACAGTAAAAGCTGAAATGACAATTCCATCAACTGCATGACAAGCCTTGAGCCTCGAAATACCTTCACTGTATAAACTGGTATTTACTATATTTACTGTCTTATCATTGTGTATCATTTTAATTTTGGATTGTTTTTTACAGTAACAGCTCAAGGTAATGGTCTCAGTGCAGAGGAACTCTTCCCTTTCCGCTCACGTTAAACGCTTTGTGTTTGGATTGTGATTTACAAGCAGTTTGCACAGAATACACACCCACAGTTACTTCAGTATTTGTTCTCTACAAAACAGATGAAACCTTTCAGATTTAATATCTTAAATAGGGAATTTAATAGGACACAACAACAACGTACATAGACACAATTGATTCATATTACCACAATTCACATTCCATATAATTGCTGTAGACAGCTCTGTTTAGTCGACACATTTTGTGAATATTGTAGCTTGTGTGAAGCAAAACGCTGGTGATGATTCCTTTCAGTTGTGTAAATAACAGATTTCACACTGGACGTATGTAAGGCATAAAGAATCATTGCCAGCACAATGTGGTAGGGTTTCCCTACCATATATATCATATATCATATTAGCTGCGTATGTAGTTTTTACGATAAATGTAAAACATAAGCAATACTTGTCTAAACATGTGGTTTGGGTAACACAATTTCTTTAGAAACTAAAGTGCTAGCAAAAAAAGTTACAGTACATAAAAATATGTTATGGATATATAAAAAATTGATTATGACACAACACATCACATTAAACATAAACAAATACGGTTAAAAATATCACTATACAGGTATTATTTCATCTATAATCATTTCCCAATATCTTAAAATATAGTCACAGATACAGATTTATATGGTTTAACATATGTGCATATATGTATAGACTGACAGACAGACAGGTGGATAGCTGGATAGAGATGGATGGATGGATAAATAAAACACTGTGTGTGTGTGTGTGTGTGATTTATAATTTGAGCTACTACTAGTGAACCAGCTGGTAAATCACTTGACTGGGTGCTGGAATGGTGCAGCGTTTGTGGCTTGTTCTTACAGCAGCTTTTCAGAATTAAAGCTTGTCATCAATGTGAATAAGAACTCTGCAAGTAACTTGCAATTGTGTTTGTAACAGAGGTGGCGGTAGAGAAGTTACAGATTGCGATTTAGCATGGGTCCTCTTTTCTGGTTTATCGGGTCATGCACCATCCATTTAATGCCCCGTCCTACTAAAATGTAGATGAGTGGACAAGTGAAACAGTGGGCTGTAGCCAGTACTGTTGCTGCAGGAAGTCCATAGTGAAACATAGCTGGGGCCACACTCTCGCTTGCAGTAGCTTGAAGCAGAATTAAGAAAATTTGTGGGCCCCAGCACATAAAGTATGCAATCTGTGCAGCACAGATGACCTGCGCCTGATTCTTACACTGTTCATACCGAGATGGCCTGGATACCACACAGCAGCCAAGAAACATCACAAAACCTGGGATGATAATCCCAAACATAAATCGCAACACAACGGCAGCCTTCAGTCCTGTGACGAAGTCATAGTTGTCAATACACCGATTGTCTTGAATCTCTCTGGAAAACAAGGACGGCAATGCGAAGATAGCTGCTAAACTCCAGGAAAATGCAACCAGAGTAATGTTGAAGTTCTTGCATCTTCTCATGCATGTGCTTTTGGAAAGAGCAGAGCTAACATGCCAAAGACTCAACATGGCTGCTGTGGAATACATACTGCTGTAGGTAATGTAGGATGACAGCTTGCAGCTGAAAGTTCCATAACGCCATTTAAAATCAGAATAAGCGTAGAGGAACTGAAACACAACAGATATGCAGGAGACTAAGTGTGTTACAGCCAGCGCCAAAATCCAAACGCCAACCTTCTTAAAACTCTTGTATTTCCAACAGCCAAAGATCAGCATGGTGAGGTTGAGGGTCACGCCCAGTATTAGCACGATACAATACCCCATGAGGTACATCGTCCTGATGTGATGCTGGTAGTCATTTGTTTTATTCGCTGTAAATTCTTGAAGAAAACTTTCGTAGTCTGGGGTTGGGCTGCTCGACATGTTGTGAAACCTGAAACAACAAAAACACAGACAAAAATCAGACACCAGTGAAACAATGCGTGCTAATAATATTTTCCTGTCGTATCAACCCAAACGGTAAAGCATGACCGCTGTACAAAAAAAATAGCCCGCTGAGATAAAAAATATCTTCTGGAGGTTCTGGATTTAACCTTTTATAAACTGATGACTTCAAGCAAATGCTGTTGAGGACATACAAATAATTAAAGGAAGTTCCTTCCAAACAGGTCAAAAACTCATGATAACAACCAGCTTGTTGGGTGGTAGAGCATTGCCTTAGCAGGGCAAGAGCTTGTGGGTTTGAATCCCAGGGAGCACATATACTTAGAAAATGTATCATTTGAATGTACTGTTGGTTGCTTTGGAAGAAAGCGACAAATGTGTAAATGTAAACCAGCTTCTCAGATCCAAAAGTATGTATAGGGGAGATGATCTTTAAATAACAATAATGTTGTTCTATTGCGTTAACACAAATGGTACACCATACATTACAAATGCAAGTAAAAACACTAAATAGTTACACAGCAAATATGCAGTAATGAACAAAATGGTTTACACTATAAGCCATGATAAACACTGTATACTGGACCTGTTAGTTAATGGCAAAAAAATAAAAAATACAGTAATCCAGATATCACACTAAAAATAATAAAGGCAATAAACAGATCAATTAATTCTATGTAAACAAATTCATGAATGTTATTAAAGCTGCAATCCATAACTTTTGCCTCTTTATCACTACCTCTGTTCAAAACATAACATTGCAATTTGCTTGTAGAGTTATTTTCTGAGGTAGATGACAGGTTTCAATTCAAAACAGCTTCTGTAAAAACAAGCGCTACACCATCTCCAGTTCCCACACACACGATTTACTAGCTGGATCGTATTCTTTTAAACTGACATTTACCTGGACATTGTACCCGACAACTCTTTTACTTTTTCAAGATGAAGTTAACATACACTACAGCTAAATTCTCTTAATCTGCTCTCTGGATACTTCATGTGAAATGCTCTTACCTTTGGCAGTGAAACAAAATGAAGAAAATCAGGAGTGTAATGTGTGCCTAGTGCGCTCCAGACGAGAGATGGGGACTGTGTGAAACTGTGATCCGTTGTGCACTGAAAAGTGCTTGTCCTGGACTGTGGTTTCAGCTTTAGTTCATTTCATGCATCGCAAGGCTTTGGACTGTATCCAGAATCACAAACCCTTTCCTATTGGTGTGTTTAAAAAAACAAAATGATCCAGACTGTTGGTTAACAATAGAAAAATACAATTCGTATAGAATTAAAATTCTGCAGGTGCTGTGAGTAATGTTTTCTTTATTGTTCTGATGAATTCACAAAGTATGTCAGATAATTATTTGAGAGACACGTTGACATTCACAAGTTACGACATGTTGTTAATGTCAAAATAGCACCAGGCTGCATGCAGAACAAAAGTTATACCCAGGCAATAATTTTAGGTTGTAAAAACATTTCCCTAATGTTACCATTAGTGACAAAAACATTACAGATGTTATTTTGAATGATGTAGAAACATTTATTTTCATTCAATTCATTTTTATTACACATATTACACTGTCTGGATCTATCAGGACCTAAACTGATTTAAAATAATTTTTACACAATACACAATTTCAACCTTTAGCTTTAGGCAGGAAACAAACTGAACCCAGCTAACAAGGAACATTCTCAGAACGTTGGCTAACTTCTTTTAAAGTTCTCTCAAAGTTATCAAAAATGTTTTTGCAAAATAACAAAAATGTTATTCTTAAAAAATTAAAAATGTCCTTATAATTTACTCTCCATCTAATGCAATTTAATAGAGTTCATTGTTTTGAAGGCCCAAAATAAAGTTTGGATATTACAAAGGAAATTACAAAGGAAAGCTAACTGCTCTGTGATAAGAGCCTGTCTTGCCCCCAAGGACGTCTGGGCCACGAGATGCTACAGCAAATAACCCTTTTCTTACTTGTTTCGTACAGTATATTTCTCCTAAAAATAAATTAATTAACTCTGTCCAGTTGTTATTATTTCTTTGTCTACCATCACATTCTTTTCCTTCATTTCAATTTTTACCTTTTCTTACAGAGTTGTCTTGAACCAAAACAGATTATTATCACACGTTGCCTGAGGCCAGTAAGACAGAGTTGTAGCAACACAAACTTGTTCCAGCAGTCTGTGTATTTTTGGAAAACCTGTCTGAAGACAATAGGTGCACTAACTGTATGCAGCACTGCTCAGACTAATATGTGCCTGCCTGGATGCATCAGTTTGTACTTTACTATTTACATTCATGTAAATAAAAGATTACATTTATTAGTCTTTTAATTTTTTTCCCCAAATGAAGAAACAGTATTCAGCGCACTTTTACAATTCAAGTACATCACACCTTCAACATCACAAGCAACAGCACTCCAATTAAAACATGGAATGATGGAATATCATGTTGGAATATCAAATGATTGCCTTATTAGAGGCCAAAAACAACAGAAGGTGTGATATTTGTGAGATTTTGTGAGTTGTGTTTCAGTGACTGCAGTCACTCCCTACAGCTGCACAACTTCAGTGAACCTGCCAATGACGACAATGACATGCCCTCCATGCTTATTCTGGCACCTTGACTTTTCAGTTTTTAGGACTTTTTGTTAATGATATTTCTTGGTTAAACATTTACGCATTTGGCAGATGCTTTTATCCAAGACTAGATACAGCAGATGATTATTAGCATCTGCCATTTCATAGCAACACCAGAGGCACCTTTAAAATGGAGTTAAAGTGCTAAAAGAACTGTCTTCAGTGTGAAGACTTCAGGAAACTTGGTACAACAGAATGGAAAATACTTTCCTGTTAACACTAACCTACTGGATTCCCAACTTAAACACATAATAAAGTCCAAAATAATTAAAGGGAGAGTTCAAATTCTTCCATCATTTATGCTTCCTCATGCCATTACAGACCAGTACCTCGCTTCCTTGCTTCTAAGGAAGACAAATTTTCATTTTGAGGTGAACTTTCCCAGCCCTAAGAATTATCCCTGTTTTTACTACTTTTCTATGAGAGAACACTCTTGAGTTCCTCTGAGTTTATCTTGTGTTCAAGGGAACAAAATGTTCCACTTTCCATCTGGCAGTACTTTGATTTTTTTCCTCATTCGGTGAGCCTGTTAGTTGTAGTTTACAGGTTATTTATGGGGTAAAAAACATGACATACTGTGCAGGTATTTTATTTAAAAAACACATTTGTTTATCTGTAACTTCCGGCACAATATTTCTTGGGTCTTTCTCAGGCTGTGCTGTGGCATGCAAAACATATCTCTTCTATGGAAGGCACAAGAGCATAAAATGTTTGTCCAATCATTGTAATAAGATGTCTTACTTGCCTGTGTTTGCATACCTCTGTGCACCCTGCTTGCACAGGCAGTTTCTGTCACCAGTGTTTGTGTGTTTTGAAGGAGGAGAGGCTTTGGAGAGATGAGCTCGGGCTGTCTGTAACCTACAATAGCAACAGAACCACAAGTGATAAAAATGCAAAACTCTTTTTCCTCTAAGTACTTTAAGTGAGAGAATAGCCTGTGAAAACAAACAACATCGAACTCTTGTATTGATTATTAAAAAAACATTTTTAGATTAAACCATGACACTATTAAGATCACTGGAAGGGAAACGTCTACTGAGGGAACGAAACTACTCCTTGTACTCACAGAATGATCTCATTAACATGCTCAGCTCATACCTCTCATGAATAAATGAGTGTATATGAGTGTGTGCCTATAGCTCAGTTGGTAGAGCATTGCAACGCAAAGGTTGTGGGTTCAATTCCTAGAGGAGCACAACACACTGACAAATGTATAACTTGAATGTATTGTAAGTCGCTTTGGATAAAAGCATCTGCCAAATGCATAAATGTAAATGAATAAATCCTCTCACACCCTTTAGGTTGTCACTTTCAGAAATCAGAAAAAAACAGAAAACTTGTGACTTAAACTGAGTGATAGAACGTGTATAAAAGCATGAAAATGTTATTGGAGAAAAAACAATGTTGCAGATCTTGTTTGACAGCTGCTGTTTCAACGATACTGAATGGATTGTTATTTTTAGGTGTTTTCTAATGCATATACTATGAACATTAATGTGTGGCCAATATGCAACCCATCATATTTCAGTTAAAAGTGTTTCACGAGTTCACGCTAACATGTAATCGCAAATTATCATATATGCATATTTGGCATCCTGTCCGGGGGGAGGGCTCCGAGCTCGGAATTTGGTCTAAACCCAGAGTACTCCCCCCATCCTTGATTGGGATAAATATTAGCCAAGAGTGAGGCGATGGGGTGGTGGAGGGATGCTGCAAGACTGTCACTGGATGGAGGTGAGGGACGGCTATACACACGCCTGCGCAGTGATTGTTTGGATTACATGACCGTGGTCCTCCTGAACGTTAATAAATAAACTTCATACATGCACAGTCATTTTTTGTTTACGTTTTTTGTTTTCAATGCTCCTGTTTTTTGTTTGTAGTATTATGTTGCATATCCAACTAACAATTTTTGTTTGTAAGAACATTTCCCTAACATTACCATTAAGTAACAATAATGTTAACTTTTAGTTATTCTAACTAAAAGAATAACTATTTTGATATATATGATACAAAATGTTAAAAACATTCTTCTAATGTTACTGCATAAATGTTTTGATAACGTAAGGTTAGCCAACATTCTGAGAAGGTTCTCTGTTAGCTGTGTTGTCGGTTCACCCCGATGTGGTCCATGTTTCTCATTTTGAACGGCATTGGACTGACAGTTAGTGACGCACAGACCATTACTGGAAGTCACACAGTTTAAAACACAGTCACCGGGAAATAGTAAAATTCATTTTTTCATCTTCTGTTCCACTGGGCCCTCAACCATCCTCAATGTGTTATGAATTACTGCAGCCTTTATATTTATACACCCCGCAGATTCCATGTAACAAGTACCCTTGTTCACATCAGTGATTCCTACAAACTGAGAAAGTGATAAATGCAGAAGGATGAGGGTATGATGACATGTCTAAGTTTGTGCCACAGCACAGACTTCACAGTTTTCTTCTGAATCCCAAAAACAAACAAACAAAATAAGCATTAGGAGTCGAGATCCTGTAAGAGAGCTCTGTTACCCGTGACTATTACATTTCTCACTACTACATTTTTCAGTTTATGACAGTTTATACAAGCTTGCATGCTTCAATGCAAAATCCTAAAAGATTCTGTTTGTTTCCAGGTTCACGTAAAAAAACTTTGGATTTTGACCACTGTATAAGTCATAGTTAAGGATCTTCTGTGAACAAATTTTTGCCCTCCTCTTTCTCAATGCTGACTTTTAAAATGACTTATTGGTGACATAAGTTTTGTGGAGAAACTAGTTCTGCCTTGAATAGGATGAGATCAATTCCCCACTAGAGGTTTTCAATGTGTTTGTATTTGTAAACGTAGCCAAAGTCAAAAAATTCTAAGAGAAAAGAGTTTTATATGGAGAATAGTTGTTTCCGTTCTGCTGTCTCTCTCTTTGACTGCCTTTAATTTCCTCTCTCATTTACCCTAAATATAAAGAATAGTGTACCAAAGAACTTTGCACATACAAGTAAAGGAAACGAAATAACACCTCTTTCATTATGTTAATGAAAACATTATGCCATTCCAGGAAACAGTGTGTGTAAATTCTGGCTGTACAGAGCACAAAAATCTTTTAAATAGCATGTAAATCTCTGTTACACAAAACACTGAGACGAATCAATCATGCCATCAAGTAGATTGTGTGCACTTTTATTCTCTTCTCCGGCACTTCTTATGTTAACAGTGGATTTGTTGTCACCCCTGATGAATCTTAAACCCTTCTCTGTAACTCTCATGCCTAACTATGACTTTCATCTCCTTTCTTTAATGTTAATTCTCCCCTTTTATGTAAGTACTGTTTTCCCAGAAATTACACGGAAGCTCTTCCTAGTTTTCCTAGCACAGAACATCCTGAACTGTGAGTGTTAAAAAATCTGTTAATTTTGCTCATGGAGTCAAAACTTAATCAAAAAGATGAAGTGGTCTGTCTCTATAGATGCAATAATATTCTTAAAAATTATATGGTGGTGTGTTTTTGGATATGTCAGCTGTTACAGAACATTTTACAGTGAGTTAGAGGAAATTTCCACGACCACTGTCAGCCCGGAGCATGTAAACCAGCATGAGAACAGAAATTAAAACATTATACAATGCAGACCATCTGTCCTTCCACCTCTTTAATTTCCCAAAGGAGGGAGATTTGCAAAGCTGGGGTTAGAAAGGAAACCGTATCAGGGTTACATAAGAATTTTTTGTTGAAAAGAATAGGCCAATAGGCCCTCTGGGCATACATGGGCATACACTTACCTTGATTTTGCTAGAATCTCTGACTACGTGCTCTTATGAACTGTCACTTACACAAATGCATCACACAAAACATGAATCAATCGCTGAACAAATATGAAAAGGACGTTCCAGGAGAGGCTGGATTGGTGAATGGTCAGGTCAGGTAGAATATGATTAATGCATGTTCACAGTGTTGATTTATTGGCTCTGTAATGTGTAATGTAACATGAAACCAGTTACCAGATTTTGGCAATTACAATTCACTTGTAATGCAACTTTATGTTTTTTCACTCCAAGTGGAACCAGAGGCTGGCAGCCCTGTGAAGCTGTGGCTGTTTCTGTTGGAAAAGCTTTCATGAATGCTCCACAGTTTATCCCACGCAAACCGCTCTTAAGCAGTTCCTGTGTCCTAGTAAAAAAAAATCAAATGAATGGAGTCAGTGTTTCTCTGCTGTAATGTGCCTAATATTATGCGTGTGAATGTGTGGATATGTTTTCATCTGCAGTATGTGTGTACATGGTATTGCATTCGGTCATTGTGCAGGCTAAAATGGATTCATAATAAAACCAACAACTACTTTCATAATAACATGCTAGAAGATGCAAACGCTGCATTTTCGACAAGGCCATTTTTAAGACTTCTTCCAAAATCAAACCATGATGTTAGATTATTGTGAACAAATGTCTGGTGTGTGTACCCAGCTGACAGTTTAAGGTTGTAAGAATGTTTCCGTAACGTTGTCAATAGGTAACAAAAACATTAAAAACTTTATTTTGCAAGTCCTAGGAACGTTCAAAACGTTTTTAGACGTAACGTTATTGTTTGGTTGTAAGAATGTTAGTGTAACGTTTTTAAAACGTTACACTGAGAACTTAAGAATAATGTTTTTGATGTATGATATACAACGTTAGAAGAAAATGTTCCACTGACGTCACAGCATTAATAAGTACGTTTTTTCATAATTTGATAAAGCTTTCAGAGAATGTTAGCCCATGTTTTAAGAAAAACGTTTAAAAAAGAATACAAATGAACACAAATATGAATAAATATAATTAATAATTGTAATAATGTGAATAATAATTGTTAATGATCGTTTTAATACTACTATCCTGACCCCTGGTGTTCATACTAGGAAGATTCCGCTAAGTAAAATCTATATATATTATGTACCAAATATTTCCACATTATTTGGTACATAAAAATTTAAATAAAACAGTGAAATAATGGCTATATAAACACCTGAAAAATGAAATATAATTAAATATTAAATTACAGGACGAAAGCTTTTATATGTATAACACGCATTGACCCAGTGGGCGGATTCAAAAACACGTCTTATCCAATCAGCAGCTTCCACCAGCCGAAACAAAGGGTGTGTAAAACATCTGACCAATCACAGAACAAATACAAAGCGAAACGAGCCAATCAGCAGTGACTTTGGAAGTCGGCCATGTTGACCGGCTTTGGCTGAGAGAAACAAACATTTTTAATCTTCACTTTTGATTAATCATGATTTTTAATCAATAAAAACGGGAATAAACGCGTCCATCTTATCCAGCCGGTGGGTTTGAACGTTGCAGGATGTTGTTGCAGTTTTATATGCTGTTATTTGACGAGCAGTCTGTATGAGTTTATGACTGTACCATCAGGGCTTTATGTGTTCATGTGTAACATGGTCGCAACCCTTGCAAGTCTTACATGAAATAAGAACAAACTTTCTGCTTTATTGCTTTATTCTTTTTGAATAAATCAAATGTCTGTGTTTAGTAGTTTAATAAAAGTACACAAAGCATGGATGCTTGCCTAAGACTGTGTAACTTTTTGTAACTATTTCACGTTATTATTATTATTATTATTATTATATGATATGCCACTCAGTTGTTTTCCTCTTTGGATAAATACCTGCATGTAAATGTGTTTGTTAACCTCACTTACATTTTGCCTTAACTATCAGACTACCAGATAATATTGACATGGAGAGGCTTGTACCTGTGTTAGCTGTAAGGGAACTGTACTTATCATTAACAACCTGTCAAACATTTGACTAACATTGTCTCATTTCACACAGGTGATCATACAGCAGTCACATGAATGGCAGACATGAGGCCTGAGAGATCTGGAGGTCTCGACTGATGGCAGGTTTGGCAGTGTTGCGGCACGCCGGCAGCAGTCCTCTGCTGTGGGGCTGGCCGTCTGTCCTGTGTGCTCTCCTGGCCTCTGTGTTTGTTCTGCTGCCACCTTTAACTGGCATAAAGGAGCAATGCTGTGCCACCCTCCAGGGTGTCGCCCTTCTGCGGTGTCAGCTGTGGGGGGGCATCCAGCGGCCCGCAGTGTACACGACCAGCCTGACGGTCCCGTTCACAGAACTAGATCTTCTGCCACAGAAAAGCAAGCCCAGCAAAGGTACAGTATGTGTTTATTTACAGTAACTGCTGTTGGGTTTGTTGAATCCCTTCAACTGCCTAGCTACATTGTAGTACGTATTACCCGTTTTTCACGATCCAGTCAATAAAATCAGACCCTGGTTTACGTTGAATATAATACATTATATTGCAGATGTTTTATATTGCGTGTTGACTTTTCAGTGTCTTTATTTTATGTAATAACGCTCTTGTGCCGTTTACCGTATTATCCCATGTGGCTTTGAAATCTTATTTGTGGGCTTCTGGAAGCTCAGCAGATGCTAGAAGTCATTAGTACCTCATCGCAATCAGATTCACAAATGACTGTCTCATGAATCCAGATTAAACAGATAAGGCATGTTTACTCTGTGAAAATGAGATGATTAAATTTACTTCTGAACTTATGAATCTCAGCTGTAATGTCATTGTGTGTAATTTTGGCCATCTGTTGGTTGACAGAGACTCGGTTGGAGGCGAAGGCGGCTCTCCAGCTGGCTCTGGAGATGAAGAAGCAGGGGAAGAGGGAAAAGGCTCATAAGCTGCTTGTTCACGCGCTCAACATGAACCCCGAGTTTGTGGAGGCGCTCACCGAACTGGGAACCATCCTGGAGGAGGAAAAGGACATTGTGCAAGCCGATCACCTCTACTCGAAGGCTCTCACCATCTCGCCTTGTAACGAGAAGGCTCTGGTGAGCAGGGTCCGCACACTTCCCTTAGTCGAGGAAATAGATCAACGTCACTTCGGAATTATAGACGGAAAGGTACGACGTCTCATGTCTATACCCAAGGGCAACTCTGCATTGCGTCGAGTCATGGAAGAGACCTACTACCATCACATTTATCATACAGTAGCTATCGAAGGCAACACACTAACTCTGTCAGAGATCCGTCATATTATAGAGACGAGGTATGCCGTGCCCGGTAAGAGCCTTCAAGAGCAGAACGAGGCAATTGGTGTTGACATAGCCATGAAGTACATCAACACCACCCTGCTGTCCCATGCTAATGACATCACCGTAGATGACATCTTTGAGATACATCGGCGTGTTCTGGGCTACGCCGATCCCATTGAAGCTGGACGATTCCGAATCAGCCAAGTGTTTGTGGGGCATCATATACCACCCCATCCGCAGGACTTGGACAAGCACATGCAAGAGCTAGTGCAGTGGTTGAACTCAGAGGAAACTCTGCATCTACACCCTGTGGAGTTCGCAGCTCTGGCACACTATAAAATGGTTTATGTGCATCCATTTGTGGACGGGAACGGGCGAACATCTCGACTGCTCATGAATTTGATCCTGATGCAGGCCAGTTATCCGCCAATCACCATTCGTAAAGAGCAGAGGGCAGAGTATTACGCTGCCTTAGACACGGCCAATGAGGGCGACGTTAGGCCCTTTATTAGATTTATTGCCAAATGCACAGAAATTACACTTGATACTTTACTGATCGCCACAACAGAGCAAGCGGTCGGGCTGCCTGGCGCCAGTAATCATGCTAGCTCTGACTGTAAACAAACCATACGTGTGCATAGCTGAGCAATTGTATGTTGGTTTATGGGTAAATATGCACATGAATTTGGTCCCATACAGACCATTCAGGCTCTGTAATGGTTCATTTCTATCCTATGCTTCAGCATGGGGACCATGCTGGAAATAGATTTGTGAAGTGCTAAAATTCTGGTGTTAAAGGCAGTGGACTTGAAGCATTTGTGAGTGTTTTGTTGTGGCTTTAGATAAAGTAGCTTTATTGTGAGATCTCCAGCTTGTTGAATGGTGTCTTTCCTCTTGGTATAATTACTCTCAGTTTTGCTTTTTTAAGACTGTTGCTTAAGGAAATAAATGTGACGTCCATGTATACCAAACTCAGTTTGGATCAGTTTGAATAATAGCTTTAAACTTTGCCACTGCCTACATTATGATCTCTGATTTTAATGTTTCTTTTTTTGTTTTTTAAGTATTCATGTAATTTAAGGTATATCACATTTTCTGCTGCTCTTTATCTTAAAAGGTGTTTTAATGATTACAGTCATAAAAACAATCAAAAGTAGCGGACAGCAATTTTTCTTTAAGTATTTTGACATTTACAGTTTTTTTGTTTTTAATTTTGATTTTGCCACTATTTTACACAAAAACAAGCAAGAAGCACTTTTGTTCTATGTAAACAGCTATAATTTATTTTACTAATACAATGCTGTTTGTGTATTCTCTGTGTAAAGTTGTGTAATTATTGAGCAACTTTTATTTCATTCTAGTATTTGCTGGAGTTTGTGGATGTCTCTTGTGGGTTATTAACCTGTATCCATTGTTGGTAAATAATAGTAAACAGGAGCTGTAGGATATGACCAAATCAAACAAACACTGGAGAGTATTGGCTCATAACATTCTGTAAGATTAGGTTTACCTGAGAGAGAATCTACATGAACACACATGAACACGTTACACAAAAAACGACAAATTGTGTTTGACAACCACATACATTTAATTGCTTCATTTAAACAATTTAAGCCTGAAAACGAAAAGAACCGTACATTTTGAGCAACACAGGAAATACAAAAGGAAATTATGTCTCAAAATGACACTGCCATGGTCTGTAAATAAAAATCTATAATCAAATACTACAGTAAACCCACTCAATAAAAATGTACAATTCAATCCTTTTTTTTTGTTGAACAAGACTTTGCACACAACACATTTGTTTCTCAATCACTACTTTAGGCCACTGTGGTGATCAAACGCAAATATATAGAGCTACTGTTTTTTATTCTTTTATTTCAAAATATACAAACGTTTTTACAAAACTATGGCCAACCACTTGGAGGTGTGAACAAGAAACAAAAAAAAAAACAGGGAAATGAAACAAACGATTGATCAATCAATACGAGCGAAAATATTTGTAGAACACAGCAATGTAAAAAATCACTAACAGAATGTTTATTAGTCGATGAAACACATCGCTCAGCCATCAAAACCAGTAAATAATACTAACACCCAAAACATTTTAAATGATCTATGATATATGGTGTATATACAACACAGTATACGACTGGTTCACAATCAGATGAACCCATAGTGGAAGGTTCTAGCAATATACAGCTGCATAGATTCTTCAACATCAGGGAACAGTTCCAAAACTGTTCCAAGAGCAACCGTGCCCTTCAGCCAGTCCCCAGACTACAAACACTAGCACCTAACCTATGAAACCTACAATTCTACATTAGGTACAGCCAGTCAGATTCAGAGAGTGACTCAGATTCTTGAAGATTCCCGATTCCCAGTCTGGCTGTGGAGCACAAGCGTTCGTCTTTAGCCCATTATTGAGAGCACAGGTAAGGCCGGTTTACAAGCTGTATCAGCAACTAACAAACAAGATCCAAAGAGCAGAGCTTGGAGAAAACACCTACAAAACACGACAAAATTCTACAACCTCTGCCAACAGAACCTACTAAACTCCACAATAAAAGCAGTGCAGTTGATTAAGTGGTGATTTCCTTTAGCATGTATTGTAAATGTATTGAGTAGGTGCTGGATTTTAAATGCTGACAATATCTATTACTCCATTATTCTTCATTTTGAGTGAAGGCATTGTATTACAGATGTTATGTACACATGCAGGACTGTTCAGAATTTTGTGAAACTGCAAATAAATTATTTGTACATCATGCAGTTTAGATAGGTAAAATAAAGTTTCTCTTTTTATTCCTTTGACAAAGCAAACGCACATCTACGTCATCTGCCCGAAGGGATCTATACAGAGAAAATACACTAATGAAACCTCTTTATCATACATAGTTTCACCTCCATAATAAATGTTCTTGCATAAACCTTTTAAAACAACGGCTCACATCATTTGTTTCAACAGCTTGTTAAAAAAATACTTGCTAACAAAATCAGAAATCTGACCCTGCCCAAATCCCTTCACGATTACCAAGAAATAAATCAAAACAACTCGCATCGTCCATGAGGTGTTAAAATATTTTTAATATTTCGAGGGCTTTCAGGTATTTACAGAAAGTAGGCTAAACTAAAATGCTGTTTCTTCACCGGACTAAGGACACAGCATGGCTTTCTGTCAGAAGGCAGGTAAAATTTTACAGTTAATTCTGCACACACATCTTCACTTTTTGAGTAGCATTCTGGCGAAGTCCTCGTTGGACAGGGACTTTGTTTGCATTTCCAGGGTGGTGGTTCCGGGCCCTCCACGCACCCCATCTGTGACTGTGTTGTGCGGTTCAGATACGGTGCCGTTCTCTGCTTTGGCCTCCGCTGCATTCTGGCGGTACAACGAACGTGGCAGCAGAGCGATCTGTGTGCGCCCTTTTCCCCTTCTGAGAAGAAATGAAAACTTATTCCAGCTCCCGAAAAACACAAAGAAATCAGGAAAGGGTTGACGTAAACAACAATGGATCAGGCCACTCAAAAAGTTCACCTGCATTTAAATGGTTAATTTATATGGTTATTGCTATGACAGGCTGACAGAAACGTCACTTGCATATTTTAGACCACAGACTTTCATCTTTCATGTCACAACAACAGAAATTAAAATAAGCATGCAAAAACATAAACATTAATCATTTTAAGCAGACTGTGTCTAAAAATAAATTACAGTAAAAATCAATTTTACGGTAAATACAAAGATTTACATCTCATGTGACTGTAATTGCTGACGTTCATAAAGCAGTAATTCAACACATCTGAGCAGCTGATCTGCTGTACTTACGCTCCCTGAGGTTGTCTTGGCACCGTTGCCCCCAGGACTCGAGTGGGAGCTGCTTTATCTTCCATCTTCCTGCTCGGGGGGTTGCTAATGGCAACCGAGAGCCTGAAGTTCTCCAGCATGGAGCCGTCCATTTTCAGCACAGCCTGCGAGGCCTGAGACTCGTTCTCATATTCCACATACGCCAAACCCTACAGCACACACATTAATGTGGAGGGTGAATATTCCACTAAACTGATACTTAGCATTGTTTGTTTTTGTTAGCAAATTGTTTTTTCCTTATTGAAGAAACTGATACACATTTGCCCACTCTGGAAATCATCTTTGTTTATTTAAAAAATAGTTTCAATGTAAATAAACATTTAAAGAAATCTCAATTTCACACAAATTCAGCTTCAAAACGCTTTAACCCTTACGGGAAAGCTTTCCACTATAGGATTTAATATGGAGGCACAGATTTGCTTCTGTTCAGACAAAACAACATCAATGGGAATAAGGTCTGGGTCACAACTGAAGGAAAGGTGTTTACTGGGATCAGCTTGGTGCTTTATGAGAGCCAGGCATGTTCATCCACAACAAGACACAGCAAAAGTCATGCAGGTTTGAAAAAGTACACCCCATTTAACAACAAAATGGTAGGAAGATTGCATGGCTTTATTATATGCACCTGTTCTTAATGTGTAGCTGAAACAGCCAAACACATTAATTATACGA
The DNA here is from genome assembly GCA_036877525.1 of Chromobotia macracanthus. NCBI lineage: Eukaryota > Metazoa > Chordata > Actinopteri > Cypriniformes > Botiidae > Chromobotia > Chromobotia macracanthus. Next base: position 9,787,486 of record JAZGTH010000058.1, on the reverse strand, counting down.
GTTTGTCCATGTTGTTTGGCTAAATAATGTAACTACAAGACCACAAATCAGTTAAAAAACTTGATCTGATCACATTCTCAAGGAATATGTACAGTGCATGATGTTGGTGACAGAGGCATACGCACCTTGGGTTTGCCTGAGCGATTGGTGACCAGCCGGATGGCTCTGACCGTGCCATGTTCCTTACAGAGCTGTTCTAGTGTCTCTTTAGTGCAGGTGTAAGGCAGGCCAGAGATAAAGATCTTGTGCTTCTCCAATGATGTGTTGTACTTAAAGACCTGTCAAGAAGACAACAATCAAATTACATGTCCAATGACACTCTTAAAAAATGATTATGAAATATCTGATGCTTGTTTTTTGACGGCAATTTGGGCACCTTCGACCCACTGTTGACAACAAACATCTGGTCAAAATAATCCAAATTATTTGATTAACAAACATTAGTATATACTGTACATACCTTGAAGTCAGGATTTTTATTCTTGTCAACACACGGAGACACAAACATAGGCCGTCCGTTCAACTCCTTCCTGTCCAGTTTCAGCGCCTCCGGTACAGCAAGCTGGTCCTCAAACTGCACATAACAATAACCTCTAAATGCACCTTTTGCCGCGAACACGGGCCGCACCTGCCTGACAGTCCCGCAGCTCTGAAACATCTCCCGCAATTTGCTCTCAGGATCTTCCAGGTTAAAGGCCAAATTGCTGACAAAGACGCTGTTTTCATCTTTACGATGCTCCTGTGTCTCATCCTGAGTCTGACGTGGTGCTTCGGTCTCGGTCTGCAGGTTCTTGCGGTAACCGGGGGGCTCGTTTTTACGTGGAGGTGGAGGTCGTCGTCCGAAAAGACCGCTTTCCGTCTCCATGAGTTCTTCTGGAGCCGCGCTGTTGGAATTCCCATCACCTTTGTGCCTTTTGCACGGGAGCTCTGCACACAGTCAAAGCTGTAGATGAACTGCATCGAAAGCTTTACGAACTGAGGGCTTGTTGGCTGCATGGCAAAATGTTAAACACTTTCTTGTTTGTAGGTCACTTCGTATAAAAGTGTCTGCTAAATGAATATATGTAAATATGAATTCAAAATGGTCCAATGCCTTTATTTCATAGTGCTGAAAATTTAAATATTACTAAACTGTTAACTAAAAAATAAAAACAAAGGGGGCTTTTTTAACAAAGAAATGTTGTTGCTTTGTCTTCCTCCATACCTGCATCCTCTCCCCACTCCTCCTCATACTCATCTTCAGCTTTCCGCTTATCTCCCGTTCTGTTTGCTTTCTGGCTCTTCTTCTGGGCTTTTTTGTCAGCCTTGGCTTTTCTCCTCTGCTCGGATTTCTGCTCCTCTTGTTTAGCTATGAGAGCCTCTTTCTCCGCCACCTATGAGGAAACAGCATTCAGACAGGAGAAAGAAAAAAGTCCTAATTTGTACATGATAAGTTTCCTTCCTCCTATCAGATGCTATTACACTTCTACAAATAGTAAGATTCAGAGGTCTGGAACCACACTGAAAACTTGGACTTAAAATCTAATGTAAACCTCAGAACACTTTTAAATGTTTTTCCTTGATTTCCTTGCTTTGAATGGATTTACACTTGGGCAGACACTTCAAATAGGTTTTGCAGGTGTGTGCTGAAATGCTGCAAGCTTTAGAGTTTCTATGTTCCTTTCACTAGAAAACAGAACATCGGAGCTCATGTATGTTAGTTAGGGCTGTGGTCTTACTCTTGCTCTCTGCTCATTCACTCTGTTCAGTTTGGACTCCGTTTTCTGCACTGCAGCATCCCAGTCTTCCAAAGAACCTGTGAGGAAAGACATCAGTCACACTTTCACATAAACAGCAGTTTGAAGACCATGAACGTTCATCTCTGTGAACTTAACTCACCTTCCACTCTCTCAAAGTTGAGCAGGACCTCACACACGTGTTCAGGGTAGTCTGATGTGCACTGCACAGCTCTATGGAGAGCTTTCCTGCAGTGAATGGCATCTCCATATGACCTGATGTGCACACAAACACACACACAGTTACAACAGCACAATTTAGCACAGTCAATTCAGCCCTTACAAGACAGCCAAACGATCCTTATTTACTTTCATAACAAATGTCTCTGGTCATATTGTCAGGACCTGTTATTCTAAAGACAACAAAGGTTTGTTTCCATAATCTTTCATCAGAAAGATTTGTCTTTTTTTTCTCCTCCTCTGAATGACATTTCCATCTACATAACCAAAGTCACGCAGACAGAAAATGATTCACCAATAATATCACTGCCTAACACGCCACCTTCTCATCCAATCAAACCATAATAGATACAAATTATCCCATTATATTTACAGCTAAATCTTCTGTTCCACGCAGAAATTCATCATGTTACTCGACAGAAACCCGTTAGGAATGTTATTTCATGTTGTCTTTAAAAAGCTCAACAGTAAACAGAAGTACTTCAACCTACACACCAGCCCTGAGTTTGTCAGCCATGTAAAAGTTAGATAAATACAGGGTAGGCGAGTTGCTCCAGAAACATTTTTTGTTATGCTGGTTGAGAGTCTCTTCACATCCTAACAGCAATCACTAAGTAGTGTGGTCTAAATATATTTATATATTTTCTGTGGAAAGCACAGGACCATACAATGATTGTCCAATTATTTCACTCAGTCTGAATGTGTAGAAATACTACACTCCTTCCAAGATGTTTTTTAAGCAAATAATATTACGAGAGAGTACACATACTATAAATATTTAAACGTTGATGGTGCTCTCAATAAAGCAAGGTAATTACTAACCTTTCCAGATTATAATATTCCAGCCACATGTTGGCGTATTTAGCATTTCCTTTTGTCATGATGCTATCCCACAGTTCTCGGGCCTTCTGCATGTTCTTACAGTGTAGGGCCTGTTTGGGGCAGTCAGATACAAGCAGACCTGTAATAACTGCACAGACTGTAATCGGCAAAAGGGCATTAGTTAATGAAGGATGAACAGATGCATTGGTGTAGCGTTTCCTCACCTCTATCCTCGCCCAGATCTGCATGATCGTGCAGGACAGGTCTCCACTTTCACTGAACCCTGGGAGAAAGCGAGACAGCAGTTAAGTCTATCTATATCATACTCTCTCTTTCAACCAATTAGCAGATACACTTACTCTCTTCCACGTCTTGTTTCAGGTAGTCAAGGGAACGTGTGAAAGCTGCCCGCAGCTCGTCCAGCTCCCTGCTCCACTCTGCAGTAATCAACAAACACATCAATAATGAATCACCAGAATAACATTGTTATCAGTTGTGACTAAGACAGACTAAAGATTAAGAACGCAGGACTGAAGACTACAATGCAAGAATACATAAGCAATAGAACAAATAAGCACCAAAGCATTTGAGGATATACATGCCTTTGCTGAAATCGACACGTCTCCTCAGGTAGTCCAGATAAGACTGCCAGATTTCTACATAATCGGTTGCCTGTATGAATCCTGCATTCAGGGCCTTTTCAAACACATCTGTGAACAAGAAATCAATCAATGTTTAAAGTCGTGTCACTTCTGCGCTCCGAATCATCTCTTCCATAAGTGTAAGTGTTTCTGCTGTTCCACTCATGCTAAACGTGTTTGAGGTTCCACTCATGCTAAACGTGTTTGAGGTTCCACTCATGCTAAACGTGTTTGAGGTTCCACTCATGCTAAACGTGTTTGAGGTTCCACTCATGCTAAACGTGTTTGAGGTTCCACTCATGCTAAACGTGTTTGAGGATCCACTCATGCTAAACGTGTTTGAGGATCCACTCATGCTAAACGTGTTTGAGGATCCACTCATGCTAAACATTTTTGCTGTTCAAAGTAACTTAATGTTTTGAAACGCTTAAATTTTTTTAACAGTTCTCGTAACAACTCATGACATAAAAATCACAGACATCACTACCTGTCACTGTTTGATGGTCTGCGCCATGCCTCTCCAAAGCCAGAAGGTAGCTCTTCCACAGGCCCATGGTCCATGGGCAGTTCCTGACAGCTCGCTCATGAGCAGCTAAAACCAGTTGTTTAATCTTCAACTGACGATCCTGGGGTAAAGCAGGAGACAACACAAGTACATACTGAGCAAATCAGAGAGATTTGTGAAGCTGGGTATTTCCTTCAGAGCAGGTAGTGACTGATCCAACATCCACAAAGCCAAAATGATATTTATCACCAAGATCTAACTGTGGAATAATACCAATTTCAGTTTGACATTTTCCATGTGTGGATCATAACAGAATGCTGCTAACCAAATATACATCATGTCTCACTAAAGCTGCAATCCCACTCTACCACCATCTCTGTTTGAAACATAACTGCAGGTCATTTTACATTCTTATCTCTACCTACATTGAAGTCAAATGAAAATTGACATTTCCTAGGAAATCTGATCCAACAGCTCAAATTATTAACCATTATTATAAGCTTATAGTAACTGATGTTTGATTATTTTTACCCCACAGAAAGTTGGACTGCAGCTTTAAACAGGTTGAAACACCAGTAATATGGATTGACTTCCAGGCAAAAACAGTGGAAATGAGATAAACATTTAAAGTTCAGGAAATTTGCCAGGACCCTCAGGTTGTTTGTTAGCTGTTCTTCAACTTCACAGGAAATTAACAATTTTCTTAATTAAAAAAAAGCATTTCTGTCCCCAGTTAAAGAAAATAAAGAGCTGTTGAGTTAGAGCACAAGAGCTCTGCTTCGGACAGAAACTACAGGTAATAAAGTCTGTTAAACTGCACAGAAAATGTCACACCACAGTCACTGAACATGTTTCAGAAAGAGCAGCTGCGTGATGAACAGTCTATAATGACTCATAATCCACACGTCCAAATCCAGCACTGCCGTCGTCCTGCCAAACCATTTACAAGCAGCTCTGCTGTTCAAAGATTACGTGTCTGGCCTCTAGCTACAAGAGACGTTCAGCAGGGAATCACTTCATTTATTCATCTTTCATCAAAGCAAAAGCGAGCGATTTAATCTACAACTAGGCTAAATCTGTCTCTGGGAAACAGCTTCACATCCATAATCATTCAGTGAGATGCAATAATGCCTTTACAAATGGGTGATGCATGAAAGCCCTGCTTTGCATACCCTTTTGGCTCCACCAACCCCACATCTGCTCACTGGCCTTTAAAACAGCTTCACTTCATCAGAATGACTGAAAGAGGATATCTGCTGGATGTCCTTTGAAGCCTGCCAGGAAGTTTCACTACCAGGGAATTCATTTCACAAAATCAAAAAGGGTGAGTGGTCTTGATTCTCTAGACCGAAAGTGTCACAGGGTACAACTGCTGTCCTGGCCAATCCAACAGTATGTTACAGCCCATAAGGCCACCATAACCAATCACAACGTTAAAAAAAGTGATAAAATCATCAGTTATGTAGAAGACTTTAGGCACTATACGACACTTTGTAAAAAGTGATCCCCCCCACATGCATCAGACAAAGCAGTTCTGTCACTCACAATGAGGTGCATATAATTTTCGTAAACAGTGTCTCAATTTAATCACCTAAGAGAGTAAAAACATGGCGGCTTGATTTAATTACTTTACACCTCTATAGTGGCCAGGAATTCAGCTGCCTGAATGGACTCCACCAACACACTGTATCCCTTAACACGGGAGATCCTTTAGTTCATTTGTTGAATCATCATGCCTGAATGGATCACAGCTTTGGCTACTGATGTGGGAGAGCTCTCTCTCTCATTTTTCTCTCTTTCTGTCTCATTAACCCACGGTTCTCCCCTCCATCTGGAGAGGTGCTGCCTCTAATGTGTTCTCAGCTGTGCATCTCATTACTGCACCATTAAAGCAATTAATGCGGCCCTGAATAAACGCAGGGAGGCGGGGTGGGTGGGTAAAAAGCGAATACGTGCAGGACGCTCACCAGATACATAGTGTATTTGATCCACAGGTCCGGCACGAGGCAGTTCTCTGCCAGCGCTCGCTCGAAAATGATTTGGACCCTGGCCGGATCACCTTCCTTCACCTCGAAATCTATGTAGGCCTGATACTCAGCCAGCTTTGGTGGTTCAGAAACCAGCTGAAACAGAGATCAGCAGTGTTAGAAAATAGTTACAAAAGCCTGTAAACAAATTAAATTTAGAACATCATAAGAGCACTTACAGCATGTTGCTATAGCAAATAAAGCACTAAAGTTCATTTAAAAAAGTGAGTCACAGTGAAAAATCACATCTGCTGTAATGGAATGAGCATAACAGCACTTAACTAATTATAGCGCAGCTTAATTATAATTTACCCGCTGTGTCATTTAATTGCCACATGGACACAGCAGCTGAATGGTAACAGCAGCTCCGCCCACCTAGTTTAAAATCAGTCTATTAGTCTATTCTTCAAAACCAGTGTAATTCAGTTCAGTATTAAATCCACTTTCTATGGCAACTGTTCAAGCTGACACCCTGTGCTGTAGTAACGAGCATTCACATAAACTACCACCATGAATGAGTATGACGGTCAGCGTTTGGTTAATTGTATTCAACTCTCACAGATTTTTTACAGACTGAGCTCTAATAAGCCTTTGGGCCTGACATGCTGAATAAAAATATGTTTATTGAAGCAGAGCGTTCATTAGTACAGTCATTTTGTTCACCCTCATACTCGGCACACTTCTGGCAGTCGGTAACTAAGCTACTGTCAGCCCGTTGCAATAAAATGTAATTTTACATCACAATCACTGCCTTTTTACTGCCACCAGAGCTGTAATTCTGCAGTACGTAATAATGAAAAATTCCAATCATTTCTGCCATTAAGCTACAGGAGTGAGGAAATAGTGCAGTTACCAAAGCCTCCTCGTAAGGCTTGCATTTCTCCATCTGTTGCAGGGCGCGTCTGTACTGGTGTGTGGTCGTCTCGGGCACACCATCATCTGCCCAGTCTGAGTACTCGGCATACGTTCCCTCCATATCTACACAACGCAACATTAACATGCAGAGATGAGTAACCAAGCATCCAAATACTTCTCATTTAAAGGTGCAAAATAAAGAACAAATATCAGTTATTGAACAAGTTCAAAACAGATCAGTGTTCCTTATCATACCCCAATTTACAACCATAAGTTTAATAATATAATAATAATGATTATGATAATGAATAAAATAATGACTTTTAATTTGACTTTTAATTTTGGTCCGAATTCCTGGGAAATGTCAGTTTGGCTTCATTTGACTTCAACACATGTAAAGAAAAGGTTAAGTAACCTGCGATTTTAGGTTTCAAACTGAAAATGGCGACAAAGGCAAGAGTTACAGATCGAAGCTTTGATGAGCAAAACATCTCTCTGAAACTTTTGTTTGACTGAAGTAAACAGTGTCCGCACTGTGTACTCTGTTACTATGCAGTTTCGCACCTGTCATCACTACGAGACAATTTTCCTACAAACAAAACAGGCACAAGAAACATGAGCCACGCTGTATGGAAGTATAATCGGTGATCTGGCTCTCTTAGCTGAGTGGGATGCGTTGAGTCTTATCCTCCGCATCTGTGATGCCAAAACTCCCGGCGAGAGAGAAAGAAAGGGGGGGATTGGGGGAGGGGGAGATCGATCTGGCCATCTGCAGGCAGCTTCTGCCCTCAGCCTATGTTACAGTGTCTACCTGGTAGGACCTGCACTTGGTTTTTTAGACACAATAAACACAGAGCAACATTATTTATCATTTACAGTCTTAATCCTGTCTGGCCACACTTCAGTTCTGTCCAGTCGTGTTTTTCTCAGTTTGATGTTTTTTTTTGCCAAATTGTGCAACTTCACATTCATAGTCTGAATTCTTTCAGCCATATTCATGGTCTAAATTCTCTGGACATCCGTTTTCCAAACCTTCCTGTCTGCGGATGCAAACTTTTCCAATTATTCGATCCAACACTGGAAGGGGGAGAAGAACAGGAAACTGAAGGATTTAGGAGGAGTGGGGGATAGGAGAGAAAATCTTTATCTCTCACCCATCAGAGGTACAGCTAGCTGCCGTCTGAAAAGCGTGTGGATGCGGTCCAGCTGGACACTCAACATCTCCTGTTGTTCTTGTGATGGAACGCTGCCAGGAGGAGGCTGAGAAAGACAGACAGGTGTAAACCTATAACAACTTAACATAGCGCACATATACCATTTTATAAACATGTATTTAATCTTGTTAATGTAACCTTGTAATGTAATGTATCTGTTTTGATGTTGATGGATGGGTCTGGCTAGTTTTCTATCCTGATTTTTCAATATTGAATCAATCTGTAAACGTCCTGCAAAAAATCGAGGAAGGAATTTGGGAGTTGAGGTACCTGTACTGTGGAGAGAATAGCAATCTCAAACTCTCTGTAGGCCTCCCAGATTGCAGATCCTTTAGTCACGTGTAGACCCACTGCTGTCAGCGCCCTCTCAAAGATGGACCGGACCCGCTCAATGCCACCCTGAGCTCCCATACCCCCAATGGAGAACTGTACAAACTCCAGCCAGATCTCCGGACCTGTGGACACATTTAAAAGCAGATGGCTCAAAACACTCTGTCTTATAAATAAGCAGCAACTGCAGTTCTCATAGATCAGCTTGTTGATAGACTTTAAATACTGCTAAATTAAATAAAACACCACCAGCAACATTTTTTCACTACCACACTTCTATGATTAGTAAGTAATTGTATATAACTGAGGCCTATAGCAGCATTTTAAATTTAGAAAAATCTGTTCCAAATTAAGGACTTCCTATGAGACTACAGAAACTGTTTCAGAGAACACAAGTCATTTCACTGCTCAGTTTAAGTCTGCGCATTGTAATGAAGCCACACTTACAGACATAATCTTTCACTGCCCTCTCAAACAGCTCGTAGACTTTCTCGCGTTCCGCATCATCGTCCACGAGGCGAATTTCATCTTTCAGCCAGTCCAGCCAAATCTCTGCAAACCAAGTAACATGAGAGTGATGATTTTTATTCTTGGGTGAACTCTCTTTAACATCACTCAGCTGAGGGTTTTACACTCTACAATAATGACTTCATGACACGAATTATCACTCAAATGAATTCTGGTTCTGTTCAGTTCTGTTCCTGAAAATCGACCTTCCTGTAGAGTTCAGTTAATGATGAATATAAAGTGTGAACTTCATGTGCTGTTCAAATCACAGGAATGAACCAACAGGAAATAACAAAGATGGCCTGGACTCTAAAAAGCACTTCTTGTCCCTCCACTTGAGACCTTTACATAATCCTCACTATTCTATGTGTTACACAATCGGAGAAACATCTGGCTACTGTACGAGGAACACTGAAAGACCTAAGAGCCGCAGAGGGAAACCCACCTTCAGTGAGAGGGAAGAGCTCACTCATCTTCTGCCTGGCTTTGCGCAGTCTGTGCAGCTTCCCCTCCTGTCGCAGGAGTTTGATCAAGTCCACATGGCAGTTGTAGTCAAATGCATTGATTGACAGCTGTGGACAAGACACATGGGAAAGTCATTCACAAAACATTACAAGTATTTTGCAGAATTTTTTAGGTTTCAAAAACAGAGCAAAAGAATAAAGCTGCAACCCGCAACTTTTTTTTGGGGTAAAAATGAAAACAAATCTGGTATCGATCAATAAATGAAAGGTCAGTGTTTAAACAGTCATACTACCCTGATTCACAATGTTAAGTTGATAATAACGATTTATAATTTGAGCTGTGGGATCTGAATGCCAGTTTGGCTTCAACATATGTAATAAAAAGTAAGTAAAGTAACCTGCAGTTTTTAGTTTCAAACAGAGATGGCGGTAGAGAGGCAAATGTTAAACATTGCATCTCTAAAAAACTGCCAAAAGTAAACAAAAGTAAAGACTGAATGTGAAAGTCAGTCAGAAGAATCCAAAGTCTATTAGCAAACAACTAAATTGTTTTTATGCATAAGGGAGCGTGCATGCAAGTAATAGACCTTGAACTCAGATTACATTCTCATTCTTCTGTACTGAGTTACACCAGCATCTGTACAGATCCTGATTCTCCTGTTCCTAGGAGACCAGCCCAAACAATGAACAGCTAATAAGTTTGAGGGGGCTAAAGCCTCATCTGGACAAGGCAGGCATTCTCTGCAGTGTAACACACTAGACTGGAAGCCACTGGAACAGTGCCACTTCCCACGAAGAGCTGATGGCTTCCCATGATGGCTATCAGTAGCATTTGCTGTGATCGTCTGTATTGTTAATGTGAGAAGCAAGACAGACTTTGATCATGGCTTTCTAATGCATGACATTATAACAGAAACTGGCCGACAACTCGGGTGAAGCAGAATGGCAAATCATGAAGTAGCCTGGAACATGCACTGGACAGCTGGCAAGTCATTTTCAACATGAGATGCTGCAGAGAAAAGTTTAAGACTATGTACACCATTGGCTTAACCGTTTCATGGGCAACCTTTAAGCACAGTGTTGTCTTTTCTCTGTTGTTGTTGTTAGGTTATGATACTCTCATGTAATGTTGTAACATGCTATAAACTGTTCACCATATGACACACACAATGTAGGAGTTTTCAACTCATAATCCTATCCAGAGGAATCTGAACTATATACATACACACACACACACACACAATATACACACACACACACACACATATAATACACACACACACACACAATATACATACACATACACACACACACACACAAAAACACAATACACACACATGCATATATATATATATATATATATATATATATATATCACACACACACATAATATACATACACACACACACACACACAAAAACACAATACACACACATACATACATATATATATATATATATATATACAATATATATACACACACACACATAATATACACACACACACACACACTAATATACACACACACACACACACACACACACACACAATATACACACACACACACACACACACACACACACACAATATACACACACACACACAATATACACACACACACACACACAAACACACACACACACACACACACACACAAATATACACACACACACACACAATATACACACACACACACATAATATACACACATAATATACACACACAATATACACACACACACATAATATACACACACACACACACACACACACACACACACATATAATACACACACACACACACATATATGTATGATCCACTGCAATGTATAGCCCCCCCACCCGCACCCGCACCCTATGGCGCGTATTTTGACTCCACGCGCAAGCATACTTCTCCAAATCACAAAAGCATGACGCCTCACCCCGCGCGCCTCACCCCGCGCACCTCACCCCGCACACTTCACCCCGCACACCTCACCCCGGCTTCGTGACACGGATCCCTGCGCTCCGTCTTCATGCAGGACATGTTTGGCCACTTCAAACACCTCAGCACGGTGTCTGCTAGTTGGCTGAAGTCTTCGCCACCACATTCCCCGTAACAACTGCTGCATTTCTAGCCCGTAGCCGCACGTTTGGGACATTTTAACTCTACGCGGCCTGTTAGATGGACGTATCGGTCATAAATATGGAGGTGAACCTTCCAGGAGGGTTGTGTGTGCGCGGATCGGGGAGCTGCGTAGCGAGGAGCGCCGTCCGCCTCATTCATTTCCCTCACCTGCTCCTCCAGCCGCTGGATCTCCGCTTCATTCTCCTTCTCGTCCTCAGACGTGTCCTCTTCATCTTCCTCCTCGGAGTGCTCGACTCCCATACGCTCCTCTTCTTCCTCCGACTCCATCTCTCGCTCCATGCCCTCAGCCTCCTCTTCGATGTCGGGCAGCAGCGCTTGCTCTTCGTGCCCCGCCGCCGCCATGTTGTCTGCCTGGATACAGGGGCGGGGCTCGCGCGCACCGCACCGGAGCTCACGCGGACAAACAGTGGGGCGGGGCCGGGGCAAAAACGAGAACAACAGGGGCAAAAACGAGAACAACAGGGGTAAAAACAACGGCTGGCTGCAGACTGCGGGCCAGTTTAGCGCTTGTGCTTTCATCGAAATTCTTTGTGGTGGTAGCAGTTGAAAAAGCAGTGAAAAGTGTATGTAATGCTTTGTTGCCAGCAGCGATGATTTGGTGATTGAATATGAAAAAACACACGAATCTGAAGCGTGCGCTTAAAATAAAAGGTGATATGTCAAATAAATTATTGTGATTATATTACTATACAAAGTGCGTAATACAAGCGCGCCCCCTGCCGGTCGAGTCCTGTATGTGCTGTAAACGCGCGCCCCCTGCCGGTGGAGTCCTGTATATGTGTGTGTGTGTGTGTGTACTTTACAAATAATGTGTAATTAACATGTCTTTATATAATGATTGAATCGGTTGAATCGTGCCGTGAGGGCGTTAATATATGTCGTTTACAAGGACATAAATGTGTATTAAAATGTAAGCATAGTTTACGTAAACCGAATTGCTTCAAAACGTATTCAATTGTGTTTTATTTGATTTGAATCGGTTGAATCGTGCCGTGAACGCGCGCCCCCTGCCGGTCGCTGCGGTCTCAGTCATGGCGTTAGCAGCGGCGGCTAAACGCTGCGTATCCTCCGCGCTGTTTCACCGCTCATTACCATCACCAGAGCTCAGATCCTGCTCCTACCACAAAAAGGTACGCGTTCATTCTCTCTGCTTGTTGTTGTTTACGAATGATTTGTGATTAATTCAGTCTCTGACCGTCGTTTGTACGACGGGTGACTTTATAGCCTGGTTGCTAGTTAGGCTAACGTCAGAGAAGAGCTGCGCATGTCAACAAACCAAGCAGTCTGTCTGAATGTAAAAGTGATTGTAAAACAGATCGATGCATTTCTTTATTAGATAATAAAGCATGAAGCATTTACTGTCTGGATCCGCTTGTGTCTGAAACTTAAAACTGTTGTTCCGTGTTTTGGTCCTGTAACAACGCCACATGTGAATACATCTCAGCTTATTGCATGCAGAGTACACATGACATTCAGTTTCTGTGGCTGGTCGTTTGTTTTACACTCTTTTGTAACCCTCTGAATGATTTCCTTCTCTCTGAAGGTGGTAGACCACTATGAGAACCCCAGAAATGTGGGTTCCCTGGACAAAAATGCCAAGAACGTGGGCACTGGTTTGGTGGGGGCACCTGCATGCGGGGATGTAATGAAACTACAGGTAATCACAAATGGTTGCATTTCAGTGTCAGTAGATTTACATGCACATTGTGGATCTTATGTCGTAAATGTGTGTGACAGATTGAGGTGGACGAGAATGGAAAGATAGTGGACGCCAGATTCAAAACATTTGGCTGCGGCTCGGCCATTGCTTCTAGTTCTCTGGCCACAGAGTGGGTAAAGGGTAAATCGGTGCGTCATCGTGATTATGTGTGATTATTATATAATCCGATTATTTCTGCATTGTCTTGTCACATCTTCATTAATGTTCTCTCATCCTCATGCAGATTGATGAAGCCCTTAAAATCAAAAACACAGAGATCGCCAAAGAACTGTGTCTTCCACCAGTCAAACTGCATTGCTCTAGTAAGTGCGACAAACGTCGCGAACACACTTACACTGTCATCAGAGTATTGAGAAGTCATGTTCACAGTGCAGCTCAGATATTCTGATTCCTTAATCTGATTCTTGTTTCTGTTTCAATGGGCAGTGCTTGCAGAAGATGCGATCAAGGCTGCATTAGCAGACTACAGACTTAAACAGAAAGATGACAAGAAGAGTTTGGCAGAAGCTAGAAACTGATGTCTTCATTCACAGATGCATTCTGTTCGTCCACTCTCACCTGGACTCAGAAACACAGTGCAGTTTGCTTTCTGGTGGAGACTTCACTATTAAATGTAGATGTCTATTTTGACTACTATATACACTGCCCTAGGGTTGCCGGTTTGCAGTGGGTTTAAAGTGGTTTGCATTAACAGATGGTGAGGATCTTTCAGATTACATTTTGTTTTGCTGTATCTTAAGGAATCACGCACATTGAAATAAACTCTTAAATTCTTGAAGATCGTGTACTTTGACAAGAAATGTTCTTTGTGTTGAATACAAACTAATACAGGAGGTGAATCACAGGTTGAAACTGACCATGGCAAAAATCATGTTGTAAGTCCACATGTAGTTTCTCAGGACGATGAGTGCCCATTACACTCGCTCCTGAAGATGTGAGAGCAGCAAGTTCTAGAATTACTTAGCACCTCATGTACAAAAGAATGGGGAATTTGACCCTGTGCTAATGTTTTCTCTTCAGAGCTTAAGTTTCAGTCTCATGCAGGCTTCACTGCGTATCTCTGATGTTTACTCTGGTGAAAACACGCTACAAGCGCTTGGCCTTGTGCCATTGCAACAGGGTTTTATTTCAGACATGAAACTAATTTTCATTAAACTAGTTATTAATCAATTAAAGGCTGACATCATCACTGCAACAAAAAGCTGAATGTTTTTATAAAGTGAGAGCATGATTTTTGTAGGAAAGAAACTGTTGCATCAAGGAATTCAATAGGATAGAATTTTGTGAATCTTCAAATTTTATTACTGACTGATTTTTTGACACAGAATGTTAAAATGGTGTGATTCTATCACATCTGGTAAATTTCCACCGTGTCCACGTCTATAGCGTCTCAATCATGAGGGAGAGCTGTCTGGAAGGAGCTTCCGAAATGTTGATTGAACGTTGTATGAATGTGACAAAAGGTTTGTAGCTGCCGGCGTTAAAGGCTCTGCTGGTGTGCTTCCTGAGGTTCATACAATACAGTCAAATCCAGGAAGTGAATTTTAAAGGGGGAAGGATTTCCAATTCAAAATGTAGATTTCTGTCTTTTATCCAAGTAATAGCCTCTGAATACTATGCAAATTTCATACATAATTATAGTGGAATCTTTTGTGTCTGCATAGATAGATAGAGTAATATAACTCAACAGAAACTGGTTAGAACACAGACACTTTATATTGATAGAGAGGCAAAGTAAAGCTTTAAGGAAACAGGAAATGAGTTTAACAAACATGATTTTGCACATAATAAAGGTTGCAAAACAAACAAACCAGGGAATGAGGGCTTACCAAAAGATTCATACCTAACAGTGAAACAAGTTCAGAATCAAGGCTCTTTTCTAACCCTTAATGAAAAGCTCTCTCATGCTGTGTGGGGACTGGCTTTTCTGAGGTGGCACGTACAGACCGGTGGCTGACTGGAGGAGGCATCTGAGGTGCTTGGCTGAGGTGCCACATTCCTCTTGGCATCATTTTTCTGCACCTCCACCTCTTTAACATCCACCACCTGCTGGACTTCCTTCAGTTTTGGCCGGGAGTCTTTCCCTTCCTTCTCTCCAACCAGCACTTTGGTGGGTTCTCCTTGAGTCTGTGCAGTAGTGGTCTTGCCTTCCTGGACTTGGTTATGAGGTCTGGTCTGTTGTGGTTTCTCCATGGCTTTATTGGGTTGGCTCATGTACTTCCTGGGTGTGTATTTCTTTGGTGGGTAATAGGCCTCCAGCTTGCGTTTGTGGCTCATCGCTGATGCGCAGCAGACGATGAAGATGATGACTACCAAGAGAGAGGTCACGACAATGATGAGGAGCAGGTTCTCCTTCAGGAAGTCCACCACCTTGTTGAAGATGAAGTTTTTGATGCGGATGAAGGTGGCAGTGATGTTTGGAGGGGAGGAGGGGGGAGGGGGGCGTGGGTGGTTCGAGCGATGGGGAAGATGAGTTCAGGTTCATCTCCACTACCCTCCATAGACACGTTGAACGGGATAGCTATAGAGAAGCAGCTGCTGCTCCAGAGAGCGATCAGGAGCACACAGAGACAGCGCAGAGAGACCGAGAGGGACATTCTTCCTACAAAGACCTGTGAGAACACAGATATGGGCATTAAAAGTCTCTCCACATACCATAAAGCAAAACCAACTGTATCACAGCAATGACAGAACAGCCATTGTTGGTTTTCAAAAGAACCAGTTAGTCAAAGTTTCTTAAAAGAAACATTTCTTTTTTGCCCTTTTAATAGTCTAATGAAACATTTTCCACTACAAAGAACAAGGTTATTTATGGACCCATGCTGCCAGAATTCAGAACTCAGATATGTACAGATATGTTGATTTGTCTAACAGAGAGCTGTTACTTCATTTACTTTAAATCACAGGAAGGATTGGTTTGCCTTAGATATTAAAAGATTGCCTCTTGCACAGCTTCCACAATAGCTAATTGTGTGGATTTTTATTTATTTTGCCTAAATTCTGCCAATTGAGATCTATATTTGTTTTAGATGACACATTGTTAAGATTAGTACAAATGTTGTGAAGCTAACTCCAATATAATATTACACAGTAGTGTAATATCATCTGGGCTTGGGGTTAACCCTATCATAACTAACAGCCTTATGGTGGGAACAATATAACATTTACACACTTGCGTGAACAGCATCATGTTAATAAATTAAGTGACAGAATATCGTCACATCTATTGTCAAGTTCACAGCACAGAACATAATTTTCAGGTTTCTGTTGCCTAACAGGAGAGTTATTCCTGATACATCGAGTTATTACTTATTTGGGGTGGAGGCAGAGGGAGTCCAGGCCTGGTTTGTAATTTCCCTGCTTGCCTTATGCCACCCGCTCACCACAGAAGAGCAGAAGAAGGGGCAGTTACACATTTGTAAGGGTGCAGTAAGGCGTGGGACAGTTGTAGCTCCCAGGCCTGTATTTACAGCCCAGCTGCAATGAAATGAGCCAGGGACCAATGAAACTATTTCTGCTCTGCTCAAGAACACACGTATAATGTGCACAGTTATTGCAAAAAAAAAAATCCATTGTAGGTGCACTATTTTTTCAATCTATTGTACAAAATTCTTAAGCTAATAAGTTGTAAAGGTATGAAACAATTTATACAACATGATAAAAATAAGCTTAAAAATAAGACTTAAAAAATTTTTTTTTTAAATGAGTGATATCATGTGACCACATATATGAGCATCATGCAATAGAATCATTTCTTCAGACGGTTTTACTTCTTTAAAATGTATTTTTATTAAAAGTGTACCAGTCCTGAGATTCACCCCCGTGAGTAACCTGCCCAGCACTCCACAGATCCTTTAACTGGCTGACAGAAATAAAGACTCTTTCCTAATCGTCACACACTTGTTGCTATGCTGGAATTTTGCTAAGGTAGATATTGAGCATGTTATATCTGCAATCTGTAACTTTTGCCTCTGTCACCACCTCTGAAAAAAAAATTGCAGTGTAATTTTTACGTGTTGAAATCAAATGAAGCCAATCGGACACAACGAATATTATAAATCAATATTATAAACGTACTGTTGAGAATTAGGGTAAGGTAGGGTTAGGATCTGTTATGATCAATTGATAAATAACTGATTTTTGTTCATTCTTAACCTAAAAAAAAGGTATGGATTGCAGCTTTAAGTTAGTAGGTTAGTGAGGATACTCCAGAGTATCTGCCAATCGATTAAGATAAATGTGTTCAATTGTCTTTGACATATTATGAAATTAATATTTCTTTCATAATTTACAAATACTCCAGCTAAAGTCTGTGTTCTCTAACTTTATTTACAAATCTATGTGGTCCTACCATAGCGACGTGTACAACAGCCTAAACTGCACCCAGAAAACTAACTTACTAACTTGTCAACTTGTCAATCTTGATCCCTGCAGGTCAGCAACAGATAATTAAAAGACTTTTAATTTTCATGTTCAAGATTACAATACAGTTTAATACCACAGAAAAAGATGCAAATACTGTAAAAGGGAAATATACAAATTCCATTTAGGAAAAAAGATACTCACTGCTGTATTGATGCTTCTGTGCCGTGATGTATGTGAATTCAATACAATAAAATATAACAAAAAAATATAATGTAAAACAGCTTGCCTGTATTGTCAAAGCTTCTGGCAGCTTCTGGACATGTGGGTTTTCCTAAAAAATCAGTGAAGTATATTTAGTGAGGGATATTTCCCACCTTCTCTCTCCATCTCCTCCCCCTCTCTCTCTCTCTCTCTCTCTCCTCCGAACACATTCTTATGGAGGACAAGACCAGAAAAACTGCCTTCATCAGACTGAATAAAAGGTTACAGCTCAACAACATTTCAAAAGCATTTATAGAGCATAAAGTCATCACTGTGCCCCTCCTTTATTCATATCAGTGTATCATGTAATATCATGTTAACAGTTAAAACTGCAAACCGTCTTGCACAATTTCTAGTTATGTATAAATGACTGCCAGTATGTACACTACTGAGTGCTCTGATTGTCACGTTGCCCTTTATAAAGATTTTTGGCAATGTTTACAGTATATTCATATTATTGCAGGCTACACATTTAAAGACTGTACAGTACATACAAAGAGCCTATACCAACATCTTAAAGCGAACAGCATGTATATTTCCTTAAATATTCTCAAAAATAAAACAATAAACAAAGGCTTAAAGTACCTAATTGTTTAAGAAAGAAAAGGATTTTTTGCTTTCTTAGGCTATATTTTCCCAAACTGGATTTGGGAACATTTTGCTAGTTTTGGTGAAAACATTTTAATTTAATTCAAGGATACAGTGGCTTTCTGT
Organism: Chromobotia macracanthus; assembly: GCA_036877525.1. Lineage (NCBI taxonomy): Eukaryota > Metazoa > Chordata > Actinopteri > Cypriniformes > Botiidae > Chromobotia > Chromobotia macracanthus. The sequence goes on along the minus strand of JAZGTH010000058.1, from coordinate 9,768,979 downwards.
ATTTTCCCCTGTCTCTAAAGGCGAAAATACAGGAAGCCTCAGCGTGAAGTTAATGTTGAGGTTTATACTCTGATGCAAACCAAATAATTTAATTTAATTCAAGGATACAGTGGCAAAGCCTTCCGTACAAAAGACATTCTTTCTGGATGAAAGTGTATATATGTATTTCATGTACATTCACACTGATACTGTTACACTCAGAAATCTCCAGCATCATTCATCTAAAGAAAATTACATAGTGCTGGTTTAAACCGCAGACAGAAACAGAACATTTTCAGTAATACATTTTGCCGAGCTTAACTAATGCATGAGCTTTAGTCAAAAATAGCAGTACGGTAGTTCAACCCTGAACAGATAAAATAGTTTAAAAATCCTTTATGTATACAAAAACAGAAAATAAGACAACATAAGTCTAATATATAAATGAGTCAAGTTTATTACTGTACAATACAGTAAGACTAATTAAAAGGTTGGGTTTAAGAGACACTCCACAGCCTTTTCACACACAAGTATGCATATACAAAGATTATTGTTATTCTGTAATTCTACTTGGTGAGAAACTCCAGAATCTTTATATATAGTATCTCGTGATATTTGATAATGAATGTTTTAACTCTTGTTAATTTTAATAGAACAAATTCTATTACAAGCACTGGCATAATATTAAATATTTGTGGTAATCCACTTTTTTAGCAAATACTGTCCATTGATCCTAACTCGTATTAAACATGGACTGTTACTTTACAGCAGTTTCTATTTTTGATGAATGTTAAAATTTGTAAAAATACCACGAAACTATTTATAGGTGGGTTTCACAGGTAATTGTGCTGCTGTGTATTTGAGCCTACACTCAGCCAATAGCATGGGCTTGGGGAGGGGCTCTCTATTTGTCCAACCAATAGAATTCAGGGCAACTAATCCCTGTAACAGCATAGGAACTACATCAGCTGCAATACCTGCAATATTTCACCTCTCTACTGCCCTCTCTGTTCAAAACATACAATTGCAGGTTACTTTTCTTTACATATGTTAAAGTCAAATGAAGCCAAACTGTAAATCAGACCTGACAGCTAAAATTATAAATCATTATTATAAACTTACCTTTGGGGTAAGGTAACGAGATGTTTTAAACACTGATCTGTCATGTACTTGCTCAATAACTGAATACAGATTGCAACTTTAAGAAAACCATTGTTTGGTAGAGCTCATAAAGTACATATGGGAGAAATGACTTTTAAAGCGGGCCCTCGGTCTCAGGAAGAAAGCTGTTCAGGGTAAGATTATCTCCATCAAGATCTCCGTCCTTATGGCTCGGGATCAACGCTCCGTTACTTTTGGGATGTCTTGGCTTTGGAACTGGATGATCCGTATCATTCATCAATGCAGAAATACAGACCATCTCTGTATCCTGAAAAAGACCCGCCTTGTGTCTGTATCTATATCCTGAGAGTTTTGCAGCCAGACAGACGGTGCTGATGATAAAGACAGTTGTCAGGATGGCCATCAAGGTGATGGCGATGAGGCATTGACTCACAAACCCATCTCCCTGAGGAGAGGCAGTGGGACATAGGTGACCCTTTCCTGTGGTTGAGGTTTGTTTTGTAGTGGTGTGTGAGTCCGTATGTTCAGTGCCAAGTCTTATTAACACATCAGTAGGCAGTTTTGTTGAAGAAGCTGTCATGTGCATCTTTCCTGTTGCCTTACTGGGCTCCAGCGATGCAGGAAGTGTGGGAGAAGAACTTCCTGCTTGTGAAACGTGTCCAGTGCTGTTATTTCTTATGGGTAACTGGGTGTGCAAGGTTTTCTCCTTTTCTGTTGGCTGGTAGACCATCACACTCTCCGTTCCTGCACTGTGGTTACCGTTTTCAAAAGTCTCATTCCCTCTGTTTTGAGTGTCGTTCAAATCCAAGACATGCTTTTGGTCTCTACTCGTCACTGAGAAAAAGTCAGGTCCATTCGTTTTCACGTCAAAGTTCTGTGATGCATTTGAAGTCATCAAGGGTTCCACAGTGCTCTCCTCATCGTCAGTTCTGTTTGCTGTGCTGTGTGTGTCACTGGTGTTTGTGGATGTTTGGTTGTGACTAATTTCCCTTTTCATCCTGACACATCTCGACATGACCAAACTGCTCAAACCGAGAAGTATAACAAGAACTGGTAAACATGCAAGACGATTAGTCGACATTGCCATCTGCATGAAAAACAAGAATGTTGCAATCATGGTTTAATCATGCAAAAAGTCACACAATCTTGTTTTCATCTCTGTTTACCTTCAATAAAACCTTCCACTTGCATTCATAAACACATTGTTACTGTGTGATCTTTCCTCTTTAGCCAACTGTTGTTATTAAAGCTACTTTGTGTTCAGTGTAGAGAACTTTAGAACAATGAGAATTTAATACCAAAATCCAATAACCCCTTCATAAAATCATTTACACTTAAACAGTGTTCCTAGGGAACACGCATACTAATAAAAACGCATAGCTTTGAATGTATTGTAAGTTGCTCCAAAACGTCTGCCAAATGGTATGACCATGTGGTATGACCATTGGCAAAATACTCATTTTTCATTCGTTAACACTTACCAGTTTCAAATAGTTACAATAACTCTGATGGTCTATCTGTCAAATTTCAGTCTTTAACATTTTTTAAAGATATTTAAATACACTCCACAGTTTAAGGATCTTCACACATCACCACACTGTATTAACTTATCTTCTGATTTTGACATTAAAATTGGTACAAATATAAACCAATTTTCAGACACAAACAATACTGACCTTCTGTGTTAATCTGGAGGACGAAGCGTTACCCTCCCCTGTCTCTAAAGGCGAAAATACAGGAAGCCTCAGCGTGAAGCTAATGTTGAGGTTTATACTCTGATGCAAACCAAATGAGCAAGCCACTATTTTAAATACCACATCTTACTTCCCCAAATCAATGAATTAAGGACAACTACCAAGACATAAACCATATTTAAATGGCCATATCCTGTAGAGCCAATATAAGGGAGGTTTAACAAGCAAAATAAGAGTGAAACAACAAGATTTCTGTGTATTTTTTTATTTTTCTGGTAATCAATAAGACTCTTTACAGTTTTCATACTTGAAGCAGATGAATGATCAATATGGAACAGCTATCCACAAAACTCTAAATTTCCTTCCTTTCAATTCTTATTTCATTTTTATTCTTAGAGACATTCAAAGCTCACAGTGTGCATAACAGTGTGGGGGGGGGACGTGGAGAAAAAAAAAATCAAATTCTACATGGAACACCTTCCTACAGCTGAAGCGAAAAGGAAAATGAAAAAGACATATTTACAAAGCATCAAAATAAATCACATCAGCTTTTTTCCTCCACATTTTCTTTTTTACCTACAATAATCACTTCATTTCATTTCATTCTATTCACTTCATTTCATTCTATTCACTGCTTTAAAATGTCTTACAGACAAGGTCATGACAAAGGCCTTCTGACATTAAACTCCCAAGATTATTGGAAGCAAATATGGACCAATCACAAATTCCGAAAATGGTTTGTGATAATCATGAAGTGTTTTCAATTAGATCCAAGTCAGTAAAGTTGGTGGCCCACTGAATTATCACAAAATCCTAATGAAGACCAGTTGCACAACCCACACTTGCGTCCAGGTCACGGTCCGAGATGTTTGTTGACTACTTAGAACAATCACTCTCTAGCTGACCTTTTAAACATCATTTTAAGCTTGGCACAACTGTCCAATAAATACGGCCCCTACATTTCTAAACCTTTTACTTTAAAACGGCACCAAAAAGAGCAAAATAGAGCAAGAGAGAGAGAGCGAGAGAGAGCATGCAAGAGAGAGAGAGTGAGAGCATTTAAAAAGCATTAAAGATCATTTAAAAGAACAACATCAGAGGTATTGAGTTGTTGCTGTTTGTGATATACACAGAAAAGTAACTCCAGGTTTGTTTGAAATGAATTTCCTGTTGGTTGAGAGGTGAGGAGGTGGTTAATTTTTCAGCCTAATACTGGAAACCTTCTGGTGGTGTTTTTATAACCTGAAAACCAGTAGGCAGTTATTCAAACTGAAGGATGTACAAGATATGTTCAAAAAACCAAAGCCACAGATTTTCCAAAGCAATCTGATCAACAGAATCACTCTTTCCTCTCTTCTCGGCACGGAAAATGACAAGCCAAAAAAAGACATGCAGAATCATTGTTGTCATTACCCCATACATGTGGCACACATTATATGACCAAGCGTTGTGAGGGGGTAAATATTTTACTAGACCTGAACCATCCCCGGAGAGAGTTGGTTCTGCTTGGCTAGGAGAGCAGAGTAGACGGCATTTTGCAAAAGGACTCTTTTAGAAAAAGGAAGTCAGTCATGAGTCACTGTACTGTTGCAGTCACATTCTACAAGTGTGTGCACAGGCCAAGCTGTTGATATTCTGTGAAAGTCTCCTGCAAGTTCAGTTTCTGACAATTCAAGATGAGATGCGTTGAAGACAGAAAGGAGAAAAGCAAACAAAAATCTAAAGCACAGCACTAACGGTGTTCCAAAGACCTGAACAATTTCTGACTAGCCATCCTGAGTCCACAGTCAGTTTAAAATCTATCAAGCCAGTAAAGCAGATAGCAGCTACATTTTGAGAGTACTTAAAAAAAGACACGACACTATTTAGGGCTAAAGCTAATAAACATCTATGGCCGTGTACTTGTTTCGAGCTTATCCCATACTGTTTCAAGCAGAGAAACCTGCATTTAGTTGGTTTCTACCCAGGAAACATATGAAGACTAGGTAAAATGGGCAGATATGTAGAACAGGGAATGTGAATAAAGTTTAGGAAGTAAAAACATGCACTGACCAGTAAAACAATTTAACAACAGAAATAAAGTTTTTGGAGTCATAAGAAAAGTCATTAAACCAGTTATTTTGTCTACTGATATCTAAATACTTTTAACATGGGTACCTGAATTATAAAGAAAGTTCTTTAGTGGAGTTTTTAATGGATCTGCATTATATTCCAGAATTGGTTCGTAATGTTTTCAACTCTTACATGTTTGCCAGGTTTGTTAAAATCTTATTTCCTAACTGTAATGAATGGTTTTAATGATTTTTCCCTTCTTGCATTACTAGCATATTGCTCCGTCCCTTATAAGTACAACATTGAGCTAAGACAGAAAAGAAAAGCTAGTCAAATACTGTCAGGAAGGTGCTTACACAGAACTCCTCTACATATTTGGCAAGAAGCTCAGAAGAGCGAGAAGAGCAATACTGACAGCTGACCACTTCTGAGCTCATCATATTCATGTAACTTCTCACCACGCAAATTTTTTTGGTCACAATTTTTAATAAGAGATAAACAAAACCAATAACCTTAAGACCATTCAAGAACACCAGATAAAACACAGCTGTTGCAGAAAGATCTGGAGTGAGAGTAAAATGGGTAGAGATTTTGAGACAAACGTCATTTTCCAAATGGAGAATTGTAAACAGGTTTGGGGAAAAGGATTCATTATTCATCTTGGAATGTTGGTTGGAGTCTTTACAAGGCAGGCTTCAGAGGGAACGCTGTCATGGTGATTGGCAGTGACGGGTCCCGCCCACCTGGCCAATGGGATGTCTTGAACAGAAGACGGGGAGGGGCTTACAGGTTCCATTACATGTCCATTTTAGACAGCTGCTCCTCAAGTTTGGCAATTCTCTTCTCCTGACTGCTGACCAGCTCTCTGAGAGACTTCATTTCTTTCAAAACCTCTTCCAGCTTGCCTTCACTTTTCTGTTCAGGAACAAAAAAAACAAACAAACAGTAAGTAATGAGACAGTGTTATTGTGAAGCCAGAACACAGAAGACAATAAAATGACAACTCTCAACAAAATGAGTCAAATTCTGAAACCAGTTAAAGTTTGGATCCAATGATCTCTTGCTTTCTAGTCAAACAATGTTATTAAGCACATTTTGAATTACAAAATGTTTATCATTCACAATGAATGATAAAATATGATGAATGGTTCATCCTCTAAAATCTATTTAGTAACCAGCGATTTAGTAATGCCCCACTAAAAACAAACTTATTTCTGTGCTGCTGTGGGTATGTAACTAGACTGTCCTATGTAGACAGGTTAATAAGTAACCATTAAGCACTTTGAGGAGGGGACACTGGCTGATTACAGTGCTGAGCGGGCAGATCTGAGTTTAGAAGGCAGAGCACATGTGGTGTTGCTGTCATGTGGTTACACGGGGATGTGGTTATCACATCCCTGTGTAATTCTGAACTCTCTCAGATGATTGCAGAAACACTATGGATCAAAAAGAGAAGTTGACTCTACAGAAACAAAAACATGTTCATAATCGCAACACGATCCACATCAGAATTAAAAACCTGTTAAAGTTCCCCCAGCAGCCGATAATCTTATCTGAGGACTGTGCTATGAAGGGAGGGTTTGTTTGTGTGCCAGTTTCAAATATCAACAGTGTTTCCCAGAAATCGCTTACTGCACTTTTAATATAAAACACAAAGAAAACCATGTGGAATGCTGGATGATCATAAACACAATCGCTCACAATAGACGGCGTGGTGGTGGCAGTCTTGATGGCCGGGTTGGTATTCTCCGTGTTCTTGGTTAGCTTGTTGTCCAGAATGTTCTTCTTGACCACTTTGAGATCGCGGTTCTTGCCCGGGACATATCCGTGTTTCAGGGATATCAGGATGGGATCTCCGTTCTTCCCATCAAACCAATCTTCAGCCTCCAGCGGGGCCTCGGGCCCCGCCGTGTCAGGGTACAGGTCATCCTGGAACAAGTCCGACTGATGGATGGATGAAAGGAAGGAAGGGTGTAAGCGCTCAAGAAATGCAGAATATAAATCAAACCATTATAATCTGAGAAACAAGCTTTGAGAACAAAAGAGCTTATCTGAGGGTGTGAAACCTGCATACGTTTATAACACAATACTCTGTTATGTGGATTCAAACTGTGTGAAAGCAGCCTAGCCTAACTTACAGAGGTGAACCAATATAAAAAGTAATTTCTTATCCCCACAGAAACTGCATTCAGAGAGCAGGCAAAATTTCCTTCAAAAAGTGAAAAAGTGAAGTGAACGACACATTCCATTTCTGATGCCGCCCCTTTCCAAACTGTTGACTAGCAACAGTGGTAAACAACTGTCGCCTGTACTCTGTCACTACTGTTGTGAAACAATGTGAAAAGATGCGTTCTGATTAGAGGAGGAATTAAAGTTGAATTCAGATCAGTCGGATGCAGTTTATAAAAACTGTTTTGACAGGCAGAAACAAGACAGCACAACAAATCACAAAGCTCACTTTTCTTGGCACAGTCATGATGATAGGTTCACACTTTCTCTCATGCAGTTTGTAAAACCTGCAAACACACACAAAACACAGCGTGTTATTAGAACGTGTCCATAAGAGTTGCACAGGTTAGTCCATAGCTCTACTGACAGAATACACAACAGAACAGGATGCGAGACAGTTTTTTTCCGAAAGCATTAGATACCCCCAAATCTGGCCTCCATTCATGTATCTCTTCCCTTTAGAAACACCTTCACCCAAGGGCCTACTAAACAGAGATCAATATGATTCAGTGCTGCCCTCTTTTGGTGTATCATTATATCCATTATATGTTATACACTGCAGAAAAGCTGAGCAACATGAAACTCTTCAAGAAAGAAGAAAAATTAAACCTAGTGAGATCTAAATCACAAACTAAAAGCGTAAAATGTGAACAACTCATAAAGCAAGAAGAAAACAAAACATGGCTGAATTTCATGTACAGGTGATTCTTGCTCTTTTGGAAAGGTGCTGGTGGAGGGGGTATTAAATTTATAAACAGATCCATTACTCTCACGCTGAATATTTTTGGGGTGAAACATGAGGTTTTGTTGCAGTCACCCGCAAACTTAGCTAGTAAAACAAGCACTGTGGCTGAAATGTTGCACTGATTGTGCAGCTATACTTGCGCACCTTGCAATCTCGCACTTGTTGACGTCCAGGCCTCTCTTGGGCATGTATCCCATGCCTCTCTGAGGCTCCTTGGTGGTGAAAGTATTGAGGTAATGGACGAAAGGAGCCTCATCCGTGATCTCGAAGTAACGAATGCTGCTGTCACCCTAACAGAGATGAAACACTAGTTATAGTCACTAGACCTCAAAGTTTTTTATCATTAATTAACACTGAAGCTACAGACTTCAACTGTTAAAAAACACCCATTAACAGAATCATTTCAAGATCTTTATCTAAAAACTACAAACCATGATATTTTAATCTATACGGTGGTATAGATGAACTGAACGCGTTTTTAAATAAAAAACACGTATTATCATGATGAAAAACATAATTCTATTATTTATATACTGTTAACGTATACAAACTGTATATCCAGGTATATGTGCTGGGTTTACCTTTCCACACAGGTAGACCACATTAGTATCGGGGTCGTAGAAGGGAAGGAGGACTCCATTACTGGTGTCCAACTCATGGACAGAAATGGCCTCCTCCATATTTTCCTGAAAATGATTTATAGAATTATGGACGGATTATAGCAAGTAACCATCACATGCTTAGCTCCAGGTTTTTATTTACATTACGTTTAAGCATTTGGCAGATGCTTTTATCCGAAGGGACTTGCAGTGTGCATTTGATCAGTACATGTGTTCCCTGAGATTCGAACCCACAACCTTTGCACTGCTAACACATGGCTCTACCAGTGGAGCTACAGGTTCTTTTTTAGTGAACACATTAAAAACTCCTTCACAGAATCTTGCATAAGAAGCCTCTACTAAAATGCATATCTTCATTTGGACAGCATAATTGGAATAATATTTTCATTTTAGTCGGGTCTGGAGTGAGTTTGTTTGTATTATGACCGATTAACTGGTGGAATGACATTTGTGTGCGGTTTCCATGACAACTGACCGGATCCCACAGCGCGAGCTGTCTCTCACTCATGCGGCTAAAACCAGTGGTGAACACTTTGCCATTAGACAGGAAAATGGCTCTCATGGGTCTGGCTCCCTCGTGGGCCTTGTCCTTCTCCTGCCAGCGATACACAATAAAACATCACAACACACAACCACAATTATTCAAAACAGAGCAGGCAAACCAGGCAGCAGCCTACACAACTCCATTTGACAACAGAACCAAAAGCCCATGTAATTCTGGGGTAATCTAAAAATAATTTATTTTTTTTTTTTTTTTTTTTTTTTTTTTTTTTTTTTTTAAAAAAAAAGAGATCGTGCTGAACACTGATCTGTTATGTACTTGCTCAATAACTGATTTCTATTCATTCTTAACCAAAAACAAAAAAATATCCAAAAGAAATAACAGATTAAACAGATGTCACAATCTTCTTCATAGGCCGAAAACTGTGAAAACCAACCAGCTTTAAAAAGTAAAACAAATAATAAATATTATCAACAGCATCTGCCTATTTCAGCCATGCACTGACCGCAATGATGTCCTCTTTGCGAGGATCAATCACTCGCACTTTCTTGTCTTTGCAGGCGGTGCAGATGAGGCTGCCGCTGCGGTTCCAGCAGACGCTGTAGATGATGTCAGGATGCATGTCCTCCAGAGTGATCATGGCCTCCCCTGTCCCCACATTCCAGATCATGATCACATTATCACAGCCTGCAGAGCAACCCGGAGAAAGCGCAATCATTCAAATGTGATTATACCCGTGTTAAAACATGTTATCACAAATAAATGATAAACACAGTGGCCCAACACGATGGACAGACAGAACTTACAGATCAGTGACAGTCCAGGAGAGTTTACTGCCTCGTATATGTAACGTATACATATACATAAACCACTCTGTGTACATACACATACATATATATACACTTATATTTAAAATGTCTGAATCTATTTTTACCCATTCCAAATAAAAATGCAAAAAATTATACGCTACTACGAGATTTCAGAAACATCTGGTACAGTTTCTTTGAAAACAGCCGGATTTAATTTTCCATTCAAGTGCTTTTGAGAGTCAGAAAGGCATTTGGATAGCTGCCGAAACATCTGTAAAAAATCATCTTTGGAGATGTGGCTCATAGACAAGTGCTTCAACGCGTTGCATGTTGGCGCTCATGCTGTCGGCATACGTTCAGGTCTGGCTCGTGTCATTTTATCATCCCTCATTTTATCATTTCCTGTCTCCATTCACACGGTTTCTATTGATACAGGTCAAAAGACCCCCAAATAAATGAACACATCCACACTGCTGTTTATGTCTATCATACAGCAGGTTAAGGTGGAGAAGTCGGTGCTGGTACACATGTAGCTTGTTACCTGCACTCAGAAGGATGTTACGGGCGGTGGGGTGCCAGGTAATGATGCCCACTCGTTTCGAATGACCCTCTAGTACCACCACTGCCTCCGACATGGAGGTCACCAAACCATTCTCTGGGATCTGCCACACCTGAGAACAATAGAACAAAACAACAGCTTTCTTTTATATTTGTGCATTAGGCAAAAGCTTTTATCCAAATGACTCGTGTTATCCCTGGATATCGAACCCATGACCATGGTATTGCTAGCACCATGTTCTACAGGATTTTTTTAAAACAAAGTGATAAAATTAGATACAAGATTTCAAATATTGCCTAACATCTAATATAGCTTCCAAAGTTCTATAATTACATTAATTTGCCTGAAGGGGGCGGCAGAGGGCAACAGAAAGAGACCAGCAGCACTTATCTTCAGCTGGCTTATCATGGCATGATACTGCTTAGAAGCAAGTTCCTGACACACGTTCTGGTGGTTCCTCCCAAAGTCAACACAAATCGTAAAATATTAAATGTCCATTTAGTTATTTTTTAAGAGGGTCCTGATCACACTATCAGGACTTGTTTTGTGACAATGACCAGCTTGTCATCAACGTAATAATCACTATAATCACCAAAAATAAAGCACTATCATTAATGATATGCAACATGCAAACATGTCAATAAAATGAGCAAACTGAACCTGAGAAGGTAGGAGAGAGAAAAACAGCTTGATTTATCAATCTGAAGGATTTATCCCCAGGAGAATAAGAAACTCTGTCCTCATAAACTAAACACATGCTCACTCGTTACACCTACACAGATACTAAAGCTGCTGTTTTTACTGCATTCTGGCCAAATAAGGGCCAGTAGTGCGATGAAAAACATTCAGAGCCAGCAGGACTGACCTCAGAGCTGTAAAATAGCAACTGCTGATGCTATAACTTCAGGCTGGACTTCAACTAAGCTAAAACAGTCCAGAAAAGCATAGCTATTGCTCGTGTTGTGATCCGATCAGCTGCCACTCACATGAGTCATGGGGGAACTAAGCCAGCCCCACATAGACTAAGTGGGTGTGGTGGAGATGCAAATTATTTGCCAGTAATTCATATTTGTGTCCATTTTAGTACAATTAGTTAATTTGTTTGGCTCCAGTATTAGTTGTTGTTGTTGTTTTGGTATTTGGAATTTATTTTTTAAATTTGCAATTTTTTAAAATGTATTTTTTAGACATTTGTGACCTGTGCTGGCAAAAGGAGTCACAATGAGCTTATTTTCAAAAATGGGTTCCTGTTATTTTTCCACATTCTCCATTGAAAAACCTTAAAAATTTTGTATGATTTGTTGGAATCGGACAAAACAAATGAATGAGCTACACCTGTCTGCAGGACCACTTGTCAAGAAGAGAGCAGGAAAGAAAAATGGTGTCGTACCATCACGGTGCAGTCTTCAGATCCACTGGCAATGACCTGGTCATTGTGAGGGCACCAATCAATGTCCAGAACAGGGCCGGTGTGGCCACATACTGAAGGGTAGGACTTATCTATACGGCCCGTCTGCAGAGGGAAAACACACAGAGAGAAAAACATTACATTATGGAGTCACACTGCCCTTTGGAAAAATGAAATGAGCTGTGATTATGCAGGCCAAGCTCTACGTAATACCAGTATAAACTCTCTTGGTCCAGCCTACGTTCAAATGACAAAAAATAAGGTTGGCTGGCTAGATGGCCATTCTTCTGTTGAATTTTCAAACAATAGCTCTTCCAGTCATTCAAACAAGCAGCAGAAACATTCACACGCGACAGTCAAATTAAAACAGAAACAGTCTGCAGGACTTTTGTTCTCAGTTCTGTTTCCAAACAGACTAAGAAATAAGCATGAAACTGCCTTTGACCTTTTCACCTCGGAGTGAAGCGTCACGAGAAGCTTCAGATAATTGTGTGAGAAAGCTGAAGAATGTCTAAGAGGAATAGCTGTGATATTGTACATGTTTCTGTAGCTTAATGAAGTGTTCGTGTGGCTCAATATTTACAAAATATTCAATATGATTTCAACAATATATAAAATTAACCAATATTTTTAACCAAACTTTTATTTCTCCGAGTTTGTTTGTTTCAACGCATTCTCCTTTCTTGCACAGCAAACAAAGAAGCAAACAAATAAAGGCACAGCTGCGGTCTCATGCCCAGTCAGCTGACTCCCTGATGACATCAGTACCCTCTTCTCACAGGGGCACGACCTTTAATCTCTTGTGAGACCATAATCTCCGCACTGGGTTGTGTGATCAGGTGTCACCCGATCACATTGATAAATGTGTGTTCAGAAACAGCCACACCCACACTTTGGTTCACACTGCTTGCTGCTTCGCCCGTGGTTCGATGACATCACACGGAAGACCGGCCCAGTAAAGCATAACAGCCCGATTTGTGCAAATGAACCAGCACCCACAGCTAGACAAAAACTCATCCCACCGGTGCACAAAACCACTCGTGTACACATTCCTTCTCAAGTCCGGGCACGGTTTTATCAGGCTCTTATGAAAGAGAAACCAAGGTATACCCTTCACAGTTTTTCAAGAGTTCACAGCCCCTCGTGCTTTTTTTGAAAACATGCGTGAAACGTATGAAAGAGAACAGAGAGTGATGAGGTCAGTACGACAACATTTTACAAGAAAGGATCAAACGAAATGGAAGAAGGAGCAACAGAAAATAATCCAAGACCACATAGAAGCGTCCTCCTGTTATCAAGAGCACTGATTAGCAATCCCTCTATGAACAGCTAAACAAACACAGACTGAAAGTGCTGCTGGTGGCCAACAAAAACATCACTTCCTACCTCCATTCAAAGTCTAGCTGTGGGCAGCACAGCCATCTCATGCACCAAAGAAAACAAACGGAGAGTGTTTTCTTTCCTTGGCATCAGATTTGCTCCTTGTCTGGTCATTTGCTGCCTTATATCACATCAAAATGACGGATACAAAAGTCATGTGTAGCCAACTCAAAGAACAGGGAAAACAAACTTCTCAGAACATACTACTTGTGTAGTCAGATCAAGGCTAGAGTTTTGTGCTAAAAACACCTACATTTCCCATCATTCTCTGGGGCTGCACATCTTTGTGCTTGTTTCGAAAACACAGAAGAATAGAAATGACATACAGGCCAAGTATGGTGACCCACACTCTGTCCTCTGCATTTAACCCATCCTAGCCAGTGCACACACATTGGAGTAGTGATTTGTGAACAAGTACCCTGCAAACACACCTGGAGCAGTGGGCAACATTACAGCACCTCAGGTGGTTTCTGCCAGCATTGAGAATTAAACCCACAACCTTTGAGTTACAATTATGACTCTCTAACCATTAGGCCACAAGTGCCCCAATAAAAACAATTTTTATTCTAATCAAAATCACTTGAACTCACATTACATTGCAATCACAATTTCTGGGCTTCCTAGGAGGGCATGAAGACAGCAGTAAGATGGAAAGTGGAGAAGAAGGTGATAAAAGGGCACTGGTGTCCTCAAGAGAACATTAAAGTAACCCAAAGCCTCTGAGGCATTCAATGTTATATTGATTTCCAGGCATTATTGTCATTTGATTTTAATGGATCACTGACGCTGGAACAGAAGGTCGTGATAATGATATCATCTCTGGTGCTTCTACAGGGGTTGCCTTATTATTTATTAACATATTCAGAGATGCCAGGCATACAAACGCGATGCATGTCCTGCAGGCATTAAATGCAGCTGGATTAGAGTATCATTTGTGTGTGTGTCACAAACACCCTTAAGCTTATTACTTACTAAGTGGAGTGGAGCAACATTAATGGTGACTAACCAGTCATCAAATTTAGGTTAAGAATGTTTTCCTAACATTTCCATTAAGTAACAAAAAAATTAATTCTGTAACGTTTTTAAAATGTTCCACTACTTTAAGAGAACGTTTTTGATATGAAACATATATACCATTAAAAAAGTTCTACTAACGTTACTGCAAGAAGGTTTATGATAACTTTGCCAGAACTTTTAGAGAACAACAGCCAACATTCTGAGAACGTTCCCTGTTAGCTGGATATTACCTTAGCAAACACTTAATACAAGCACACCAAATACAGCTTCAGTGTACTGAATATAAAGACTTCCAAAGTGTGTGTTTGTAAGACAGCTAGAGACAGAAAGAAATAATCTTCACGACGATTTATTTTTAACAGTGATCTGTGTGTGTGTGGCTATACAACGTGCAGTGTTGTTGTAACAGTATTAAACTGCGGCAAAACAGTTCAAACGCTGCACTTAAGTTATGTGATCAGTTATGCGTCATTGGATCAGTCACCCTCACGCAACATTACAAACTCCCAGGGGAGCTTCGCTAAACTGATGTCATGAATATTTATCTGAATTAATAATAGCTACTAAAACCGGAGCTGTCCTGAAACATCACTGCAGAGCAATGAGCCACACTTGTTGCATAGCAACAGTCGCAGCTTTACTGCAGATTCACACCTCAGATAAAGCCTGTCTGTGTAAACACATTCAATACACATTAAAGGACAAAACTGCATTCCTCATTTGTACGAAACATTCATACCGTCATAAAAGACAGGAAGAGACAGGGAACCGGGGACAAATGTACATAAGAGAAAATAAACCAAGAATCCCAGCAAGCAGCTGACCAATCAGACCTCGTGTCACCTTACATGAGCCATTGAAACAGCCAATCAGGATGAAGGGGGCAGGGTCAGCATGTGTCAGGATTAGAGAACTGCTCTGGTCACGCAGGAAATGTATTAAATGAGCAAAAGAATAAAAAAAGGAAGAGACGATAAAACCTATCTAAAATAAAAGTGTAAACTTTAATTCATTCGGTATTAAAAAAAAACAACAACAAAAGTCTCCTAATGACCAAAGTGGACTGGATCTGACCCCACCAAAAAAATCAATTCACTTCATCCCGCCCCCTTCTCTTACACGACACTATCAAAGAATCTATTGGGCGCGAGCACTGCGGCTCAGCCAATGGAGAGGAACGAGGAAACGGGTCTGGAAGGCTGACAGGCGGGGAGCTGAGGATGACCATATAAGGTAAAATCTGCAGTCAGAGCGCAGTCAGTGCAGCGGGAACAGTAGAGGGCTCCTGGAATACAGACTGGGAATATGAATGACATCCACGGCCACACACACACTTTAACTTTTATCTGTCTATGAGGCGGCACAGGATATACGGGGGTGGACTTCGGGTTAAAGAGACTGCACTCACTTCCTGTCTATGCCCACTTTTTCCCTGTTTCCTCTTCCTCTTTTCTTGGTGATCACATTTCAGTAAAGTTTCAGCAGGAACTGAACTGGTCTGCACAGGGCCTGGTTTAGATACAGGAAACCCATCCAAGATGTCCAACATAGACCAAACAAAAGTCCTGCAGATCCCACTGACCTTAAGCTGTAGTACTGAAAGGAATGTGAAGGACTCGGTACAAGATAATCCGGATTGAACGTGTCCACACATTATAGCAAACGTTACAGGGTTTACTGGCATTTAATTTGAGGTGATGGGATATAATATCAATATCTGGGTCACAATACAATTTGTGTATGGTTATTCAGAACTCACAAGATCATAATATGTTGTGATCTTTTACTCACAATGTATTGGACTTCGCTCCTTGGACTTTGCTGCAAAAATCTGTGGGCTGAGTTTGGATTTCAAACTATTTTCTGTGGTAATCCACATTAGGCCACAAATACTGTACATACGGTTTCACCGAATAACTTGATAATACGAATAAGTTATAATTAAAGAATATTAATTGGAATAAGCAGATATCAGGATGAAATAAAACACTAATAGTGCTAAAAGCCATTCATGGAGCTCAACTGGTAGAGAATTGCATTAGCAGAACAAAGGTTGTGGGTTCAATTCCCAAGGAACACATATAGCTGGAATGCACTGTTAAGTCACTTTGGATAAAAGCATCTGCTAAATGCGTAAATGTAAACACTCATGTTCCTGACGCATCAAAACAGCTATTCTCCTTCAAGACTTGAGCTCTAAGAGTTACGCATATCATAACACAGGACAGGGTCAAAGTGTAAACCGCGAGTTTCCTGTGGGATGGGTGATATTTTGGGCTTTAACCTCAATGCGAGTGGTAATCGGGCAGAAAGAAAACTTCATCATTCTGGTCAGTGTTAATGAAAGCAGGAGTGCAAGATCCACGAAACACTGCAGCCATCAGTTCCCCACAGTTCCCTTCAAATCAGATGCATGTGCGGGGGTCTGGAGAAAGAAAGACAGCATGTGATTGGTTAGACACCTGATGGTCTCTTGAGGAGCAGAGACAATAGAAGTCTGAGTCTCCTACACAAAGAATCCAGCCACAGCTCAGCTGAAACTTTCCTCCCAGTCTGGAAAGACAACAGCATGTTATAGGTCCAACTCTAGTCAATTCGAACAAGTACAAACGTCTTCACTGAAGAGCAAGGAATCTCACTGTCACTTGCAGTGTGAGCGCAGCTCTATTCGTCAGGGATAAAGTAAATCAGTTCTTGGTGAAATAAAAAAAACAAGAAAACTCAGGATTAAATACAGTTCCCCCAGAATATAATGGTCAGCAAAAAGGAGTTTTATAATGGCTGATATCTGAGAGCAGTGTGGTCCATATTTACATGCACGCACACACACACAACTGTGATCCATCTTAGGTGCTGTAACAAATAGGGGCCCCATGAAGTCCCCACAAATTTGGTATCACTATTTGGTTATCACTCAATATATGAGTCTATCACAAACATGAAACTACAAAAAATACCTGTATAACTACAATTACCAATAAAACACTAGTTATTTAAATATTTGATCACAAGTAGATTAAGTTTACTGAAAAACTGTCAGCCTTGTTACATAACTGGTCACATAATTCTCAAGAGCAACAAACACTTGGCCAGTCTGCTACCATGCTCTTTACAGGCAAACAACAGACAGATGCACAGATCTGAGGATTCAGAGAATCCTTGAGCAGTTCCCATACAGAGCTGAGCTGGGAAACAAAGGGCCGTGCGGGGCCTGACATATGCTAGGGGACAATAGCTGCCCCAGGGCCAGCTGTCTGATTGCAGGGGGTAGCTGAGAACAGGGCAGCCTGGAATGATGGACCATAGACAGATACAGAGTTAAATGAAATCAGACAGAATGAGTGAATATGTGGGGAGGGGTGAAAAGCATCATATGAAGCAGAAGGATAGCAGGTGTAGCAGATGAACACACACACACACACACACACACGTTCATGTTTTATAGGTACATTTCATAGACATAATGGCTCATTCTGTATGATTTATAAGCTTGTTTCTCCATGGGGACCTAATAATGTCAACACAAGGTCAAAATTTACCGGTTTACTGTACTTGTGGGGACGTTTGGTCACCATAACATAGTGAATACCAGCACCACTTACACACACAAACCAAAGGTAAATGCGCACATAAGGGGTATGTGTATACAGAAATGATGTTCTTGTGTGATCCTAAATGTAAAGAAAATCTACAAAACAAAAACGCTAGACAAGACACTCCCACCTAAAACAAATTCACTGAAGTCATACTGCATCTGACAGCCTGATCTTGTCTGGAAAATACTTAAATTCGAACATTCTCAACAAAATCTAAAAAAAAAAAAAAAACAACTGCATAAACCTGTGAACTACATCAACCGATGCCAGGACATACAGATTCAATCTAGATCTAAGTTTAACAGCAAAAACTCCTTAATCCCAGTTGAATCCAGTTTTACATAAGGAGAACAGATGATCCAGCAGTCTGCTCTGAGAAAACACAATAGTGAGGATCTGAGAACAAACATGATTTATTTCTCACAGATTAACAGTCTCCCCTCACACTTACACATCAGGGCTGGACTGACAGGATTTATTTCGGCCTAATCCTTCACTTTTTAATTCCCCCTGAAACGTGAACTTAATTTCAGCTTCAGGACAGCAGTCTGCAGAAACTGAAAACAACACTAATCAAGTAAATAAAATCAATGTAAGACATATTATGCTTTAACAGGCCTCAGTAGCCGGAGCCTTTTGGCACCGACATCATTTACTAGCGAGTGTGTGTGTTGAAGTGTGACGTTGATGACAGGTCTCGGGATCCTGACTGAGGGCCCGAGGTTTGGATGTCACAGTCGCGTCTGAGCGCTCTCTAATTACAGGCCACTGTTACGCCTGTCAACTCCACTGCTTTGTGTTGTCGTGCTGATCTCGTCCGTATTACAGCAGTAATCGGAGATGTGCAAAATGACACCATCCGGCACACTTCATCTGCGCTGAATTCAGCTCTTTCTTCAGATGACTGCCCACTAAATCGTACAATCTACAGCTAATTGAAGCATGGCACATTGCTCACTCTTACAAAAAATGTTAGTCTCACAGGAAGCAAGTGCTTGTGTGTTAATGTAAAGGTACAAGAACAATACAAGGCTGGAACTCCGTTCAACTAGCTGTGAATCAGAGAATAAATCCTACACATCCAAAAACATGCAGACTCACTAAACCCACACATGCACAAAACAAATTAGGTGACAGTCTTTCTCCAGAAGAAACAAATCCGTCTTTAACACAAGCAGACGGTGGCAGTCAGTTTCAGAAGGTTAAAGAGGGACATGCATTAAGCACTGTGGTAACAGAATCCCAGCAGATTCCAGATCTTCATCGCACAACAAATCCCTACAGATTCAACGCCAGAAATTCCAGTTGTCATTACATTTTTAGCCATTAAAAAAAGTTCTCCTTGCATCATTCCATTAAAATGACCATGATATCAAAATATTCTACTCATATTTTTTTATAAAATATTGCATTGCACATTATTTAAAAGAATGTGTCCACATAATCTTAATGTACTTCCTACTATTGATACAACAACAGCATGACTAGATTTCTCACCTTATGAAGAGGCAAAACCATAAACGCACCGCCTCCGCTGGCTTCCACGATGATGGCGACGAATTTGGGGTTGACCGCACAGAAGGCGCTGTCCCATGTCACCCGGGACACTCTGATGTCATCGTAGCACTGGTCGTTCTTCACTGCCTGTCCGAACACATGCCGGAACTTACTCTGCCGTACGACCCGTTTAAACATATCTGTAGAGAACAGGAAGAAATGAATGAAGATAAAGAAATCCCGACAAACGCTTGAGTGCCTTGACTGATCAGACATGATTGTTACATTATCACTCACTCAATCTTCACGCAAGTCAGTCATGTGCAGGAAACATCATTTGAGACGCCTCAGATTCCACACGTTCACAATTCTGACGAGTTATAAGCAGTAGGTGTCAAAAAAATACCAAAGTTGCTGTAGCTAAAGTAAACCACCAGATTCAATAACCAGATTACATTATACTGAATTACATGTAGGGCAGGCAATTATGGCAGAGCTAGCAATAGCATGTTAACTTTGAAAGCTTTAGTTTAAGGTGAAACAAGCTTAATTTGAGAGCACTTACACCAGATGAATTCTCAACCAGAAACGTGGAGAGAAAATGAAAATCAATTCTCACTCTGGCTGCATTACTCGCTTTATTTGACATAGCAGAGTCTATATTAGCATCAGCACTTTGCTTTTGCAGCAAAAATAAAAAATCGATTAGGGTGCTGCCTTAGAAGAAAGCTCCATGTTGGTTGCACACAGCAAATAAGTTGTTTTAGAGCAGAACTTTTCAGACAGGAAAAGTGTCTCACAACTGCAAACATCTACACTGATCACCAAGAAATATAGTGAAGAAATAAATAAAGGAAGAAATACATTCCCACTAGCGTAAATGCAGAAGCGGTGAATAGAGATGAGAGGAAACGGGTCTCGAGGCCAGTGGAACAGCAGGAACAGGGAAGTGTTTTAAAGTCAGGAAGCCAGTCCTGTTTGTGGCAGCTTTACTAATGGAGAAATTTGAACTTTGCCTCCTGATAATGCAGTGTACAACATAACAGCATGTGATAGTTGTGAAACTTTTACTCCTGCTCTGCACAGCATTTATTTAACAAACACTGGGAACTAAAACTGAGAAACAGGACATGAACAGTATTTGAGTTGCTTTTTTGTTTACACAGAATGCTGAGAATTGTGGGTAATTCTTTCAGGGCAAATAAGGGCCAGGATGATACACCCACACTTGTCTTTGTACAGGACAGCAATGTTTTGAGGAGCACTGGTGGAAAAGCTTCAAGAGATACCAAAGGGTTTGTCTGGGCAGATCATCACAAACCAGCTGAGTTACACTCTTCCTGTAGAGCATTGTGTTGGGAAAAGGTTGTGGGTTCGATTTACAGTAAACGCACACAGTGATAAAGTGTATAGCTTGAATGCACTGTCTCTTATGGATAAAAGTGCACAAAATGTAAAATTTTCCAGCTGCCTGGGGTTCAAACTCTGTGAAAGTGTATATAAGCACCATAACAAAGACATTATTTTGTAGTTGAGCTATTCAACAAACTGACAAGAAGGTACAAGAAAACCCGAATCCAGTTTAAGAACAGCTGTGACTTTTGTAGCATGCACTAACTGAGCAGCTAATCGAGTAGTCAGAAAAAACAGATTACATCATGCTATACAGATACATCATCAAATAAAAAAGACATTAACTATTAATAAATAATTGCATTCTGATGGTTAAGCTAGTGATGATTCTGATGAATAAGAGCATGTGAATCTCGCAAAACTTTTAACAGAATGAAGGTTAAACTAATAAGTTCAATACTGACAGAAGATGAACAGTGCACTGAGGTTTCAGTCATATACATGCAGAATATATTTGGAATGGAATATATCTGATGATAAAATGCATTATGCATACCTCACCAGACCAACACAATCCAAGCAAAACGCAAATGTTCTGTTAAACGTTCACTTTTGACAAGTTCTGCTTGTAGGAGAATACAGACGCACTGCTTCCATACTCCTGTCTGATCACTACATCATCTGATATAAAACAGCTCCAGCATATACATTCCAAGCACAAGGATGTAATTCAGAGCATATATCTGGGCAATTCCTCATGTTTGTAAAACTCAACACTCGCCACAGCTAAAAATCAAGATGAAAACAGCTCACACAAAGGTCAGTCACATTTTTACACTGTACAAACTTTCAGATTTGGCATTAGATGGTAATATGGGAATGTCCACTGTTTATTCACTGGCTATAAAGCTTCAAAAGGTGAACAGTCCGACTATGACACAAACATCCCTGGAAAAGGTCTCGTCTGGAACCGTGTTCTTAAACAATAAAAGCCTGTAACGATTGTGTTAAACTCTGACTGAACCTTTGTAAAGTGCTTTGAAATCCCAGCTATGCCCATGGGCTATATGCAGAGACCCAAATGATAATGCTCAACACGGTTCACTCTTAACAAGTGCTAAGATTCTCCGAGCTATAAAATTGCCAGTAAAATTAATGTGAAACTGCCCATTTGACTCTCTTCATAACCTGCTATATTTACAACTAAACACTCAACAAGATAAAGAATGTAGGAAGAAAAAATAGGTAGGCGGGGCTTAATTTTGTCCAGCTGGAATTGATTGGATGCTGGAATGTTTCATACCAAAAAGAAGCCAAGTGGTTGGAGAGGATGCGCTGGAAAAGCAAGAGGGATTTGTGATGTCAGCTGAAAACTAAAGCCTTATAGCGGAGGAGCAAATGACTTCATTTTGATAAAGAGAAAAATGACAACGACAGACGTTTTGTTTGGAATAATTTGCACTGAAAAAATAAGGTCCATTCTGACTTCGTGACTAATCTTGTTTAGCAGCCTTAAGCAACGTCGCTTAATTCTGTCTTGGACTGAATTGTTGAGCAAGGCTATCAGTTATGCAACCACATTGCATGTAGGCTAATATCAAGAAAACAACAAAGGTCACAGAACAGAACCTCAGTTACTGTTTCAATGAATAAAGCACGTAAGAATACAGATTATAATGTAAAGATGACTCCTGCTATATCTGTCAGCACATTATCTGACATCCGCACTGCTCTCATGTGGCTTGTGGCCGTGACTCCAGATACAATGTGTTGACCTTGTTTTCACTCTGCTCACAAATATCCTATTTATCCTGCTATTTACTCTCAGCATCCATTGGCACACCGGAATGCCACATGACTCCCCAACTCATACAGGAATGTTGCACATTGAATCTGGTGGAGGCTGGCGTGGGGTCACAACTGTAGTTTTCTTGGCAGTCGTGTTGAAGGCCAGGTGGAGCATAAGAGATAATTAGAGAGAGAGAGAGACAGAGAGAGAGCACAGAGAGAGATGGTTCTTGGTCCTTTAACCTGACACGGATTTAAATCCGCAGGTTAAATGTAGTCAAACTGCACAGCGGTTGCCTGTCTGAAGGCGGGGCTTTGCTGTAGTCCAAATCTGAGACCCGGAGCAGAGGCCGACTGCCAAGCAACACATGGTGAAATCCAGCCTGTATTTACCAACACTCATGAGCTGCCTAGCAACACCAGCAAAATACCTCTGTAGGAAAAAATGAATAAAGGTACAACCAAGCACAGAAGTACATTTGGCCTTTTAAGTACAAAACATAGAAACGTTGACCCGTCTGATGCATTACCAAATTACAGAAATTTTCAGCCAAAAAAGGAATTATAGGAAACTATGCTCTGTGTTAGCAGACTGGTCTGTGGGTGTACGCAAAAATATCCTGTTTATTGCTTATTTTTAAACATTTTAATGTCCAAAACCTTAAAGGCAGGGTAGGCAGTTTCAAAGAGGCTAGTAATAGCAAGTTAACTTTGAAAGCCAAAGTTTTAAGCTTCCTATCCTTGCATTCGGACTATCAGTGCAGTGATTGGCAGGACATTTTATGGTGCCGCACATTCCACAGAAGATATAAATATACATAAATATATTAAGAAGGGATCGCTTAGTGATTGTTAACAGGATGTGGAGACTTTCAACCAGCATAATAAAAAATGTTTCTGGAAAAAGAAATAGAAATTTACGCTTTATAGCCTTTAGCTATAGTCTATAGCCTTTACGCTTTATGTTGCCGAGATCTAAATGGTTTCAAGTCAAAGCGAAGGCTAACAACGACTCTGTGCTAGTCAGAACGTGGGCAGCCGAGGGACAAATCACAACGTGCTGCATCATTCAAGCACCCAAAAGGCTGTTTTGATGCTTCCACAAGCCATAAGAAAGCCACCTAGATCACCTAACAAGTCCGTAATGCAAAATCATCATATAATCGCATCATAATCACTGGCTGAAAGGATCCGTATTGTTACTTCAGCATGTTGAGGAATCTGACTCAGCAAGACTTGACTGGATCGAATGTGTCACTTATGAAAGCAACAATGGAAGTTTTATGAGAAAGCGTAACTGTGCCGATTCATTGCTAGGCAACAAAAAAATTGACAGCAGTGTGACAGAGTGAATTAAGTATGAGAAAATGTTCCACATGACAAAAAGAGGAATAAAAGAATTAGTGAACGAACAGATTTGTGTTTATCTGATCTTTAGCCAATTCGATTCGACTAGACGTGTTGGGACAAATGGAATCGACAAATGTGCTCGTTTAGTTTCTACAGCTATTCATAATTTATCGTAGCTGCCAAGAAAATTCAGAAAAAGGTCTAGCACAATTTAAGTTCGATTAGTGACAAAACGGTTGCTCATCTACAAAGTGACTTATGAATTCTTTTTGTCTGATCTCTAAGAATCAGCTTTGATAAACTCTCTCTACAGCATGCCATTCGTTTAGTTATGTTTATTTTCACAGTTTTGCTCTGTGACCCTGTACACAACAGCTGTGGTCAAACAATCCTCTCATGCTAATTAAATGACCCGTGTGCGACTGTGTCTTTACGTGTGTCAACGTTAGTATGGGAACGCAACAGTTCTACCCAGTCACCGGTCAGAGCTGGAAAAGACCTTAAGCACTGACTGACGCATGAACAGAAAACACGCATGTAAATGTACTTTATTTAGCCCAAAACTTGTGTGATCATTTTCCAGATAGGAGTCATGCTTGTGCCAGAGAGACTGGTTCTGTGGTTTTGAGTTGGGAATGTTATCATGAGCAGCAATGCACAAGATTCCAAACCGTGTCCAGAAAGCAGCCGGATGGTTTTCCAAGAAATGCTGCGATGAGAACAATGAGCCAGGGAGGTTTGCTTTCACATTCCTTACCCATTAAAAAAAACTGTGCAAATTATACCACAAAAAAAAAGGATGGAATTTACACGGTCACACCAGACATGTTAGCAGACTGCCTACAAGAACAAAAGCGGTTGCAGATGGTAAAAATTGTTGTCATCCGAAAACGAGCTGCGGTTTATTGGTCTTGGATTCTAAGCCAGGAGTGTATCAAGAAAACAAGGGTTAGCATAAGATTTTTTTAACCTTACCTGCTGTAAGGTATACACACACGGTTGCAAAGAAGGTTACCTACTGACCCGCATCTAATCACAAGATATGCTAGAGGGTAAAAGTCACCCTGCTAAAAAACATCATACAACATCTTAAACTGGTTTGCTTCTCTAAGCTAATATGCCTCTAAGCTCTAAGCTAGTTTACACTGCTCATCCAGGTTGGAAAGTGCCAAGAACCCCTTTAAAACCAGTAAACAGACCAGCCTGAGCAGGCTGGAGACCAGATAAGACCAGCGACCCTTATTAGGCTTTATTAAGCTCTGCTGTACAGACACGCTCGCAGCCAGGCAAGCCTGACCTAGAAAAACCATATGACAAGTGCATGATTTTAACACGTGTGCACTAGTAAAATAGATTGAGGGCATTTAGCCTCACAAGAATGTAGGTAGAGGCTCATTTGACAGCAGAGTCTCTCCTTCATCTGTCTGTACTTGAGCAGAACCGTTGATAGAGGTTTCAATAACTTCCCACATTTAAGGTATCTTTACGTGAGTCGTTTGTCTAATGATATCATCTGTTAAAGCAAAGAAAGGGCAGGGCTTCATGGTACTCTGGACAGGGAAAACACATCAATGTTGAATGAGTAATGTGTGCCTGCATTACTAAACAAAACACCATTCTTGTGTCATGACTGGCCTATATGATCATCCTGGACCACAGAGGTTAGATGAGAACATGCAATCCCTAATTGATAAACTGCCTGGATTAGTTAGTGTTAGTTAGTGTAAGTTGGAGTAAGTTAGGCCTCTATGAAATGTCTGTGTTGTTAGTTTCAGAATTACACAGCACACCATGAACCGTACCAGGTCTGGCCACTGACCATTTAAAGCATACTGCACACAAAAATGGCAATCTCCAAATCGATTGACTGACCATATGCAATTTCAGTGAGTACTGGTCACATTAAGCAAATTGTGGTTGGTCGAATTACATGTCTGACAGCCAAAGTGGGCCGTTACTGACCAGAAAAAAAAAAAAACTATAAAATTAACCAAAATCAAAGCCATGAGATCAGCCAAAAGTCTGGCTATGAGACTGAGCTTTATAGATGCTAGTTAACCAATACTGAGAGGTGAACTAATAGCTTAAAGATCAAGAAGTAACAATCATTTCAGGAGAGACACAAAAGAGATACTTCAATAATACTCTGGAGTGGGGACCAACCAATAAGTGTCACACGCATAACCCTATATATATAATTGATAATCTCAAAAACTGAATTTCCATCATTTATACAACTGAATGTGGAATTAGGCCCCACCCCACCAAAAAGAACTAGGGATTATTTGAGTGGCCTGAAAATGATTGTGATTAAACTATTGTTTAACAATCAAGTAAAAAAAAAAAATCAAATAGCTCCTCTTTTTCCAGAAAGGCCAACTCTCACTTCACATCAAGTTCCAGGCAAAGAATTAGAGCGAGTGATGATACCTCCACGGCCATCTGAGGCGATTCCTTCACTTCCTGAATTCAGCAGTGCACAAAGAAGCCCCGTCATGCAGTGTCGGCGTATCATTGGTCGTCAGGGTTCAGGAGGAACAGAAAGAGTCAGGGCTAGACAGGCCTTATCCAAACCTGACCTGAGGACACACACTTCCTCCCTCAAAATGCAGTATCATCTCACTCTAGATGGGTATGAAAGAGTAACTTTTGTCTGAGGTGACAAGAGTGTAAAGTGTGATGTCACAACAGTTATCTATATCTGCCTCTTTCTGCTGGAAAATCCAGACACATTACTGAGGTCTGACATAATGCCGGAAGAGGGTGAACGAAAGCGAGCGATAGCGCAGAAGAAAAATATGAAAAATATGTGACAAAGCAAGTACATAAGGAAAATGCTACAGGTAGACTAGACATTATACTAAATGACTAAGAAATACCATAAATGGTTTCATTCCAAAACTCCATTTACCAAAAAAAAAAAATCAAAATATAAAACATGCAGTCCTTCCACTTCTGTCAGACATTGCCTTGTATAAGCGGAGCCCATGTGACTGTACAGGGGCCCTTACGGCCCTCTGGCCCCTGATATACACAAGTACAAGAATGTGAGAATTACTGTTAAGGATGTAATT
Organism: Chromobotia macracanthus; assembly: GCA_036877525.1. Classification (NCBI taxonomy): domain Eukaryota; kingdom Metazoa; phylum Chordata; class Actinopteri; order Cypriniformes; family Botiidae; genus Chromobotia; species Chromobotia macracanthus. The sequence goes on along the minus strand of JAZGTH010000058.1, from coordinate 9,742,205 downwards.
GCTGCCATATTGTGTTTGTTCCCACTGTGAAAGCCAATCCTTCGGGAACGTCAACAAAATCAACATTCAAATATTTGTGTATGAAATATTGTTGCTCATTTATTTACACTACCAATGGGAGTGTAACACTCTCAGGCCAGTGCAACACATTTTCACCATGTTAAAACTAAATCTATTCCACAGAATTCAATAGATTTTCCCAGGAACGCAAACGTGAAGCGGCATGCTGGTCAATTTTGGTGACCCGTAAATGCAGAGAAATTTGTCCTCTGCATTTAATCCATCCAGTTAGTGCACACACTGTGAAAAAACACCTGGGTACACAGGGAGCAACTAGGGGTAAGGTGCCTTGCTCAAGGGCACCTCGGTTGTTACATGATGGCACTGGAATCAAATCAGCAACCTTCTGGTTACAAGTCTAACCCTCTAACCACTAGGTCACAACTGCCTCCAAAGAAAACCAGCGCAAATAAAAAACAAACCCTTGATTGTATGTCTATTAAGCTCTTTCATTACCCAGATATACAGGCCTAGATGAAATATAGAAAGCTTTTTATTTTTTTCATTTTTTTCATTTGCACTGATTTTGTATGACATTGCACCTGTGGCCTGACAGGTGAGAATGGAAGTTCATTTCCTCTTAGCAAAACTCACGATCTTATCGCACTCCTCACTGGTGTGTTGGTGTTTCATTTGCCTGTTACAAAGCTGCAGTACAAATCGGTCACCTCTGCTTCAGAGCAATTTGAATACGGCTTAAAGAAATGTTCTGTCGTGCTTTAAACCTTCGTTTGTTGACTGATAATACAGCTTCCTTTCTCGTCAGACAGGGTGCGGCCCATCGCGCTGTGTGTCCAGTGACAGCTAGTTTCTGTTCCCCGAGGCAGAGGCATTTCTGTGGTTACTCTTTTTGCAGTTCACGAATCATTTCATGCTTGGAATGCCACGTCAGTAATATAAATCCCACATCTCTTTTTTTACCACTTGCTTTAAGTCACAGATTGGCATTAACCAATCAGTGGTTTGAATAGGCAAATGGAAGCCAATGCATCGCTTATGCAAATATCTGCACGGCCATATTAAAAAAAAAACATTTTCTAATCAAAATAAAAAAAATAAAGCCATGAAATCTATAGCCAATGAAATGATGAACGCTATAAATCTTAAGCAGAGAAATGTACAATGCTTTGGTAGATGCACTTTAAAACACTCGCATTGTATATATGCATCATTCATTATGTTGTGTAAGTGCAAATCTAACCGGCCAGTGAACCGCAGGCTACAGTCTGGATGAGTCGGCCTCCGTCATGAGGACAGATAGGGGCTGACGTCACCTAAATCCTCTTCCTGCCTCAGCTCAGGGCCAATGAGGGCCATTTTGATGGAATTCCAGCTAAGTTTCTGCTGCCATTTGTAACAATGAGGGTGCAAGTTCCCAGTGGTGTGTGTTATGGTCACTGTTAACCATCATCAGCGCTGTTAAAAACCAGTTAACACTATTAGCAGAAAGATTGCTTACTTTTCAAGATGTAATGTAACAAATCAGAGAGCAGAAATTACAGAAACAACAGACGTTAAATCATTGGGATGATGACATTATTAATATGGATGTGGTGTTCCTGTAGCTCAGTTGGTAGAGCATTGCATTAGCAGCACAAAGGTTGTGGGGTTGTGAGTTATACAAGAAATGTGCAAGTTGAATGCACTGTAAGTCGCTTTGGATAAGTGTCTGCAAAATACATTAAATGTACATGGACGTGCAAAACCACAGGTTTTCATAATCGCCAAGTCAATGTTAAGAAAGTTCTGTATTGTTCATTAGACACAGATGATCGATGACAAATGAATGCCAAGCAAAGATGCAAACTAACAAATATTCAGCAGATAAACAGGTAGAATCATTACAATCTTATATTGCCCAAAAATTTCCTCTTTTTTTTTTAAGTCCTCATAAGAAAAGGTCTGATACAAACCAACTAACCAATCTTCACCAAAACAAAGCATTTGTTTTATTAATGACAAAATACAAGCAGATTTAAGCCTAATTTTTTGCTCCAATTTATGCATCTGGCGGTCATTGTGGGGTTCTGAACTTCTACAACGAGAAACTTGGAAACTTCAGCTTGAAGTGGAAGACAAATCGCAGGAAAGGCAACATTTAAAGCGATCACAAAAGCAGGATAGATTGTTTAGCTACTGCATATGATTTAGAGCCGATAATCAACACTTCCCCCAGACTTTGCTGACACGCTCACCTTTAAACGTTTTCACAGCTTGCTAAATGCCATTTGAGTAAAAAATAAACAGAACCAAATCAAACAACGGCTGCGACATCAAAACCCCTGTGACAACACCCTAAACAGCGAATTAAATGTCAAAGCAGCTCATTTAAAAAGCATACAGACTCACTATACATACAAAATATACTGCACAGGACATGTCAAATGGGGGACAAATTGTAACACAATTTGTAATGCAAGTATCAAAGTACGTAAATGGCCAAAGATGCATGTCATTATAGGTCAGGCTTAATACTTCAACAAATTAATATTATTAATACAAATTAATACTAATGTAAACAACGCAAATAAGCAACATAATGGCTTTTGCAAAAATGTGTGGAAACATGCTGTGTAATGGCAGGAGGTAAAGGGTTCGGATAATGTTATCCGATTACTGTGAAACATCCTGAAAACTGTCAGTTGTTTAGAGAAAACAAAACTTCCTGTCTACGTATGTCCACTGTTTGTCTCTCTTAAACACACACACACCTTCTCTACAGCCTTGCAGTCACTTCCTGAATCCCCAGACTAATTTTACCCATTATCCTGACTCATTTCCCAAGCAGCACAAACATACAGGCGTACAGATGATATGGTGATGTGTGTATACACGCACACTTTTTTAATATCTTCAATATTACAGTGTGGTGGACATATCTAATATTCACTAACACTAAACAAGCCAACAACAGCCCAAAAGATTACTCAGGTAATGAAACGACCGGCCACAGAAGTCAATGGAAGTTAAAAGCAGTTTGAGATACCTTTAGAAGGTCTACACTAAAACCTTTGACTCATTTCAGCTTCATCAGCCTTTAACCAGTCATTCAGTGGAGATTTTTAAGCCGACTTCTTCTGTGAAACACAAGAAAACAAATTCACAAACTTCAAACATGACGGTGACGATCTTCATTTCTGGATGAAGTATCCCTTTGGGTGCCGTACTGAATGAGATCAACTTTGCAGTTCATAGGTTAAACCTTATGACAACGAAACCTACAACATACAGCAGATGGGTGAGGCCATCCTTATCTTCCAGCTAACCTTACACTACGATATTAACAGATCACAAATGCATGAAGCTCTTGAGAAGTGAAAACATCATCAGTAACTCACCAAGCAGAAATGACATCGCATTACATGTTATTGGTTTTAAATCATCCATCTTCTCGGATGTGTGTGGATCATCCACAGCCACAGGAAGTGGCATGAAGGTGTTGAGCAGCAGCAAAGCATCTCCATCATGACTGCATGTTTCATGGCTTATTCAGCTGAATGATTCTTTGTCTTTTATCTTTATTTAGATGTTAAGAAACTTTGGTTTTTGCTCAGAGTCGTGAGGCTGACGGCTCACCTGAGCAAACCAAGCCGGGAGCTGCGCTAACTTGGCTACTCGGAGGGCAAATGAAAGTTAAAACTATTTTATTTATTTGGCGACCATTAAACGTCTCTACTGACACGCAAACAAAGGCTCCAGTTAAAACCTTCACCGTTTAAAGACTTTCGTTGTATTATGGCAAACATTTTCCTACGGACAACTCAAAGCGAGGGCGGATTACGAGCGCATCAACTTCGGTCGCAAAGATCGGCGCCGTGCAAACGCGTTGTGGAAAGAAACGAAACCGCTTTCAATGCATCCCAAACCCGACCAGAACAAAGCGTGCCGAACCCGATGCAGACCACGAAACGGAGCCTCCGTTTATCAAAACCGTTTTGATCCCTCAGGACGGATCCACGATCGCTTCAGACCTTCAAACCCGCCCTGACAAAGTTGCACTCACGCATGCAAACGCAGATCTTCTGCTGGATCAGCTCCTTACCTTCTCGGCCGTCGCAGGAGGAATATATCCCTGACTTTGTGTGGGTTTGTAACGCGGACAGCTGTGATCTCCCGGTGTCGGTCCGACCGCGCCGTCGCTCCGTGTGCCTCAACCTCAGGCAACCCGTCCGACAGGCGCCGGAAGCCACGCCCTCCCGCGCTTTCTCCGCCTGACGAACGACACGACTGGACGAACGGGAATGAGCGGCGTCCCGGAGGACCAATCACAGGACACGTAGTGTTCGTAGCCCCGCCTTTTCGGGGCGTAAAGAGGTTTCGGTGTGAACGACGCGACCGCGCTCACGAGTCGAACCCGTTTGTATTGCGGATCATAAATGTGCTTCAAACTATTACAATAAATGTTTTATTAGCAAGCGCAGCGAGAATGCATTGAGCTGTAAGTAAAGACAATTAATAAATAAGACTTATTTTAATAATTTAATACATTTTCGATGGCTCGTTTGTATTTTTTGTACGGTTATTAAGGAAACATTAAGGACATTGCCACCAGATGGCACCATTCTGCTGAAATAAGCTATGCTTTCCATGAATAACATGCATGGATGCATGCAAAAATGTTTACACGTGAAACTGTCAAGTTACAATCACAAAACTTTCATTCTGCATGAATCCCTTTCAGACAAGCATTAAAACAAACCCTTTAAGTCCATTGTTAAACTCTGCAGAAGACCTTTCCGTCTTACCTTTTCTCGCTGAAGCTTTTCTCTCTAACGCTTTGTCGGGTGATTTCTTGGGTGGATCAAATGCTGCTTTCATCTGTGCTACTTTCACCGACTGAGTTGGGTCCAAGGTCAGGTCCACCCGGGCCTCTGTTGGCTTGGTCCACTCCTTCATCTTCTTCTGCAACTCAATAGTTTCCTTTATCATATCAGAAACATGTCTTCTCTTCTGGGCACCTTGTGTTATCTCCATGATTGTGGAAGTGTTATCTGTGCTCACGCCGCTCTCAGTTGCATGCTGTTCGGTCAAGCTGTTCCTTGACTGTTCCTCCTCCATGTTAGAGGCTAGCACATGTAAAGTGTGCTCGCTCTGCACTTTATCTTGCTTCTCCTTAGCTTGCATACTTATTAGGTTGCATGTTAAAGAGGAATGTTGCACATCTTGTGCAGCAGATGTGTTTGTTGCGCTGTCTGATAACGCAGTTCCTGCGCCACATCCATCCTGGATTTGATTGGATACGTCTGTCTGCGTTATTGTGGACTGGCTTGTCTCATTTGTTAAAATCTTTAACAAACCTTTATCTTGAGGTTGATGGGAACCAGGCAGGGCAATTTCAGTCTTCTTGTCCACACTTGGAAGAGGTGGTGTGACATCTAGTCTGTCTTCATTATGATCTGAAGCTGTCTCAGGACCAGCTATGAGCTCAGAGAAGGAACTGGTTGCAAATGTTTCCTTGAGTATGTCTGTCTTTGAGCTGATAATATTTAGATTAGACTGTCCGTCTTTGACGCTCTCTGATGACATCATGCTGTCTGAGATCTTGGTGTCCAGTCTTAGTTGGTCAGTAGGATCATTTACTGCAAGAGAAGAGGCAAGTTTTGGATATGAATCATGGGTTGTATCCTCCGCTGTGTTAGGCAGAGTTAATATTTCTGGCTGTGGTCTCTTTACAGCAAGAAAACATTCTAGACTTCCCTCTGTGTATACTTTGGCCTTCTGTGAAAGAGGGGAATCCACCATTTCGTTTTTTGGAGTGACTTGAATATCAGATTTAAAAGGAGGCTGAGAATCCGTAATGTTTTTGGAGGATGAAATACATTCTTCATCTTCATAGCTTTGTGGCAGGGGTTTGTTTCTATCCAGAATACTTACACTGGCAACATTAGATGTCACACAATAACCCTCTTCCGTTTCTGTTCCACACGGAGAAAGATCTTTTATCTCTGTTTTCCTTGCATGGAAAAAAAGCAGACCCTTTGAAGCAGACTCCAGATTTTTTGTTTCTTCAGTCTCTCTTATGCCATCTTTATTTTGTTGACCTCCAGTAGCTAATCTCTCCAGTGAAGGTTCCTTTGTCTTAAAGCTCTCCAAGTCAGAGAGATTAAATATTCTTTCTTTCTGATGCTCATCCTGTGTGAATTCGCTTGAAGATATTTGCTGATGGCTCTCAGAGGGACCCAGGGGTGACTTGGATGCCACTTCTAAGGGTCTGAAGTCCTCTGGGCTCCGTCCTCGTTCCAGATTCACAGCTTGGTTTTGTAAATCTGCACCTTTCAGTGATGACCTAGTAGATCTGGCCTTTATGACATCATCTGCTGGCTGAAATCTCGCAGCATTGTCTTGGGCTCCACGGACATCTTTGTTCTTTGGGGAGCGTTCAGTGTTTAAGATCTCTGTTATGTGCATATGTGGATCCTCTGATGGGTTCTCCTCTGTTCCTTTTTTGACTTGTTGAATTTCTGAATAAATGTCCTTTGAAGACTCAGTTGGTGAGTTCATCCCAGGGTTTGATGTGCTAAGCTTGTTAAATGGCCTATTGCTTTGTGATTGATCTGTGTTGCTTTTCAACATAATGTTTTCATTGTTTGTTGTGGAAACTAATACTTTGTCTTGAGCCAAGAAGTAGCCTTTTGTGTTGGCAGGTCCAACTGAAGCCGGCGAGATACCTGTGTCCTTTATCCTTCCTTCAACCTTTAGTAGTTTTACAGCATCCTTCTCTAGGATCTCAGAGGTCACCTCAGCAGGCCCTGTATTTGTTAGACCAACATCACTGGCACCTTCCACAAACCCGCCGGTATTTATATTTAGGAAATCTGTAGCACCAGCTTCTAGTGTTCCGTTTCCTTCTTGGCACTCCCACTTGTTTTCAGTTCCATAGACAGATTCCATTTTGTCCTTTACATCTGATTCACACGTTTCCTTTTCACTCCTGTTTTCTTTTTCAGAAGGCCGTTCAACCTTGTCTTGGCCAAGAAGGTTGCACTTAAGGTTCTCTTGATGTTGTCCGAGTCGATCATGTTCTAGATTGTCTTCTAGCATACTTTCCATGTCTACTCGCTCACCAACACTGGCTTTCTCCATATCCTCTCTCTGGTAAGCAGGTTTACTGCATCTGGCCTCCCGTGCACCTTGCGTGCCGTTTTCAGACCGTCTGATTTCAGGCAGTGGTTCAGCCCTGCTTTCCTCACTGCTCTTTCCACCTCCCTCTTTCTCTCCATCCCCTCCCTCTGCCAACCCCCCATCCGTGGGAGCACACACCTTATCATGAGATTCTGAACCCTGCTCCAGTGTAGGTGATGTTGACTCCCTGCCTGGGCCTTCATCCAAACTTCCACCGACTGCTTTCTCTTCATCTGCCACTACACCACAAGTCTCAATGGTTGGATTTCCTTCCTCCGTTACCCCCCAAGGGTCTGGGCTGGGTCCCTTTTCCTCTGTTCCTGCAGAGCTGTTGTCCTGCCCTGGCTCCCCCTCCTTGTTCTGGTTTTGTCCCATTACATTCTGTGGAAAAAGAAAAGATGTTATTGGCAGTGTATTGTGGTGGGCCACAAGATCCATTGATGATGCAATTGCTCTGGCATGCACACTGTGCCAGTGTTTATCTGAATTATCCTCCACTCCCCTGTACACTTTGATTTTGCTCATTCTCACTGTCTCGTTGATATTTTTGTCGCCAGTCATGATAAACATGAGTTTATTATAGAAAACTGTTGTTTTCATTGTCATAAATTACTGTACTTGTGGCAAAAAGTGTTTCCCCAGCTAACATTCTTAGAAAAGAATGTTTTGAGAAGGGAACATTCTCTAAAAGTTCTCTCAATGTTCTTAAAGTAACGTTATATACATCTCAAAAAGTTATTCTTAAATTTTTTTAAAAAAAAGTTTAGTTATTTAGTTTGTCTGTTAAACCATATTAAAATCTGAAGTGATATCGGTGGCAAGTATTGAGATGTATGTTGGCTGTCGTATAAACAAACTCTAAAGATTTGAGTTGAAAAGAATATGTAAGTGTCTTGCTGCTGACAGCCATAATGATGAAGATGGGATACAAAAGAATGTGTAAGGCTCTTTAATCTCCAGATAGAGGCACTAGTCACAATCCTGCCCTCTGTCACATCATTTGAAAGGCTTATGGGCTTATGAGTGCCACTGATAAAATACTCATTTCCTCTCTATGTCCTTTCTGAACAGCTCCCAAAAATGTCTGATTCTTTTCTGATTCGTTTAATACCTCTTTTGTCCCTGGACAAAGAATTCTGTGGTCCATAACAGGCACTATATTTCAGATTTATTGGTAATCATTAGATTATTCATGGCTGCATTATTTATAATACTGCTTCTGGTAAGAGATATCAACAGTGTCAATATAAAAAAACAACAGGTTTAAACATCTACTTTATTTTCTTAGAAAACAGATAAAGTATTTTAGAAATGATAACATAGCCAGTGAAGACATGATAGCTAGTTTTATTGTAGAAGTGTAATATGATGAAATGTGACTTTTTTTGTTATATAACCCATTAAAATGTGATCATTAATAAGGGGTGACGTGTTGTTTAAAGGAAGCATTTAAAAATAAATGCAAGTTTATTTTGCATTACACACTGACTTCAGTACTTGGTCATGGGAACACATGGCATTTTTTCAGAATTATCTAAACTCTTAAAAATAAAGTTCTTAAAAGGTTCTTTAAAGCGATGAAGTGTTTTATTTATTTTCTCATGATCCTGAGTGATGCAAAAGTCGTTTCAGTAAGTGCAGGAGATAAATGCACAATGGACGAGTCTCTCCAGTGACAATGTGTTTCCTGTTTCACTCGCTCCCTCTTGACAGCTTAAAAACACATTTACTGGAACTCACACAGAGAACTGCTGGCGTTTGTGTCATATGACAAAGTTCAGCAAAGTTTTAACATGCACAGCACATAGTGATGGTTTTCAATTGTGTGCTGGGACAGATGGGAGCAGACTAATTTTCAAGCTTTGGGCAAATGTGACATTTATTTGTCCATTAAATAAATGTTAAAGCCACAGATTTTATATTAAATTCTTTTTGTAATTTCCTGTACATTTTACGTTTAAAATAAACGTTGGTCTCCATGCCACACAGTCCTTATCTAAGGGGGATTGAAGCAGCGCTAATAAATTTATCAGACTTTTACCACTCCATATTTCTCATTTAAAGGTAGACAGTTTCAGAGAGGTTAGTAATAGCAACCTACTTAAAAGAGACTGTCAAAGGCATGCCCTATAATATTACGAGGTATACTAATTGAAAGGCAGGTAGGACATCTTATCATTGCATTCAGACTGAAAGTAATGATTGGACAAACATTTCATGGTCCTGCACCTTCCACAGAACATATATAAATATATTTAGACCACTTTACTTAATGATTGCTATCAGGATGTGGAGACTTTCAATCAGCGACAAACTGACTCTCAAAAGATCACCAACCCTGCCTTTAATTTCCTGTCCAAGTCCTTCCCATGCAAATCCTTTACAACTGTTGCATTGTGCTGCATGCATCACTGAGACACTTGAGACAAGTCACCTGATGTCCTTGTGGCACATTGCCTCTCCCATGCATACATACAGCCTCAAACAGAAACACACAACTTTGTGGAACATCTCTCTTCTGTCTGAAAGTTTATTTTCTCAATCAAAACGTGTTTAAATGAAAAGCTGAGAAACCATAGGCCTCACTAAATCAACTTCTAAGGTAATGTAAAGTAAAGCAGATACTCACAGATACTCCTGCGACTGCACCGTTAGTCCAGGACAAGAGCACTCTTTGTTGGATGTTCTGGACGACTTCTTCTGGCAAATGGGTTTTTATTACTCTCTTGTGATGTCATTGTTACATTTGCCTAATGCAGTAAGTTAGTCCTCTTTCTATGCAACCAAACAACAACCATCAGGTTCAGGAGGTAGATATTAACGATAGTTCATTTTTTAATCAACAACGTTTCAGCCCCATGACTTCATGAGGTATTCACAATCATACAAATGTAGGATCCTCAGTTTAGAAGTTTGAAACAGGTTATTAAACTGAAGTTATTAATTGAAAATCTTGCATTGCCTGGTGTGGCTTCACTTTCAATACATAGAAAACTGTTGCTTAGACATTCTGCTATAAATGGCTTCTTAAAATTTATTTATTTAGTTATTTTAGTTAAATGTATTTAAATTATTAAGGTTAACTGGTCAAATTGTCACATGTAGCAGGTAAGCTAAAGGATGCTTAACACAGACAATAGCATAAAATAAACTTTACTAGAATAAATCAGGAACAAGAACAGAATAGAAAAACATAGAGAACATGCACTCGTGACATAAGAGCAAACTGAGCAAGACACAGGTGAACATTATTAGTTACTAAGGTGAGACTAATTAACCTAAACAAGAATTGATAATGACAATAATGAGGAACATGAGAATTAATGAACAGAACAGGAGAATTGACTCTAACACAAAATGGTAGAGTTGTAATTTTCTGGTAAGCCTCTTTAAAAAGCTTTGATTTAAAGCTGCAAAATGTAACTTTTTGGTTTAACAATAATAAAAAAATCAGTTACTGGGCAAATACATGACAGATCAGTGTTCAAACTGTCTCCTTACCTTATCTCGATTATTGGTAAGTTTATAATAATGATTTATAACTTGAGCTGTTTAGTGTGCTTTCCCAGAAAATCAGTCAGTTTGGCTTGATCTGACTTCAATATACATAATGCAAAGTACATAAAGTGACCTGTAATTTTATGTTTTAAACAGATTGTAGTAGATACAAAACAAAAACAAAAGAAACAAAAGTTACAGATTTCAGCTTTATTATTATTATTATTATTAATATTAGGTTTTGACAAAGTCTTAATGCCTCCAGTTTATTTCTCAAACCAAAGACATGACATCCCCAAACTACTACTTAGTAGGTCACAAGAATCTCTGTGCTCAATCCAGTTTTTTGTTTTTACATAATAAATGTTCTGTGATGCACCGCTTTAATCCAAACCAACAATGCATTCCATCAAGGGTGTAATGATGCAACACAAAAATGAGGGTTTTTTTGAGGCTTTGTGCTTTCTCTAAAAATAGTAGCAACAAAAATGACCAAAACCATGACCTATAATAATATAAAAATACTTCTAAAATGAAACTAAGATGCTGACATTCATGGTAACAAGTAGACGGGACAAACAAAGTGTCATACTTTGAGCAACTAATCATGTATTTTCATTATTGTTTCTTTATTATATATTTTCTTTGTCGTATTCATCCAATTTAATTACTCATGACTTTTAGGTTTTAATTGATCATTCATTACAATTTACCAGGTTAACTTCACTGCTAAACGTTGCCAACAAGTATGTGGATGAGACATGACTCGGTTTGATACCAGTCAGTTACACAAACTGCTCACAATGATGCACAAGTCTCAATATAATGGTCAATAGTGAGAGCAATGTAGCTAGTATTTTTTGCAAGATGTTGAGACCATACAGTAAAAAATGACTACAGTTTGTCCAATTAGAGGCTGAAAAACAAGGGAACAGAACCGTATAAATCCGCCTGTTTTGTGCCTGGCTGCCATGACAACCATCATAACAGGATGCTCTGATTCTCTCTCAGATAATAAGGGAGAAATGACTCCAGCATGCAGCTCAATAGACACTGAATTTGAAGAGAGAAAACAGGCCAGACAAAAGCTGGAGACAGAAGGTCATGGTGTAGTTTAAAAGTGATCATCAGGAGATATTGTTGCAGATGTTATCACTGGCTTAGATCACTAACTGGTTGTCAAATCTGGATCATGCTCATAGTTAATATACCTGTAGTTTTCCTGCTTGAACACTGTGTAAACGCAAGAGGAAATGACATCATACACCCATTAAAATGATCATGTGACCTGGTGGTTAAAAGTAATCACAGAACCAGTGAAATGGTTCTGAGAACGCTTTGACATTATTTGGTTGCAGATGCCACTGGGTTTGATGTTTTGTGATCAGTTATATTCATTTTGCAGCTTCAGTGGTTATAAACTTCTTAGGAGCACTAAATTACTTTATGACTTTTAATTATTAGTGCCTGCTAGAGACATTAGTAATCTGTAGATTAAAAAAAATGTAAATATGATCTGTCTGGGCTATAGTTTTTTTTAATACATGTATTAATAAAAAAGCAATAGTTGATCTACAGCAACTCTTCGGGATGGGTTTAGTGTCTTTCCTACAGCCTCAAAGCTCTGCAGTAAAACCTCTGTTTGATGTCATGCACGCATGCAGATGTGGCCAGTTGCATAAGCTGGCTGCTCTAGCTGCGCAGCCATGCCAGAAAATACAGACAGAGCACAGATGGCGACTTTTGATGTCATAATACTACATTTAAAACCAGTCAACCGATTACAGCACAGAAACTGATTCTTTTTGAGCCACCAATGGTAATTTTTTACAGCAGGCAATTTGACTTTGTGTTTAATTGTTGCTTTTTAGAACTGTATACCCTGATTCATTAAAAGAAAAAGCAATGAGAAAACTGAATGTAAAAGTTTATTCCCATAATAAACACATACAGTACATTGTTTCAACAAAACGTACAAAGTGCAATATGCATCGAAACTACAGCAACTCTGCAGTACAAAGAAGTACTGCATACTTAAAAGCAATTACAATAGTAACCACAGATGAAGGGCAGAGAGAGCACATTGCTAATTTGTGATCACTGCAATTCAACAGCATTGCTTATTCACAGAAAACCTACAGAAAAAGTCTATAGATGGATGATTTAAGAACATTCAGTGTAACGTTATGATTTGTTCACCTCTCTCAGTTGAAGAGCTGGTGAAAGCTTGAATCTACGGCTGCACTTAAGCAACAGCATGTGGCGGTCAATATTGATCATTAACACAGAACTTTGGTCGTCACTTTGTACTTGATTAGCATAAAATCCTTCCTCACTCTGTCTGGAAAGGCAACTCCACTCCAACGTCTCTCATGAGTTTGCATTCGCTTCCACTTGCTTTGAGACAAAGGAAACGTCAAACGTAAACAAAAAATCTATTTCTGTTTTCACTATTACAACAATACAATTTAGCAGTGCATGTCACAAAAATGGTGCCGGCTACAAAATATGTCCACAACATCCACCTCCTCCTCTGCCTGCAAGTGCAACATTTTCAGATGGTGATCAGTACAGGACAATGCCTCTAGTGCTTCTGGGTAAGGCACTCGATGTGGATGATACAAGACAACGTAGACAATCAACAACACTTGCTCTGTAATCTCAGACTCAAATTTGACTTCAATATGGCATACATCCCAAAATCTTGGGGGCACAGTTTGTCGCTTCACCCTGTGTACATTTCCCTTCAAAAAGGAGATAAATAGCAGTTCGACACAAAACATTTTTCTGGCTTATAGCTCTGTTTAGTTCACAATTTACCAGGTTTTGTCCTTACGTTTGAGCCTCATAGGGGAAAATTAAATAATAATGGTGCTAAATGAAATCCTCATTCAATGAAAAAATCATCCATGCAAACTCGCAGGCAAAAATGTACAGATGACAGGAAGTGTTTCATGTGAAGAACTGACTTAGATACAAGTACCATAACACCAAACTTTATGACCAGCATATTTACATACAGTGTATTGCTGTGTGCATCTCTGTGTGGAGGTGGAGACTGCATGTTTGCTATGAGTCTGCTCATGTCTTTAACACTGAAACACACACACACACACAGCCAATAGTTTACAGTAATAGCATCACTGTTTGTGCACACACACACATATCAGCATCACTCGCATCATTCCTAGTTGCTCAAACTCAACGTAACAGCGCAGATAAACGTATCACATCAGTTTAAAATATTTCAGAAAACTATGCTGCATAATTAACCTCAAATACTACAACGCATGTTGTAATTGGCTAAATCTGATCACTAAATAAGGGCTTGTTGATACCAGAATGTAAACGATGTCATGAAACAGTCGGACTGATGGAGTAACACCAACGTGTGTTAGTTATCCAAGCTCCTGTGATGACATTAGCTGCTATGGAAGGTGTATTCAGACATAGTAGTGAATCTCGCGTCAATAATCAAAAACACATCCAGATCATATTTTACCTCCAAATCAAAAGAAAAAAGAAATTAGATTTGGCTAAAAAACGAAGTCTGTAGTCAAAACTATTTGAATTGCACCCCCTCTTAATTTTTATTGTTGTTAAGCTCTTTCTTTACTACTGTAATCTGAATAGAGATTAATATATTATTTACAAAAATCATTGCACATCTTATTAAAGTTTTTTTTTAATGCAATGCAGTATAAAATTATTGCATTACAATAATGAGAAACAAAGTAATGGATATTACAAACAAATTTACTTGATATTTTGCTGGGAAAATGTGATAAGGACATGTTTTATGAAATTCATCTACGTAAACACCCAAGCAGTTTTGTACAGTTAAGCAGTTTCCATAATTATGGAAAATCTTTGTGTTGTAAATGTGACTGTTGTCTGATCTCGGCATTAGAGCAATTATTTTTAGTCTGTTTCTGTAAAGACCGGGTTAAAGGGCCATTCCATCTTACCTTATTTATTATGGAAAACTGACTGTGACATCAATTTGAAACAAAATGGTGAAACATCATAAAACAGCAAACTGATCTGCTGTTTCTCAGCATTCCAAGATTTCCCACATTTTCCCATGGAGCCACTATCTTAGGAATTTTATGGATTTTTTTATTTAAAAAACATAACAGTCTCTCTTTACTTTGGAAAGATAAAGCTGCTGTTCTGCTAATGTAATTTTATAACAATTATGTGTGTTATTAACTGTAACAGTAAAGCGACCAACAGTGACTAATGTATTTCCTAAAAACCCTACTGCTTTATTTTCTCCAGAACTGAAATCCAGCAAGTCTTAAATACAGCAACAGACAGTCACATTCTTCAGCAGAACATCAACAGCATCTGTGAGTGTTTGAGTGAAAATGAGAACAGCAGCTATTCAATTCATCTCAGACTGAGTGCGTGAGGTGCTCGACTTTCCTTCCACATGATTGTCTTTCAGACCGCCCTCATCAAGTATAAAAAAGAATCTAAATATAAACCTGCTCTTGGTGGTCCAACACCAACTTTTGGTCTTAATGACCCTCCAGACACACACATAGCTATATGAAAACGGAAGTGTTGCCAGTGATTCTGTTTTGTAATCTGTGTCTCTGTGACAAAGAAGCCCCACAAATATTTTGTCCCGGGTCCCCAGGAATGTGAGGGGCAGCCCTGGTCTGGCCTACAGACATTACGGTGTTGGTATGAGGTATTGGTTTGAAGCCTGTATATAAAGGATCAGTGTTTGCGTATGATTAAAGAGAAATATATGGATTCTTGTGCACATTCATAATGTCTATCAGCACACAAAGAACTTTCCTAATCAAGCAGGCAGTCTATTTCCTTTTACTGTACAGTCAGGAAATGACAGCTCAGTGGGGAGTGTGGTTTTAAACCCTTTTCAAATTTGTGACCATGTATGAAGGACTTGTGACTCATTCAGGGCTACAAATAAGTGATTTATAGTACGATAAAGGGTGGACTGATGGAAACATTACACAATGGTTTATTTTGACTCTTTCTCTAACAGCTTTTGGGTTTGTGGCTGCTTGTTTTGCTTTCAGAACAGCAGGACTGGTGAGAGACAGCAGAAATATTAAAAACCATCGCCAGTCTTTCACATAAACATGGGCAATGCACCTCCATTTGGATTCCATGCAATAAAAAGCTGTCTTGAAATTTTGGACACCTATTCCTTAAATATTATACGTTTATCATTAATAAGTTTTTTTAAAGGAATTCTCTCCATCGTTTATTCTCTCCAAGGGTCTTCTGTGGATGGCAAATATTCCCATGTGACTCAAATGTTCCAGAAATATATAAATATCTGTCCCAATAACATGATTGCACAACTCTAGCTAAAACTGAAACTAAAGGTAGTGTTGCACTAAAATCGCGAATTATTACATCAGCTCCTGGATTCTTCAGGCCCCGTCTCCCCTTGATTGAGGAGGTCCATGCCGGTAGACGTTGAAGGAGGTGAAGAGGGCCATGGTCTTGTCCACTCCGGGCTCACCGATTGCTCAGGCTCCGGAGATGGCGAGAACATGAGAAGGGTTCCTGCGTCGGAGGAACACGCCGAACACAAATCCTCAGAGGAGAAGGTGAGGCTGCCCAGTTTGGCGAGCGAGTTGGAACGCTTGAGTCGAGAAGGTACAGTAAGTCCTGCTAGCCGCATTCGAGCCTCGATCTCCTGCGCACGTTGACGCACGAGTCCGGGTTTCCCGCGGACGCTGCGGAGACTGTCACTGCTGGAACTGCGGGTAAGCGTAGACCCGTGTGGGGACGAGACAGGCGTCAGTCCACCAGAACCTAAAGCAGCTAGTAAAGTCTCGTTCGTCAATGGCACTGGAGCTTCTGAAGAGCAATCTGTCCGTGTTCCAAACGACCTGTGGAATGAGTCAGAAGGATTGTTCGAATGGTTTGATGCATCCTCAGATTTGCTGGAGCTATCGCCACGTTGCTCATTCGCGCGTGCACGCTCCTGGAAAAGACCAGAGAGTTTTTCCAAACGCTCTGTACGACGGCGAACGAGGCCGGACCTTTGCAACTGCATCAGGGTCTCTTGAGGTGAGCAGGAGGCATCTGCTTTCTCCAAACCTTTGATTTCTTTCTCACTCCTGGGTAGAGCAGAGGAACCCTGTGTATCAATCTCTCCTGGCTTCAAATCTCCATCCACCTTGTCCTTGTTCTGCACTGGTGTCCCATGATCCTGATGAAGATCATCAAGCGATTTATGTCCTGTGGTTATTGCATTGTCATCAAGGCACAGATCAGAGGCAGGCTGGCCACTCTTGGCTGTCGTGGAGTTGGCACAGGGTGGCATTTGAATGGAGATACTGGGCACACCATGGAGGGGTAAAGGGGCAAGGCCTCGTCTGTTAGCCTCTAACAGAGCACTCTGGTTGGGTTTGAAAATGAACAGCGAGTCAGGAGGAACCCTGGCCTTAGCATGCAGCTTCAGATGGGCACTTTCCTAAACATGAACAGAAAGAAATACATTGTAATGCATATATATAATAAAATAAACGGCAGGAGATAAAATTCCTCTGTCATGCTTTGGGCTAACACATTTCTGTAAGCCTCCAATTCAAATCTTAGTACAACTATTAAGTGATACTTAAAAAGAAAGAGTTTAAACTAAATACAGTTCGATGAATTAGAACACATCATTCAAAAAGTGTGTAATAAATAATCAGATTTTGCATTAAGCTATAAAAAACACTCTCACTTCCGTAAAATATGTTTTACCCTGTTTAAATCCAAACATATCTCCAGATTTGGGGTTAGTATAAAATTCTAATTGTCATCATTTACCAATTTTCATGTTCCTCCAAACATACACTTTCCCAGCTAACCAGTTTAGGTTGTAAGAATGTTTCTCAAATGTTTCCATTTTAGGAACAGAAACGTAAAAAATGTTTTGAAAGTTCTTTTTTATAGATGTTGTATGAACATTATTGCTTACATTAAATATATCAAATATTAAATATAATATATAAGATATATAGTTATATATCACATATAACACTGAACGGTGACTAACATTCTGAATAATCTCCTTTTTGTCTTCCACAAAAGAAAGAACAAATTGAAGGCATCTCATGGAACTCATTTTTGGGTGAACCGTCCCTTTAAGTGACTGTGTGCACTCACAGTGAGACTGTGTTGTGTTCTGAGGTGGTTGTTGTTGTTGAAATTCTCATTGCACAGATGGTTCAGGCTCGCCGGATCGATCCCCTTTTCACCCGCCGACTCCTCCTTCTCTTTCCTTCCTCCTCCTGCTAACGCCTCCATCTCTTCTTGCTCCTTCTGGGCCTCCTCCTCATCCTCCTCCTCCACCGTGCTGAACTCCATCCGCAGACGTAGCTCCTCCAGAGGCTCCGCCCCTCGAGAACATGTCTGGGCGGCCGTACCCTCCCCGGGAACTGCAAAGTGGTGTAAAGGAAGATTTTCACACCTCTCAGGTTTCTCATCATCTAGAAGAGCATCTTGCTCCACATCTGCAACCTCAATGTAGACACGATCCACATCCACCAGCAGCGGATGGATTGGCGTGGAAGGGCTGCTGTCGAGGGCGGAGTCTGACAAACGCCGGAAGTAGTAGTGGTAGTTTTGAGGGTGGGCGGGGTCCAGATCTAAGCTGATGGGAGAGGAGTGGGCGGCAGGCTCGCGGGGTACTGTCACCCCGGGAGTCATGGAGGTGTGGCCCACCGTCTCTGTGTTTAAACAGCATGTAGGAGCAGTTTGTTGGCAGTCAGGGTGATCACACTCTGAATCAGGATGCCACAGACGGTTGTGACGCTGTTTACTGTAGCACAAACAAAGAAACAGGAAAGGTCATAAAACAACATATACTGTATACACAAACTGACATAAATATATGCATTAATGCAGGTTAAACATGAGCTTTAAAGAGACAGTTCACCCAAAAATATTTCCTTTTCCATTATTTACTCACCATCATGTCATTCCAAACCTGTAAGACTTTTTTGCTTCTGTGGGACACAAAAGAAGATATTTTGAAGTATGTTGGTAAACAAACAACAGCGGCACCCATAGATGTCCTTTAGGAACAAAAACCACCGAGACATTTCTCAAAATATCTTCTTTTGTATTGCACAGAAGTAAAAAAAAGTCACATGTTTGTAATGACATAAAGGTGAGTAAATGAATGAAAAATTTAACTTCTGGGTGCACTGTCCCTTTAAGCTTTTTATGTTGTCCACGCTATGAATGTTATATGCATATAAACA
Organism: Chromobotia macracanthus; assembly: GCA_036877525.1. Taxonomy (NCBI): domain Eukaryota; kingdom Metazoa; phylum Chordata; class Actinopteri; order Cypriniformes; family Botiidae; genus Chromobotia; species Chromobotia macracanthus. The sequence goes on along the minus strand of JAZGTH010000058.1, from coordinate 9,723,279 downwards.
CATGCATAAACATGAAATCCGTCACACCTGGCATCCAGTATGCCCTCATACTCTGCCAGCTGTCTCATGAAGCTGGCATTGGGACGGGTGATGCTGCGCTTCTGTTTGACAAAGTTACAAGCCTTTTCCAAAGACCAGCCGTATTCTTTCATAGCGTAGGCTATAACTGTGGAGGCAGAGCGGCTGACACCCATCTTACAGTGAACCAAACATTTAGACTGATTCCTCCTGCAGAGTACACAACAAAACTGAATAAAGTGGAAGATCTCACAATTCATTTAATAAATAGATTAAATTGTTGTAAAGCAAATTGTTGTAAAGCAAATTACACATCTCATTGTATTAAAAACTGATTCTCATGAAAACAGAATATGGTGCATATTTGCCTTAAAGCTGCAATCCGTAACTTTCTTGGGTTAAAAATGAACAAAAATCACCTATTGAGCAAGGACATCACAGATCAGTGTTCAACATGATCTCACCCCGATTCACAATGGTAAGCTTAATAATTAGCCGTTAAATCCGATTCACTGGAAAATGTCAGTTTGACATTAGTTTGACTTTAAAATACGTAATGAAAAGTATGTGAAGTTGCCTGCAGTTTTATCTATCAAACAGAGATGGCGGTAGAGAGGTGAATGTTACGGATTGCAGCTTTAATATAAAAGTGTAAAATGTCATCTTACTTTGCTTTAACAATGAAGTTGTAAGTATCATTCCAGTGTGCTAGTAAGTCTGTAGCCTCGTCGTCGTACACGCGGACGTTGTGGTAGCAGAATGTTCCTGGAAAGAAGTTATCGATTTCCCTCGTAACATTCAGGATATAACCCACCCTGAAACAGAAATTGGTAGATCTCCTGAACGTCCTGAAGTGGAAAACACTTGAAATCCATATGCATGCAAGTTTATCCTCATTTATTTCATCAGAGACGAGAACTATTGTAGAACGTCAGCTGAAATAGGAGAAAAGTTACAGTGCTCTTTACCAGGAGATATGATACTGGCTATCTTTCACATTTAACTAACATTTACCCGTTTACTGAACTGGTATCATTACAGACATAACATGGGAAAATAACAAAATGTCAGTAAAAGATAAAACTCACCCAGTTTCCTGAAGTTCCTCTAGATTAGAAGCATTCCACTCAGAGCCCTGAAAGATTAGCACAGAAAATCATAATTAACAAAGGTTTATATACTACACAGCCTCTGACGTGACCTTTGAAAGCTCATGTGTAACTGTATATATATATATATATATATATATGAATGAATGAATGAACATTTTTGTTTATATACATGACACTTTTCACTGTTACCTGCTAAATGCAATCCCAGATAGTAGGGAAATCTTCTCAGAACGTCGGCTAACATTCTCTCGTTATCAATAATGTTCATTCAGTAACGTTCCTTCAGTACTGCATTTTTAATGTTATCTTTCATATATATAAAGTGTTATTCTTAAGTAGTTATTGGAATGTTTTAAAACATTACAGAATCACAGAAATGTTTGAATAGCATTCTTATAACCAATAACATTAATGCAGCATCTAAAAATGGACATTTTGAACAATCCTAGAACTTTCAAAATAACATTTGTAATGCTTTTGTTACTTAATGTTATGGATACATTATCACAACCTAAAATTGTTAGCTGTGATACTGATAAACACAACATATGATAAACTGAAACAGACCTTGAGAACATGGAACTCTTCTGTCATGCTGCGACCATATGACAAAACTTTTATACTGACATTAACATTTTGATCTACTAGTATGGTTGGTCGCACAAATGTTCTGTCACATAACTACAGAGTACGCAAAATATACGTCTTGGGGGTATAATTATATATAATGTAAAGGGAAAACAGAACGTGGAGTGGTCAGGCTATGGAAATGCAGCACATACCAGATACAGATGATCAAAAATGAGAGTGGCTTTGTCCATCTGCCCAAGAATGAGCAGCATCTCGTTGTCTATGAACTCTTTGTACTCCTTCAGGTTGCAGTTCATCTGTTGTTCCAGCTCATTACGAATCTGAGAAACACACAGAATCATATAAGCGATAGTGAATCATTAGTGGCAGATTCAACACCGTCTGTGTGCCCTCTCTCTCTCTCTCGTGTGCTCTCTCTCTCTCTGTGCCCTCTCTCTCTCGTGTGCCCTTTCTCTCTCGTGTGCCCTCTCTCTCTCTCTCGTGTGCCCTCTCTTCTCTCTCTCTCTCTCTCGTGTGCCCTCTCTCTCTCTCTCTCTCTCTCTCTCTCTCGTGTGCCCTCTCTCTCTCTCTCTCTCTCGTGTGCCCTCTCTCTCTCTCGTGTGCCCTCTCTCTCTCCTCTCTCTCTCTCTTGTGTGCCCTCTCTCTCTCTCTTGTGCCTCTCTCTCTCTTGTGTGCCCTCTCTCTCTCTCTTTCCCTCTCTCTCTCGTGTGCCCTCTCTCTCTCTCTCTCTCTCTCTCTCGTGTGCCATCTCTCTCTCTCTCTCGTGTGCCCCCTCTCTCTCTCTCTCTCTCTCTCTCTCTCTCTCGTGTGCCCTCTCTCTCTCTCGTGTGCCCTCTCTCTCTCTCTCTCCTGTGCCCTCTCTCTCGTGTGCCCTCCCTGTGTTTTCTGCTTACCTCTTTGGATGTGATGTTCTCCAGGTCCTGGCACATCATGATGCTCCTGAGTTTGGCTTTGATTAGACATTCGGTTCTTTCTGTCTCTGTTGGCCTGCAGAACAGAAAGTGAAAACCATCTAGTGTGGACGTTCAGTGAAGAACATCAAAGAACATCTTATTAGTGCGCCACCTCACTTCCTGCCCGTGACCTGATGTATTGCTCAGATCAAACGTCTACAAGTTTACACTGTGACAACACTCAACAAATATGTCCGGCTGTTTCGGTCAGTTGCAAAAGAGGAATGAAAAAACAGCGCTTCCAAAAACAAATCAAATGTTAATTTAAATCTTCTGGTGGGATGGAGTGGCGCCAGATGCTTCAGACTTGTTTCTGGGTGTACACTCACTTGTCTACGAAGACTGCGGGAGAATCCGGCCGTAATGTTTCCAGATCCTGCATGGCGTTCCATTCGTTGATACAGCTCTGATCGGAGCTGATACCGCTCTCGTAGTAACCCATCCATGTGAGAGCCATTCCACCGGGAAAGTAGTTATACCTGCGTGACACCTCACATGCCTTGTGTAGGATCTGTAATGCTGACCTGAAGGACATGCACGTTAAATGTTAGCTTCGTAACTCGTGTTATGAATCAACAAAAACAGAAAAGTCTCAAAACAATTAAAGCTACAATCCGTAACTTTTTTGGTTTAAAATGAACAAAAATCAGTTGCCGGGCAAGTACAAAACAGATCAGTTTTCAAACCATCTCCTTATTTTTTCCTGATTCAAAATGGTAAGTTAATAATAATGATTTATAATTTGAGCTGTCGGGTCCGATTTCCCAGAAAATGTCAGTTTGACTTCTCTGAACAGCAAGATCCAGCTACTAAAGCTTGTTCTTACAGCACTTGTTTAGAATTTAAGCTTGTCATCCATGTTAAGAAGATAACTCTGCAGATAACTTGCACTTTTATGTTTCAAACAGAGATGGCAATAGAGAGGCAAACGTTAAGGATTGCAGGAAGATGAAACAAGTGTAAGGAATAGTTTGGCAAAGTAATTTATAGTTTGGTATGAGGATCAATTCATGTTAATATATTAATGCCTTATTCCGCATGACCATATTGTACATCCTTAATCCTACTCCATGCTACACTAAATCACAACAACCGCTACCTTCCTAACTAAGTACTAACAAGCAGTAAATGAGTTTGAGGCAAAATTCATGTGTGTTCCCCGTACTAAAGTGTTACCGTAATTGTACTGAAATAAAACAGATTTAAAAATATACATGATAGTTACACCATGTTGTTTGAACATGCACCATAATACTACCTTAGTATTCTTGTTATGTTGGAGTACCATGTAAATACCATGAATAGGAACATGTTAACCATTCATATCAACATGGATTACATCAAACTACCATGGAAACAGTCACAAGATGGCAGTGTGGAGCTCTAATTTTTTATAGACATCAAACTACCAAAGCACCTGTGAAGGTGTTCAAAAGCAGATAACCATTACATTTTTACCAAATGCAAGATTGTATGATTAATTTACGGTCCTTTGCCCTCCACAAAAGTTGTATATTTAAATAAATATATTTAAACCACTTTACTTAGTGATCAGGATGTGAAGAGACTCTCAACCAACATAACAAAAATGTTTCTGGAAGAAATCGGCTAACCAGCCTGGAACTGGAATTAGGACTTTAGGACTGGAACTAGGACTGGAATTAGTTATTGGTTTAATTTTCTCACCACATGGCCTGGACTGATACAGGTTTGAAGATGTGCGTGCGTCCTGCTGTAGTCACGCTGAAGCCCCTGGAGACGAGACGAAAGGTTAACTTTGGCCATCATATGTCATCCCTAAAGAACTACCACCTCAGTAAATAACAATCAGAAAGGAAGGGAGAGTACTTCTCATTTGTCATTTCCTGTGCTTTCAGGTTTTGTTTATAATCTCCAAAAATGTGATTCATAAACATAGTTTAGATCTGTGCACCAAATGTTTATGGGTCAGAAGAGCAGCAGCCTGTCCAGAGAGGGCAGCACTCACCCATCACCATCCAAATGAATCTTGGTATCGCTCCACAGAGGCAGCACCATCCCAACAGAGCAGCTCTTACTGTGAAATACAGAAACAGAGGACAATACACCGTTACACAGGAAAGTCACAAAGAGCAGAGGGTTTTATTTCACAGCTATTTATAAGACACAGAGAAAAATCCTGTACAGATCTGTAGCTGCAGCAATTATTCACCAAAAATGAATACTCTGTCACCATTCACTCACCCTTATGTTGTAGGACTTTCCATGGACTTGCATGATATTTTTATGGTGCTTTTGTCTATTAAAGTTTGATCATGCAGCCACAATAAACCAATGCCTTTAATTTAAAAAACTGGCACATGGTAAAACATTCGTCACTATCTGCCAACACAAAACTATTTAGCTCATGTTATCCCTTTTAAAGACCAAACTCCCAGCTAACAATTTTTGGTTGCCAGAACGTTCTGATACAAAAACAACCTAAAATAAACGTTCCAAGAACATGAATATTTGGATCTAAAATAATCAAACAAGAACCAAAAAACAACGTTAGAGGAATGTTTGCTGGACTCCCAAGGACCCCAGAAACTTCTTTTACTTCATTTTTAGATGGCACTGATTTGATTACTCCGTTTCAGAGACAGCAGTCAACTGGCATTGGATATTACGTCACCTGTCTTTGTTGCTGAAGTCCATGCCCAGCAGTATGTGTTCTTCTGTGTCCTGTCGACCGCTGGTGTAGACCACCACCATGTACCGCACACGATCAGACCACGCGCTCTCCAGCCGCACCGCCTGCATGTTAAAATGAAGAATGAACCAAATGAACAATATTCTTTCTTATCCGTTTTCCTAATGCGTCTTCTATTTGCAGCTCAAAACAGTTTGTCACAGTCAAAGAAAGCAGTCTTGGGCAACCTGTAAACAATAAAACCCAGCCTCACTGCTGAAGGTTTAGTCACTGACTTTGTGTGTATGTCTGTGTGTGTATGTGTACAGGTTTGGCCAGACAACCATACTATAAATTTGTTTGGCCACAAATAAATGCCTCAAATATAGTGAAACTTGGCTTGTGATGACATTTTAGGTGGTCGCCACTTGTTAAAAAGTCCATAAATCGTCCACAGCATGATTTGCTTTGAATCCAATGATGCCCACACGTTATTAAAACTATCATTAGCCTGTTAGGAAAACAATGCAAGTCTATGAGATGCCGTCATTAATATAATGGAAAAACGTGTGGGTGTGTTTGTGATCTCACCAGTTTAATTCGATCCTCAGAGCGGAGAATGTTGATCATCACCTGTAGGTGCTGAGGTAAGTCACCTGCGGGGACGAAACCGTCGTTACAAACCAAACAAATTAATGTCGACTCTATACTGTTTACATTCCCAGATAACAGGGAACAGCCTCAGAACACTGGCTAATGTTCTCTAAAGGTTATCTTAAAGTTTTAAAAACTTCTCACAGTAACGTTAGTAGAACATTTTTCTAATGCTAAATCAAAAGTTGTTAATGGAACATTTTAAAAATGTTACAGAATAAAAAAAAACATTGGAAGAACATTCTTATAACCAGGCAAAAATGTTAATACAACATCTAAAAACTGGACATTTTGAATGTTCATTGAACTTTCAAAACAACATTTTTAACGTTTTTGTTACTTAGTGGAAATGTTACAAGAACATTCTTACAACCTAAAATTGTTAGCTGGGTTGTCAGTCTAAAAATGTTGAATACAAGCACAACCATAAAAGTGAACATCGCTACTAAAGGTGGTGTAATGCAGCTACGCTCGGGAATGCATCATTCACACCCGCTCAGATGTTTGAGTATAACAAGTGAGGAGTGATGTTGGGTGAATCAAGAACAAGCAGGCCAGAATCTGAGCCATGAATCAGTCTTTAGCTGCTGGGTGTGAAGAGAGCCGTGTGGTTTTGATTTATGTTATTACAGCACTGTTGATTTTACAAGCCTACAGTGTACAATGAGTCCACACACACACAGATGTAATGCAAAGAGAATGTGCTGTCAGTCAGATATGAAAACCCAGAGCTGTTTTGTGTTCATGTGTGTGTACACCCAACTAACAGGGAACACTGGCTGACATTCTCAAAAAGTTCCCTCAAAGTTATCAATAAGCATTTTTGCAGTTGCATTAGTAGAATGTATATTTATGATTTTATATCATATTTATCAAAAACATTATTCTTAAGTTTTCCGATTTAAAATGTTTGAATCATGTTATTAGAACCAAGCAATAATGCAGAAACAACAAAGTAAATGAGTTTGAATTTTTATCAAGTTTATAATCAGGTATGCGCCAACATGCTTTACCTGTTGTGTCAGTAATTATAAATCTGACAACCTGTCAATCATCTTATCCTAGACCCTCCCCTTTTAATGCAAGTCAATAAGAGATACTAAGTCTTGAATACACGAGATCTGCCTTGAAGTCCCTCTCCTTTACACAGACAAACAAACCTCCCTGACCTTGGGACTACGCTGCGTTCCTACTCAAACAAACCTCTTCTTGTAAGCTTTTGGCAGAATCCAAGAAGCTCTGATGTAACTTGTTGAGAGAAGCCGATGAGAAGGTTATGAACAAAAGTCAACATATGAAAATCAAATAAACACAAAAGCCCATCATGTACATTTATCAAAACAGATGATCTTTTGTGGTGATGGTTTGTGGACTGTTTTGCATTTGTGACATATATGAAAAGAAGGACTATGCGTTCTTCATAACAAAAACAAGCCATTTGGTTTTCTAGTGGTTCTCAAAGAGATGGATTTACATAAATTTACATGCTGATCTGATAAAAACTGACATGTGAAAGACTGTACATAGGTCAACAGTTCTGATCAAAACAAAATACGAGTTTGAAAGGAAGACAAAAGGCAGAAGAAAGCAGCAACGATTCACGCAATCACGGTACATTATCAGGCTGACTGACTGAAAGCGGTATTTCTGCATTAGGTTTTGTTTGGCTGTTATGCCTAATTTTTTTCGTCCATTATGATTTATTATCATGGATTTCATCATTGTCACTCTCTCTGACTGGAACAGTAATGAGATCAAAGTAGACAAGAACTTATATAATTTAAATCACAAACGTCACTTACAGGGGTCTTGTCATGAGAAATTAATTTTCCTCTTTTGAAATTGAAAGAGACGTCACTGTACGGTGAAAACATTCTGGAACTTTCAGAACTGAAACCCCAGCCAAAACATTTTCTGAACGTTAGCTATCATTTAATGAAATAAAGCTGCAAAAACGCTTTGGTCTGATATTCCTGGACGTCAGAAACCCAGATTCAACACATGATCCACATTTACACTTCAGTTATTCACTCTATTCGATGTTCAGCTATTTATGTAAGCAACTTTACATCATGTTGAGGTAATACAGAGGAAGAAGGATAGCCATTATTATTATTAACATTTCCTAACACTGCATGAATGCAGAAGAGACCTCAACATTAGGGCTGAGGTTTATTTTTGAGCAAGATCTGAAATTATTTCTGATTGACTTTTACATTTAAATGTAGATTCATTGTTTTGTCAGTCTGTAAATGTTTGCAAATGCAAATGTAAAAACAAGATTTGACAGGAAACTCACAGCCTAAAGCCTAATATTCTCTTGTTTATAAGTGATTGCGTACCTTGTTGTATGTCCACAAATTAGTGCTCTATTTCATCCCCTCTGGTTTCAGGAAGTTGGAGGGTGTTTAGTAGGTCATCACTGATACTATTTTTGACTTGCAGCCCGAGCATGCAAATATAGGTAACTGATGATGTCACAATCATAAAAACAGCAGCAAACAGCAGCATCTATGCCACTAAAATCCAGAATGAGGACACCTTGGCACCTCAGAGAGAAGATATTTTAGAGGATGATTTATATTCTGAGGTGCTTCATAAACAGACACCAAATTCTGAGGTTTAATATTAATAAAAAAAATTACATTCTGAGAACATTTTGTGCCTAGTCAAGTCTTCCATCCTGTTTCTCAATGGCTGACCTCCTCATCTTCTACTCTTCTGATGCAATTGTGTTGTATTCAAATGATCTAATTCTTCTAATCTAATTCAAGATAGTTCAGACAAATGGTGCCGTTTGTCACTGTCAACCCAGCTAACAATTTTATTTTGTAAGCACATTTCCCTAACGTTTCCATTAAGCAACTAAAACGCTAAACTGTTATTAAAAGTTTACTTTACTTACAAGAATCCAATGATGTTTAACCATATATGACCTGTGGCCAGACTAAATGTAAAAACAAATCCACTGTCATACCTGCGCTAACTCGCTTGTGATAGTGCTAGTGATGCGTTCAAAACTGACGTGTGTTAATCAAACCCCTATATCTGAACAAGAAGTCTGATGACAGTGTAATATTAGCCAACTGACAACACAGATGCTTGATAACATCAGATAATGTGAGTTTATAACAACAACCACAAAAAAATCTGTCGAAACCTTCTGTCACACGACAAACTGTCTGAAAGCATGTTGAAAGATGTAAATCCTTACGCCCAAGGGCTTGCTGTGTCTGCGTGGCGTTTCATTTTGCACAAATCGTCCAGAGCAACGCACGTCCTTCTGTTTAACAGTAAACATGTCCTTCAAAATGAGCAAGTTTTAATAAATTCAACGTGTCGCGCGTGTTAGAGGGTGCTGGACGAATCTGTTGCTGCACGGTGGTGATTGAGCTGTTATGTCTCTACTGTCCTGCAAATTAAAGGCTAAATAAATAAATGTATATATTTATAGTTTTCTTAAATAGGCTGGGTAGACCACTGTTAATGAAATTGTGTAGCCGACAGCATTGGGAACCGTATCACATAAAACGGAGGGATTTACTCACACACGCTCTGTGACCTGTGTGTAAGGTGAACAGAACCAATGTGCCGAGCTAAACTGCTAATCTATCTAATCCTCTCACACACACACACACACACACACACACACACACACACACACACACACACACACACACACACACACACACACACACACACACACACACACACACGTCTGGGACGCGCTGATCCAGCACTGAGGTCTCTCCATCAGCCTCACAGCATCTGCTGCTGAATTTTAGCACAGAAACCAGGTTGTAAACCTTACAACATGTACTATGCCAACCATAATTTCCAGCAAAATACTATAGCTCTTACAGTTATAGTTACAGTTACTATAGCTCATCCATGTTAAAAACTACTTAACATGGACGATTGATTAAAACAACAATGAATATTCCACTGAAATGCTCCAATTAACTTTTTTCTAAAACCAATTTAAAGGTGGAACAGGTACAATCCTGCCCTCCCTTCAGGAGGCTCTCTCCAAAGCCACGCTTCCTCCTCTAAAACACACTAATGTGATGCAAATACATAGTGGTTAACAGACAAGTAGGACATCCTATCATTGCATTCGGACCACATGCACTGATTGAACCACAGAAGATATGGTTAGAAGATATCTGAACCACAGATAAATATATTTAGACCGCTTTACTTCATACCGACCACTTTATCAGGATGTGATGAGACTTCCAACCAGCATAACAAAAAATATTTCTTAAAGCGACAGAATCACCTTTAAGTATAAACATATATTAAAAAAAAAAACTAAAAGTGTGACTTTTTGGGCTTTTTCATGTTGCATTTTACCCACATGCAGTAACACAATGACATCAAAAGTAGTCACAAAATCCCACTAAATCTTTACAGAAGTGATCACAAGAGACACATTTAAGATGCATCTCTACAGAACACAAAACAAGTGATGTGTGTTCACAGAAAAGACAAAATCATACCAGTCTGAAAGACATGAGGGTGAGTTAATGACAGAATTTCCATAGTTGTATGAAATAATTTTTTTTGTTCATGAGAGCTCTTTGAGGGTGATGTGAGGAGATGAATGTTGAAGACTCACCTGCATGTTTGTGGTGTGTGTGACCTCTCTGATCCTGTGGACAACCTCCCTGCTGCAGAAACAGAGCGGCCCCCTTCACCATGAAGAAGCTCTCGCTCAGACTGCGAAAGAAGGAGAACAGAGAGGAAATGTGAAAACGGCAACAATCAAACTAATTACACTTGCACAACTATTTACATTTACATTTATTCATTTAGCAGACGCTTTTATCCAAAGCGACTTACAAGTGCGGAATACAACAAGCGAGTCAACCTGAAGAGGCAACTAGACACAATAAGTGCTCACAATACAAGTTTCAGACATTGCTCAGAGTATTCAGTTAAAGAAAAAACTGTTCCATCACTTGTAATCGAGGGAGGTGAATTTGGCTTATACACTTCAAATAATTACAATATTATAATATCATGGCCTACCCAGCTAACAATTTTAGGTTGTAAGTGTTTCCCTAATGTTTCCATTAAGTAACAAAAACATTAAAGATTTGTTTGAAAGCTCTGAAAATGTTTAAAACATCAAGATTATTAGACGTTGTATTAATGTAAAATTGCTTGGTTATTAAAACATTAAAACTTTTTTATATTCTGCAATATTTTTAAAACGTTCCACTAACTACCTAAGAACAACTTTTTGATATTTAAAATATATAACGTTAAAAAAATGTCTTCTAATGTTACTGCAAGAACTATTTGGAGAACTTTATAAGAAGGTTAGACAGCGTCCCCTGTTAGCCAGGTAAATATTGACAACATACTGCTTCTGGTTCTGGCTGCAGACATCTTTAATCCTCTGGGATTGTAATTTACATGTTGTAAACCTTTACCAGCATTCACCCAAATGCTCATGACAGATGCCTCAGGTGTGTGACCTCAGGTGGGGCAGCAATTAGCCTGAGCTGTTATTAAACCCCCCCGTGAACCGCCTCAGGCTCACTATTATTCTAATGCACTGTGGTGCGAGAAAGTCTTAATTAAAACTCCCCAGCTAACATGGAACATTCTCAGAATGCTAGACAATGTTCTCTTAAAGTTCTCTCAAAATGATCAAAAAACGTTTGTGCAATAATGTTAGTGAAACTTTCTTTAACATTATATATGATGTATATCAAAAATGTTATTCTTAAATTGTTAGCGCAAATGTTAAAGGAAACATTCTTACAACCTATAAAACCTAGGTTTTTCAATTAAACCCCCGTATAGAAACGTATGAACAGACTCCTATTTTAATGCACTGTGGCACGAGAAGTCTTCATTAAAACTCAGTGCTGGGAAACGAAACCACATACAGCACAGAACCATTATGCTCCGCCCACTGAGCCGTCATCTGTTATCATACTAGTGACAGTGATTTTGTTGGAGGTTGACAGCTGAATGAATCATGGGTGTATGTGTGCATGCACACACAGCCACGCCTGCCTTTGGATTTCTGTCTGTTATATACACATACAAAAAACAATAATAAAACACAGAAAAAAGAGCAATAAAGTGAATGACAGCAACGCCAAGGTCCGGAGTTCGAGTCCCAGGAAATACGTAAATGCACTAAAGGTGGTTTGGATAAAATGTATAGAAATTTAGCCCAAAAAACAATATGGTTGGACCAGTTATGTTGAAACTCTATACTAGTCACTGTTAACTTGCAGATACAGTACCTGTAGAATGAATACAAGATCTAAATCTACCACGTGATTTAACTATTAGAAAAGACCAGAGAACATTAGCAAGATCCATTAGAAATCTGGTTTAGAAGATGGAAAGCTGTTTTCATACAGTTATTTTTATCATCTCTTGTTTCAGTATATTCAGTCTACTGCAGTGATGGCTGATGCTTTGTTCATGATACAATTCCAAATCATTCAGGCAGAATCAAGGTCTTTCAAGGAATACTGATGCAAACTAGCTAGTTCAGCCAAAAATTGTCAAACTAAGAAGCACTTTCACACTGTATATTTGGGAGCATCTATTCAAAAACCATCAGAGGTTAGACAGGCAAAATGTTATGGGGTCACATTTCTTCTCGCCCTGCTGTGGCCGTGACCCTGTGCTGACTCAGCCCTCTCCAAGTGCTGGCTGGACTTCCAGTGTCTCAGCATTCAGAGATGCGGCCCTCCACCATCACATGACGAACAACCAGCGACAAAAATTGCTTTGTGTCCCGGCCCCCATTCCTCTATTTCTTTCTCTCCCACTTCCTCCACTCTCCTTTCTCTTGTTTCCCTCTTCAACTTTCTCACCCTCCCTCCCTCCGAAGACCTCGAGGGTGTCAGCGGATCACAGGGTCTTTTGTTTTCCTCCTCTTCTCTTTTGTTTTGCCTCTCCCTGCTGTTTTCTCTCTGGCCACCCCTCTGTGCGATTTATGAAGGCTGGAAGCAGATCAGCACTGTCGGCTTGATGAATTGAGTCACAAAAAGTGAAACAGACAACTGGAAATGACATTGCGCAAGAAGAACACTCATCTCCAAAGTTGCAATTATGATGCAAGCAAAACTGTTATAACATCTTTGTCCATGTTCCACTCCTGCGTTTTAGATTTGGCCCTGAGTGGACGTGTAATACCTCTGAAATCAAAACTATAAAACAATGCAACGTATTATCTTAGCTTGATGATTATTACAGAAATGAATGTTTTAGGGTTGGTTTGGTGTTTTTGCACACTTACACTATTGAAACTACACCTTGTAGCACTTTTGCACCTTGTGCACGCACAAACGGAGCAGATGACAGACCACTTCCATTGTTTTTATAACCAAGAAATAATGTTAATACAACATCATCTAAAATAAATGGACATTTTGAATGTTCTTCAACTTTCAAAGGAACCTTTTTAATGTTTTTGTTACTTAATGTAAATGTTACGGAAACATCCTTACAACCTAAAATTGTTGGCTGGGAAATCTCGCGACACATTGCAACTCAGTAAAATCATAAATCCAAGATGGTGGCTGAGGTCAGCGATTACAAAACACATGTAATTCTTACTGAGAACTATAGATAAAAACGTTTAGTATTATAAAGCGTAATTATACATGACAAAGTTATGATTATAAGTAGTTGCTAAAATTGATTTTATTGACTTCACTCAGTTTCTACCAAACACACATAACTCAATACTCTCTCAACAAATACACAAATACAGACAAAATACATTGAGCTACAGGAAAGTACAGTATCACAGACGTTTAATACATGCTCTATATGACTGTCAGTAAATTTATTATGGCTTATTTATAACCACATTGTCTCAGACAGTATTTGGGAAACCATCTGTATGCACTGGAACAAAATGGTCCATCTACTCTTATATAACACACACATTTATGCCTTAAACAGAACCCAGGACAAATACACATCACAAATTCAGACAATCACATGCAAACGTCACCACTACCTCTATTACATAACAGCAAAAAACAGTCTGATGTGGCCCAGAGATCTGATTGGTTAAAGCAACCCTATAGATTGTGACCACTAAACAGAGCAGACTGTATATACTGTATATAGTGGCGTTAAAAAAGTGAGAATGTTTTTATTTTGCATAGTTCTTATTTAATATTTATTTTATCAGCATAACAGTTTCAGCAGAAAGTTGAACTGAAAAATTGCATGTACATTTCAGAAGTTTGCGCAAACTCTGATGATCCTTGTTATCTTATGCAAGACAAATGTGACCTTTGTCATAGCTAATGTCACAAATTTGATTGCTTGATTTAGTGACTATCTGAACTGGGCAGATTCTCGCATGCATTTTACATTACAGAAATCTTACCTTTTCTATTTCCAAGTTTAAATTGTTGTTAAATCCCTGTTTTTAAAAGTGATCTCGGAACAATACTCATCTAAAAGTGACTATTTTTTATACCAAAAACACAATTAGATCACCACAAAGTATACAATTATGTCACCACAAACAATCCCTATATTAAAAAGCTGACTGGGTCACACAACCCTGCACTGAAACCCAAGCTGATGTTTCCACCTCTGTAAAACAGCTATAACAAACAATACTGCCCCACTAGCCGCATGCCATGCATCACAATCAACCACAGAACTCAAATGCACAGCAAGACGAATCAGTGTTCATTTAAGCAGATCCTGATTCACTGATTCCACTCACATGTGGTAGATCTGGCTCTGCGTGACGAATGCATTCTCCACAAAGTACGGCAGCATCTTCAGCACAACATCCTGACAGGAGTCCATGACCAGATGCATGCTTGCCGGCTGCAGTGGTTCTCCCTCGGCAAGATCTGCAGTGGTGCGCTACGGTCGGAGCTTCATTCAGTGACGACAGAGAGGAATCAGCATGCGCAGGAGCGTGTCTGCAGTCTGTAACTCGGGTGTGTGAGCAAGTCCCTGCTGCGTTTTCCTGTGGCTAAATCGCAACACGCGCTGACGCATTCTCACTCTCTCTCTCGCCCGCTCGCTCTCTCCCATGCACTCTGTCAGTAAATAGTAAGAAAGAGAAACCTGTTTTCTACTCTTTGCAGGTCCACAGGAACATATGAGGAAGACAGTGTGTGTGTATTTGTTATCTCTCCTGTGAAATTAGAGCCCTACAAACAACTCTGACAGTGCAAAAATCCCAGCAGGCCACAGAAATCCTGCTGTCTGTCTTACAGAATAGAGAAGCTTTATGCCAGCAAAGCTGACAGAGACATAGAGAGAGGTGGAGAGACTGAGTGAGCGGGGAAGAAAGTAGAAAACAAAGAAGCACAAAAAAATAAAGGATCTCTGTGTACTGGAGATTGCTTGCCCAGCAGTGAAAAGAAGAGCTTGTTTCTTTCAGAAGATGACAATAAGAAATGTGTTTGCTGCACTTTCAGCTACGGGCGAAAAAGAACAAGACTAAGACAAAAATAAATAAAAAATAAAATACATTGATTATCTTGGCAGGGGCTCTTCAATGCTTACCATGCCCAAAAATGATCTATCCCAGAATCCTCTGTGTCAGCCGGACGTGGGCTAAGCATGGACATTAGAGGCACCTGCTACTTCAGCACAAACTCTTCAAAATCTCATTATAAGAAGTGAGGCAGGGCGTAAGTTCCTCTCTCCCTGCCTGTGTGTGTTCTAAGTAGACTGCAGTACACTAAGTGCAGACCGTCTGTACTCCAGTATCTGTCTGTCAACACAGCATTCACTTTCTCTTGATAAATCAAGACAAGAGTAAAACGACACTGCAGGAAGCAGAAATAGCCAGAGGAAAGCTACAAAACAAGGGAGGAGGGAAGATATTTAGGAAGGAAGAAAGTATGAAGATAAAAAGAAATGAAGAGGAGCGTCTCAAATAGTGAAGAATGCTTTATGAAGGAGACTTTTTACTTTCTGGCTTGTGTAGATCACCGAAACGCCTCATTCGTCAATTCCTGCGCAAACAAACAAACAAAATGCTGCTAGGTTTACGCGTTTCAAAGGAATGTTCCGGGTTCAATACAAGCAAAGCTCTATTGATAGCATCTGTGGCATGCTGTTGATTAGCACAAAAATAAACTTATCCCTCAGTAACAAAAATAAACGTTTGCATAAATATGCACTTACAATAGAAGTCTCTTAGGCGAGGCATTCAGGGCCTGAAAAGCTCATAGTTTTGCTTACAGTATAGAGCACTTTGTTATACGTTTCTTCTATTCATAAATGTGCTATTTACATGCTATTTAAGTTAAATCATCTTTTTTAGCAGTGGAACTACCATTCAATTCTGAGATTACTGTCACAATTGAATGGTAGGGTAGGCAATTTCGAAAGGAGCTGGCAACAGCAAGCTGGCTTTAAAAAGCATAAGATCCCACCCTCCGTTCAGAGCGCTCTCCAAAGTCACGCCTCCTCCAACACATGAACGCATACATAGTCACAGTTTAAGACTCTTTCATGCTGAGCTTGAAGCAGATCAGGTGTGTATGTATGTGAGTGTTTTGTGTCCTGTCTGGATTCCTCCACTGTGCCGAGACTGTGCTAGTAAATAAAGATGCCACAGTCGTGCTTCTGCACAAGAGCGCAAAACGATTAAAGCTGCTTCTCCAAGGGCGGATGTTATGTAACATTCACATTTTTATCTTTCTCGGGCACTGCAGAAACATGAGGGCCGCATGAACGGGGGAATAACAAGGCGCCAATCAGTTCTCAGGTGTCATTATGAGAATGATGGATGGCACGTGACAGAGTCTCAAATCTATTGGACACATGCCTGCATTTGCTCCGCCTTCTTATTAATCACACGGCTGGCACATAAGCTGGGTCTCGGTCCGAGTGATTCTGAACAGCTCTTTTCACAAACGGTATCTTTAAAAATTCCTTTCAATGAAATCAGTCCAGTGTTATATTTGTGTTGTGAACTACAGATGCACAGAAAATAAGGTGACAGAAGTACAGTATCAGTGGATGTGATATTGTGGTGCAAGACGTTTTGAAGAGGGCACTGCGAAATTAAAGTAAAATGTCATGACAACTGAATTTAATTTGCCTTGTGCAATAAACTGACTGCTTGCTCATGCTGGTAGGTCATGTTCGCAGTAGACAACATTTAAATGCAACCACAATCTTTTATTTCCCAGTGTAATTTATTAGGAAATCTGTTTTCTATTCAGAGTTATTTCTAACACCATATTCTAATAAAAAGTTCTGATAGCTGCACTGCATCTTTGACTGAAAGTGTCCTGCAAGATCCTTCAATTTAAAACTGATGTTTAAAATAAAATCACCACATTCACCAGTCATGCTTTTCCTAGCTAACAGGGAACGTTGGCTAATGTTTCTAAAAGTTCTTTCAAAATGATCAAAAACATTCTTGCAGTAAGGTTATTATAATGTTTTTTAACATTATATACCATATATCAAACGTTAATCTTAAGTAGTTAGTGGAACTTGTTTTACTTGGTAGTAAAACCAAGCAATAATGTTAATACAGCATCTAAAAAACTGGACGTTTTGAATGTTCCTGGAACTTTCGACATTTTTAAACATTTTGAATGTTTTTGTTACTTTATGAAAACGTTAGGGAAACCTAAAACCGTTTTTATAATGCACCGTTTTAACTTGAGTGTTCTCTAACAGATTGGAGCCATCAACATGTACAAACACAAATACCCAAACCCTGATACGTGAGTCGAGTAAACCCAAACATAAACACAGATCGTTACACTTGGCTGCTTCTGCCACTCTGTCTGTTTGGTGAAATCACAGACTGGCTCTCTGCTGTGCCACCTGCTTGATTTCACAGGGAAAGACTTCTGGCCGGTTCAGCAATTGTTCATGAGTGCTAGATTAGGGCTACAGATACTGCAGAAGAGGAGTTTAGTCTAGGATAGATTAACTTATAACATTCAGAGTTCTGTATCCAATCCCAGGTAACAAAGAACGCTGGTTAATGTTCTCTTAAAGTTCTCTCAAAGTTATAAAAATCGTTCTTACAGTAATTTAGTAGAACTTTTTTAACATTATATACATCAAAAACATTATTCTTGAGTAGTTAGTGGAACATGTTTTACTTGGTAGTAAAACCAAGCAATAATGTTAATACAACCTTTAAAAGAACTGAACATTTTGAATGTACCTAGAACATTTAAAAAAAATATTTTAACATTTTTGTTACTTAATGGAAACATGAGGGAAACATTCTTACAACCTTAAACTGTTAGCTAGGATGCAACTTTGGTTCTGCTTGAACTAAATGGTACATGACAGCCATCAAAACTAAACCTTCTTGTTGGGATCTGCTTTTATATCAGATCTTCTATACAGAGCTGCAGTAACATGAAAATGTACAATCATTGACATCAGCACATTACAGTATGTATGTGCGTTTCAAATGTCTACAGCGATGGAATCCATCAGCCATTTCAGGAAAATATAAGACAGGTGGGCCCTTAGATAAGTGAAAAGGAATTTGTGAGGCTTCAACTGTTTTCCTGATGCGATTAATTGTGTAACACGGGGTGTAACTGAAGATTGAATGAACTCATGCAGAAGCACACGTCTTAATGTGTGCAAAACAAACTACAGTACATCAAATACTGGGAGAAGGCCCATCAATATGTCAGGTTCTGATACGTGCACAACAACAGATACACAAGACCACTGAAGCCTGGAATGATCACACCAGGAGATCCTTCATATATAACAACTAGTTTTTAAACACTTGTAGTTTGTATATTTTTGTATGCAGTTGTATTTTTAAACAGTAGCTAGTTAAAATCTTAGAGACCCAAAATAGTTCATCATTTACCTTCATGTCATTCCAAATCTATTTGGCTGTTCTTCTTCTGTGGAACACTAAAGAAGATATTTTGAGAAATGTCTCAGTGGTTTTGTGTCCATACAGTGGAAGTCAATGAGGGCTACTGTTGTTTGGTTACCCGCGTACTTCAAAATACTTTCCTTTGTTTTTTTCT
Source organism: Chromobotia macracanthus (assembly GCA_036877525.1). NCBI lineage: Eukaryota > Metazoa > Chordata > Actinopteri > Cypriniformes > Botiidae > Chromobotia > Chromobotia macracanthus. The sequence continues at coordinate 9,704,297 of JAZGTH010000058.1, read as the reverse complement.
CAGAAGCAAAAGGGTCATACAGGTTTGGAATGACATGAGGGTGAGTAAATGATGGAAGTTTCATTTTTGGATGAATTGTCCCCTTAAGTGTCCAACTCCAAAATGGCTTATGATTTTAATTCTTCATCTCTGACATTGCTGCTTATGATGAAGCTGTTCTGTTTTGCTGATCTTTCCGTTCTTCTGTCTTTCTTTAACCACATGCATTTCACTAGTCACTTTATCCTAACCTTGTTTTTCCTCATTAAAAGTGGATTTGTCTTACATGAGCCTCTAGGACATCCTGTTCTCAAAACACACAATTTTTCTGTTGGCTTGCATTGCTCTGGTCAGAACTATGAAGGCGAGAGGTTTCAGAAAAAAAGGTTGCTATTCTTGTAGCATGGTAGATGCTCTACAATGGCACCAAATATGTTTGGTCACTTAGCTAGCACTAAAATAATGCATGATTGTCACTGCATTGGGATTATAAAAACAAATTAGCATCTTCGAGATAATAATACTAACACTCTGCCATAAATTGTTATTTCAAATTAACTGGGTAAACGTTTAAATTAATCAATTAATTAATTATTTGTTGTGAAATGGTTTGTTTGAAAAAAAAAACACTTCTAAAAATTAATGCCACCTGGTTTAAAGGTAGGGTAGGCAGTTTCGGAGAGGTTAGCAATTGCAACCTAGCTTTAAAAGCCGTCTGTTTAGAGCGCTCTCCAAAGCCACGCCTCCTCCAATACAGCACAAAGGTATGGAAATCCTATCACTGCTTTCAACCTGAATGAAATAATTGGACTAACATTTTATGGCCCTGTGCCTTCCATAGAAGATATATAAATATATTTTACTTAGTGATTGCTTTTTGGATGTGAAGAGACTTTCAATCAGCATAACAAAAAATGTTTCTGGAAAAAAATCACCCGCTTTTAATATTTGATTGTCTAATGCAATGACCATCAAATTTTTTAAGTGTGGCTTAAGTGTAAATACATTTCTGGGCCACTGTGGTTTTTTTTTTACATTAAGGAAATTCTGTTGCACAAAGAAATGCACGGGGAACAGAGTCTGTGAGTTATCTGTGAGTCACAGGAAGATGTGAAAATCAGACACAGCCTCCACTGTGTTGGCAATCGCTCACGCTGGAATCCCAGACTCCTTTTCTCATATCCTGTTTTTACAGAAACAGTAAAGCACTACATTCTGTCCCGATCAGAGGGCAGGCAGAGCGGGGAGAAGACAGAGACACAGAAGCACTTAAATGTGCTGAGAGAACAGCTACGCTTTTCCCATATCAGACGACCTCGTTTAGGTCACAAACGCCACATGTGCTCATATGCAGCAGAGAAAGGCCTGACAAACAGACTGCATTAGTGGTATGTTTAGTGTATAAGTGAAACAGAAGCTCTTAGAAGCTTAATCAAAATAAAAACACTATCCATTTCTTACACTTTTAACAACTGACACATATTGGGGAATACATTTGAATGTTATTACTGTAAGCAATTCATATGGTGTTGTTTTTCCAATCGCAATAAACCACGTAAACACCATCATAGCTGTTTTACTGTAATTTAGAAAAAATGTTTTTTTGGTTACACTCACAGCAACACAGCAGTTATTTCCTGAGCAATGTGACCTTTGAGGATGAGAAATCCTTTTCTGACATCCTCTTAAATGTGTTATTCAATAAATGTGTTACTCAAATACATTTTAATTCTGTTTTTAAAATGCTCCACTAATATATATATGATATATAACATAAAAAACATTCTTCTAACATTTTTGATAACCTTGAGAGAACTTTTGGAGAATGTTAGCCAGCATTCTCAGAACATTCCCTGTTGGCTGTTGGCTTTCCTGTTCTGTTGTTTGGTTGTTATTTGACTCTTCTGGGCTGGCACCTAGATAGCAACACTGAAATAAAGATGAAGTTGGACTTCATCAGCAAACTTGACAAATGGACAACTTGTCTCTTAAGAACTTTCCTTTTACATGTACTGGTGACCTAGATTCGGAAAAGACTGGGACATTAGTCGAATCCCAAGACACAAGCCCTAGTTTAGAAGGCCTTTTTAAAAACACATAGATCGAAAAAGATCAGAGGCGCCGTATGGGACAAAAGTAGAGTGACAAAACTTTCACATTTCTTCTGTGTTTCAATCAATTTGAATGTTGATATCCCGATGCATCAAAATACTGAATGATGACAAATTATATACGTTGCGTTTTTCCAGTCTGAATTACAAGGAACCAAATAACTGACAGACAGATGTTTATTAAGAATGATACAGTGTCTGACAGTGAAAAGCCACTGAAATTCTTTGGAAAAACTCACTTGACCTCACTTACAGCAGGACCTGACAAACCGTAATAAAATCTGTCAATGAGCTATTATAAATGTAATGAAACCCCGCTCTGCTGTCAGAACTGCTGTGAAGGTAGCGATCAGACAGCTGGGCTTGATTATATGTGTTACAGCAGAACCATCTCTCAAATGTGTTTTAACTGCAGGGTGTGATGAAACTCCTCCTGTCATGCAACTGGCAGACTCTTCATCATCTGCTCCTGATAGATTGATGCTTGGGAGGAGACACAGACGTCCATTGACTGTTTTCATCTCTGTCTCTCACACACACACACACACAGAAATCTACATATACTGAAAAGTCTGACTTTACCTCTGATTTAGCCGGCGCTCATCGTCACTTCCAAAATCCTGGCAAAACAAAGATCAAATAAGAGAACACATGTTAGTTGTTGAAACCAAAAAGAGCATTAAGACATGTCTAAAACAGAACATGGTTCCACTGTAAACTTTTGCCTACATAAAATGTTAACTTTTCCTTACACATTCAGCATCTCCTGTGAAAACAGCAGTAGAATCCGGAATATTTAACTGAGATGCCAGAATCAAAAGGGCTCAGAACTTTTCCAAAATCCATCACCTTACCCAACTCCAACCCGCTGCAACACACGGCAGCCTGACTTTTTGCTGCTGTTTTCCTGCTTGATCTCGAGTAAACAGCTCCGCTCAGAACTCTGTTCTAATGTGGAATGTTCTAAATTTGCACCCTTGTGAGCTCTAGATGACAAAAAGGTTGATGTTTCACTATTCACAGTAGTGTCACATGACAAAGAAGAAATGTCCTCTCCTAACCGGCACTTCTCGAAGCTAAAAAAAAAGGGCGACATACAGAAACACTGCCTCTCTTGAAGATAAGGTTTCGTCAAAACAAAGAGTGTTTCTAAAATAGTTCCTCATTGTATGAGAATATGACAGCCCTGGTTATGAGGTTACAGATAGTGCTGTGTAACCCTGAATAGAGGAGGGCAAGTGAGCTGTGATTGGATGTGACAGATGCCTAAAGGGGCAGAAACCATATCTGCATTAAGAATTGGTTGTGCCTGTTTTTCTATCAGGTAACATAATCCGTTGCTACTGTATTTGCAGAAGTAGGGCGTCTAAAACGTTATAAGTGGGATGGCACACACTGATAAAATGTATAACTTAAATGCACTGTAAGTTGTTTAGGATAAAACATCTGCTTAATGCACAAATGTCAACAACAAAAAAGTTTTTAAAAAATCAAATGACACTTCTTTAACATGCAACAACAGCGCAGCTTATTGCATATCCATGATTTATTTCTGAATTAAACTACATTTTCAGTGGGGCCGGTCTTATATTTATTAATTATCAACTAATTATCAAAAGTGGTCACAATGGGACAAGAGGTTCGAGAGAAAAATGATCAGAGACAGCACCACACCAAAACGTGAATTAATAAAGCGAACAGGGTTGATTTTGATTGCATTTTGACTTTTTCGCACGTGCCGCCTTCGAACCCAACATGGCTGTCCTGAGCATGAGTTTAATTAAACCATTCTCTCTCTCATTATCTTTCTTCCTCTCCTCCTCTCACCACTCATCAGTCTATCCATCCTTCTCTTTCCCCTCCATCTCTGTGTCTGAGAGAGATGACATCACTGCAGCTGCCCTCTTACCTCATCAGATAAAACAGACTTTATGGCATCATTCACAGATTTAAACATAATAGTTCAAACACAGTTTGAGAGACAAGCAGGCCGTGCCTAGACTGGATGAACATTTTATGGTCCTGTGCCTTTTACAGAAGATATATATTAATTTATCAGAAGGTGAAGAGACATTCAACTATATAAACAGTTTTTCTCGAATCGTCTATCCTGCCTTTAACTGCGTGTAGGTAATTGCGGTCCTCATCTCTGTGCTGTCCTATTTAAATGTGCAGAACTATCGTCCCCTACTGGCTACAACCTGCAAAATACATTTCTATGACAACTATGATGTCATAGGGGCTATTATGAAGGTGGGGCGCTTTAACGGGGAATGGCCATTTAAAACCTAAATGGAAATTTTTGAGCATGCAGGTTTCTCCGACGCTTTTCAGAAAAACCACCTGAGAATCACTAACAATGAACGGCTACACAACTCTCCAATGAGCCAGGTTAACAGGGCCCGGTCCTAATGAAAAGGTTACAACAGGAGGTCTTTCACTGCCTGAGAGGAGCTCAGCTGTGTCAGGGCACAATGAGTTAGATTTAGGTTTCTGTGGAGCAGAACTGCAGACCTTCAGCTCTGACACAAAGAATCGCAGCTCATTACGGACAGATTAGAGATCTGCACCACAATTACAGTAGCCATGTGGAAAGGGTGATAGGAACTAAGGAAGGCAGTCCCAGCTAACAATTTTAGGTTGTAAGAACGTTTTCCTAATGTTTCCATTTAGTAACAAAATCATTAAAAATGTTAGTTTGAAAGTAAAATATATATAAGATATATATGTGTGTGTGTGTGTGTGTGTGTGTTTCTTATACAAAGTTTGTCATTCAGAGATGGCAAGTCTTCCATTTACTCAGTTAAACACACCAGACAGTCTGTACGAATGGAAATACGACGTATTTGTGGTTTGTTCACCATGATCACACATTTCTTATGCAACCACTAGATCACAGACTGCACAGTAGCCTGAAAAACAAACAAACAGTGTGTGATTGTATTTACCTACCAAATTCGCCCTTTCTTCCACTTTCTGAATATTTCCCTGCGTAGAATTACATAATAAAATAATAAGTATGCTCTTAATGAAAGCTACTCTAAAGTGTTGCCTGCTTCAGCATCCAAACCCACAGATCCCTTTCTCCTGGTGACAGAACTGCTCTGAGATCAGCCGAACTGCCCTACCAGTCACACTGAACAATCCCTGCCTGAGATACCATAACAAAACCAATTTCAAAGTGAAGCAAAGCAAGAATGAACAGCTTGATCCAAATCGAGATGATCACAAACAGCACACAAACACCATCCACACAGTGACGGTGTTGCGATCCATCGCTGCAATACGAATCAACGATGCTGTTTACACTGCAACCGGATTCAATGCAGTTTATCAATTCGCATTGGCGGTGTGAACGATCAGTGTGAATCTCCACCAGCCCGGAGATGCATTAGCATCGGGCCTACGTGAATCCTTTTAATGTTTTAATAACATTATGGACGCTCGATGCGCATTAAACATCATCCGCTCGTCGCGTTTGTGTCCGCTTACCTCCCCCGCGGTGGTCGTGGCGGTGCTGGAGGTGGACGCCGCGCTGGGGGTGGGCGAGCGCTGGAGGGTGACCAGAGCCATGATGAAAACGTCCCGGCCGAGCTACACCGACCGGCGGCTTTTCCCCGGGCAGCGACCCGGATAAACGGGGATTGCGGCTTCCAGCGACTCCGGGTGCGCGGCGGGGCCGGTGTGAGAGGTACACGGCCGAGCCGCGGGTCGTCCGGGGCGCTGGTTTCGCTGTGACATGAGCTGGAGGAGGAGGAGGAGGAGGAGGAGGATGATGATGATGGTTTGGTTCACTCGCTCATGCAGCTCAATCTCTCACCACTCTTGCCTTGAGATTATACAGGCATGGGGATAATATCCACCCAGCGAAACCTCCTGCTGGCCTGTGGGAGTATATCAGGCAGAATGGTTGTTTTTTAAGTTGCTGCAACCAAAAACGAACATTGCCAGAACGTTTCGGCAAGCAAAACGGGTGAGCTGGGATGGCGTTAGCATGCAAAGCCTAATTGATTCAGTTTATCATCGAAAGTGATTTATTCTTCTTAAACGTTCACCACTTTTATATGAACTTCGTGTTGTTTGTTTAATAATAATAATAATAATAATATAATATTATAATACGTGTTTAGATCGTATTCATAATTCATCAGTTTTGAGTCTTTATTTCTATTATTTCATCACGTACATGGATGAAATAATACAGACGGAAAGTGAAGTTGGTTTCACGGAGTTTGTTACGTCATGAACGTTGCGCAATGTGGAAAAAGTTCGCGACGGTCTGAGCTGTTGAGCTCAATCGTTGCAATAATCAGATGATTATTATCCGAGCTTACAATGCTTCATGTTTCGGAGCAAACGAAAGAAAACAAACTACTAACTAACTATTAAAACTATAAACTAGTTTTAATGAACTCCGATTCTGTCCAGCTTTGGCGTATCTTGTACCGTAGAGGCTCTGTGAAAATCTCGCATTAAGAAGACGCATGTGAAGTAAATTACGTGCAGCATGAGAAGCCGTACAAACATTTTAATTCATTTTTACTCACACACTTTGTTTTATTTTTCACACGAAAAATAAAAAGTTTTTCGCACAAGTTTTTCTCGAGGTTTTTCACGAAGACGAGCGACGGACTGTAGCGCCCTCTGTCGACAGCGTCGCGCAGTTGACGTTACGTAATGTGGGAAGAAAGTCCGGCTGCAAGTTTTGCGACGTTTCGGCTTCATAATCGACCTGTTATCGCGTTTCTCAAGCGATGCATGAGAAAGTGAAGACAACTCCGAGTTTATATGGCGTGTGTTTAAGGGAAAACGTCAGTCTGCAGCTGTTTTTAAAGCACCGATAAGAAACGTTCAGTAAGTGAAGGCTGCGCTTTATTCTTCCAGCTTGGCATTGCGTGCAATGCTGCAAAAAAGTCACTAAGTGATTTATTTCACGAAGACGATCAATACGGATCACTTGCATGCTTTATAACCTGCTTATTTTATTGTGTTCATTATTTTATGGACATAAAACTCCAGACAGGGTGCTGTAGACATATGGCAGACGTCACATTGGTGAACACTGGCTTGCTGTGAAATGATTTAATTAAGTAACTAATGTTTGCACATCATTATTTTACCAAAAAGTATTAGTAAAGAAATTGAAATATGTTGTAAGACACTGAATTTACATTAGCATTAACATTTTTATCATTTTATGATACAAAAAGTGTGATTCTCTGATCTCTAAAACTCATTGTCCATGACTATTAAGCTACTGTTACTTCAGATGCATTGACAGCAGCTTGCGCTCTCTGCAGATATGAAGGTGTGCATTATTGGAGCCGGGGTCATCGGTCTGTCCACTGCTCAGAGCATCTACCAGCACTTCCACGGCAAGGTCTTCCCCCTCACCATTGAGGTGTATGCAGATGTCTTCACACCTCTTACCACCAGCGATGGGGCAGCTGGACTCTGGCAGCCATATCTGTACGACAAGGGGAACGTGCAAGAAACGTGAGGGTTTCATTTCTTTGAATGTTCTCTGTGTACCTGCCAAGTTTCATGTTTTTTTATCGTTTTAACTAGCCATCTATATCCTAACTGTACTCCTAAACATTGACTAGATTTACGTTTCACAGATACGTGCCTTTGCGGTTTATCTTTTGGAAAAGGATCCACAGATATTCATGACTCATCATGCACTGCATAGATTTTTATCCAATCAGATGCTCTCTAGTATAAGTCCCACCTCCCTAATATTACCTGCAATAGACCAGAAAGTAGTACATAATAGTGGATGGCTGTGACATTGTGGTTCTTTAAAAAAAGAGGATGAACCATTTGATATGTTCTGCTAAATGTCTTAACGTAACAAAGCAACTTTACTTTAACTAAGTAAATTCACAGGATACATTGAATTTTCCTCTTGTTTTTCAGGTTTACACAATGTAGTATGCCGTGTGTGATAAAGCAACAGTTAACACTGGTATATTATCATGTGGGGTTTTTCTTTCTTTTCTCAGTAAATGGAACAAAGAGACCTTTGACTATCTACTAAGCTTCCTCAGCTCTCCAGAATCCGTTAAAATGGGGATCTTTCTTGAGTCTGGCTACAATCTGTGTACTGAACGTGCACCGGTGAGAACATTGTCCTTCCTTCCTTTAGTAGTTTAATGTGTTAAAGTACTATCCAACAGAATGCAAGTGTACATGTCATAATGCTGCTGCTGCCTTCTGCATGTGGCCCTTTAACGCTAGCATAAAAACATTCCTTTAACATTGCATGATGTTCCTGCACTGTACCGATCCAAGTGCAGAGCATGTCTGAATGTGCACAATCCCTGCTGACAATTTTATTCAAACAGGATCCCTCATTTAAAGACACAGTTTTGGGTTTTCGTCAGCTGACGGAACGTGAACTACAGATGTTTCCTGGATACAGGTGCTTAACATCACAATCTCATTAGGTTAATACCGTGAATGCAGTTATGTGTAAAAGTTTACCCTCTTGCTTCTATTGAACTCATTGTGGTCTATGAGAATCTACATTATATAAGGCTGGGGCTGAATTAATGTGTTAATGATTATGATTACATGGATCAATTGAAATGTAATCAGTCTTAAAGTGGTTATTATGTGTGTGTTGTGTTTATCCCCAAACTCAAAGCTTTGGTTGGTTCAATACGGCTCTTATGATTGAAGGAAAGACTTACCTGCCCTGGCTTATGGACTGGTAAGATTACTGTAATTTTATCAGTAACAGTAAAATTTGAATAGGTCTTTTATGTATGTATGTACACGTATGTGCATGTATATATATGTATGTATGTATTTTATGATGCATTAATATAATTACAGTAGGTAAAATTCATACTGAGTTTGTTACTTATTAACAGTATGACTTTATTTAGGTCAGCCAATAATTAACAGTTTTTGCCACGTGTCTGTGTTTTCCACAGGTTGAGACAAAGAAACGTTCAGTTTTATGAGAGGAAAATTGGTTCATTTAAAGAGGTTTGAGGAATAGTTACAGTTTGCTGTTGTAAATGCTTTTGATGTAAACTTTAAAATTGTCTAATAAAAATGGGCTCCAGTTGGCAGATGTTGGTGCTGATGTCATCATCAACTGCTCTGGTGTGCGATCAGGTGAACTTCAGCCTGATCCTGAGCTCAAGCCAGGCAGAGGTCAAATCATTAAGGTGAGTGTTAGTGGATCAGTTAAACCAGGATTTAGTAAGACAGAATTATTTGATTTCATGTTCTGTATTCTGTATTAACAGGTGGATGCTCCCTGGTTAAAACACTGGATCCTCACACATGATTTCTCAGCAGGTGTCTATAATTCTCCATACATCATACCTGGGTAAGCTTTGTTATATTGATGTTATTTATATGTTTGCAAGCAGGCCATTAACAGACATGCAAAGTTAAAGATAAATAATATACCGCACTGACTGCCCTTATTTTTAAATAGTGTATTGTAAAATGCAAAACGTGGGCTTGTGGTCTAACCAAGAACCGGTGACTGAAAGGTTTTAGGTTCTCTTAAGATAAATATGTTCCTGGTGTTCCTGTAGCTCAGCATTGTTTCTGTAGCTCAATGGTGCCCCTGTAGCTTGGTTGGTAGAGCATTGTGTTAGCAGCACAAAGGTTTTGGGTTCGATTCCCAGGGGATACATGTACTAAAAACATGTAGACCCTTGATGCACTGTAATTTGCTTTGGATAAAAACGTCTGCCAAATGCATAAATGTACATGAAAATATGTGAACCCAGATCCTCTGTGTGTCTGTGCAGGAGTCGTTTAGTCACTGTAGGTGGAGTTTTCCAAGTAGGAAACTGGAATGAGCAGAATAATTCCACTGATCATAAAAGAATTTGGGAAGCAGCCTGCAAGTTTGAGCCCAGTCTACAGGTAGAGCTAGATCTGTTGTTTCACTACGTGTCATGAACAAGTTATTTAAGCTGTTAAGCAGATGTACACATAGCGGATTGAGTTGAATAGATCCCTTTCTTTCTCTCCAGCATGCACGTATTGTAGAGGACTGGACTGGCCTCAGGCCGTCACGCAACAAAGTGAGACTGGAGAGGGAGACCATGCGATCTGGACCAAACTCATTTGAGGTGAGTTCATAATGACAATTACATTGGAGATCTGATGAAGATCTAATGCCATCCTCTGCTGAAGGAAGATCTCTACAGATCGGCCAAAAGATGTTAGATGACCATGTTATGCATCACACGGTTCTCGTTCACCTCAGGTCATCCATAACTACGGACATGGAGGTTTTGGAATGACCATCCATCGTGGATGTGCTGAAAAAGCTGCCCGGCTCTTTGGAGAAATCTTGGAACAGAAAGGCTTGCTAGCACACTCTAAATCAAGACTTTAATAGGAATTTAATAGTGTCACAAGACACTAGTGGATATAATGAAATGTCGAATCCATATTCAATTTGTATTACCTGATCAAGAATTTACTTAAACTGACAATGAAAGATACATCATAACACAGTCAAAATGTTTGCAGTTTTGTACACAAATCAATAAAGACATTTTCACTTCCTTGTTTGACGCATAATTTATTGTTACTGTATCATACACATGTACATTCTGAGCAGTGGCAGGAGATCTGTGCACACAGACACCAAACGCAGCACTAAAACACAAAGGCAGGCATAAGAGACCCCCTGAACACACACACAGAAACAACCGCATACTTCACAACCTGGTCTCCCAATCCTCATGAGAGCCGACCCAGTGGACCATTCAAACAGGCAGAAATACAAATAATCAAATACAGCACTGAGTGGTAAAGCTGAAGAAACTGATAGAAACTGAAGATACTGGATGTTAATGTTGTGTTTTGATGTAAGCTATTGTTACAGATAAATCTACTTATAGGTTTAGTGGAGGAGATTGTGATAAAAATGTACTTGTATTGGAACTTTTATATTTGCAAGGATTAGCTCACATAAAAATGACAATTCTGTCATTCTGCCTTGTCATTTCATACATTACATTTATATTTTTTCCTTCATACAATGCAAAAAGGAGAATGAACATCCTGGCTGTTCTTTTCTCTATAATAAAATCTTCCAAGATTAAAATAAATATTTTAACAATCTTTTATATGCCTGATTATAAAAAACAACTTGAGTATACACCATAAAAAAGTGATGCAGCTGACAACCAATGAGAGGTGCTTACCAATACCATGTGGTACGAAATGAAGACTTTGGTGTCCACTAAATATGTCACTGTGAGCATCACAAGGTCAATGAAGGCAGGATGAATCTATGAATGGCTAACAATTAACTACCCTGTGTAACTAAATGTTGTACTAAAGATTTCTACAACAAAAGCAATACGGGGAGTCCACAAACTGGTGCATCGTGTGCTGGTTTTGATAGCAGCATCCAGTCTCAATAAAAGTTGTCATGCCCTACTCAGAGGAATGTTGGAAGTGAAGTGTAAGGCCTTCAAAATATAAATAATAATAAACAGACCAGATTCTACACTGTCAAACTAACTCACAAAGCCACACACTCTTTCTTGTGCTCTGTCATTTTAAAGGAGGTTAAAACATTTCATTTCCTCATTTAAGTGCCCTTAGAAACCTCCAACCATATGAGAATGATGATTGGTTGAGGTTTAAAATGGCCCAACAAGTCCCACAGCTGGCACTGTTTTAGGTTCAGGTGATTTGAATCATTTCCTGCTCCTGGGATAGTTTCATGGGGCAGTATTATGTGGTGGAAATATATTTCCCTCTGTTTATCTAGCCCTCCTATCAAACTGACCTCAAAGCAACTTTGACATCTTCTGAAAAGTATTCTGATCCTGAAACTAGTCAGCAAGAAAATACATTTATATGATAATAAAATAAATAGTTATGTTTTCAGTTATTTTTTCCAATGCCTTCTGGAACTGGAGCTTGAATGGTGTAAAGTTCTTTGTTTTGTTTTCTGGAAGAGTTTGAAACATGTATTAGAATCAACAGGTTGTTCTTGTGGTTCCTGCAGGAACTCAGCACTCAGATGTACAGGTAAAATATATAAAATGATAACATTTGCACATAACAGGAGGGCTAGACCAGAGGATAAGGATCATAAAATCACCTTTCAACCTTTGGAAGGGGAACCGATCTGTGATGGAATGATTAAAAAAATCGATGCCGAGCGAATCTCAAAATCATTGAACACATTGTTTTTCACAAAGTAGATTCTCTATATTTAAGACCAGTTTCTTCTAAAAAAAAGTCCAAAACCTATCTGTGTCCCTCAGTCCTGTGACCCAGAGCTGGAATGTGGAACCCCCCCAGGGCTGCGGTCTGATGCCCGGCCCACCATCTCCTGACCCCACTCTCTGTGGCTGGACTCCTGGAGGCCTCGGCCGGTGGTCTCTATAGGTAGAGCACAGGACGCGACAGCAGCCAGCAGACAGCAGCAACAGTACACAGACAGAGTCAAATACACAGAAGATTCCAGCATCACCTGCAGAAGAAGAGATGGACACAGTATGAAGATTTTCTCTGCATTACATTGTTGCTTGTATTGTTGATTTTTAAGCAACACATTGAATTATTAGTTTTTTAACTATTTCATTTTTGCCATTTTGCCCCTTGTATTGATTGTAAACAGGATCATGTAATGATGCAAACTGAACTCGAACTCACATTGCCCACATGAGCACCACAGCTTAACAGTTCAGTGTGTGTGTAAGACGCAATGACTCTAACGCTGTTGATTGCATTTGTTTTCATATTTCTTCTGAATATTTATGTACTCATCCCAGAAATTTAAACATAGAAGCTATTACGTCATGTTCTTGAGTATTTAAAGCTGCAATTTGTTAGTTTCACCTCTCTGTCAACATCTCTGTTTGAACCATAAAATTGCAGGTTACTTCACTGCTTTTCTTTATGTAGGTTAAAGTCAAATGAAGCCAAACTTACATTTCGTACCCGACAGCTCAAATGATATAATCATTATTATAAATGTATAGTTCAGGGAATCGGGGGTCAGACAAGGAGACTATTTTAAACACTGATCTCTTATGTACTTGTTTAATAACAGATACTATTTTAGAAGTTATTTTGGGTATATTTTTAACAACCAAAAAGTTACAGATTTCAGTTTTAATGTCAGGATGTAAGTTGTTGGTTTGTTTAATTTCTTTCCACTTTCTAATGTTTCCACACCTGTGCAACAAATGGAGTGATGAGAGCTCCAACCCGAGCCATTCCACTGCTGGTACCCAAACCCAGAGCCCTCGTCGCCGTAGGATACACCTGAAAAGAAAAACACCAGACACTGAGTAACCGTCATCATCATCTCATTTTACAATGTCTATCCTTATCATACTGTGCAAATGTACTTTGAACCACCGAGAGGAAAGTAAATGACTAAAAGCTTCTTAAACATGCTAATGTACTGTACTTAAACTTTTAAAGTCAGTTAAATAACACAGACAAAGATTTTTATACTGTAAAATAAACGGTTATAGCTGCAATCCATAATTTTCACTTCTGTTGTCATCTCTATTTGAAACCTAAAACTGCAGGTTCCTGTTTATGTACTTTTCAGTATGCTGATGTCAAATGAAGCCAAACTGACATTTCCCAGAAAATCAGACTCGACAGCTCAAATTATAAATCTTTATTATAATAATACCATTGTGAACTGTGGTAAGATAAGGAAACCATGTTGAACACTGTCATGTACTTGCTAAATAACTGATTTTTGTTCATTTTTAACCCAAAACAGTTACAGATGCAGCTTTAATTCTGTTACAGATAATGTCCAGCAACATGCAATTCAGTCAAAAGATTCTTAAGTCACTGTGCAATAAAACAACTTCAGTAACATTTATATCATAGGCAATCACTGTGTAATATTCAACTTTATTGTCCTTCATGATGAACTCTAGTCAGGGATTATAAAGAGAAAAGCAGACTGACAGCGGCCTGTTTTATTTTAGGTGAGTTACTGAAATGGCAGCCAAGTGTTGGAAATGAGCCGGGAACTGGATTGTTCCCAAGGTCAAATTCCTCCTGTGTTACAGCTGCTGCCTGGAGTTAACAGTTATCAAAACTGTTCTTGCATTAGTAGAACATTTTTCTAACGTTATATATCATATATTAAAAACGTTACACTTAAGTAGTAAGTGAAATGTTTTAAAAAGGTTACAGAGTTAAAAATACAATGTTAATACAATGTCTAAAAAAACTGGACATTCTGACCGTTCCTAACACTTTCATAACAATGTTTTTGTTACTTATAGGAAACATTGCGGTAACAATTTTATATTCTAAAATTGTTAGCTGGTAAGCTGCTTTATAATAAAGACAACTGTGAAAGGTTTTAGCTATACAGATTTGGTGTTAAACTAGTTTGAATTTAGATGAGTTCTCACCTCAGGTGTGTACACATATGCAGCCTGGAAACCTCCAGCGATAAAAGCTCTCGCAATGAATATCAGCACCGTCAAAGCAGTTCTGCAATATAATTCATTAGAACAAACAATAAGTTCTAATTAGAAAATAGTCATAGTTTGACTTTCCATAGTTTGCATGGCACTTACATTTTACAAAGCATTTTACAGCATCTACAATAAAAACGTAACTAACAATTTTAGGTTTCCCTAACATTTCCATTATGTAAAAAACGTTAAAAATGTTATTTGAAATTCTAGAAACAAAAACATCCAAATTTGTAGACGTTGTATTAATGTTATTCCTTGGTTATGAACATTATTCAAACATTTTTTTATTTCTTTAACATTTTAAAAACATTCCACTAACATTCCACTTAGGAATGGTGTTAATAGCGATTAATGTGCTTTCTGACCTTCCCACACATCCATAGAGTGGCACAATGCAGAGGGAAAAGACGAAGAAACACAGTGCCATAGTCTTCCTCCTCCCCAAGCGATCAATCGCCCACAGGGTCACAAGCAGGCCTGTGAAGCATCAGTGTGTTAGACCTATTACAATTCAAAACACTGCTGCTTTTCCCCTGCCTTTAATGTACTTTACGTTAGTAGAATGTTTTCTTAGCATTTTATATCATATATCAAAACCGAATTCCTAAGTTGTTAGTGGAGCGTTGCAGAATGTTACAGAATAAAAGAAAATGTTTGAATAATGTTCTTATAACCAAGCAATGACATTAATACAACGTCCAAAAACCGGATGTCCTGAATGTTCCCAAAACCTTCCAAATAACCTTTTTCAACATTTTTGTTACTTTCAGAATTCAAACAGTGGTGCATCGCTTTTCACCTGCCTTTAATGTACATTACTGTATCTAAAAGTGAGATGTGTTATTCACTATTCAAGCGTGTACCTGGAAACTCAGACAGTGTGGTCCAGAGAAGGTCTTTGTAATCGTCTGAATTCAGATACTTGCACTCCAAACTACAACTTGGATCCATTTTACTGCCCTTCGCCTCTAGGGGGCGACACAGGACAAAACTATTCAAAAACTGTTAGAAATAGCATACTAACATGCAAATCACTCTATAGTTCAGTGCACTGTGTAGTATCTATATCTATATTTATGCTCTATACTAAGTATCTATATTTTTCAAAGTATTTTTAAAAACAGTAGGCAGCGTCATCTTTATTATTTTTTAAACATGGTAGCTGTCACTCACGAACGCAGGCCCCTCCCTCCTGGAAAAGCTCAGTGGTCAGCAGAACCACACCATAATAAGAGAACGCATTCGAGAACCTACAACACAGAACATATGAGAGTGGAGCAGTGAAGATAAGCACCACAAACTGTTCATTCACATCCTGTAGAAAACAAAATGTCTCTTTAAACATTAACCGATCAGTTTACAGAAAGTATTAAATATGTGATTAAATGTGAATGTGTGATTACATGTGTCTTAACAACAATTTATAGATCCTGTTACCATATGAACCAGAGCAGAACAGTGGTCCAGCGAAAGTGTGGAGAGAAAAGATCTTGAATTTTCCCCCTGTCCTCCTAAACATTAGAGGAACATCATAGCAACATATAAAAACACTAATTACACCCCAAATTGAAGATGACTAAAAAGAAAAAGTTTTTTTACACGGAAAAACACAAAGCAGAGTATGCAGGCTAAGACTGATGTCCCAGCTAACAGAGAACATTCTCAAAGTTCTCTCAAAGTCCTCAAAAACGTTTTT
Organism: Chromobotia macracanthus; assembly: GCA_036877525.1. Classification (NCBI taxonomy): domain Eukaryota; kingdom Metazoa; phylum Chordata; class Actinopteri; order Cypriniformes; family Botiidae; genus Chromobotia; species Chromobotia macracanthus. Next base: position 9,688,044 of record JAZGTH010000058.1, on the reverse strand, counting down.
GCGGACTATATATATAAACCAATATTCTTAAGTTGTTAGTGGAACAAAATGTTTAGTTCCTAGAACATTCAATATAACATTTTGAATGTTTGGGATACAGCAACATACAGAAGGTACATTAGTACTTCACCTGTCTGGCCACAATGAGTTTTCCCAGTGGCATGGGCACCTTGTTCTCTGTAGCGATGCGTTTGAGCGTGCTCAGAGCCTTCTCCTGATTTCCTGTCAGGACATCATAGCGAGCGCTCTCTGGCAGCCACTGTTTTATTAACACTCTGTTTACATACTGGTTCATCAATATGTTAATCACACTACACACACAGCTTTGTTCTGTTCATAGCCAGCCGTTACAGAAAACAACAAACCAATATTTGAGAAGTCAAACTTACAAAGCAAAGTATAGCAAAAATGAAGAGTGGAATTGTGGACAGGGCAAGCAGCCAGCGCCAGCCCAGTGTTGGCATCACCAAAATGGCCAGCAGCACTTCAAATACTGTTCCCAGAGCCCAGAAGATCTACAAAACAGCACAAAAACATTTTAAAGAGATTTAGACAAATGTATTGTCCAAAAAAACGAATGCAAAAAGAACTTAAAGAATAGAATAGAATACAATATTTTAATGATCTTAGTCAGATCTCAGGCTTTGTTGTATGTAAATATAAAGAACAGAATAGAACAGAATTTTTACCTCTATCAACAGAATGCAAGTGGCTCTGGACCTCATGGGGAGAAACTCAGCATACAATGTTACTCTTGGGCAAGAGAATAAAAGTTTTGTGAGTTTTCTGTAATTTTGCTGCATGAAAATTCATAACACTCACGTCAATAAAAGAAAGTAAGGTTAGAGGTTCTGCAAATTACCAATAAATCATTATTTACTTGTATGTATAGTTTCTTGTTTACTGTCACACTTACGATTGTGGAGCACCTCCAATGCCGAAGCCTACCAGAGCTCTGAGAAACAGAATCCATCCATATATCGGTGCAAATGCACTGAGGAGGCCATAAAACAGGGTCCACAACACACTCATCTTCAGACCCTACCATACACACACACACTGGGTTTTCATGTTTGATTGAAAACATTCCATAGACATAATGATTTTTATACTGTACAAGCTGTATATTCTGTCCCCCTACACTAACTCTGCCTCTGAACCTAACATCACAGAAAACTTTCTATTATTTTAGATTTTCAAAATAAGATCATTCTGTATGATTTATAAGCTTGCTTCCTCATGGGGACCTAAAAAATGCCAACAAGGTCAAAATGTACTGGTCTTACTATATTTGTGAGGACATGTGGTCCCCATAATGTAGTTAATACCAGGACACACACACAAATCTGATCTTCCCTGAAGGTGCACAGTGGTATTATAAATAGCTATACGGTTGAATTTGTAAGTAGCTCTACTTTTAATCCTCAAACATACTCACTGTTTTCCTCCCATATTTATCAGATATGTTCCCCCATAGAGAAGAACTGATCATCATTCCAATAAAACGGCCTGTGTTAAAAAGATACAGAGAAAGATAGTTGTTCCGTTTTTATTCATTCTGGAACAGCTGAATCAATTCAACAACCATTATTGAGTGTGGTGAGAGAACAGAGTACCGAGGTTAGCAGTGCCACCTCCCAGCTGGGCAGTGCCCACTCACAGTGCAGCTGAGGGGCCAGAATACTAAGAATCATCATCTCCATGGCATCGGCCATCTGCACACAATCATCACCACATGTACTCAAATACAGAACAAACCATCTGCTGTGCCTGACTTTTCAGGCCACCAATGACACGTTTGTCCAATAGATGAGCTGAAGATGCACTTGATACAAATTCCTAATCACATTGTTGAGAGGATACAACAGTTGTTCCCTATTTTACCCATGAAAGTCCAGTCAGGATAGAAAGTTTCCACTGGAAAGTCCCAAAGCCGATAGCCTCCACTGCATCCTCAATCATAAAGGTATCTGTTGAGAAACAGACAAATACAAACAGCGGAAAAGAAAGAAAGAAAGAGAGAGAGAGAGACAGAGAGCGAGAGAAAGACTACTTTTTAAATCATGGAAATTAAATCAACAAAAATGTATCAAATCTGATTAATAATAATCTCAGATCTTATCAAAAAATTAATACATAATATCAACAATTATTTGCATAATATAACTATTATATTATCAGCATAACAATTATGAATGATCATTGACGGGTATAATAAGAATTAGTTTTGGATTTCTGTATTTTGGCTTTTGCTCTAATGACAGCAAGCATTCCAGTAGAGATGTTTTAAGATTTTTTCCAAAAGCATTTTTGTGTGTTTAGTAGACAAGCATCCAGTCATACCATCAGTGGGATTAGCAAACTCCCGTGGCACTGGAGCCCCATCAGCCAGGGAAACGGACTCCATGTCCGAGCGCATTCCCTCTGCCTGCAGAGCCTCATCCCTGCCGCCACACTCATCCTCAGAACGAGTGCTTTCACCTGTACGTCGAAATTTCACCACCCTGCCACAGAAACAGACGGCCAATGAGATGATCTACCAGGTCATTCAGAATGACACATTTCTGAAACATCAAAGCTGTGAAACTAAAAAAGGCAGTATATCTCCAGTGAGAACATCTGACAGTAACACACTCTAATAAACAGTTTCCTCTTAAACCAAAGCTGTTTGAGAAATACAGAGTCTGTTATTTTATAACCATGCATGTGATTAAAGGCAGGGTTTATCCAAAAACATTTTTTGTTATGCTGGTTGAACGTCTTTTCACATCCTCACAGTAAAATGGTCTAAATATATAAATATAAATAAATATTTATATATCTTCATTTATATATCTTCTGTGGAATGCACGGGACCATAAAATGTTTGTCCAATCACTGGATTCAATCCAAATGCTATGATAGGATGCCCCACTTGTCTGTCTAAACCTGTGTATGCATTCACATGCTGAAGGTGTGTCTTTGAAAAGCCTTCTGAAGGGAGGGCGGGATCTTATGCTTGCTATTTTTAGCCTCTCTGAAATTGATGACACTACCTTTACTTATTTTTCATTCCGTTATTTATTTGACAGCTCTTATATTTGTAATTTAAAATGTACTTTTCTTACTTTTAGGACTAACAAAGCAAAAATGAAAGTACCCTCAGGTGTGCGTTCAAGTACCCTGTGGGCTACCCATATACCCCATATACTCATTACAGTACCATCATATAGTCATCATATACACAGACTACAGCAGCTACAATTTTAAAACAGAACAATAAGAAAACACATTAGAACATGCATCTGTATGTAGAATGCAGCTGCAATGTGCAGGACTGAATGATGCATATCATAAGAAGTTGTTTTCAAGGTGACGAGAGCGTTTCCTATCTGCGCAGCCCCTGTTCTGGTGTTCTTTGAAAAAAGCACGAGTGAGAGAGAAAACAGAATGGCCTGCAAATTAGATACAATGTGTGAAGACACAGTGGAGTAATGTCTGAAACCGACACTCACAACCGACAGCCTGCTGTCAGTGTATGGAGCGACTGAATGACAGGAATTTTCCTAATGAATGAGAAACCACCATTTAAAAACAACAACAACACATCACTGTAAATATATACAGCCATAAATATCCAGCTAACAGGGATCGTTATTGCAGTAACATTAGTAAAGCATGTCTTTTATATTATATATTATATATTTTAAAATTTTTTATTCTTGAGTAGTTATTGGAACGTTTTAAAAACATTACAGAATTAAAAAATGTTTGAATAACATTCTTATAACCAAGCAATCATGTTAGTACAACGTCCAAAAACTGGATATTTTGAACATTCCTTTCAATTTTTTTTAACATTAACCTTTTTAACGTTTTTGTTATGTAATGGAAATGTTACAGAAATACTCATACAGCCTAACATTTCTAGCTGGGTAAGAGGAGCACACAGATATCCAGTGGATTAATTACTGTGATTGCCACTCTCGCAACGTCACTACAGGCAATATAGCTTTCATGTGCAGACAGGAAGTGTAATTAAACAAAAGACTTCAGCTGACCTCCCCAGCTCAGCAGAGACAAAATGAGTCAGGCATGTTTATCCAAGAGCAAACAAATAACCAAAACCCAGATACACTAAAACCATCCATACAGAATGAATACAGAGACCAGCTGAGCTCCACATCATAAAGAAGATGATGGGAATGAAGCGTGTTTGTGACAATGACTTTCTCTGTATTCTTTCCATCAGGTATAGAGAAATTCAGCCTATGAAAATAGGAAATAAGATTTCTGCAATGCTGTCAAATGGTGACTGGGCCGACCGCCAAGTACCAGCGGTACAGGAGTGCCATAAGCAGGCCTTTTATTCAAAATCAGTGAAAGAGCTTTAGCACAACACAACATTATAAACATGCTGAAATGCAGCTCAACTGGTATAACGCTAGCAACACTAAAGTCATGGGTTTAAATCACAAAGAACAAATTACTAATTGAACAAATGTATAGGACTGTATTCCCATAAGTTGCTTTAAGCAAAAGTGTCTTGTAAACAAAAACGCATAAATCTAATAAAAATTAATGAAAGACAATTTATCTAGAACTTGTTCTGACCTGTACTGATACTACTAACTTACAAGTCATAAACCAAGACGTCTTGCTGTTTATGGCTGACCATATAAACGTGAAAATTGTCTTAGCTGATTTACAGTACAACTATTTTGTTCTAGCTGGTTTACAACATAAAAAAGAAACAAACCAGCATTTACATTTACGCATTACACATTCAACCTCTTTGTTAACACTGGGTTAAGATCACTTTTGACCCGGGGTTAGAAATATAATGTATGAACAGTGTAAAGTGCTGAATGGAGTAACCCATGTGTCTTTAAATGACATGGCCCTGGGTGAACAAATCCCACCTGAGGGCCCAGGTTATGATTTTATATATCACAGGAGAAGATTCAGTGTGAATACACATGGAGGACCGATGCATTTCTCAGCAGATGACCTCATGCACAATGCCTAGATGACACAAATGGTTGTTTTATTCACCATTACGTTACTCTTTGGCAGAATTAAGCTGCTAGTTTAATCTACCCGAGCTGTTTACACACAGATAAATATTTATATATCTTTATTTATATATCTTCTGTGGAATGCACGGGACCATAAAATGTTTGTCCAATCACTGGATTCAATCCAAATGCTATGATAGGATGCCCCACTTGTCTGTCTAAACCTGTGTATGCATTCACATGCTGAAGGTGTGTCTTTGGAAAGCCTTCTGAAGGGAGGGCGGGATCTTATGCTTGCTATTTTTAGCCTCTCTGAAATTGATGACACTACCTTTACTTATTTTTCATTCCGTTATTTATTTGACAGCTCTTATATTTGTAATTTAAAATGTACTTTTCTTACTTTTAGGACTAACAAAGCAAAAATGAAAGTACCCTCAGGTGTGCGTTCAAGTACCCTGTGGGCTACCCATATACCCCATATACTCATTACAGTACCATCATATAGTCATCATATACACAGACTACAGCAGCTACAATTTTAAAACAGAACAATAAGAAAACACATTAGAACATGCATCTGTATGTAGAATGCAGCTGCAATGTGCAGGACTGAATGATGCATATCATAAGAAGTTGTTTTCAAGGTGACGAGAGCGTTTCCTATCTGCGCAGCCCCTGTTCTGGTGTTCTTTGAAAAAAGCACGAGTGAGAGAGAAAACAGAATGGCCTGCAAATTAGATACAATGTGTGAAGACACAGTGGAGTAATGTCTGAAACCGACACTCACAACCGACAGCCTGCTGTCAGTGTATGGAGCGACTGAATGACAGGAATTTTCCTAATGAATGAGAAACCACCATTTAAAAACAACAACAACACATCACTGTAAATATATACAGCCATAAATATCCAGCTAACAGGGATCGTTATTGCAGTAACATTAGTAAAGCATGTCTTTTATATTATATATTATATATTTTAAAAAATGTTATTCTTGTGTAGTTATTGGAACGTTTTAAAAACATTACAGAATTAAAAAATGTTTGAATAACATTCTTATAATCAAGCAATCATGTTAGTACAACGTCCAAACCTGGATATTTTGAACATTCCTTTCAATGTTTTTTTAACATTAACCTTTTTAACGTTTTTGTTATGTAATGGAAATGTTACAGAAATACTCATACAGCCTAACATTTCTAGCTGGGTAAGAGGAGCACACAGATATCCAGTGGATTAATTACTGTGATTGCCACTCTCGCAACGTCACTACAGGCAATATAGCTTTCATGTGCAGACAGGAAGTGTAATTAAACAAAAGACTTCAGCTGACCTCCCCAGCTCAGCAGAGACAAAATGAGTCAGGCATGTTTATCCAAGAGCAAACAAATAACCAAAACCCAGATACACTAAAACCATCCATACAGAATGAATACAGAGACCAGCTGAGCTCCACATCATAAAGAAGATGATGGGAATGAAGCGTGTTTGTGACAATGACTTTCTCTGTATTCTTTCCATCAGGTATAGAGAAATTCAGCCTATGAAAATAGGAAATAAGATTTCTGCATTGCTGTCAAATGGTGACTGGGCCGACCGCCAAGTACCAGCGGTACAGGAGTGCCATAAGCAGGCCTTTTATTCAAAATCAGTGAAAGAGCTTTAGCACAACACAACATTATAAACATGCTGAAATGCAGCTCAACTGGTATAACGCTAGCAACACTAAAGTCATGGGTTTAAATCACAAAGAACAAATTACTAATTGAACAAATGTATAGAACTGTATTCCCATAAGTTGCTTTAAGCAAAAGTGTCTTGTAAACAAAAACGCATAAATCTAATAAAAATTAATGAAAGACAATTTATCTAGAACTTGTTCTGACCTGTACTGATACTACTAACTTACAAGTCATAAACCAAGATGTCTTGCTGTTTATGGCTGACCATATAAACGTGAAAATTGTCTTAGCTGATTTACAGTACAACTATTTTGTTCTAGCTGGTTTACAACATAAAAAAGAAACAAACCAGCATTTACATTTACGCATTACACATTCAACCTCTTTGTTAACACTGGGTTAAGATCACTTTTGACCCGGGGTTAGAAATATAATGTATGAACAGTGTAAAGTGCTGAATGGAGTAACCCATGTGTCTTTAAATGACATGGCCCTGGGTGAACAAATCCCACCTGAGGGCCCAGGTTATGATTTTATATATCACAGGAGAAGATTCAGTGTGAATACACATGGAGGACCGATGCATTTCTCAGCAGATGACCTCATGCACAATGCCTAGATGACACAAATGGTTGTTTTATTCACCATTACGTTACTCTTTGGCAGAATTAAGCTGCTAGTTTAATCTACCCGAGCTGTTTACACACAGAGCACATCGTGCATCCCGTTGCTTTAGCTCAACGCTGTTATTCAAGCACTGGCGTGACTTTTCTTAATAAATGGCCTAAATATCAATAACTATAATGTCGTATTGTGGACGGGGCGTCGTGATCATCTCTGCGGCTCCGCGCGTCTCTAGAAAAGGGCAAAACCGAGCGGCGGGAGTGCTTGCACGGTGGCTTCAAGCATACGACACAAGGATAAAACACACACTCACGGCAGCTGTCTCAACTGAAACAAATCATCGTCCATCATCCGTCTGCCCGTGTCTTTGTTTCATTGCCGTAACAGTGCTGCGGGTTCGAGCGGAGATTCAGCACCGCGGACAGCGACAGCTCGGGAGGGGCGGCGCTGCTTCTCTCGTCTGCTCGGTGGTGCTGGATCACGCCAAAGACTGAACGACTGTGTAATGCTCAGACACTGAGAGGACCTGGATGAGATGATTCTGGATGAGATGATTCTGGATGAGGTGATTCTGGATGAGAGGACCTGGATGAGGTGATTCTGGATGAGGTGATTCTGGATGAGAGGACCTGGATGAGGTGATTCTGGATGAGATGATTCTGGATGAGGTGATTCTGGATGAGAGGACCTGGATGAGGTGATTCTGGATGAGAGGACCTGGATGAGGTGATTCTGGATGAGGTGATTCTGGATGAGAGGACCTGGATGAGGTGATTCTGGATGAGAGGACCTGGATGAGGTGATTCTGGATGAGGTGATTCTGGATGAGATGATTCAGGATGAGGTGATTCTGGATGAGGTGATTCTGGATGAGAGGACCTGGATGAGGTGATTCTGGATGAGATGATTCAGGATGAGGTGATTCTGGATGAGGTGATTCTGGATGAGATGATTCTGGATGAGGTGATTCTGGATGAGAGGACCTGGATGAGGTGATTCTGGATGAGGTGATTCTGGATGAGATGATTCAGGATGAGGTGATTCTGGATGAGATGATTCTGGATGAGGTGATTCTGGATGAGAGGACCTGGATGAGGTGATTCTGGATGAGGTGATTCTGGTTGAGGTGATTCTGGATGAGGTGATTCTGGATGAGATGATTCTGGATGAGGTGATTCTGGATGAGAGGACCTGGATGAGGTGATTCTGGATGAGAGGACCTGGATGAGGTGATTCTGGATGAGGTGATTCTGGATGAGAGGGCCTGGATGAGGTGATTCTGGATGAGGTGATTCTGGATGAGGTGATTCTGGATGAGAGGACCTGGATGAGGTGATTCTGGATGAGAGGACCTGGATGAGGTGATTCTGGATGAGATGATTCTGGATGAGGTGATTCTGGATGAGGTGATTCTGGATGAGAGGACCTGGATGAGGTGATTCTGGATGAGAGGACCTGGATGAGGTGATTCTGGATGAGGTGATTCTGGATGAGGTGATTCTGGATGAGAGGACCTGGATGAGGTGATTCTGGATGAGCGGACCTGGATGAGGTGATTCAGGATGAGGTGATTCAGGATGAGGTGATTCTGGATGAGGTGATTCTGGAGATGTGAGATCAGGAGATGTGGCTGATGATGCACTCTGTGTTTCTTCAGTAATAAAAGTCAACAGTAACCGCAATCTGATGGAAAGTGTTGGTTTTATTGCCTGTTGAAGTTGAGGTCAAAAGTCAAAGTCAGTCAAGCTGTGCAACTTAGTCGAAACGTACTTTATTTCAGACCGTGTTCCTGATGAGATCGGTTTTGTGTTAAAACTTCGTTCATTAAAGCTCTGTAATAAACTCAGATGAACTTATAATGAACTTCCGGTTCATTGTCTATTTCTACAATACTTTTAAACAGCACATTTAATTCCTGAGGCAAACTTTCTTCGGATTTGATTACATTTGCCTAAATCTCCTCCAGCTGTGATGAAAGGGCCTACACGCTTTTCTCTGCATTTACATATTTCACGTGTATGTTTGTTTATAGCTTATTCGTCTGCCATTAAAGACTTCTTCTCTTCTGTTTTGATTTGTTCTCCTCTGTTACAAAATGCTTTAATATAATTTTTGAATATTAATTTTTCTCTGTCTTTATTATCTGAGTGTCAAGCCTTTTTCCAGTGTTTAACAATGTTGCTTTTAATTACTGCTTTACCTTAAAGTTTCCAAAGGGAATCTCTGTTCTGTCACTGATTTAGGCTTCTTATTTTTTTTTGCAGGATTATAAATAAAGTTTTGTGAATGTCTAACTTCCGCTTACGTCACAGACGCTCGTCCTACTCCGCGCAAAGTCCGCTGGGCAACAACGCGCAATGTTTAGTTCCGCACTGCCCAGGCGCTGTAAAATATGCCTTGGTGTAAACAGGGACCTACAGACAAGCTTGTCCGAGAGTTTTTTCGCACTGGATCCGCTGCAAGGTTCATGTTTGTGTGAAATAATTTGACACGACGTCTGGGGTTTGCATTGTGTGGCTCAGCCGCTTGTAGGAAAGGGCAGAAGATGAGGCGAGCTGTTGCACTGAAGGCCAGCAGACAGTCGCTTTGATCTCGGGTTAAATGTTCGTCAGTCTGTGTTTAATATAAACTGATCGCCATAAATGTGTAAACTGACGAATCTGTATTTAATTCAGATCTCTGATCGGCTTTTAGTGCTTGTAGGCCCATGCGCATACGTCTGAATAAACGTGTTGAGTTGGATTCTGTTCATAACTTCATAACCAGTGGTAGCTCATTTAAAACTAGTCCTCCATCTGTTTTTACTGTACAAGTCATCACTTATCGGTATCAAATGGAGTCAAAGTTTTCCCTGTACCATCAAACAAGCTAAATGTGCTCTTTATCATTATTTGTGTGCCACTGTCTGTGATGTTTACAAAATGTAAATGCAGCCCACTTGATCTGACACTTAATATCTCTGTTTCAGGAACAAGATGATGAAAAACTGGGGTATGATTGGCGGAATAGCTGCTGCCATGGCAGCTGGTATCTATGTTTTATGGGGACCAATTTCAGACAGGAAAAAGAAGAAAAAAGGTGTGTCATTTAGTTTTGCTGGTTATTTCAGTAGAGCACATATGTAGATAGTTTCTATCCAGGGTGCTGGATAGGTCAATACAGCATTCCAGTCATACTAAAATATATGGTCTGGTAAGATCTATAATGAGAAATATCTATTCACTTACATACAGTATATATTAAATGCATGGAGAAACCTTACAGTCCAACTGTTATATAATATACAGTACTATTATAGTTTATATATCTTGCTCACATGTATGACTATATATTTTAGCATAACCATACCACCTAATGAATTTTCTTTCCCTCGCAGGTATGGTTCCTGGTCTGCTTAACTTGGGGAACACTTGTTTTATGAATTCACTTCTCCAGGGCCTGGCGGCATGTCCGTCCTTCATCAGATGGCTTGAAGACTTCACAAATGACAGCAGCATCCATCCAGAAAGAACAGAGAGAGAGATTCAGCTGTCCAGATCTCTGATGCAGTTACTCACAGGTTATCTGCCGTTCACTAGCCACACACAGACACACGCACTCACTCTCTTATGGCATGAACAGAGAGTTCATCCATTTGTCCTTGATTCCACAGCCCTGTCGAGCCATGATCCAGGAGAAGATGATGTTTTGGATGCGGGGTGCCTTTTGGAAGCACTCAGACTTAACAGATGGCACATCAGCTCCTTTGAGGAACAGGTAGGGTCAATGCAGTGCCTCATCTTCTTTTTCTGAATATTTCTATGTTTCAACATCGCCCTTTCGGCTTCTTTCCTCAGGATGCTCATGAGCTCTTCCATGTCCTCACATCCTCATTGGAAGAGGAACAGGAACGCCAACCCAGAGTCACTCACCTGTTTGACATGGAAACACTTGAGGTAAACCAGAGCATTCATCATGACAGCTCTGTGAGTTCATTCCTAAAGAGATATTCACCCAAAAATTTGAATTCTTCATCATTTACTCATCCTCATGTCATTCCAAACCTGTTTGACTTTTTGCTTCTGTTCAACAATAAAGATGATATTTTGAAGTACATTGGTAACCAAACAACAGTCAGCCCATTGCCTTTTATTATATATATATATATATATATATATATATATATATATATATATATATGTATATGTATATGTATATATGACTATTATATTGACGCAAAACCGCTCAGATAATTCCAAAAATATCTTCTTTTGTATTCCTCAGAATCAAAATTTCATACAGGGTTGGAATGACATGAATGATGAAGAATTTTTATTTTTGGGTGAAATATCCCTTTAAGATGGTAATGAGGTAGTTTACGTTAAAGGTATTTACAGACCCTCCCTTAATGTTTTCAGAAATCTGTGGAGTGCAAGGAAAAAAACATAAGTTGCAGAAGTGGAGGTAAATTAATATTTTTATCTATTTAAATTTTACATTCAGGTTTTAGATTTATAGGTCTATTCACACTAAGTGCGACCAGCTGTTGTACTGGAGTGAAACTGGAGTAAACTTAGACCAGTCCAAAATTCATTTCAGCTGGTATAAACAGGCCTTATCAGTAGAATTTATCCATTTTCTTGTCTCCAGGCCCATTGCATCCTATTCCAAGTTTATGGAGGACTCGGCACCCTTTTCATGGGCGGATAACAAGTTACATGGCCTGCAAGCGCTGCGAGCAGCAGGTGATCTTCTTCAGCCTTTTCATAAATAGTTGGACGGAACCTCATGCCTCTTAATTCACACCAACAAACACCAACATTCTGTTTAAATGTGCACTAGAATGTTCCGTGTGAATTAGCCTTTACTGATATTGAAAACGATCCATTACCCTTATCACCATTTCTGCATTCCAGAGTCCTGTGCATTATGATTCTTTTGACAGCTTGTCTCTTTCCATCCCCTCAGTTCAGTGGGTAAGTATATTTGCTCTTCGATGCACAATTGCATGTGTAGATCATGTTTTTTATTTTGTGATTACTATATGGTAAAAAATCACAGCTGCAGTCATATATGCAAAAATGTGTGTAAAGTATACATCACATCGTTCTTCTAGAGCCAGCCTGTTACTTTGGACCAGTGTCTTCAGCATTTCATCTCTTCTGAAACCATTAAAGAGGTGGAGTGTGAAAATTGTACCAAGGTATGGTGTATGTAAGGTTTACCAGTACAATATTTATTTTTGCTCTTTTTTTATTTATTTATTTTCAAATGTATATTAATAATAATATTAATTTTATATATATTATTAGTATATATATCAGTATATATTAGTTTTCTAATACTTTTATTTCTAATACTTTTATTATATAGTGTGTTATATGGTATATGTATTATTATTAATATTATATATATATATATATATATATATATATATATATATATATATATATATATATATATATATATATATATATGTATGTGTGTGTGTGTGTACCTCGTCATGTATTTGTTTAAAAAACAGATCTGCCCCTCTCTCTTTGCTCTCTTTGTAGCAACATGCTGGAGAAGTTGTGAATGGGCAAGTTTTTGAGAGTCAGAAGACAGCATTTGTAAAGCAGCTGAAACTTGGAAAGGTAGACATGACTGTTTGTCTTCTGACCTTACATGAACTTTGACATGTTACTTAACAGTTACACTATATGGAACAAAGTATATGTGTGCACATACTCTATAGCGTAGCACTCTATACTAACCTCCTGTTTATATGTGTATTTAGTTGCCTCAGTGCCTCTGCATCCATCTACAGAGATTAACCTGGTCTAAAGAGGGCACTCCCATAAAGAGACAAGAGCATGTTCAGTTCACAGAGTATTTGTCGATGGATCGATACAAGCACTGCACTGCTGGTCAGAACCTGCAGAGGACCAACAAAACAAATAAGACTGTATCTGCCAAAGCTGTTGGGGACCCAAAAGACAAACCTGTTGCCAATGGTGTTGGTAAGACCTGCTATAAACTAAAACTAGCTCTGTGAAATATGTATTCCCTCACAACACAGACACTTCTTATACTAAATATAGTGCTGTATATATACTAAATAACAGTACCTCCAGAACCTAAACCTTGTGTTTTATAATACTGTTTATTTTCGAGTCTCTAGATTAATTCTATTTTCATTTGCAGATCCGGAACATTGTAACAACAACAAGTTGCTGTCCAATGGAACCTTTTCTTCGGTCTTCCTTCACTCAGCAGGACTGAAGTCACCGCTTAATCTCTCTAACGACTACAGGTACGTTTGTTCTTGTTCTTTTGAGTGGTTCTAAGCTACAGTAAAGGATGTACGGGCAATTCTCTTCCATGTTACCATAACCTTTTCTCCCGACTCCTGACAGCGCCTCTGAGTATCTCTTCCGGTTAACAGCCGTGCTGGTACACCACGGCGACATGCACTCTGGACATTTCATCACATACCGCCGTTGCCCTGCCGCCCCGCGTGGAACTTCTCCGTTTAGCTCCCAGTGGCTCTGGGTGTCGGACGATTCAGTGAGGAAAGCCAGTCTGCAGGAGGCGCTCTCCTCCAGCGCATATCTGCTCTTTTATGAACGAGTGCAAAGGCCTGGCCTTAGGGTGGAGGAGTAGATTCTCATCTGGGCTGAGTTAGTTCATCTTAGTTATTCTACAGTAGCCTCGTGTGCTTGCTCCTCTCCATTCCAGGCCGCTGCAGCCGAGTGCAATTATGCATCCATGCAGTGCATGTGGTTTGGTTTGCATTTCTGTGCATGTTGTTTTTGATCTCTCTCTGTGGGGAAAATAAAGAGAGAGGGAGGAGGAGGGTGATGGACTTCACGTTTGGATTCCACACCTGATTATGCTGCTATGTGAAGCAGGTGCATTATACCACATCATTGTCTGAACAATAATGCAGGTCAGGATTTCTAGCATTTGTGTAAGAAACACACCACAGGTTGAGTCCTGTTGTTTTTGTCAGCAAGAACTGATCAGTAGCAAATGTCCCAGGTTTCTTGCCTTGCTCATTATTTACTTGCATCATTTTACATTAATTCATTAACAATGGTCTGTCTTTATCATACAGTGTTAATGAGTTCCTCATCATTCAGTTTACAGCTTCACCTCAATAATGATGACGTGTGAGAAGTCTCTGTAACTTTTCCACTTTCCTTACACATTTGTATGTTAAAACCACAAAATTGTGATTTGTTTCCTCCTCAGATGTGTCTGTTTAGATCTGTATTCCTCATAAATCCTCGTTGAGTTTATTTAAATGTGTATTTAATTACTTTAGTGAGTAATTAAAATGAAAATTAATGCATTAATCTAAAGATCGTGAGCAACTATCAGTTAAGTTGTCCGACGGCATCATGTTTTCTGTCATTTCAGGTGTTTCTCTGTATGTTCTTGTGTTATATGTTAATTGTACGCGATAGTTGTTGCGCAACACTATATTTTTATGATATTCGTCCGGATGATTGTGTGAATGAACATTTTTCAACGTGTAAATTGAATAATTAAATAAAATCACGAATAAAATGTCATCTCCCATGGCTTTCTATAACAGGTCTGAGTTTATATGCAGTTTTCGCGAACGTGGATGCAAATGAGATGTTTGTTTTTAAGTTATTTAAAAAGCTTTATTTTGTTTGAATCAAACATTATATTGTAAATATAATGTTGTAAATATAATGTTGTAAATATATTGTAAATATATTGTACATATGTTGTAAATATATTGTAAATATAATGTGGACTGGGAGGGCGTGTCCACGGAGACGTAAGCCAATCGCATTGCGCGGACGGCGCACCGTGCGCGCCACCCTCGTCGTCCGCGCGGGCGCGCTCGCGTGTTACGACATTAAACTCTGACGTGAACGTGCGCGATGCGAACGCAAAGTTTACCTGCGCGAGCCGCCGCGCTCCCGACGAGGGCGCTTCAGCAATACTTGATATTATTAAAGAAATCTCCAATCATCACCAAATCGATTACGAGGTCAGTTTTTATATATTTTCTTAATTTATGGGACTTTGTGTTTGCTTAATAATTATTGCCGTGCTGACGGCCACGGTTTGCCATTGTTCACTGTGTTTTAGTCCCCGATCATAAACATTACGTATTCATAATAATAATAATAATAATAATGGGTTTTATGCAGTGCAGTTTTTGGAAAGGACTTTGCACCGTGCTCGTCTCTTGTTTTTTGGTAAGATGGAGGTGGGGCAAACGAGCCTGTCAAAAGTGACCGAGAAAGCGACTGCATCTTCCGGGCTCGGTCACGTGACACGACGGTACATTGACTCTGTCTGTTTTTTCGCAGCGCTCTTCTTTCTGCTTTGGGAAATCTTTTGTCTCAAGCTTTGGAGGACAGTAAAAACAAGAAGGAAAACAGGCCGAGGAAGAAAATCAATGTCAGGGGACCTGTCAACTTTGCACTTTATGGGTAAAGTGTGAAGCAGAGAGAATGTGTTATTAAATAAATCTCCCTTTATTTATTCGTTGCATTATACCAAACATCCCAAAGAATTAAACATCAGTTTCACGGTCAGTAATGCCCCTCTGTGTTGTTTCAAGTATCTCTTTGCCTGTTTCAGACTTGTTATAACAGGTCCAGTCAGTCATTATTTTTACCATCTTCTGGAGGCGTTGTTTCCAGCCACTGTCCCATACTGCCTGATCAAGCGGCTTCTGCTGGAGCGTCTGATATTCGCCCCGGCTTTCCTCCTGCTCTTCTATGTGGTCATGAATGCTTTGGAGGTACCGTAATGTTTTAGTGTTGTGATCTTGTTTGAGACACAAATCAAATTGTTCAGACTATTCAATCTGATTTGTAAGTTTATTGTATGTTGCAGTAGACAGTTGTGGCCTAATGGTTAAAGAGTCATGCATGTAACCCAAAGGTCACAGGTTTGATTCCCTCTACGTGCAGGAAATAGCTGAGCTTGACTTGCAGCGTGTGTTCACATACCTGACAAATATGTCACGCTTCTTTTACATTTTTGGAGGAAGGGGTTGTGGCTTGCCAAAGCAACATACATACCTAGAAATGTATGTGAATGTTTTGAAATAATGATAATGTTTTGTACTGTAAGTACTAGCATGACTCATTAGAGTGTTAAGAAGGGTTTACCACAGTTTACTGTTGTTCATTAACAATATATATATATATATAATCTGAGAGCCACCAATAATAGTACTTTTATTCTGTCACTCTCATACAAAAGACTGTAAGTGGGTGGTCCTCCATTCTGCTTGACTTTGACCAGAGAACTGCTGGTATAGAGGACTGCTACTGGTCAGTGAACTTCACCTGTTTACTGATCTGCAGATGTCAGTGTCCCAGCTGGTGATTCTGATTAGTGTGTTGACTGAGGCCTTCATTTGCCTTAAAATCTACAGGAGGCCAAAGATCAACCTGGTGCAAAATTCAATTTAGATTAAGATTTGTTTGAGTGTACGAAATTAACACTGAGTAAAACAGACCTTTTTATTTTTCCTGTCTACAGCCTACTCTAAGAATGTTATAATCTGTTTTCTCATTCAAAACTAAGATTTTTGTTTTCGTTACTCAAAAGGTTTTAATGTTGATTCGTAATATGTTATTAGATGGCTGAAACTGTCCCTCGGGGTTACAGAGCACTAAGCATGTTTTGTGCACACACATATGGACACACGTTTGTGTACACACACACACACACACACACACACAGACATGCCAATTTCTAAAGCATACAAAGATGAACTTGTCATAACCACAAAGAAAAGGTAAAGAAAAAATTTGCCGTATGTATATAACAGCATTGATTTTCAAAACTCCATATTGCATTGTCTAATTCATTAAACATACTGCCAGTTTGTAGTTGCATGTCATTCTTACGTTATCCTAGAAATTATGGAAAAAATTAAATCTGTATAAATGAATCATATATGTATAAATGGGATCTTTGCAGGGAAAAACACTAACAGATCTTCAGCACAAACTTCAAACCAGTTACTGGTCTGCAGTGAAGATGAACTGGAAGGTTTGGACCCCATTTCAGTTTATTAACATCAGTTATGTACCTGTACAGGTAAGACTGGTACACCAAAGTGTTCTGTTTCAGATTACATGACTTGCACTTTCTCACTTGATTTTTACTTTCTATTTCTCACTCTACACAGTTTCGAGTGCTGTTTGCCAACATGGTTGCCTTATTCTGGTATGCTTACCTAGCCACTGTCAGGAAATGAAACCAAACCTGATCAACATAAACAAAACGAGCTAGTGGCAGGTTTGTGTGAATTAATCCACTTTGTGCCTTTGATGGACCCCCGTGCATTAGATATAAACAGTTTTTGTTAGGTTTAAATGACATCCAGGGCAACTGTTGTTACAAAAAATATTTGTAATTTACTGTAATATAACACATAGCAGCTTAATTACTGATCAATTTTTATAAACAGTTATTGTTTTTATTTCAACATAAATCATGAGGCCCACGATCAACATACCACTTTCTGTCATTCTGTTGCTTGTGGAGGCAATAAAAATGATGTTTAAAATCATTTAATTACAGGACAATGATTGCAGTGTAGTGCAACTGGGGCATGTTGTCCAAAGTGTGAACGTCTGTTTAAATAAAGTTTCATTAACAATGGACATGTTTAGAGTTTTCTTTATTTGCACTAAAGACTTATGTAACGGTATGTAACAATACAGAAATTAATCTGGAAAATGTTGTTTACCAGATCTTTAAAATCAGACAATTAAAAACATAGTTAAAATAAATTGAGCACTTAAAATAGACTGAGCTTCTACAACAAGATTTAACTAAACTAAATATACTAATGTGCAATACATTACATGATGATGTAGAGCATCAGTTACATTGTATGTTGTATAAATTGCAAATAACATTTCATATTTTTAAACAGCATAAAATGTAAAAACAATTCCTAACATAAACATAAAATAAATTTAATTCTTAGCTAGGATCAGACCTCTCTATGAACAACAAATACATCATTGTGGACTCGTAATCCGCAAAACGTTGGTGATACAAGACCGTAAATAAAGAACATTCATAATAATATTTAATAATGTAAAATGCATAATATGAAGGATTGTTACCTTATCAAAAAAGATATTTAAACCCAATATTCTGGTGTTGTGCCAAATTTTGACTCCCTGCCAGATTAGGACCCCCTCACTGAGGCTCATATTTCATGACGTAATCCCAACCCCAATCCCAATCCTAATCCTAACCATACTGGGGAATGAGGGGAGTCAAAATCCGGCTCTCGTGACCACAGTAGCTTCAGTCAGTCCAGGTTGGCCATCAACCTCCCCGCAGACGGAGTGTCATGTGAGCGGTGCTTCCATGTGTGATGTTGTAATCTTGCAACTTCTTGGAGGACTCCAGAGGGATGCCCTGGAAAACCAGCCTCTGCTGGTCCGGAGGGGTTTGGACTTTGTTGTAGATCTTCTTCTGGAGCTCATCCACCGTCTCATCAGCATTCACATCGTAGGTGCTGGTCAGGCCGTTCACGTTCTTCACAAACACCTGCATGGCTTTGATGAGGAGCATCACCGTGGACCCTGAACACAGACCATAACTGCTGAGGGATCTGCTGTCATCGTCCAGGCTGATTCGTGTGCCGTTGTCTGCAGAAAGCTTCTGCTGGGCTGGGTTTACACCGAAGTATGGCGAAAGGAGCTGCTTCAGGTCACCAACCGTGGCACCAACCGGGGCGGTCAGAGATTGTGTCTTACCATCGAGTCCCTTTACTGTGAGATCCATCATCAAGAGCCTGGAAGAAGATACAGAAAGCAAGTGATGATGTAAAAGGCAAGTTATTTCAGCACATTTCCAATGTGTTTATGGTGTGATGGGATGTGTATGAAGCTTACCGAGCTGTGGGTTTGTTCTCGAGTCTGGCACCAAAATGAAATAAGTTGTGTCAGGGTGGAGGCATTATTATAACGCGTCCTCCACGCCCCGCCTCCAAAACAATGTTTTGTTTCCCAACTTTTGCTCGCCAAGTTTCGTTTTCCTTTCTGCAGGATCTCAGACCTTCATCTAAATCTTGAGAAAGAAACGCACAGCGAAATGCACAACGCAATTACCTTGTCCATTAGCAATAAAGGCTTTGCTTTAAAGCAACATTTCGTTTTTACGATTATTGAGTGATTTAGTGAAGATATCAATTAAAAGCGAGTAAATCATACTCGTTAATGGATGCACGCATATATCCTTCTATTGCATATATGCTGTGATCAGCATGAAAAACATTTAAAAGAGTATATTCGTCGTTTCTGTTGTTGTTTTATAGAAACTGTTTAATTTATTTGTTTATTATTATTGTTATTGTTGTTGTTGTTTATTTGTACAAAACTAGGAAACCATTGGCAGGAGATTCCCCGGGATTCCCCGCGGTCACGTGACGGGGATGTCCAGGTAAGGCGAAATACGTCACAGAACTGAAGCCACGCCTTCAATGTCGTCACCGCTGTTAAAGGTTTCGTTTGCTGTTCACCTGATATAACGGGAATTCAGGTAAATATGTCTGGACATGACATAAAGAGAGTCACTATATAAATACAATTCATTCACCGAAGTATAAAGAAATCCATACAAAACATCACATGCAGAGCAGAAGAATGTAAAAATCATTTGCATAAGTCAGGTTTCTGAGCATCAAGTCAGAGAAGTAATACATGATAAATTCAGACTGAAATAATGAATTGCATTAGCACAACTGGTGGGTGAACTGAGGAATGTTTTGCTATGGGGCACAGTGGCTGGTCATGTGCTGGAGAACAATTGCTCAATGAACTTCACCTGTGTGTTCCCAGCAAACAATTTTAGGTTGTAGGAATGTTTCCCTAATGTTTCCGTCAGGTAGCACAAACATTAAAAATGTTGGTTTGAAAGGTGTAGAAACATTCAAAACATCCAGTTCTTTAGTTAATTTGTTGTACTAACGTTATTGCCTGGTCATAAGAATGTTTTTCATACATTTTTGTAAAAGCTGTAACGTTAATAAAACACTCCACTAACAATTTAAGAATAATGTTTTTGATGAATGATGTATAAGGTTAAAGAAATTCTACTAACATTTTTAAGAGAACGTTTAGAAAATGTTCACCAGCATCCAGTTCCTCAGTTATTCATCTGTTTGACACACATTTTGCTCCTGTAGCAAAGCAGCTGTCCGTTACTTAACATAATAATGTTCATTTCTAACATTTTATCAGCCTGGCCTGAAAATGACCCTTAAGGTTACAGAGTCCAACATTTCATGATCATTTGCTTATGTTTATAACTACAATGATTTTCATAACTCTTTATCGCATATCGTACATCAGAAAATACACTGCCAATTTATGGCTCAATGTGGTCCCTATGATATCTTAGAAATTTCATCATATGAGCTATACAATGTTCTTCGCCGGTCAAGACACTTTCAGACCATTGAATGGGTTACTAGTCTCAGTTTATCCCCATTAACTCCTGTAACATTAACTCCCTTTAAGGGCAGGTGAGTTTTTTCCAGAAACATGTTTTGTTATGTTGGTTGAAAGTCTCTTCAGTTGTTATTGTTTGCTTCTCCAAAATTGTTAGATTGCTTATTATAAGATTTAACTGAAATGTTGATATAGCTTTATATAATAAAGCTTTATTTATTAACAAAGACTGCACCTGCATGAATTACCTAAACGTATAACATATATGTAACAATACTTGAGCTACAACCAGCAAAATAACATCCCCATCTATAACAGTGGCTTTGTGTCCACCAGACACTGATAAAAAAAGACAGACTTGGCCATCGTTTGAGCAATAACAATTTTTATTTTATGTACAATACAAAATCTGAAATGAAAGAGCATTCATCATGAAAGCAAAACACATAGCAAAACACATTACACGAAGAAGTAGAACTATATTAAGTTATATTAAGACGTACAATTACATAATTATGAAATATAATACTCTACACAGAGTTTGGCAGACTTTGATTTTAAAGTGACTTAGGACAATGCTTTGTTATATCTTCACAGGAATAATGATTAGGTTCAGTAAGACTTCAGTCAGTCCAGGTCAAACTTCTCCATCCTCCTCCCCGGAGACGGAGCGTCATGTAAATGGTGCTCAGGGGCTCGACGTCGTATTCCTTCAGCATCCTGCCGGCCTCCAGCTGCCGGCCGTTGTAAACGAGCCTCTGCTGATCCACCGGGACTTTCTCCTTGTTGAAGATCTTTCGCTGGAGCTGATCTACCGTCTCATCCGCGGTGATGTCGTACGCGCCGGTCTGGCCCTTCTCGTTTCGGACAAACACCTGCACAGGTACCGGGCTCCTGATGAGCAGCGCCACCGTGGAGCCCGAGTGCAGACCGTAGCTGCAGAGGGTTCGGCTGTCGTCGTCCAGGCCGACTCGTGTGCCGTTGTTTGCCGACAGCTTCTGCTCGGAAGGTCGCACGCTGAAGTCCCTCAAAATGAGCTGCTTCAGGGCCCCCACCGTGGCGCTGCCGTCCACATACACACGCTTCGTGTTCCCGTTGATTTCTTTGATGATCAGATCCATCATGTTCCTCTGGTTCCTCACCGAAGAGCAACTTCAGCAACTTCTCCGAGACTTCTGACGCGGTTGTCCTGAGACAGTGTGATGCTTACCGGGCTGCTGATCTTTTGCTCGTCGTTGGTTTTCTTTTCTTGAGTCTGGTCGACAAGTCGCACAAACACAAACAACACGACCCAGAGGAGCGGCTCTTATAAAGCATCCTTCACGTCCCGCCTCCATAACAGCGTTTCGTTTCCGACGACTTGCGCGGCGAGTTTCGCTTTCCTTTCTGCAGAAACGCGAACATCGCATGCATCTGATAAACAAACTGCACAAGCTACACATTACAACATTCACGAAGTTATTAGTTAGTAATAAAAGTGTGAGCACAGAGTCGAATAAAGTTTCACAATCGTGTTGTGTGCAAGCGTGCAATAGTAACGTTTGAAATGCGTTGCCGTGCATATTAACACCGGAAGCGTGTTATAGCTCATCGTTTATCTGTTTTTTAATAAAAGAGATGTTTTATGCTTTTAAATGTAAAGTTTGTGGCGTAATAAACAACCGGGTTTGGGTGGGTGCGATTCTGGCATGTTGTCACAGGTGAAGGTTTCGTTTTCCTTTCACGGGTTTCGCTTCCGGTCAATTGTTTACGTTCTGTTACGTCACATCCGCAGTACCTGCTCTTGTTGAAACGCTGTGATGCATTTACAGTCACATGTGAACTGTATTTCTATTCATTTTTCCGTGTTATTGTCATTTTTATCCCATTCCAACACATACACCATCACATGAATAATAATTTATAATAATAATAATAAACTAGGAAACCTTACAACAAACATATACAACAACCTCCATCTTCAGCATATTATGTATTCTGTTTATTAGGCTATATGTTATTAGTGAATTATATGATCATATGGAGTGTGGCTTACTGATTTGGTGACACAATCTGTGTGCAACAGCAGCCAACCTGAAGTGTGAACCACAAGCAACCAGTTTCAGTTTCCAGTCTGCATCTACTAACTGCTGATGTAACTCCTCTGAAATCAAAGGGTATCTGGTGAATCAATAATACATATTTGGCTTGATGGACGTATATATTCTGTTACATCAAAACCCAGTCAAACGTTAAACAAACGCTAAATACTAATAATATAGTGGTGAAAAAGAAAGCACGTCCTCTTTGAATGACATGATTTTACATATAAGGACATAATAAAATCATCCGATCCCTAACTGGTCTTAAAATGTGCTATATGCAACCTCAGATGAACAACAACAGAACATATTACACCGTGTCATTATTTATTTAACAAAAAATAGGCCAAAGTTCTCCAAGTACGCCCTCAATAGCTTGTAGAACCACCTATTCTACAAGATAACCACCAGTATTATCTTTACTGTATTGGACACAAACATTCTTTTTGATACAAAGAATTGTTACGCCTATTGGGTCACCCATTACATGTTTGAAATATTAGTAACACTCCAGTTTTAGGTCAACAGATTAAATATTTATAGTCAGAGTCAGTATGTTTCAAAATTCAGAGTGTTTAAGCATAGCAGATCTCTCTTCTCGCTTTGGCAATGGAATGTTTCCTGGGAAAAGGAAGAAGAATGTGTTACCAGTGATTAGTAAAGAAATATTTTCAGTAAAGTATCATGCATTTCAAGACACCTTTGTTATTTCTCTAATGCAGGTAATCAAAATTGTAACATTATAAAATCTTTAGGATTCAGACACTTTAAACAGAAAAATATTTTATCACAAACTTAAATGAACAAGGTTGGTGTGCAGTGTGTTCTTCTGTTGGAATAAAGCTCTTTTTACAGTTTCTCACCTGGAGGTGCAACAAAGTAATCCTCTACTGTATTCCTGGCCAACTTCAGCAGATCCTCTGCACATTCACCATCTGTTACAGAATCAGCTCTAAGATACAGGACTCTGTAAACAACAGGATCACAGTGAAGTCAAGGAAAAGTTTAACACTAAGACATAACACTGTTAGGCCAATATCAGCCCAATTATGTGGCCAGTATACATCCACTGAATAACAAGTGGAGGCACAAAAGTTGTGCGTTCGATACATTGCAAGTTGCTTATCTGCCAAATGCGTAAATGTAAAGAGGTTTGGTTTACTTGATAGTAAAAGTTACAGAATAGCAATTATTTTGGTGATTAAAGTTAAACACATATTTCCATGGGTGGTGATTTTGAAATGCGCACATCTACTCAATTATGTACATACACACATACACAGAGATATACATGCATGCATACATACATATATATTATATACTAGGAATAGCATATAGATAGCCTTAAGGCTAACCGACATGGACTAAACTATACTAAGCCCAATTTCTACCCTCACCCGGTTAAATACAGCAGTGCACATCTCTCACCTGTCCTCTAGAACAGAATCCATTGGTTCCACACCATCTGTATTAACAACATGAAGCTGATCAGCGAATCGAATTGCTTTCTCCAGACACTTCACTCCTTCTTTACTGCCAAAGTCAACCAGAGCTAATCTCTCCAACTTGTCCACCAGGTCTGGAGAGACTTTTGTTGCCTGCAAATAAGTCAAAAAGTTCAGATACTTACACTTTCTTGTTAGCTCTGATATTTTGCAATGAGCTCACAGGAGCAAATGTGCATGTTATTTAACTGGAGTTGCTAATTTACCCAAAATAGTAAATATGCTCATAGTAATATTCTCAATATATATTAATGCATACTAACACTGGGTGGGCAATCATAACGTTTTTAACAAAAAAAAAAAAAAGAGAGAGAGTATAAGGGGATTAGTAAATGAAAACAGTTTTCGGTTTGGGTTAACTACTCATTTGCATCCTGGTTAACTACATCTGAGTGACTCTGCTGACCAGGTGCAAGTAATCTTGTATAATGCACAGCTATTTTATAATAATATTATAATATAAAGCTGTACGTCTTCACGTATGGTGTTGGCATTATGAAATAAGACTGAAACAACATACAGATCTACATATTTAACGTCCCTTTGTGGGTAAAAACAACCAAAACTGTTGCATGGTGTAAATGTGAGAGACGGTACCGGTGGAAGTTGCCTTTCAGCCACGGGTTCCCATGTGGGCTCCTGGGGGACCTAACAGTGTGCAAAACATGCATTTTATCCACATATTACAGAATTCACTCTTATCCAAAGTTAGTTTATCCCACCGTGATATCTGCAAATAAATTTCTTTCACTGTACCTTGGAATCCCAGGTTGAGTTACTTGATTCCCGTCCATGCGTCCAGGGGCACCAGGACGTGCTGCCGGCCGGGTTTCGAGCGCGTATTGCGGGCGGCTCGAGTACTTTACACCGCGGTAGCCGGATCGCCCTCGACGTCCAAGTTGCGCATTTACAAAACGTGCAAAACATTTAAAAATGGCGAACAAACACGGTCATGTGTCTTCCTAAGGGCTCTTAAATACAAACATCCGGTTTCAAAAGGGTTCAAGTTCCCGGAAGATGAAGCTTCAGAGTCCGAGAACCGCGAGCAGGAGCCCGGATAGCTCAGTCGGTAGAGCATCAGACTTTTAATCTGAGGGTCCAGGGTTCAAGTCCCTGTTCGGGCGACTGTTTTTTTTTTTAATGCCATTTATTACAAAGAAACAAGTAGACAGGGACGAATACTGTAAAAGAGTTAAGATATTAAATGTATGTCTGTATGTTTTAGGTTTGAAAAAGGAACAGAAGCCACTTGTGTTGTAATGATATTGAAAACAAATACGTAAGCACATAAAACCCCAACAAAACGTATATTGTTGTCTAAAGAAGAAGAAACATAAGCTACTAGATTTGCTGGAAAAATAACACTTCCATTTTATTCGGTTTTTCAACAAGTACATTCACCATTTAACATATAGTTAGAGCGTAACACTGTCAACACTTTGTGTCGTAATCGTCTACAGTGCAGCAAGAGCTTTCACATAGAAGGCCAGAAGAAAACACATACATTCATATTTCAATAAATATATACATATAACAACACAAACAAATCATGAGCGTTACTGCTTTCAGAACCAATTCATGAATCCACAGATGCAATGCAGGTCAACAATTCAGTACTGCTTGTTGAGATTTAAGATACATAACGCTGATACTCAAACTGTGGATGTACCTGATCAACCAGGTTTCAGATCTGTGGTTCACTGATCTGATAACAGGATGAATACTTCATTGAAAATACAAGGTGTTGCCATAAACAGTAAGAGAGAAGCTGCTAATGCAAAAAGGCGACAAAGCTACATCAGAGGAGAGGTTTAATAACAATCAATTCCATAATTAAAAATAAATAACAACACTGATGATTTTGATTTCTTTGTGTAAATATTAAATGTCCATTATGAAATAATGTAACGAATGACGCTTACGTTAATAATATAGATTCTCTCCATACAACAAATATAGCATTTTTTGTACAGTTCACAAACTGCAGGGATACATGAAGCAGACAAGGCCTTGTGGTGGTGATTGTGAGTTCTCTAGGTCCACACACACACACACACACACACACACACACACACACACACACACACACACACACACACACGTTGGCATATGTGGTTTATGAGTCTCTCTATAGACATAATGGATTTTATACTGTACAAACGGTATATTCTATCCCCTAACACAACCCTTAATTAACAAAAATCCCCATTTAGTATGTTTTGTAAGGGATCTAGTTTATGAGGACGCCGGAATTGTCCCCATAAACCATGTTTATGTTGTCATGCACATTATACAGATGTCATTATACACATTTGTGTCCTTGTAAACCACATATTCAAACCCACACTCAATGATTCACACATAGAAATCAAATCTGAAAATTAATCATAATGTCTAATGTCAGATTTTCATAAAGGTGACTGAAAGTGTGACACTATTGCACTGAAACAGAGTACAGACGTAAACATTAGAAAATAGAAGGAAAACCCATATCATTAATCAATTCTATTCAATTCGATTTAAACACAAAAACACTTTACTTACTGACACATTTTTGCTCTGCTTTAAATCTAATACCTACAAGCATTCCATGGCATTTTCCAATAACATATTGTGAAACACAATAACCTGATCTGATTTAGTGAAATAACTCACAATAACGATTACAGAAACGTATACAAAAGGTCAGAAGACAGAGCACAGTGACCCCTACTGCTACAGGAAAGTAACTGATAGGTGGAATATCTGAGTACAGAATACTATAAGGGTGCAGGTCACACATGGACCTTAAGGGGCGGTCACACTACATTAAGCATGCAGAGTTATCCCACATTTTTTCAGACATCACAATCAATATGAGCAACAACATTTGATGGCACACTCTAGGTATTCTCCTCTGTTCTAAATAAATAGTAAATAAATAAGTCCAATAAAAATGTTAAAATATACTGTCAACATACGATGCAAACTATTCCATTTGTGCCTTTAATTAAAGTTCAAATTCTTATAAACTCTTGATGCAAAACTGGTCAATCTGTGAGGTTTAGATTTTCTACTGGTCACCAAACCTTAACTTTGGTATACAGTGCAAGATGAAAATGCCACACATTCATCCATTATGTCCCGCTCTTCTGCATGCATGTGTGAATGGACTACAAAATCTACTGCGACCGCCCCTTTGGAGTGAAATGCACCTGATCCAAACTTCTCAGGACACTAGAAGTGCCCAACGACGCATTTTAGAGACATACTGTAAAATTCGGTCATACAGTGAATCACTGTCGTCTCATTAGCAGCATTATTCATAAAAGTTTATGTACTATGACTTAAGTTCAGTAAAACCTGATAAGAGAGCCAGATGGCTCTATAAAAGAACGGCACACTGATTAATTTCAGGCAGAGCAGGATGTTTAGCATTGGAAATGCTCTGATACCTCCCCATATACATTTTGCTTTAGAAGCATTGGCCAAATTTTCCCCTGTTGGTGTTGTGTGCAGGGGCTGATGGGACAGGCTGTGAACGTGAGTGAGAATCGAGGTGAAAAGCTTGCAATTACTTGTTCTCTATAAGCCTCTGCACTTTGCACACCAGGTCACGTGCCAGAGTCAGAATCTGTTTGATATTGTGATGCTCGGCCATTTCTGGAAAAAAAAACAACATTAAGGGACATGGGATGCAACAATACAATAATTACAAAAAAAACTTCTCAGCTAACACGAAACATTCTCAGAATGTTAGTGTTTAGAACATTCTCTCAAAGTTATCGTAAACGTTCTTGATGTTATATATCATATCAAAACATTATTTTTAATTAGTTAGTGAAATGTTTTAAAAACATTACACAATTTAAAAGGTTTGAAAAGTTTGACTCTTTCTGAATAGTAAAAGTTAAAATAGTGATTTGTGCATTTGATTTATGGTACATCTAAGAGCAATTAAAAACAAAGATCACATTGCTTAGCTACAGTCAACACAAAGCAGAAGCTGCAGGTGATCATAGCAACATGTTATCAATTTTAATTTGTTATTAAAACAAAAGTTAAACAATCCTGTCCTGGTTGGTTTTTAATTTGACTTGTGTAAATTATGAATCCATTTTACAAGCTTGTTTCTCAGGCCTTTGTAAAACTATATTCGGGCTTTGATTACCTACTTTTATAGGATCTAAACTTTATTGGTCCTCTCTGCAGAAGGGGTTTTTGATCTTGAGATGGTATACACCACGATATACAATAAAACAACACTTACCATTGAAGAACTTGATGATGTCAGTGAAGTCCATGTTGTTCTCAAGAATGATGTCTCTGTATATCTCCACCAGTGCAAGAGCGATGAAGAGCACAAAATGGCTGGAGGAGACACACTTAGCAGCCCAGATGACTTCCCAAACAGCAAATACATCATCGTACACCAGCTCTGAGCATTTGAAACACACAGCCATAGATATATTAGGCACAGAAGGCTGTACGTCCCTTTTAAGGCCTATTGTTTAAATTTAAATGATAAAGACTCAAGACACTATTAGAAGACATCATATGCACATCAAAGCGTAATATGGGCAATATCCTGGACAGCAGGCGGCACTGTCATCTATGAATTGGTTTACTTTAGAGTAAACCAACTTTAGAGTCGGCACAGGAAAGAAATCCATATTCTAATTTTTTTTCATGAAAAACATGTCTTCATGTTGGAGAGGAGATTTATTGGAAG
Organism: Chromobotia macracanthus; assembly: GCA_036877525.1. Classification (NCBI taxonomy): domain Eukaryota; kingdom Metazoa; phylum Chordata; class Actinopteri; order Cypriniformes; family Botiidae; genus Chromobotia; species Chromobotia macracanthus. Next base: position 9,658,999 of record JAZGTH010000058.1, on the reverse strand, counting down.
ACATTTGATTTATTTATTATAAACATTTATTTGTTTTACACGCTCTTCCTGGGTTTCTATCAGGGCAACATTACCTCTTTTAAAGTCGAGGAGAAACCAGCGATAGCAGAAGTAAAAGTGAGTGTAATCTCCATTCTGATGCATCAACTCAAACAGCTCTGCATCTAAAATCTGAGTACACAGTGAGATCACTCAGAACACAGCTTTATTGCTGTAGCTCAGCATTGCATTAGCAGCACAAAAGGTCATGGGTTCGATTCCTGAAAACACACATACTAATTCATTTGTATATGTACTATATGTCAGTGTAATAATAAAAGACAGGAATGTTTCTAAAGCAGATGTTTGACCTGGATGAGGGATCTCATGTTGGCAAAGTGGGTGTCCATGGCACCTCCATGAGGAAAGTTTTGATTCATCCTTTTCATGAGTTCAGTAAAACAACTGAAAGTCATTGCCTCTGAAAAATATAGAATAAAACAGAATTTAAAAGCAAAACCATACTGGTCTGTTTAAACAATGGAAGAGAGATCTTCCACAAGAACAAACTCACCATCATCTAGAATAACAAGCAATGGAGCAAGCAGGTCACACATGCCCTGGACGTATCCAATTTCAAGGTGCTGCCAAATATAACTGCAGAAAAATACAGAGAATCACATGCGCTGGCCAGCCACAGAATACATGAACTACATTAGTGCATGTGATCTGAGGGATCACTCATTTCTGTGGCACAAAAATGGATTAATTCTATGCGACACTTCAAAGTTTAAAGGCAGGGTAGGTGATCTTTTTTAGAAACGCTTTTTGTTATGCTGGCTGAAAATGTCTTCACATCCTGACAGCAATCTCTAAGTGAAGTGGTCTAAATGTATTTGTATATTTATCTCCAGTGGAAGATGCAGGACCATAACATGTTTGTCCAATCATAGGACGTCCTACTTGCATACCTCTATGCATTGTTGGAGTAGGCGTGGCTTTGGAGGGCACTCTAAACGGAGGGCGGGATCTTATGCATTCCAAGCCAGCTTGCTATTGCTAGCCTCTCTGAAATTGCTTACTCTGCCTTTAATACTAAAGTATTCTAATGTGTTCAAATCTAGAATTCATTTTCACCATAATTTCGACAGCAGACCAAAGCAGGGAAGTTTTCATTACCTGCACATGATATTGCGCAATTTCTCCAAGTTAGCAGGTGTAAAGTACCAGTAATTTCTGTCGCAACGCTGAACGTCTTTATCGATGCGATGCAGGTTCAGCGTGTACATGTCCAAAAGCTCCTGCTGCAGTTACATACATGAACAGATTTAGACCACGAGTATCTAATTTACCTTACGTGGATGAACGTTTAAAGAGATCATCTTTGAAACATGCTTACAGAATACGTGGTCCCTACAGAGGAAACTGGAGAGGTAACTTCATTCTTCTCAGCGGTCACTGCGAGTGAATCAAACTGCGAGCAGAGATGGTCCATCTTTGGCTCTTCAGGGCTGGTTTTACCCTGAGCTTCCTCCAGCCTGAGCTCCAGTACAGGCACAGCAGTCTGCTCACTCGTTTTGCTCCTGGATTGAGACGTCCTGTCCCAGGCCATGCAGATCTTAGCTGTGGGAATCTCCTCCATTTCGATGGCAGATGGAGACTCATCTGACTCCACAGCAGCTTCACTCATCGCTCTCGTGCTGAAAGCCTCGTGCACCAATGGAACAACAGTTTCTTCAACCACAGGGGCTTTTCTCTGTATTTCTTTGATTGTGGTCTTCTTCTTAACAACCTTCTCATCTGTTTGTTCTGCAGCAAAAGGTTTTGGACTTTCTGATGTTGCGGCTGATTTCATCTCGTCTTTGAATCTACCAGAGGTTTCCTTGGATTTCATGGTCTTCTCCTCTTTCTCATCATCTGGTTTTATTGCACAAGCCCTTTGTGTCTCAGTAATGCAGACTTTTTCATCTCGCAACATCTCAAATTCCTTTTCGTTGGTTGTTTCATTGGTTTTCGCTGCATCGTCTTTGATTTTCTCAGCATCATCTTCCTTTGAAGCACACCCCAGCATTTCAGCCGAAACCTTCTCTTGAAGTGCAGCCGACACCTTATGCTCTGTCACCAAAGGTTTTTCTTGCATTGATCTGCTGTTTTTTGGCCCCATGTGAGATGTTTCAGTTTTCTGTGTTTCCTGATTGTCCACTCCTCCCTTGTTCTCATCCATCTTTAGTTCTCCTGCCTTTGGAACATCTAGCCCTGTTTCCAGTGTCAGTGCTTCATTCCCTGATGTTAATGCTCTCTCAGAAGAACCACCCTCTTCCATTTTGGTCATGTCATTGTGATCTGCAGCGTGAACAGGCTTGGCTGGGCTCGGCACCGAAACAGGCTGCTGTGAGGCTTTGAGGTTTGGGTCATGTATTCCACTGTCCTCCGTGCTTAAGGAATCTGACTGGCCAGAAGTAACTGAGAAGTTTCTGGACGAAGGGTGACCAGAGTCTGGAGAACTGGTGCCATTCTGGGGTGTTCCATTGGAGATTTTGGGGACCTGTTTGACACCATCGCTCTTGGGCTCCGTTTCGATCTGATCGACTTCATCGACAGACTCAAACACCTGAAAGAACAAGCCAAAGGGAAGCAGACTACTCCAGGGGAAGGGGTTTTGGGAAGCGAAGAACTACCAGGAAAGAGCATGAGGGTGAGGAGTATTAGTAAAGAAGGGGCACCATTTGTATCACATGCAATGCTGAATCTAATGAAGGAACTTGGTAACATATTCAGCATCGGTCACAGAATAGGTCTGAGGTTTACCTGAGTACTGCTGCTGGAATCGCTCTGGAGTCTGGAATCTCTTTGTCTGTCCGAACTACAGCTCTGCGAGGACTGAAGCACATACAACACATCCTTATGTTTATATCACACACAGGGAACACCACACCCCAGCTAACGTTTAGGTTGTAGAAGATTTCCCTAACATTTCCATTAAGTAAAAAAACCCACAAATTTTATTTTGAAAATACAATTTTTTAAAATTCTGTAATGTTTTTAAAACGTTTTTAATATATGATAGATTACTTACAAAATCACAGCTAACAGGGAACGTTCTCCTAAAAACATTCTTTCAGTAATACAAGTTTTATGTCACTTTATGGTTCTTCACTCACCTCATTACTGATGGTGGAGTCTCTGTGCATGATTCTCTGAGTGGTGCTGTCCATACTTGCCCCAGAAGAACACTTGGCTAATGCCACAGCATGCTGTTCTTTCTCTCTCTGCCTAACGATGGCCTCACAGCCCAGCCACTCGCTCATGGTCTGTTCATAGCAAGCTCGCATCTGCTCGTCCACCTGAGAAGGTCAGAGTTTCAGGACAACATGAAGAAAAGGTTATCTTAAAATGAAAGCCATTTGAAAACAATGGGAAAAGAGCTTTGCTTCACAGACATCTTAAATCCAATTAACCTTAAACCTGATTTATCAAATTTAAAACGGACTGTGTTTGCCATCCCAGTTAACAGGGAACATTCTCAGAATGTTGGCTAACGTTCCCTCAAAGTTCTCTCAAGGTTCTCCAAAAACATTCTTGCAGTAATGTTAGCAGAATTAATAAAAGGTTCTTATAACCAAGCGATAATGTTAAAACAACGTCCAATAAACTGTATGTTTTGAACGCTCCTACACCTTTCAAACTCTTTTAATGTTTTTGTTACTTAATGGTAGCTGGGCTACTCCACTAGTTCATGGTAATCAACCTTAAAAAAGAGCTCTAAAGACGAACCTCTTTTCTCTCTGCCTCAGACATCCCAAACTGGTAATGACCCAGCAGGAAGGGCCAGACTTCCTTTCGCAAAGCAGGCTCGACTCCGCCGAAATAAACAAGTCTTAGAAGCTCCTTTTCCTCGAAGGTCTGCAAGTGAAAAAAGCAGTTGATATATTGAGAAAATATACTGAGAAGATAAACTAACTGCAAAAATGTTCCATAACCCTGAGGTTTCTATCCTCATGAATCACTGAGAATGTTATTCGAATTTACTAGCAGTCACAAATACATGTTCAATGTTTATATTATTGTATGAGCCAACATATATGCACACATAAGTGTGAACTAGTTTGGTTTGCCTGTCGTCAGTATACACACACCTGATATGCAGTGATCAGGAAGCTCTATAGAGTCATTTGGTAAAATCACAGGTTTTTTTCTAATGATTTTACACTGTCTTTACCCTTTAGAATGATTCATTTTTCAAAGCACCATTCTGCCACTCAGGCCCTGAGCATTAGTCATCCAAACATATTGTTTATGTGACGCTACTGGAAGAAATCCGATTAGGGACAAATAAATATGAATGAGTGTCTGGAAAAGATGCCTTATTTAAATGTGTCAGAGCTTCAGTGAAGAACAGGCCAAATGGGGACCAAATGTTCCCACAAGTATAGTAATACCAGTAAATTTTGACCCTGTGGGGACACGTTTTGGTCCCCATGAGGAAACAAGCTTATAAATCATACAGAATGATCTATTCTGAAAATATAAAACAGCAGAACGTGTTCTGTGAGGGTTAGGTTTAGGGGTAGGGTTAATGTAGGGGTAGAATATACAGTTTGTACAGTATAAAAATCATTACCTCTATGGACTGTCCCCATAACCAAATATGCCAACATATGTTGTGTGTGTGGGTATTTATGGGACAAATTTGCACCCAAAGGTCAGCAAAACCTGACAAATCTGAGCAAAACCCTAGGGGATGTATTTCTTTTTAGAAACACTATTAAAAAAATAGTAAAAAAGCTTTTTTATTGTGAACTTGCAGAAGGTTTCGTTAGGGTTAGAGTTAGGTTATAGTGTTTATAACAAGCTGTATATATAAACAATAGAAGTCTATGGAAGTAATACCATAATAAAAAAATAATAAAATAATAAAGTAATAAAAAAAAGTAATAAAAAAAGTAATTAAAATAAATATGTGTGTGTTTGTGCTTACACTGCAGTCCTGAAGGAACTTCTGCCACACATCGGTCGTAAGGCCTCCAAATGAATCACAGGGCACATCTGGCTCCACGATTGTGTGATTGACAAGACCAGACAGGTGAGTGCGCACCGTAGACAGGTGACGGCAGTAAGCTAGCCCTGACAGTGCCAAAAATATGAGTGTGTTTGATTGACTGAGACACATTTGGCTTTCTGAAGGTCACATTTGTGGAAAAAAAATATTATGTGTGGGACTATAAATATGAATTGTGAATACGAACATCCGTAAAAAGCCCGGGAGATGATTTGAGACTTCATATTGTCGCAGAGCAACTTCAGAGGGGCCCTGCAGATGAGATGATGTTTTCAATTTAGTGTACAATCCAAAAGAATAAGATTAAATCCCAGCTAACAATTTTAGGTAGTAAGAACGTTTCTGTAACATTTCCATTAGTAACAAAAAACATTACTTTAAAAGTTCTAGGAATGTTCAAAACGTCTGTAATCTGTAACCGTTTTAAAATGTTCCAGTACCTACTTAAGAATAACCTTTTTGATATATGCATATGATATATAACAGAACGTTCTAACGTTAGTGCAAGAACTTGGGAGAGAATGTTTACAGAACGTTAGCCAGCATTTTGAGACCCACGTTCCCTGTGAGCTGGGATTTAGTCTTAGAGAATCTAATTTTTCTATCAGTTCTGGGTAAGAAACATCACTTGAGTTTTAATGGCGACTGTTGTTGGTTGAACAATGTTCCATTCTGATTGTACCTCTCGTGATTGCAGCCGTTGAGTGGTCCTCCATCAGAGAAGCTACTCTGTGAGCAGGAAGAACAAGAGGATTTTCTTGGAGTCGGATGCCACATGTTCGCTCCCTGATCTATCAGTTCTGGTGCCGCTGTTGCACATACACACAAATTGGCATTGATCATGCATTGAACATTCTGTTGCAAAAAAAAGCATACGTAGCCACACGCAGAAAAACAGGAAGCCCATAAAAGTCTCACCTGCCCCCAAATCAAGATTTTAAATATTAATTATACTATTAATAATAATTGTTGTTGTAATAAAAAATTCCTGTATAGATTTGTTTAAAAATGATTGCACAGGCCCGAGTTCTTGTCGGATTAAAAAACCAAACAAATATGACCAATATACATCAAACATAAATCAAGGTGTGAAGCATCCCCAAAACACTTCTACCGCATCAGTGGCCCACAATAATCCAAGGGTCACTCAAATCTCACTGGAGCGTGACATTTGGACAAAGCAGGAAACTCACAGGCGTCTAAGAGCGACTGCTCGTAAACGTACCATACAGACGATAACAGCAAGCATACAACAAAACTAAGACAGCACGGCAGACAGATACATGAGCACATGAATGAAGGATGACAGGGAGAATTACAGCTGGGCTTTGGGGAGGATGGAGACTCTCCCGGGCAGCTGCAGCCGCGCTTTGGCATCACCAGAGTCTGGCATTTAGGAGGCCTCGGCCCCCTTGAGTTCAGGGAGAGGGAGTGAGCCAGGAAAGCAGCACCCAGGGAGAGCTGAGAGGACTGGGTGACTGTGACTGTAATGAGAACAGCTCTGTAAAACCACAACTGAACATCAACAATGGGATGTTTACGGGGGTACATAAAACTGGATATAAATAAATGATACCTTGATGGATAGAAGAGGGCCTTTTCCTATTATTCACTTTGAAAGATAATGATAAACAAGGAAGCCTTTGATTGGCTTACGAGTCTGATGTTCTGAGCCTCTTACCAAATTCTGACTGGCTGTTTGGGAACACAATGCGGAAGACGTAATCCGTTGCCTCTTCCTCTTCTTTGTCCGAGACGGAGTCTGAGGATCCCTGTGTACTTCTCTTCTTGATCTTAGGAAAGACTTTGCCCTGGAAGAAGACACGCAGAACATTACTGGATTATAAGCAGACAGTCCAGACAAGCATAATTAGGTGCAATTAATTGCCAATTATATACCTTGCTCAGACTTTTTGTGTAACATACAAAATTAATTGAAACTGATGGATTAACCAATCATGAACAAGAAATTACCAGGGAGCAAGAGATTGTAATTTATCTAAATTATACAGTAAGAATTCTATCTTAGATGTTATATGTGAAAACTGCAAAGACAGGAATGTATCAGATTCGATACCTTGCTTTCTTGGTGTTAAACATCAAAGCAGCTTGTCTTGGTAAGAAAGAAATTACTAACAAAACTACTCAAGCGTGGATTCACCTAACAGTTGCACCACTTGTGCATGTGGCACTTCAGCAAAATAACCTGCAGAGATGTTTCTGTACAGTTCCAACCGTTCATGCCAGCAGCAGTAATTTATTAAACAACAATGAAGCATATATTCAAAAGCACCGGGCAGCAGAGTGTGTGTCTGGCATTTTAAACAGCAGTTCAGTGAGGGGTGAAGCAGTGCTGGACTGTGCCAGTAAAATACACCAGTTCTGCTGCATGCTACACAACCTCCCAGCTAACAGTTTTAGGTTGTAAGAATGTTTTCGTAACATTTCCTTTAAGTAATTAAAAATGTTATTTTAAACATTCTACAAACTTTCAAAGCATGTAGTTTCATCAATATTGCTTGATTATGTGAACGTTATTCAAACTATTTTTAATTCTGTAACATTTTTAAATGTTCCGCTAACAACTTAAGAAAAACATTTTTGATATGACAAAACATTTTTTCACAAGACAGGTGGGTTCTTTGAGAGAACTTTTAGGGAACATTAGCCAATGTTCTGAGAATGTTCCCTATTAGCTGGGCTAACACTTGAAAATTGGGGAATTGATGGGTATGTGACAGCCTTTGCGCATACGCAGTGGCTAAAGCGACCTGGAGACACTGTGTTTAATTTTAGCTTAAGAAACAATTTATGGTACTGTTGATGTAGCTGCCCTGAGGCATTTTGAAGGTGGCCACTGAGTGTAAAGGCTTTCTTGGCAAAACTGCCCTCTTAACAGTGTCGTTTTAAACTGCTTGCCACTGAAAGTTCAGATCAGACCTCTTCAGGCTAACCTGTTAACTTGTAAAAAAGTAGACCCCATGTTTTTAGGCCAGAATAAAGTGGCAAACTACTGTCTTTTAAAACAGAGAGCGAGCAAAGTGTTTTTGCTAACATCAGAAACAAGAGACGGAGACATCTGAACTGGAGTGAGAGGTTGTGCAGAAGTTTGAATTGCAGGAGGAGGCGGTATGTGTGGAGGCAGCAGAACCTGAAGCTTTCAGCTCTAATGGCTGGAACTTAACCTTTTTCCAGCCTCAATTTACCAGCCTCACCAGCGGGAATTCGTGCTCTGCATTCTGCTTATGAACTCATTCTCCAGTCTCTGTTTTTGGATGGACAAAGCAAACTCTCAAGCATCACACTACACTAGCTGACACCACTTAAGTCTTAATGTCCTTTTTAAATAAGGACCTAGAAGTACATACTTAAATGTGCTCAGCTGTAGATGGGCAGGCTGAGACAGGGGATGGTTAACACGGTTGGGTTTCATTTTTATTTTTGAGAGTAATTTGGTATGAAGGACAGACCTATGACTCTTAAAAAAAGAAACTGGGCCTAGAAAACAGCCACAGCCTACAGAGTTGTCAAATAAGATAACCCCCCCCAAATAATGAAGGGGCAGTTTGTTCCTCTCCCACTTCCTTTTTCTTTTCTTTTCCTTTTTAGACGAACAATTAACGTTCAGAAATGTAATCTCTCACTCTCTCTTCCCACCTCAGTGAGAAAAGCCACAAACTGAGGATTTTTAAAAGCTCTCTTCATAACCTGTAACACCTGTTTCATTAATTAGCCACAGTTTCCAAACACAATATAGCTGCTGAACGTCATTGATGTTACAGAAAACTATTATCAAGATTTCAAAAGTGCTGCAAATGTTTTTTTTAAACAAGTGAGCATGCACTAATGTATGTTGACTACAGTATGTTAAATGTAATTTAGATGTATATAGAACAGACATCACTAACCTTGCCTCTCTGGGACCAAAGAGGAGGGTCTAACTGACCGTGAGGCAGCAGACCATTTTCCAGACAGGAGAGGAACTGAAGGAGGTGACCACCACGAGGAAAGCGCAGTGGAGGTCTCTGGATCCCATCCTGGCTTACCAGAACCACTGTTCCACCACTATCCACTATAAAACAATACAAATTCAGCATTAAAATGAAATACTGTCATATACATCTTCATTAAAAACATGCACATAATAGACCCTACTTTTCCTTATTACAAAAAACAGCTCTTCAACTGCAGCATATATCCTCATATCCTGAATGTAAAAAGCCATGACACAGTGTGTACACAAAGCATTTATGGGAAGTTTATTCCCATTATTAGCAGAATTGCATTCATAATCTGAACGCAGTCCCACTTTGAATTCTCATCTCGCTGCAGAAGTAATTAAGTTCTAATTAATTCGATGTGTTCTCTGAGGTCTGCTGATCTTATGTTTGGATGAGTATTAAAAGGGCGAGTACAGCTGAGAATACCGGCTGAAAATCAGAGTGCACCCTTTAATGATGGGCACTTTACACTGATTTATTTGTATACGTTTTTACCTTCATCAACTCTGTACGGTCTCTAAATGCTGTAGAATTTGTTACTCTGAAATGATGTTACATGTGTATAATGTAATATTGTCAGAATTATAAACTAATGAGAAAAAAGAAATCTAGACGTAATCTTACAGGATGAATTGTTGCTCTCAGATTGGCACAATGACAGTCCTCGTTTTAACTTACCCTGCTGATGACAGTGCAGGTACACAATCTCCTCCAGGCGGATAGTCATGGCGTAATCCCAGTAAACACTGAGGGTAACCAGGTTAAAATCTTATTAAGGTAACCGAAAGAACAATGAAAAACACCCTTTATATGATTCAAAACCTTGTTTGAACTGTTTATAAGGTAACATTTCTCTTAAGAGATTAAGAAAACTTATTTCTAAGCTCTATTAAAACTTTTTATTAGTTCTTTTATTTCTCTAGTCTGGAGATCAGGGTCCCTGATCCTGAAGGATGGGTGACACATCCTAAAGCAAACAAAGCGTATAAATTATAACTTACATAAGATTACGACACACAGCCGTGTGTTAATGGTGACACATGGCACATATTATGGCAAACACAGCTTTATGTAACTATTGTTTTAGCCATCATTGTTTGTTTTTACAAATGTACCACCTGTTAACACTGAAATATTAAACAATATCCCAGCTAACAGAAAAGTTCTTAGAACGTTGGCTACTGTTTCCTCAAAGTTCTCTCAGTTATTAAAAAATGTTACATGTAGCAATGTTAGTAGAACGTAATGTTATATATCTATATATCAAAAACTTTATTCTTAAGTTGTGAGTGGAATGTTTTAAAACATTACAGAATTAAAAAATGTTTGAATAACGTTCTTATAACGAAACAGTAATGTTAATACAATGTCAAAAAAAAGGATGTTTTAACATGCCTAGAACTTGTGTCATCTTTAACATTTTTGTTACTAATGGAAACATTACAAAAACATTCTTACACCCTAACAGAGTTAGCTGGGATATTACCATATTATTTTGTACAATATAGGTCATTTTTATAATGTATATAAGAGAACCGATCCAGATCAACCCAGGATTGTCTTTCTTGTTTTAATTAGGACTTTCCCCACTCTTTCATAAATATTTAAATTCTGTAATTAAATAAAAGTGCTTCGAGCCCAACCTCCTCTCATAGTCGAGATCTCCCATGGAGCCGTTCATTAGCTGGTTTGGCGTCCATTTCAGAGTCATGCTGTCAGCCGTCTGGTGCAGAGAGAGGTATCCTGGGATTGCTTCCATATCGTCCCTCTAACAGTGCCACAACATTAGCCCACGTTAACAATCCAACAACAACCAATCTTTCAACAAATACACTGATTTTTAACTACTAGGTTTATGATTAAACTTCAGCTTTTTAGACCATGGACCCATTGGTGCACAGAAAGACGGATTACACATACTGTGTAAAATAAAGTGCTGCACTTCAAGCCTGGGGGTGGCACAGTAGTTCTGTGGGTAGCAAGAAGGTTCCTGGTTCAAGCCCAGGCTGAGCCAGGTGAGTTTGCATGCTCTCCTTGTGTCGGCATGGGTTTCCACTACAGTCCAATGACAAGCAGTTTACAGTTTAAAATTATGTGTGTGTTTGCCCTGCAATAGACTGGTCATCTATCCAGGGTGGCCTGAGATGCTGGGATAGGCTCCAGCCACGCCATGACCCTGAACAGAACTAGCAGGTTTGGAAAATGGATAGATTTCTAAGCCTGGCCTGTAACAGCAGGTGTACTTTACCATATTAATCTCATTCCTTCAGATATACGTCCCCTCCTGCCATTTGCATTCAGTAAATGAGCAACGCCTGATTGTCACCTCACAACGAGGCACCAAACCGCTCTAACAACATTCTCCTGTTCTGTTCTTCTATGGTGGAATGAGCTGCCAGTCTCCACCCGATGTGCCGAGACCATCACAACCTCACAAAGAAACAACTGAAAACACACCTATTCCACAAACACCTGACTAATCCCACACTGTCCAATGTTTAACCATGTTTTATGGTGTTTAAAAAACATTTACTTAAACTTTTTTCCTGGCATCAGAACTATTCCTACTTGTAAATGTAGCTTTTTAGATTAGGCTTGTTGGTTGTGAGGACAAAACGTTCAATTACTCTCTCTGTGGATAGTCACAGTGGAAAAAGGGTCTGCTTAAATGAATGTAAATGTACATTATCTGTCATGATGCTCACATTGCGATGAAATATTGGACTGTTGAACAAATCAGTTTGAGATCAAACAGTAACTGCAGACCCCAGCTGAAGACCGGTTTTAAATCACAGTAAACAAGGTCATCTTATGTCATGAAACACAGTTGCTTCCATTTACCGGCTGCACCAGCACGTTGTTTTTGCCGAATAAGAGAGTCGCTCTGGAATTCTGATGCAAAGATTCCACGTATTCCCTGGCAGAGGGGGAGGGGCTGGGTCTTTCATCCATACTGCTGCTGGAGTGTCTCTTCTGAATCTGAACACACACACACACACACACACACACACACACACACACACACACACACACACACACACAGGCACACAGACAGGCACACAGACACGGACACAGACACACACAGACACACACAGACACAGACAGACACACACAGACACACACAGACACACACAGACACACACAGACACACACAGACACACCATTAACAACCCAAAACATTGCTTCAACACCACCCAGCTAACAATTTTAGGTCGCAAGAATGTTTCACTAATGTTTACATTAAGTGACAAATGTTATATATAATAAGTTGACAATGTTATTTTAAATGTTATGTACATTGTAATAACATTACTGCTTGGTTATAGCGACGTTATTAAAAACGTCTTTTAATTCTGTTATATTTTTAAAACGTTCCACTAGCAACAAAAGAATAATGTTTATGATGATATGATATATGATTTATATTGTTGAAAAGCGTTCTACTAATACCACTGCAAGAACTTTTTGATAACTGTGACAGAACTATTTGATAACTTTGACAGAGAACGTTAGACAATGTTCTGAGAACGTTTCCTGTCAGCTGGGTAATGTCACCAGATAACATATGCACTATATATGCACAAAACATTGCATGCCATACAAAGAGCTACAGCAGGTATACATCCTGGTTTTGGTCGTACGTTGGTCTTCTATGCTACAGGTTTAATCCATCTGTCTAATAGGTGGGAAAATGCATCACCCCAGGCTGAGTCATTAGATGTTTAGTTCATCTCCCCCTACATATATCAAAAAACCACTCAGGACCACGAACCTTGCAGCTACAGCTCAGCAGCGGGTATCTGTCATGAAAATGCAGCAGAAAACAACCTCGAGTGCCGCCAGATCTATCTATTGCCACGATCAAACAAGCACTCCCTGCTGTTGTGTGGGTGTTGGAGATGGCCAGAGAGGGTGATCAGTCAGGAATCTGACGGCTGCATTTGGTAATGGGGCTGGGTAATGATGTGAAGCGTGTCACTGAGCAGGGGTTCAGTCTCCTCAGATACTGCAGCTGAACTCTAATACACTGACCACATCACGACTCTCACCGTAACCCTCTTTAGATGTGGGGGCAGGCAAGTCCGAAACATCTAATCAATGAAAGATAATTTATCTTTTACCGCTTTTTTCGAGATTTGCTTCTTTGCTTCATCTTTGTAATCAAATCTGTTTTTCACCAACATTGCAAAAAAAGAGGCTTAATATTTAAGCGATCATTGATTAAGCAGTCATTCGTTTTTAACTGACTTTATGATAATCATGCCCCAAAGCCTAAACAAGCTTAATTATTATGTTTGCTAAACAATTTTAAGTTTAAGAATGTGTCCATAATGTTTCCATTAAGTAACATAAAGGTTACAAATGTTATTTTAAAAGTTATAGGAAGGTTCAGGATATAGGAACATTATTCAAACATTTTAATTCTGGAACATTTTTAAACGTTCCACTAACTACTTAGGAATAATCTTTTTATATATATATATATATATATATATGTAATGTTAAAAAAGTTCTACTGCCAGAACGTTTTTGATATCTTTAAAAAAGACTTTAAGAGAAGGTTAGCCAACTTTCTGAGAAAGTTCCCTGCTAGCTGGGTAATCAGCTCATGGTAAGGGCTGAATATTTGGGGGCATAATATTGAGAAACAAGACCTATTGGTTATGTCACTTCATATTGTGAATTCAATCTGACACGCTATTGACTCTGCGCTGAACTGAAACTGCTCTTGACCTCTGACATTTCCCAGAGGCACATCAAATGAATTCTAAATGACTTGAACTTCTCATCTGAAATGGCACTTCACTCCCACAAACAGAATTCATTTCTGTTCATTTTGTTACATGCAAATGGAAAGGATATATTAATGTTTCCATGAGATTTTTTCATTGCTTTAAGATCAATATACAACTGTCAGTTTTGTGGTGCTTCTGAATTACTGGTGTAAAATGCCATTATTTTTAATCCGGCTTAAAACACAAAATCATCTTTAAAGTGTGTCATTTCTACACCATTGACGGCACCAAAAAGAAACAAAAGAAAAGGTTGTTTTTAAAAGGTTTTCCAGATACTCCTACCATACACCATTGGCTCCGCCCTCTCATCTTCCATTGTTCAAATAAACAGGTAGCCCCGCCCCAGACTCACACCATTGGTTAAGATAACAGCTGACATGCCAGACTGCTCAAACGCTGATGTTATTGATGTTTAGCTCAACTCATTTGCATATTCACAGGTCACTCACACAGAGGGCGGGTCTCTTTGTAGGAGAGTCTTGTCTGCAGTGTCCGCTGTGAATACGATGCCTTTGTACCAGCTCATCGGCTGAAGGATCCGTCCAGAAATGATCTGCTGTCTTCATTTTAGTGTACTCCAATGCACAGGGGCCCACTAATGAGTGAAGAAAGTGGAAAACAGTGTACAGTGACATTTTAACACCAAACAACTTTAAAGGGACAATTCACCCAAAACTAAACATTTTTCCATAATTACTCACCCTCGTGTGATTGAAACCTGTATGTATTTTGCTTCTGGGGAACACAAAAGATGATATTTTAAAGTATATTGGTAACCAAACAACAGTGGCACCCATTGACTTCTATTGTATGGAAACAAAACCACTAATACAGTTCTCAAAATCTTCTTTTGTGTTTCACAGAAAAAAAAAAGTCATAGAGTTTTGGAATGGCATGAGGGTGAGTTAATGATGACAGAATGCTTGTTTTTGGGTGAACTATCCCTTTAAGAATGTCAATAATGATAAATAAGAAGTGTACCTAACAAAGAGGCGAGGATGGGGCCATCGACAGGGTCCATTAGAAAAGCTTCTTTCTCATAAAACTTACTGAAACAAGTAATAACAACTTAATGACAAATAAATTAGCAACAAAAAACTGTACAAGCTTCCCAGCTAACAGAGAACATTGGCTAACGTTCTGTAAAGGTTTTCTTACGTTATCAAAAACATTCATGCAGTAATGTTAGTAGAAAGGTTTTTTTAACGTAACACATCAAAAATGTTATTCTTAAGTTGTTAGTGGAATGTTAATACAACATCTAAAACCTGGACAATACGAACATTCCTTGAACTATCAAAATAACATTTTATTTGGTTTTGTTAAAAACATTAGGGAAACATTCTTACAATCTAAACCTCTCTCACCTGCTGTTTTCCACCAGGTAAAGCACAATCTTGTCCAGCACCTTCTCAATGAGGGCGGCGTGAATCCACACGTGTCTGATGGCTTGAGGAGAGACGTTTAGGAACTTGGGCATCTTTCGGCTGCTCTCGCTGTATGATAGAGACTGGCTTCGTCTTGAAATAAAGAGCAGAGGTCAGAACCATGTTTTTTTACTGTCTAAATCAACATTTGTACAACAGGATTAATTCACCCCAAAATAAACATCACCATGGCTTTAGCAACGTAATGACAAATAAAATAGCAACAAAAAAACAAGCTTCCCAGCTAACACAGAACATTCTCAATGAAGGTTCTTTCACCCTTCATGTTGTTCCAAACCAAAGAATGTTCATTTTTATTGGCTAAATACTTCAGGAAGTTCTGAAGTAGATGGCACCACTAAGCATATTACAGATTATCTTTCTACATAAATTATTAAGCTTAAACTTAGAATGTAGCAGACCATTGTTGGCATCTTTATGATGCATAAATCCATTCTGCACACAGCAAATGCATCATATTTAAGGTTGTGTACACAATATAAACTAAATCTAGAGTAGGCAATGTCCAAGATGCTAGCAATAACAAACATGTTTTAAAACTAAAGACCCTCCCTCCATTGAGAGCGCTCTCCAAAGCCACGCCTCCTACAATAAGGTGTGGAGGTTTGCAAATACATTGTTTAAAAGGCAACACATACAATGATTGGACAAACATTTTATAGTCCTGTGCCTTCCACAGAAAATATGTAAAATTATTTAGACCACTTTACTTGATTGCTTGCTTGCTTGATTGCTATCAGGATGTGATGAGACTTTCAACCAACAAAAAATATTTCTGGAAAAGACTGCCTACCCTGCCTTTAATATCCAGATTTAATATCCAGAAAATTCCAGGTGCCAAGTCTGTTGCTATAGTTTGTGTAATTATTTATGGTATGTTTGGATTGGGGATCAATCTCACCTGCTCTCAAAGACAAGCTCCAGTTCTTGGGCTTTTCTGCACAGCTCCTCAGCTGGAGGGAAACTCTTGGCCACTTTGGTGAAGAGCGCGGCTATTTTGTTGCTTCGCAGGAAACCGGCGGCTCTCCTCTTCAAGCCATGAAGTATGCATGCTTCTACAGCAGCTGGACACATGTACACACAGGGAAAATGGACAACAGCACAGGCATGAACTGTCTTCTGTGAAAACATGATCAAAGCTCTGTAAAACCCACAGAAGGTTTTGAGTACTTGAACAACAGAGATTAAAGACACAATTGCAAAATAACAAAAAGGTACTGATCTGAGCGTGCACATTTTTATGTACTCCTCATGTACTCTATTTCAGAAATAACATCCTTAAGTGTTTTCACAAAATATGTAGAAGACAATCCTGGACAGGGCGAAAGATTTGTATTTTGCTATATTTTGCTATAATCAGCATCTGATGTTTGCATTTATCCACGTATTACACAGCTAACTACCAAATAAATAAATAAAAACTAATTTCAGTAAATTATTTTATTTTAGGAGATAAGACGGACGTGAAAGTAACACAGCTATGTAGAATACTGGTTGCCTGGGACAACAGTCAATCATACATTTTAATGGCCACCCTACAAACATTTTACAACAGGATGCTGCAATTGACCAATCAGAATCAAGTATTTTAGAAAGCAGCAAAATAATAAAGCATAATAAAGTGTTTTTATAAACTATTTGTGTGTACACACCCAAACATAAAGCAACAATGGTGTATGATGGTAGTACACAAACACTATGTAAATTGAGAGACAGATACACACTGCTATACGTGGCAGTGCCTGCAGAACTGTTAGAGAGTGGCTCTCTCAGGACCAATCTTGTGAATCTGTATGGATGGGGTCGGGGGGGGGGTAGCGTAGCCATGGAAACCCTCACCGATGGAGCACTTGTGCTCACTTAGTGCTGGGCAGGGCTGAGAAAAAACATCAGCCACTTGTCTCATCCTGTCTTTTCCATCTTCTGTCCAATGTCACTTTCGCTTGTGTGTCTCTGTCACTTTTCTCCTGTCTTTTGTTACTGTGCTGTTTCTTTCAATGTCTCAATGTTTCGCATCATCACTCGTTATATCTCTGTCTCCACTGACTCCCTCTCTTCTGCTCTGGTAATCTCATCTTCAATCTCTTTCTCTTCTAGCGGCAGTCTGTCACTCGTTTATCTCTTCTTCTTGCCTATTATTTGGCAAATTGAAGAGTATCAGAGACTGAAGACAGGATGGCTGACTAGTCCACAGTACACACTTTTAGACGTCTCCCTAAACATCGGTTTGTGGGAAGGTTACTCCAAAACCTGAAAGAGGTGTGTCAGATAAGACAGACCTCCTAAACAGGTAGGGTTAGGGAATTCTTCAAATACTGGTCACTAGATTAGTCGACTAATTTGATAAGTGAAGTTAATTGCAGTTACCTGGATTTTTTTTTATCAGTTATGCTTTAAAAAGGGAGGAATTACAGAGATTTTAAATCACTTTGCCTGCTGTAAGCACAATTCCCATTATAATGTATAATCTATAATTCCAGAAAATCTTTCAAAACAAATGACAGCCTAAAGCTCATGAAAAAATCTCTCACCCGCGCAACAAACAGCAGGTGCTTTAATCGGATGCTGTATTCAGCCCGGAGCTTCTCTTTGACCACATTAAATGGATTCACGCAGAAGAGAGAACACAGACGAAATGAGAGAGACCAGCAAAATGAATGCAGAGGATGAACAGACCATCAAACAAGTTCAAAGGTGTCGTATCTGATCAAATGCAGCAACAGACAAAACATCCAGCGACAATGGCCCCATTAGTTTAACGGGAAATGAAGATTCTGCCATCATTTATCAATGTCTTTCTAAACTTTATTTTTGTGGAGATTGCAGACTGTTCACTCTGCTTTGCAATAAACGTTGAGCTGCCAAGCTCCAAAAAGAAAAGAAAACAATGAAAATATATCAAAACAGTCCATACGATTTGTGTGCGTATGCCACTTCCAGCACAGAATTAGACTCCAGATGCACTGCATCAGGTTTGGCTCAGTTTTCCTTTAACACATGTAAAGTAGTTAGTTAAGTAACCTGCAGTTTTAGGTTTCAAACAGAGATGGTGGTAGAGAGGCAAAAGGTACAGATTGCAGCATTAAATATTTTAAAATAATAAATGCATGAATGAGACTTAAGCTGTTTTTAAGGACTTTTACAGTATTTTAATATTGCTGTAAAACTGTTTTTGTCCTTTTGGTGCTTGACAGCCACAATAACCATTTACTGTCGGTATTAAAGAAAGCAACATTGAAATCTGTTCCAACATCCTGTTCATACAGTCGTGCAGATTTGAAACAACATCAGGGTGACTCAACGCTGACAGATTTTTGGGTAAACTATTTCTTCAAAACTTCAAAGCTTTCATTGGCTTTTTGTTTTTGCTTCCACAGATTGGTTAGTGACTACAGCTTGATTCATGATGATCTGAATGCAGTGGAGGCCTAAATATAATTGCTTTTATTCTAGCCGATTTTTAAATCAATCATTTTTTTGTGAGAGAGGCATAGATGAAAAGACGATATGACAAATCAGCATGCACAAGAAATGAAAGCAATATTATTCCATTCTCAAAAAGCAAAGTAAGATCTGTGTGTTTGAAAGAGCATGAATAATAGATACACAGATAGATAGATAGAGAGAGAGAGAGAGAGAGAGAGAGAGAGAGAGAGAGAGAGAGAGAGAGAGAGAGAGATACTAGATATACAAATATGGTATAGTAGTATTTATTTTTATTCTCTTGTTCATAATTTATTTTAATGATCCATTTATATTTATATATTCTATTATTTGTATCTTATCACATTTATTTTAACGTTACACTACTGTATTGTTTCTGTTGTCATTGCTTGTTTTATGCATAATGCTTTGGTAACTAAACACAGTCATGCCAGTAAAGTACTTTAAAATGAGACAGAGAAAAGAGAGCGGGCGAGACAGAGAGAGAGAGAGAGAGAGAGAGAGAGAGAGAGAGAGAGAGTGTGAGCGAGCGAGAGAGAGAGAGAGAGAGAGAGAGAGAGAGAGAAAGATAAAGTAAATTCTATGCCAAAGTATTATCCACAGCAACAAACAAGCCCAAAGACTCAAGCTGTCACAGGAAATGGCACAGAGAGCAGTGAGCCACCCCCGACCCTGATCTCAATCTCTCATTAAAAATGTAATCATACCGCCTGCATTAACGCTGCTAATCGCACCGCCACCGAGGGATCAGAGAGCGCAACACTTCTCCAGTGACCCGCCATGTTCACTACATTTCATCCAGACCTGATGAAGTTAAAGACTAACATCAGAGCCACAGGTAGATTACAGACAGAATCAAGAGGTGGCAGAGAATGGTGCAGGACTGTTAATCTGCTGTAGTGAAAAATGTCACTGTTAACATTTCCATTTGCAGTGTGTAAACATCACCGTAATCAAGATCTCTAATTACTCCCCTATGGGCAGCAGGCAGAGTCTGGCTACTCTTCATTCATCTCATATGATCTCCCAGAGACACACTGGATGAAGCAGCATCAAAACATTAGCACACACTCTCTCTGCCAGACACTGTTAATACTGTAATTCATGCATTATGAAGTTGAGATGTGATTTTTGTGATGTAGGTGTTGTTTTTTAATTGTGTATTCTTGGTTTTGTCTGATTATGTTTGAGAGTGCCCAAATGAACATTTCTGTTGCTCAGAGGTTGCTTTTTCAGCCTGTTCTCCCTAAGGAGAAATTCATGCAAATGAGACAATTGTTGGCATACAGTAAGAGTAATATAGTATAATTTACAGCGCCCTCCATAAGTATTGGGGGAAAAAAAAAGCTCTGTTTGCTGTGGAGTCAACAAATCCTTTGTGATTAAAAAATGAATGTTAGGCAAAAACATAGAACATTGTTATTTGTCTATTTCAACCCATAAGTTATTTACTGATTTTAAAGAACAGCAGAGTTTTATCCCTCTAATTAATGTGAGCCTAAATATTGAGACAACTGGCTGACAATTGTGTTTGTAAGTAGTGATCAGCTGTGTCCTGTTGCATTATCTGTTCACACATTAAAAGCAGAGAATGTGTAGTATCAGTTCTGTCTATTGCTTCTGCAACATAACATAACATAACATAACATAACATAACATAACATAACATAACATAACATAACATAACATAACATAACATAACATAACATAACATAACATAACATAACATAACATAACATAACATAACATAACATAACATCATAGTATAGTATAGTACAGTACAGTACAGTACAGTATTAGAATATAGAAATGAATAGGTATAGGATAGTTCATAATTTGGTGATTTTAACCCACCACATGACTTAAAATCCCCTACTGAACCTCACGCCTGCCACAGGCACATAAAACATCCTACAAATGAACAAAAACGCTAATCAAATTGCATTCTTCACCCGACTGTTGATATTCAGAGAAAGTGGCTTAATTCGCTTTTTCTGTTTGCTTGAAATGCTAGCTTGTTGTTTGTGCTTCTCCAATGAGACACTTTTGGAGAACAATTGCTGAGATGCAGAGAGGAAAAAGCACTCTGCCTAGAGCTTGACCCCTCACAGAGCTGTTCTGATTACATTTCTGGGGAGGTGGTAAGATTTCCAGCAACTCTGATCTGTTAGCTATTTAAAATGTTACAGTATACGTGAATAAAGCCAGACAGAACTAAAGGCTTTTAGACTGAACGTGACATTGTTGGTGCATTAATAACTACTCACTCATTCTGTTTGTTAAACATCATGTTGTGGTCCCTTGCTGTGTATTGCACAGCAGTGGAGAATGTGTGGCTGTGTTTGCATGTGTGGAAGAGAGAGATGTGAAACCTTTTTATGTGGATAGTAATCAGATTTTCAGCTAACAATGGCTGCAATTACTACAGCAGGATCGATTACATTTACTTACTACACTACACACACCTCAGTTAAGACTCCATTCTAATATTAAACAACTCTATATACCCAGCTAACAAGTTTAAGTTGCAAGAACGTTTCCCTAATGTTTCCATGAAGTTTAAAAACATTAAAAACATTTTTCTGAAAGTTCTAGGAACATTCAAAATGTCCAGTTTTTCAGATGTCATATTAACGTTATTGATTGGTTTTAAAAACGCTATTCAAACATTTTTCACTTCTGAAATGTTTTAAAACATTTCACTAACAACTTAAAAGGATATTTAAGAATACATTTTTGATATTTTGATATATATAATATATATAACGTTAACAAACTGTTCTACTAATGTTACTGTAAGAACTTTTATTTTAACTTTTTGAGACCTTTTAGAGAACATTAGCCAACATTCTGAAAACGTTCCATGTTAGCTGGTAGACATTATTCTGATCTTGTTTTTTCTTTATCTGGCAACCATTGTGATACCCTGTTTTTTAAAGATACTGAAAGACAACACACTGACATGTTCATTTTCTCAGTTGTCTTTCCTAGACAGCAACTTAAAATAAGCAGAGGAAAACTCCATTATGTCTATTTAAAAAGGACTGGTGATACATTTTGATACAAGAGGCCAGCCTAGGCCCCCACGGCCCACGTTTGAGGGCCACTTGCGAAAGGGAAGGACAAATGAGGGATGACCACTAAAATGTACTCTGAACTGCACTGTCGTTGAACACCAAAGACCAGTACTGATCTGACCTTCTGACACAAGGCATTGTGAGTTTCACAGAAACAAATAAACTTTTTCACCAACACGTTTCTGAGAAATGACTTTATACTCACCACAGAATGAGACAATATGGCTGCTATCTTCATGCACAAACTTCCTTGTGACGGCTTCCTCCATGATCTGCTTAACCTGTGAAGGTCATGGAGACAGAAGCTAATGAGGGCAAAGGAGTGCAGAAAAGGGGGGTTGAAGAGAACCAGCATGATAAAATACACACTTGGAAAATGGTGCTTCACGATGCCATAGAAGAACCATTTTTGGTTGTACGGTTCCTCTAAAGAACATTTCTTTCTGTTTCACAGAAGGTTCTCTGTAGTGGAAAAGGTTCTTTAGACTATAAAAAGGTAAGAAAGAAATGGTTCAAAGGTAAGAAAGAAATGGTTCTTCTAAGAACCTTTGAAGGGTTCTTTGGGGAACCAAAAATGGTTCTTCTACGGCATCACAGTAAAGAACCTTTTAAGAACTGCTTTATCGTACAGCTAATTCTCCACAGCTTATTTTCCACTTTGTAGATGTTCAGGGGTAATTTAGTGGGGCGTCTGTCAGACACTGTGGGGTCTTATGAAAATACATTCTCTCTCACAAGTGCTCTCTTTAGCGGCATCAAAAAACGACATGCTAACGGCAATAAATAACAAGACTGAGAGCGGGTCTACGTGGTGAGTAGGAAGAATGCAGTCCGTGCTGGATGACTCAATTCCCCAGACTATAAAGAGGAAACCAAGAAGTAATTAAGAGTTGGTGTGCGTGATATTTCTATAAAGTTTCCTCATCGTGACTGCGGACGCCGGATCTACAGTAGCCCTGTACTGAAGTAAATTCAATGGAATGCCTCTATCTTTACAATGTCTTTGACACTGAGCACAAACTGCAAACACACACAAAGAAATACACCTTCCACAGATGATCAGGTTAAATTCTGTGGATGCTTGAATACACTGATAGGTGAAGGTCAATGACGACGCAGGCACAGGCATTAAAACATTTCTGAACACTCGTGAGCTCTGTTTGTAGTATGGAAGGGTCTGGCAGGGAGAAATTAGCCTGTTGATGGTCTTGAGGAAGTGGCTAATGGTAATTTCCTGGTCGTGTGTTTCCTCATTGAATATTCTGAACATGAAAGTGAGGCAGTGATGATCTAGAGCAGAGCCTCTGAACTGGTTTTACATCACAATCCAGATAAATACAGTGATTTAAAACAGCACCAGCATTGTTTGCTGTACAATGTTCTATCTGCTTGGACAAGCTTAGATGAATCTCTGCCAAAATACCATAAAGTTTGATTAAAAGCACAGCCTTTGACATCAACAACAAAAGAGGCATTTTCCTGCACTTTTACAAATGAAACGCTTGTTTTTCCTCAGCTATCCCTGACCATATCGGAACAAATCTGCAGTCTATTTTTGGCTTGCAGCCCACCAATCAAGAACCACTGATCTAGAACGTCTATGTGGACTTTTAACGGGCTCACACTAGAAACTGCATGTTGTGCATTTACTTTTATTACATGGAATGAGGGTCTTATTCAGGCTTTGGCCGTCCGTCATTCTAATTTGTCTCCTGGGTCATGTTGGGCACTTGATTCTGAGCCTATAATCCTGCCGTATCCAGTGCATTGATTAGGTCAGTAAATTCCGGGAAATGTTACATCTTCCTTGTTCTCCAAGCATACAGCTTGATTATGAATATATTTAACCTGATTCTGACATTTTCCCAGCTGACAACTTTAGGTTTAAGAACATTTCCTTAACATTTTAATTAACATTTTTAAGGTTCTAAGGTTCTAGGAACGTTCAAAACATCCTGTTTTTAGGTATAAGTACGATACTCAAACTTTTAAAAAAGTTTTATATATATATATATATATATATACACACACACACACACACACACACACACACACACACACACACACACACACACACACACACACACACACACACACACACACACACACACACACACACACACACACACACACACACACACACACACACACAGAATTAAAGAAATGTTTGAATATTGTTCTTAAAACCAAGCATTGACACTGCTACAATATCTAAAAAACTGGAAGTTTTGAATATTCCTAGAACATCCAAAATAACATTTTCAACATTTTTGCTACTTAATGGAAACCTTTGGGACTTAATGGAAACCTTAGTTCATACAACTTAAAGCTGGGTACTTGACACAAATGGTAAATCTGATCCTATATATTGACTTTGTTCTCTCATTCTCTCATTCATAACTCTCATGCAAACCTCGAGTATATGCATGACTCACCTGAACTCCAAAAATAACAACAGGAGGCAAACCTTTCCCCTCCTCCATGCTATAGAATCACAGCTTTCCATACCTCCAGGGAGGAAGAATGAAGTATCGGCAAAGCACGGAAAACTCACTTGAGAGACAGAATGATTGTGCTCGATGGAACATAACAATGTGATTCACAGAGATACGGATCAGAGTTATAGACTCAAATTACCACGACCACAAAACAAAGGCCTGTTATCTTCACAAACAGACCTGAGACCAAAATTAAGATACTGCCAAAACATTTTCTAAATGATTTGTGAAAACTGGTTTGTCACTTCAACATACAGATATTAATGCCTGTACGCATACAAACATGCATTAATGCAAATGTACACACTCATCCATCAGGATATGTATGTCATTTCCACCACAGAGCTACAACAGAGCTGTAAAAAAGATACCACACCACCTGCTACAACAGAGCTGTAAAAAAGATACCACATCACATGCTACAACAGATCTGTAAAAAACATACCACATCACACGCTACAACAGATCTGTAAAAAACATACCACATCACACGCTACAACAGATCTGTAAAAAACATACCACATCACACGCTACAACAGATCTGTAAAAAACATACCACATCACACGCTACAACAGATCTGTAAAAAACATACCACATCACATGCTACAACAGATCTGTAAAAAACATACCACATCACACGCTACAACAGATCTGTAAAAAACATACCACATCACATGCTACAACAGAGCTGTAAAAAACATACCACATCACATGCTACAACAGATCTGTAAAAAACATACCACATCACACGCTACAACAGATCTGTAAAAAACATACCACATCACACGCTACAACAGATCTGTAAAAAACATACCACATCACACGCTACAACAGATCTGTAAAAAACATACCACATCACACGCTACAACAGATCTGTAAAAAACATACCACATCACACGCTACAACAGATCTGTAAAAAACATACCACATCAGAAAAACATACCACATCACTACCAACAGATCTGTAAAAAACATACCACATCACATGCTACAACAGATCTGTAAAAAACATACCACATCACATGCTACAACAGATCTGTAAAAAACATACCACATCACATGCTACAACAGATCTGTAAAAAACATACCACATCACCTGCTACAACAGATCTGTAAAAAACATACCACATCACCTGCTACAACAGAGCTGTAAAAAATATACCACATCACACGCTACAACAGATCTGTAAAAAACATACCACATCACATGCTACAACAGATCTGTAAAAAATATACCACATCACATGCTACAACAGATCTGTAAAAAACATACCACATCACATGGTACAACAGATCTGTAAAAAATATACCACATCACATGGTACAACAGAGCTGTAGCATATTTTAATCTTCCTTCTAAAATGCTTTGAAATGCTAAATTCTTATTCGAACAAATGAATATTACATCCCAGGCTTGTTGAGGTAAGATGCAACCTCCCAAAAGACCTTATCTTACCAAATACATTGGCAACACCCTGGCAACCACCCACAACACCATGAAAGACTGCGGCAGAGAGTTTTAAGAGGCCAAGCACCACTCTCAAACATCTGACTTGTGACAATAAGCATCCACCTTAGCAACCACATACAGTAGCAACACCCTGGCAACCACCCACTACACGCTGAAGCACTGCAGCAGACAGTATTACACTGGCAAGCATGATTCTCAAAAAACTCTCAAGCCTGATGAGTCAAGCTACAGGAGAGCGTGCCAGACAGTCTCTCTGAAAAACCCTGGAGCAGATCTTTCACGAGGTTATAAGTTCATGAAAGCTTTTCCTCCACGACTGACTCCACACCCTCATATAATCTAATGAGATCTTTTGCTCTCTGCACCCATCTGTCTGTCTCTTCAGCTGTGATAATTCCGAAAACAGTCGTGAACTGAAAGCCAGAAACATTACATGAAAACACAGTAAAGATCTTGCGTAACAGCAAAAACATTCAGATATCAATGAGAGCGAGCACTGCCACGGCTGAATTAAACAACAGAAACAGACAGGAGCAAAGAGATCCATCAATAAACGACCCCTAATGGTGTCTAAAGCTAAAAGTCTTATTGATCAGGGTCATTTAACTGTTGTGCATTAATAGACAGAGACTCTTCTGTGCTCTATGTCTCCAAATGTGTGTGAATGAGAGAGAGAGAGGCTGTAGGGATCTATTTGGAGTCTGGCTGTCCCTGATGTCTCAGCAGCATGACAATGGTTTCCATGGAGATAGCATGGAAAGTCTCACAGCTTGGGTTGCCAAGTTACTTCCCAAATGTGTTGGCACATCACTGAACTGTTGTTTCAACTCTGAACCAAACCCAGTGAACAGTGCAGGCTGTGAATACGGATGGCATTTACTGTGATTCATGCCACAAGCACAAAAAATATTTTAAGTGCGGCACATTAGCACACTTTACCGCATTGAGAGAATGTGTGTGTGCATGTTTGTAAAATGAAACTATAACAGGTTGAGTGGCTTATTACACTACTTGGTAAGAAAAGGCAAATTCACACAATAAAAGCAATTACAGCCCAAATCATGCTTCAGGGATCCCAATGGGGAACTAAACTACAGGACCGTCATTCAGTGTTATGTAATATTACTGACAGCTACTGTTTACGACTGGCACCATTTGTAAAAAACAGCCAATAACACCTCATACAGCCCAAGGCCTGTAGTGTTATGACTAAGTAAATAACATGTCTATGTCAACACTACAATAAAGTGCTACTGTAAATTCAGTCTGACGAGAAAGTGCCCAAAGACTGAAAAATATCTTGCCTGGTGCAAGTGTCACATTTTACAACGGTTTACATTTTACACAATGTGCATCCAAATTGTTTAGATCATCACCACCCACAGAGCATCTGTAATGGTGTGAACTGTACTGTATATTTTATCCACGCAAATGCAAACCCAGCTAACAGGGACACTGGGTTTGCACGCAAATGCTAACAGAAGCTAACAGTTCTCAGAACGTTAAGTAATGTTCTTTAAAAAGTTCTCCCAAAGTTATCAAAAAACATTCTTACAGTAATGTGTTTTAATGTTATATATCAAAAATGTTTTTCTTTAGTTGGTAGTAAAACATTTAAAAAATGTTACAGAAAACAAATTCTGTATTCTGTTTGAATAACGTTCTTATAACCAAGCAATAATGTTAATACACATCTAAAAATTAGATTCTAAAACATTTAAAAAACATATGCTTTTGTTACTTAATGGAACGTTAGGGAAATGTTCTTACAGCCTAAAATTGTTAGCTGGGAATTTATGGTAAATATCCAAAGCTTACCTTAACAAATAACCTTATAATCCAGGTCAAATCTGCTCACCTGTTGATCACACACCCTGCACAGAGCTCATCTGCCTCATGCAGAAGACAGCATGAGGGGTGTGACTGTTATGATCTTTGACTTCTCCAGCATCTTTAATACTATATAAGCTGAAGGCAGTGCTTGTAAAACATTTTTTAATAGACATCAGTATGTCTAGGTTCAGAACTGTGTATCTATGCATATCTACACAGGAATATTTTAAAGCTGCAATCCGTAACTTTTGCCTCTCTACTGCCATCTCTGTTTAAAACATAAACTTTAGAGTATACTTCTTTAAAGCTGCAGTTTATTTCATGTTTTGTGTAAGTTGCATTTCTATTCCATTTGTTTTACCGTATATATTCTATTGTTTCTTTGCTTTTTATATACCTGATTTTAACTAGTTGCCTTCTGGGACCAATAAAGTTATGAATCTCTTATAAAAGTTATAAAAGTCTTATTTTACCATAAATAAAAGATGCTTCTACATCTTTTGTAGAAGCATCTTTTCATCCCCAAATCATCTCAAAATCATGGCAAAATGCATTACTTGTTAAATTAATTACTCATTATTTTGCCTCAAATGAATTAGTTACCAAATGCTACTAGTATAAGAAACAAAGACAAAATAATGGCAGTCCGTCAGAAAAGCTTACACTTGCGCCCAAGTGCGCTTTTGAAAAACGCAATGCAGAAAGACAAGTGTGCATATGCATGCACAAAATATACAGTATAATTCACACCATTACAGATACTCTGTGGGTGGTGATGATCTAAATCTGTCCACTGTTCATATGGCTCCACAGAAACAGGTTTCACATGTCCTGGGGCAACACGTTTTTCCATGACACTTACATGGATGGTGCTAATGTGCAGCCAGAGATATGTTATTTGAGTGCCTTAAGGAGATGTGGACTGCAGGGACAGAGTAAATATTTACTACTGTGTGAACAGAGAGTCATGATTTGAATGTTTATAAACTAAAAGAATTATTGACGTAATAAAATAGCTCTCGAGTACTTGATATTGTTTATGATTACTTTGTGCTTTATCCCTTACCAAAACCTCTTATTTACCCCAATCCAGCACTGTGACCGATTTTACAGTTCGTTCCTTCTCTCAACTTAACTCTTCACTCAAGCATCTTCCACTGTGTCTTAAAGACAAGCAGTAAAATGGTATTATTCCACAGCCGGTTTCTGAACACTTCTTAACTCAAGTTAACAAAAACCACTACAAAAACGCTTATTACTAATTCTAAACATTCATGAATTCATGCATGTTCTATAAATCTAATGAAGCGTCTCGTAATTGCTGATCATTTTTCATGTACAAGTTTCTGAAAGAGATTGTTGGGTGGAGTCGACGGCGGAGATTTCTGTCTGCAGCTGCATGACTCATCAGTCAGAACTGAAAGAGAGAAACGTTTCACCTCCATCAGTTCATGTGTTACTACCAGACGACTTGACCTGAATTCTGAGCACCGTCCATTTAATCTTATTAATAACTGTAATTAAAACTACTGAAAGAGT
Organism: Chromobotia macracanthus; assembly: GCA_036877525.1. NCBI lineage: Eukaryota > Metazoa > Chordata > Actinopteri > Cypriniformes > Botiidae > Chromobotia > Chromobotia macracanthus. Next base: position 9,629,853 of record JAZGTH010000058.1, on the reverse strand, counting down.
TTGTAGCACTAAAACCACTGAATAATTTAAAAATATGAATAAATTAAGGATGTACCATTTATATACGATAAACAAATAAAACCTGACATAATAAAACTTTGCTGAAAGTCAAGACTCCATTTCTGCTATAAACTGATTAAAGTTTGGCCTTAAATCAATGGCGCCGATAATCTATTTACGCTCATAAAAATAAAGGTTCTTAAAAGGTTTTTCACAGATATGCCATAAAAGATTCAGTAAATGGTTCTTAAAAAATGTTGTCCTTACCTTTTTTATAGTCTAAAGAACCGTTTTCCATCACAAAGAACCTTTTGTGCAACAGAAAGGTTCTACGGACGTTAAAGGTTCTTTGTGGAACCATACAGCCAAAATTGTTCTTCTGTGGCATCGTCAAGCACCATTAAGAGAGTATGCAGCAAACCACAAGCAATATTTTTACAGTTAATAAATGTTTATTATCAATATATGCATAATTCTTATATTTTCAATATAAGATGCTGGGTTTGGCTCAGTTAGGGGTTGTGTTCAGAGGTGCTGAACTTCACAGATTTAATACAAACAGCCCAAATACAGAATACATATACAGCTAGTTCACAACCACATCAGCGCAGCACATCGCCTATTTAATCAGATTCAATACCATTGGGAACCAGTATGCTAATGTCTAAAGTTTGCTGCAATTTGGCATGAGGCGTTGAAGTGTTTCTTCCACATGCACTGAAACAACATCTTGCAGAGATGTTTGTAACATTCACATGCTGTTCTGTGATGATTCTCCACACTGACATTCGGAGCATGATGAGTATTTAGCTGATGGATCATAACAGATGTTTCTGTTTCTCATCAGATTTTAATACATTACACCACTGTCACATCACTGAAAAACAAATGCTGTCACAAGCACTTAGAAAATAAATTTATACCCAGGAAAAAGCAGGATGATTTATCAGTTACAATACAGCTCCAGAGTCACGTAATATTCAATCTGCCATTTTAATCCATGTTCATTAGCACAAAAACAACCCTGGCTGCGGGCAGGATGTGAGTTGTGCCTTTCAGCATTGGGAAAGCTCACTATTTCAATGCTAATTACACACAGAAAATCTATATAGGCCTACTTCCTTAAAGAGCTAAGGCCTCACAACAATACACAGAGCTCTAATAGTCACAACCCTGATGTCTTCTGCAAAGTGTTTGCGTATCTTTGGTCTTTATTGCTGTACATATTAAGTCTGATTAACAACAAGCTACAAATGCTGCAGCATCTACAGTACCCAGACATGATCAGCAGCCAGATCTTCTCTCTGTTTACAGACGGACATTTCCTGGGAAAATCACACCAGACAGCTCAAATCATAAATCATTATTATAAACTTACTGTTGCTAATCATGGTAAAGAGATCTGTCATGTACTTTCTTAATAACTTAAATGACTTAATGAGCTTAACTTAATGAGCATTTCTGTTCATTTCTAACCAAACAAAAAGTTACGAATTGCAGCGTTAAGGACACACTGATAAACAAGGATTAAACTAGCCGAGTTAAGGAAGCTAAATAGGAAAAGTAAACAAACGGTGTCGGGCTGCTGAGTGCGTATGACCCTCTCCTTGTGTCAATACAGGTGTGGCGAGAGAGAGAGAGAGAGAGAGAGAGAGAGAGAGAGAGGGAGAGGGAGAGGGAGAGGGAGAGAGAGAGAGGGAGAGGAGAGAGAGAGAGAGAGAGAGAGAGAGAGAGAGAGAGAGAGAGAGAGAGAGACAGTGAATATGCCTGGCTGTTGCTTTGTCTGTAAACATGATGTCGTTTAAAGATAGGGCAGGTGATTTTTTTCCGGGTACTTTTTTTGAATGCAATGATAGGATGTCCCACCTGCCTGTCAAACGATATATTCGCATACCTCTGTGCACTACATTCATCTGTATTGGAGGAGGCGTGGCTTTGGAGAGCACTCTGAAAGGAGGGTGGGATCTAATGCTTTCAAAGCTGCTATTGCTAGTCTCTCTGAAATTGCCTACCCTACCATTAGGAACACATTCCCTTTACTCTTCCTGTATTCATAATCATGTGTTTCTATTATTGTAATTTTCAGTCTTTTTAATCCATCTCCGCGGATACGCTGTCGCATGAGACAGTAAGCACGAAGCTGTGAGTGTATTACATTTAAAAATAGAAACATACCACAGTACCAATGTAGCCACTGTATGCAGCGTTCTGTGAATGAACTGTCGCCACACAGCTGGCTAGTACGTCAATCACCATCCTCAAGAGGAAACTATAAATCATCCAGTCAGTATCAGAGCATGGCATAAACGAACCCTAAAACCTTAATGTGTGAAGTGAAGAATCTATCTACAACTGTACATACTCATCAGTCAGTTCACTTAATGGAAAACCTCACCTATTAAAGGGGCCATGACATGAGAAATTAAATTTCCCTTGATCTTTAGACATATAAGAGGTCTTAGTATCATTAATACATCCTGCAAGTTTCACAGCTTAAAACGTCCTCCTTATCAATAACGAAAGCATTTATGTAATCATTCTCTGGAACAAATGAATGTGAAATGGCTAGATTTGTAACATTTGTCACAAAGGTACAAATTAAAGATAAATTTTCATATGACCTGCCCCAGAGCAAGATAACAATGCCTACTTTTACATCATCGCATTGTTGGCTCCGCCCACAGTCGCTCCGTCACAGAGAAGTGGAAACAGTGCTCACCTGACACCTGAACAGCACAGCACATCCTCTTTGTTTGGGATTAATCCACTACAACATTGTGCAACAGACTGAAGAGAATACTTTGAAGGAGCGAGTGGATCTAAAGGCCTTGTTATACTCACAATACGATTGTGATGGCAGTAAGATGCCAGTCAAACACTGTGCTGTTTGTTGGCAAAGACGCTTAAGATTCTTAAAGGTGTACACTCAAATCTGACTTTTTAATCACAGGACTAAAAACAGGGTGGGAAAAGGGAATAATTACTTCATTTTGAAAGCTTTTGGGGCAAAACACTTTAGTAAGTAATATTGTAATTAGTAATATAGTAATATTGTAATTAAACCTCAGGGAACAAAATAAAATAAACTCACGTCATGACCCCTTTAAGCAAAACCTTAAACATGCACCTACACACAAGCAAATACACACAGAATGAGAGCTGCTTATTTAACCCAAAAGGATTACTGAAACCAATTCATCACAACTGAAAGTCAAGACTGCATGTTCTCTGCCTGAAGAGATAGGACTGGCCTTAAATCAATAGCACCAATAAACCAAGTTACGTAGTGAACCATAAGCTGTATTTTACATTTCCAAATAAAGAAAATCCATGAACAAATACAGGCATTTCGAAGACTAGCATGTCACACTGGAGGCTGGTGGATAGCGGGGCAGATTTAGTGGAAGGGCACGCACACACCTGCTCAAAGGTGGAAAGAGCTTTGCATTGTTAATTTGAGATGCGAGCGACACATTTACGAAAATAACACATCTGACATAACATCTGTATATAAGACTGCATTTCTGAACCTGTACAGTCGTGACACTTACTTTGACCACTACAGAAAAGTGAGAGTATTTTTAATAACTATAAAACCGTCCACTCTGGTAACCGTCCGAAAAACCATACTTACAATTTGATTTAGAAAACCATGAACATGCTTTGGAAAAACAACCTGTGGTAAAGATGTAATGGTAACAGGCATTAAAAAGGTGACAGGTGCTTATTGCATTACAGATGCAATACAGTCAGACACGTAAAAACAAATGAATAATTCACAAGGCACTGATCGCCATTGAACTACTTTTACTGCCCCGTTATGTCCACCGTGCAACAGCTGCACAAAACAGCCAAATGTTTATTATAAACAACATACCATAAACAAATGATGTTATTATAACAAGAGAGCCGGTTTATTCGCACTGCACATTTGTGACACGTCTAACACAAGTCGTATGTTGTATGTATGTTGACTTTGTGTTAGGTTTTTGACTTTATTTGTTTTTATTATCACCCACCTCTTTCTTCACGTTTCGCAGCAGCCTCTGGCGAGCCTCGGCTTCTGGAAACGCAAGCGTGGAAGAAAACGGAGGATTAAGCACGGGAAAATCACGGTGAAACGACAACATCGCGATTCGTGAAGGAGAAAACGGGACCGGGGCTCACCTGCTGTTGCGGCTGCCATGACTTCTCCCGAACTGGACCGGATGACGGCGAGCGGAGCTTCACGCTTTCTCCGGCGAGATCACGTGACCCGCCCTCGAACCCACGGCCGGAGTGTCGTCACAGAGGACGGATAGCAAACTTCGGGGTTTTAATAAGCTGTGGTGCACTTGATGAGAAGGCGGAAGTGTTTACGTCCGAAAGAACGGAAACATTTACTGTTTACTATTTTACTTTACTGTTTCAGGGTAACGCGCCAGACAGAAAAGTATCGGGTTCAGTATTGGGTCGGTTCATCAGAATGCTGAAGTGTTTTGGTAATAAAATAAATATTTCATCATGAAACGAGGTTGATTTATCAACAAATACCCGCCGAGTGGAAATTATGTTTTCTGACGTGCAAGTTGGCGAAATCGGAGTCTGCGCATGCGCAGCATCCTGAATCTTTAAGGCCACCTGCTGACAAAACTGAGGATTAGTGAAACTTTTATATTCGCTGTTTTTAAGCGCTTTGCACATTAAATTTGTAATCTATAACTTTTAGAGGTTATTTTAAAGCTTTTTAAACGTTTTAATTGATCGTCCTGTTCGCGGTCTGTAGTGAGGTGATACGCAGCAGGTAAACTCTGAGGTAAACATTAAAACCGCTTCAGCTGTTTTGAACAACATACAGCATTACTCAGCTGTGCATCATTTCACGTTACGACATTATTATTATTATTATTATTATTTTCTGAACTTATATAGATACGACACGTTTTAAAAAGCCGAGAAACACATTGAGGTTTATCCCGAGGTGTGACGTCACGAGCACCCGAGGGACCGTATGCAAATTACGTGATACTTTCATGACGATTTTGAGATGAAAATCTCTGCTTGAAAACGTCCCCGAGCATGTTAATATAGTCATTCTTTAATATATTAATATAGTATATCCATAAATATAAAAATAAAGATGTCTCTTTTCTTCTAATTCTGTGTTGTGTTGATTTCTTTAATGACACATGATCTAGTTCAATAGGTTTTGAAAGGAGGGACCCACTGCAACCCAACTACAACCCATAAGAACAAACTACAACCCATAATTTCCTGTTTTTCACCTCTGTGTTTTGTTGTTTTAAGTAAAAGATAAAGAGTTGGGCTCACTATAATGAGACATGTAACAGTATTCTCCAGGTGTTGAATGAACGGACTGCGTTTACTGTCTTCTGTGTTTTCTTTTATTTAACATTAAACTCCCACAATATCATAATCTATGTGCATCGATTGATGTTTACAATATTGCAGAAGTTCATTGTGTTATGTACTCAGAAAACATAACATCAATCAGAAGAATGAACTGCTGCTCAAGAAAACAACTAGTTAAACAATTTCTTCAAAACACAAAATTGTGCCTCAGATATTCTACTATTCTTACAACCTAAAACAGTTAGCTGGTTAGTAGCTACTGACAGCATGCTGTTGACATTTCTCCACCACACATTAGACAGCTGGAGGAAATGAGGAGCGTTTGTGATTTGAATCTGCACTGAAAGCACATCCTGCTCCCTAGTGTTCTTTCATATGAATTGATAATGTATTTTTTCTTATGCTATACAAAGACACTGTGTTCCCACTTCAGAATCCCATTCAGCTGAGGAGCAGGTCTGGGAAAAATTGGGAACCGGCTTACAGAACCAAATCTTCAGCAGCTAGATGTGTTGCTAAGCAACACTGTAGGGGCCTATTAACAGTGCTAATTGAGTAAAGTCTGCAGATACTGCTGCCGGGCTCTTCGTCTTCTCTCTGGGGGGAAATCTCACCTCATTGTTAAAATAAGACGTAATTACACTCAACTGTGACAATCAATGTACGGTGAAGTAAATCAAAGTAGACAGGACAGCGTTAAAACAGTTTCTCTTTTTAAAGACATGACCTTAAGCAGTGTGATCCAAAGCTTTATGTAAATACTGGTGCAGGCCTTTATGGGAAGTGTTATAATTTGATGTATTTAATGGAATTTTATGTTTATTTCTATGTTTATTTCTTTTTACATTGTGTACTGTAGCAAAGCTTTACAGAAACAGATCTAACCATAAAGAAAATAAATAAAGATAAGGTTTTGCCATTTTGCATTAAGCTAACTAATGACTGGGTCAAGCAGCAAAAACTATCTTTTCATTTCATGTCTAAACATCAGTCTCTACATGAATCAGAAAAGCTTCACCCACAGTATGCTTACATGTTAGTATAGGTCAGTATCCAGCTACCAGCTAATGTTCTGGCAGTAATGTTAGTAGAATATTTTGTTAACATTGTATATCATATATAAAAACGTAATTAAGCAGTTAGTGGAACAGTTTAAAAAATGTTTGAATAACGTTCTTATAACCAAGCAATAACATTAATACACACCAAAACATGAGGTAGGGCTACTAGAAGAGGACTCTGAAACTGGAAAGAGCAAAGAGTATCTGATTGTGTTTAATCTGGGCTTGCCTTGGTAACAGCTGTGCTGTAGACAGCAGGCCTGCTATTGGTCAAACATGTAGTCATCAGTAATTAATTCAGGGTTCTTATGTTTGACAGTACTCATGCTGATTCAGTGAGCTTTTACAAGAGGAAACCATATCAGCAATTGTCCAGGATTTCAATTCTCAGAAACTATGAGTGCGTAAGCAATGCATTTGGTAGTGAGTGGTGACATGAACAAATTAACATTGATAAAGCCGAAACAGAGCTGCAGGGTCAGCCTGTCCTATAGGAGATATATGTGCTCCTATAGGGTCCAGACCTGCCGGTATAGATTATGTTAATAGATTCTCACAGCAGAGAAACGGTTTGATAAAGAAGACTACAAAAAAGTGAGTGATTGTCCAGCTGTTTAGATGATTGTTAAATAGGCCGGTTTATATAGTATTTATTGTACATAGAAATGCTTAATATACCACAATGTTGGCTTGCTACTGGTCTTAATTTTCAGATTGTAAGCTCTGTTATGTTCAACTCAGTTGGCAAATCCTACTATTAACACACAGAGTCTACATCCTAATTAACAGCTGAAAATCTCACATTGAATGAAATCAGCATGTCAAATAAGGGGCGACAGAACAGATGTTCACACTCAAAGACAGAGTGTGGAAAGCACTACTGTGGAAAGCCATGTCCCAGCCAACAGGGAATGTTCTCGGAACGTTGGCTAACATTCTCTGAAAGGTCTCTCAAAGTTATCGAAACATTCTTGTAGAACAACAGTAGAACGTTTTTTAACGTTATATATCATATATATTTCAAAAATGTTTTCTTAAGTTGCTTTAAAATGTTACAGAATTGAAAAAACATTTGAATAATGTCATAATCGAACAACAGCGTTAATAAAACGTATAAAAATGTTTTTGTTACTTAATGGAAACGTTAGGGAAACATTCTTACAACCTAAAACAGTTAGCTGGGGTACAGATCCACATTATTATAAGATGAGAGGTTTATGACTGAACAAGCTGTTCTAAAAACATGCATTTCAATCTCAAATGAATAACTGTGAATAACAATTATTATTACCACAGCGTCATCTAGTGGTGAACATAAGAAGTGGCGTTTACAGTAATACGACGCAATTAACATCGACAATGATAGATGTTATAAAAAATATAACATAGTTACAGGGTTTGGCGAAAAACACAATCTCTGACAAACCAAATCAATGTTTTACAACTTTTTAGTTTTGTAGAAACTTTGTTAAACGAGACATCTTTACAAAAAGATGAATTATTTCATAATTAATAATATAAATATGTTTAGCCATTAAATCAATGCCATTAAATCAATGCCGTCATAATTAACCTGCAACACACAGAAGCGTCCATCAGGTGGCGACTTTAAAACATCAAATATTGCAAACAGCATTCGCCAAATAATATAATCAAGAGACATTCCTTTACAACAATCTTAAACTGATCCATAATGTACAAACACATAGATAAAAAGAGGAAATAGAGGCCACAATAATATATTCTAGAAAAGATGATAAATTAGAAGGTTAAGCAGCAACATTGGCTCATTCATCACAAAGCAGAAATGTTTTACTGCTGGGAAAGAAGTGGAGAAGGAGTGAGGTGGAGGATAATAACTGCAGAATAAAAATGAAAGCAGGAATAAATATCATATTGCTCTGTTTTTCCACAGGCTGATGTATCATAACAGTTGACGGACACAATGACGATCGCACAGTTAATTGGACAGGTGAGGGCAGACCTAAAGGAGAAAGCTGTCATCTGCATGAGCTGGTGAGAGGGGAAACGGACGATTCAGGTAGACCAGATGTGAATGCAGCTTTCAGACCAGTGCACATGACCTGTGGACTGCAGGAGCAGAATCAACAGGCAGAAGGTTTTCATCTATTGATTATTGTTGAGAACACAAAAGAGATCTTTTAAAATGTATACACCAATAGAGATTCAAATGGGTTTTATAGTCTTGATGTTATAGAATAACTTTAAGCTTATATGATGCCATAGGAGAACCTTTTCATGTTCTGTAGAAAACCATCTACTGTATGTACGGATTCTTCAGAGCTTTCTTCAAAACTTCACTGGATTTTATGCAGAATGAGCTGGAGAACTTCTAATGTAACATCAGTAACTTTTGTTCTCCAGAGAACTCAGGAACCCTGTACAGAGAAAATGGTTCTTGATAAGGAGACTGAGTGCTGACGAAGAACCTTCTTTAAGCGTATATTTGTTATGTTCAATGGCAATAAAATTAGGTGGAAAGCAAACTGATTTTCTCACTTTATGTTTTTAATCCATATGAGGAAGCATTTGTCTGTTGACATTATTATGTTAATTTGTTATGTTCCTTAGACAGAAACATTGCTCTTGAGATCTTATACAAATGAACACAAATTGATTTTTTTAGATAGTTTAGATCTTTCTATGGAAGCTTCTTTAACAAGCTGTGGATGGAACACCTCACTTGGGAGCCCATGATGACCACATGGTTCTAGAATAGACATCCTATATGTCGACAGCCTGTGTGTGTGTATCCCTCCCACCATCTCCAGAGGCCTGCACAGATTCCATTTGATGACATCATTGTATTGTCTGCACTGACAGAGAGAATTTTCCGAGAGGCGCTATCATATATAACCCTGTATATCATAATAAACCCATAACTGACAATGACACGTCATGACATTATATAGGGTAAATGGATCCCATTTCAAACTGGAAAATATATTTCAGAAGTCAAATATCTTTTTACAATCTTTCAACATTAGATTGTGAGACTTTCACCTGCATTCCTCTTGCAAAAAAAGTTCGAAATGGTAATATAATAAGATATATAATTATAAAAGACACTTTCCACCTACTGTTGACTTGCTTTTGTGAAGTGACGTGATGTGCAGACCAAGTTTGGTAACCCATACTCAGGGTTAGTCCTCTGCATTTAACCCATCTAATTAGTGCACACACACCCACAGCAGAGCAACTGGGTGTAAGGGATCTTGCTCAAAGGCACGTCAGTTGTTTCCTGTCGGCATTGGGAATTGAACCCACAACCTTTGGGTTACAAGTCTGATTCTCTAACCAGTGGGCCACAACCGCAGCCAACACGTTAAACAGCCCATTTGTGCTGCGCGTTTTCCAAAAGAGTGAACTGCTGTGACATCACAGAGACTGACGGCTGGAAACCTGAAGGAGAGAGAGAGTGAGAGACATGTCACACTTGTCAAATGTACAATGAGAATGTGTAACAGCAGTTATGTCTGCTACACATGAGTGAAATACATTTAGTCATTTATTCATTTGGGTGGAATTTGCATGGTAAAAGAAGATACAGATTTGTTACTTTCTTTTTGTTAAAGTCTTTACATTAAAACTGTCCTGAAAACTTTTAACCAAGTCTTCATCTTTTATTTAAATGTTTTTATGTATATACATCATTGTTTTAATCTTGTCCCAGACCCAGACGTTCAATTTTAAAATATGAAAATGAATCATAAAAACATGATTACATTTCTAAAACTAATATGAAAAAAGAGTGAGGAAGAGACAGACAATTTCAGAGGCGACAGCAATAGCAACCTTGCTTTTTCTGTTCAGAGCTAACAGGGAACAATTTCAGAACATGGGGAGCTAACAAGGAATGTTCTCAGAACATGAGCTAAAGTTATCAAAAACATTCTTGCAGTAACGTTTGTAGAACATTTTTAATGTTATAGGTCATATATATCAAAAGTATGATTCTTCAATTATGGAACATTTAAAAACATAGAATTTAAAAATGTTTGAATAGCGTTTTCATAACTAAGCAATAATGTTAATACGTCTGAAAAACTGGACATTTCAAATGAACATTTTTAATGTTTTTGTTACTTAATGGAAATGTTAGGGAAACATTCCTACAACCTAAAATTGTTAGCTGGGAACTCACAAAACACACAATGGACAGCTTGGCAAGCAACAACACATTCACTTTTAAACATGCGTGTGCTTACGTCGTGTTTTGAAGTGTTGCTTATTTCTTTAAGGCCACATTATGTCAGAGGTGACTGTTAATAATCCTTCTTAGGGTAAGTGCACAAAAACAGATGAAAAGCCGTGCTCATTTGAATGTATTGAATTATTAGCAGCCCTTTTGTGTGTATAAGTGTGCTAAGAATGGATTAGTCTCTCACAGAGGGCTTAAAGTAGAGAAAGGATAAGACTCAAACAGTGATGATGTTTTAAGAGAGCATCTGCATGTCTTAGCATGACTTCACAATGGGTTGACCAGCTCATTACTGAGAAAAGATCTTGTCACTGTGTCAGGGTAGCTATTATTTGTTCTGTGCAAAGAATAAATGCCATACTTGTTGTTTTTTTTTTTTTAGTAATTTATGAAGTACTGAATCATGTTTCTTTATTTTGGTTTTAAGGCACAGGTTCTGAAAAAGGACAACAGCATTATCTGTACTTCTGGTTTTCTGTCTGCTGCTTCCATTCAATGAAAGGCAATGCACTAGCATGTTTATAAATAACAAATCAGAATACGTGCACACACACACACACCTAATGAGCTACAAAGCATACATTGGAACAGAGAAATCATTTGTTAAACACTTCAGATGTCCTCACAGGTTGGTTTCGACATGTTCACTACATTTGTAAGACTTTTTAAAAATAATTTGGGTCTTATAAGTATAGGCAAACCTATACACACACACACATAATGATCTAAACACAGATTTGGCAGATTTGCACAAAAGTGAATAAATTGTAAAAAAAAAATACAAGAAGGTTGTTGATGATAGTTTCCATTAGGTGGGTAACAAAACATCTATGCTGATTATCATCACGCAGGTAGTTTAGACATCAGTGATGAAAGGATTTACAGCCCTGCTGCAAGAACAAGCAACAGCTGGTTTGTTGTATTCACAGGATAAAGCAGCTGTCGGTTTGGAGTTCACCAGCACTCTGCTTGAGGCTCTGTGTGATCTGAGAAGACGTTCTCTGATGGGCAGCAAAGCATGCTGGTCCTGTCAGCCTGATGTTCTTTTAACCGCACACACAAACTCATCCTGACAGCCGCATGCAGCTCTGAACGTTATGTCAAGACCCCCTCGGCTTTATTGTAGGGGTTTTAAACTCTAAGACTAACTTTAACCCTAATCTAAAGCCAGTTTACCTATTTTTCTCTTATTAGTTACTGTAGTAATTAAATTACTGGGTAATGCACAAACTGAGAAAACGTATGAAACTGTGAGTCACTTTGGATGAAGTTAAAAGATTGTTAAATGTGTTAAAACAGGAGAAAAACCTCAAATGTTCGTACATCAGCTCCCTGTAGCAACTTCTACAAACATATTCATAATCTTTTGGGCTCTTCTGAGTTTTTACTGCTGCCTGAATAAACTTTGCTCCTCAGGCCCCCCATGAGAGCAGAGTTTGAAGGGGGTCTTGTAAAAAGGTTGAGCATTATGTCTTTTGATTCAATGTGAATCAGTGTGATTCAGTGTGAATCAATTTGTCAGTGACAACTGATTTAGAATCTTTTTTTTAATATAGTGACAGTGACAACTGTATGAATCAGTTTATTTCATTTTGTCAGTACGATTCAGTGTGAATCGGTGTGATTTAATGTAAATCAGTGTGATTTAGTATGAATCAGTGTGAATCCAGACATCAAAGTATACGTGAATATATTGGTCTATGCCTGGTAAGAATCAGGATCAGTTTCAGGACCAGCTCTGGATCTATAATATTCTATATTCCTGCTTTGCACTAACACAACCCTTACAAGAGATCATTTCATCCAATAGCATTACATCATAATTTCAATTACTCTGGAGAAAGTGCTTGAATATGGACAATGAATACATCACACCAGGCAAGCCATCCAAAGGTACCGGTTTATTTTTGGCAATAAGAATGTAGTTTGGACTGTAAAAGCCTATGCAAACCGCCTGTGCACTGGCCTAATGCAGTTAGTCGCCTTTTAGCAGACACTTTTTTATCCAAAGAAGCATGTAATCCATTACTAATGTAGAATGCAGCTTTGCGCAGGTATTGTTTTCTTTTGAACACGACGCAAATAGAACTCCAAAATCATCGGCCTCATGTTTTATCCATTAGGCCACTAGGCTAAAACCTACTTGGCCAGCAGCCCAGTATAGAAACTCTTTGGATAAAAAAGCTTGCAAGTATGAGTTACATACGTGTCTCTGGTGTAAATAGAGAGAACGAGATACAGAGTAGGATAGTTTAGAGAGGGGCATCGTGACTGGAGTGACAGTTAATACTTTAAACAGCGGAACCAGGCTGAAAGTCATTGTCGGATTTTGTTACAGGATGGCAGACACATCTGTCTTTTCCAATGATACTTTTATGTCTTTTGACTCATCTTTTCCAAAGTTCATGTTACTGTCACGTAACCTTTCAGGTAGGAGAAAATATTTAATTTTGTCAAAGAAGACAGGAAATGACTTCATACCGGACTAAAGCAGTTGCTCTTACGAAAATATTCTAGAATTTAAAGATTCTTTTTGAACTTTCTTCTAAATAATTTATAATTTGCGATTTGTGGTCTGTTCATATTTGGCAGGAAAGCTGTCTTAATGCTTATTTGCTGCAACTTATAATGAATATTTAGAGTGCATATTTATATATTTATTAAAGTGCTTTCAGAATGGTGTGCTCCCAGTTTGCCCTTAGTATGACTTGAGTGTCTTGACCATGTTTTGAAGGCCGGCTGTGCATTTAGAGTGGAGAGGAGTGGCGCAACCACTCAGAAATGACTTAAAGCAATAACACATCGCTGCACATCGACTGGTAATAGTTATTTCTGATAGTCAGCATATATACTGTTGGTAAAAATGTCCCTTACTCATTCTGTATGTTTTTCTTCCCCGCAAAGTAATATTAGAATAGAACATTAGGAAACTTATTAAAACTTGAAAAGTATGAAACGTATGAAATACCACAAACAGAACTATAGAATTATGTTGTGACTAAAAGACAATATACATATATATTAGCATCTTTAAAGCAGCCAACCTTTGCCTATAATTAGCATTGGTGTCGAGTCCAAAACTGAGTCCAAAACTGAGTTTCGAGTACTACAACACTCATTGAACTGGACTCGCATGAGCTGGACTTGCATGAACTGGACTCAGATGAGCTGGACACGACTACAACCCTGCCTAAAATTTAGCAGAAAAAGTACTCTTGGCATTTTACAAACCAGCTTTTTGAGGTCTCATGCTGGAATGCTTTTTAAACAGTTATTCCAGTTTTTAAAATAGTAACTTTGGATTCATGCTGGGCTGTTTCTGCATTATTCAGTCTAAGTCATCGATTTCAAATGTTTTTTTTTTATTTTGGTTTTGTAATGAAAGAAATGAATATGTGGTATATTCTACCAAAACTAATTTAGAACATTTGAGCACGTGCCTTCGGATCAAAAGGTTTTTGAGATCACAAGAAACATTTTGGTCAAGTGATCCTGAACCTTTGACTGGTAGTGTGTATATTTTGTATTAAATATACATTTAGGATGAGCAGCATTAACCATGCATGCATATGCAGTCAAAACACACCTGTCATAACCTAAATCTACTTTAATGGATTTAAGTACTCTTGTATTTCACCTGGCTATGAACCAGGCCTGGTGGAGGCTTCCATTTCATGCATCTAACTTTATTTGCTGCACTCTCTGGCCATTGGACTACGCGATTACCGCAGTCTTTATATCTAGTTAGGACCTTTTCGATTATCCAGTGCTAAAAGCAGTGGATTCGATTTCAAACTCTTTTTATTAGGTTTACCTAACGAGAACAGTTAGACCACAGAGCAGATACACTCTCCTGGATCTTCAGCAAATAATATTACATCTGCCTGCTCAGGAAGCCGGGGAAACTCAAAATGCTATTCACACGGCTCTGCTGTCAAAATAGCGTGGGCTTGAAGCATCACGATCCATTCTTCATCTAATACAAAGACATAATGTAAGGTAGAGAAGATCAGGAAAATAAACAACTTGAGCAAACAATAAACATCCAATACAAACAATATCCAGTACTTCAGTTTCAACACTGAAAAGACAATAAAAACATTAGGCACATTTTTTTCTTTGCAAACCACTGGACACCGATCAATTGGTTGATTAATCTACCCCGTCTCAAACTAGATGGGTAGATAGTATAGGAGGTTTATTGCAGTTATTTGCATTCATGCATTTGGAAGATGCTTTTATCCAAAGCAACTTACAGTATGTTCAAGGTATATATTTCAGTACCTGTATTCTCTGGCAATCCAACCCACAACCTTTGTGCTGGTAACACAATGCCCTGCCTGTTGAGCTACAGGAGCACTCACAATTGTGCTGCCCTTGTGTTAGATTATCATTTACAGACTAAGCAAGGGTTCGTGCTGATCTGATTTAGACACAGGCCAAAGTGAGGGCTAAAACCAGCAGGTTGCATATTAAAACAGACATGACCTGTATGCATCAGTTCTCATATTGTTGCACAAAAGACCAGCTTTACCATAACGTCATTATTGCGCTGACAAATAGAGCAATATTACGCACTGCCCGAGTGCGCACCTGGAGAGGTCCAATTGAATGATGGCTGTGGGGGTGAGATGTCAGGGGTGAGTGATGGTGTATCTCACATCTCACTCCATCACATCTCATGCACTCATTCAGGTGGGGACTGAAGCTTTCACTCCGACCAGCAGGGAAATGAAGCAGCGCACAATGCCGCGGTCCCCCGCACAGCCTCCTTCATCCGCGCTGCGAGCTTAACCCGAACCAGATCACTAAACTTTTTACAGCGCAAACTCACCACAGCCATTTCTTATTTCTTACCAAGCCTTGCACCTCTTCTTCAGTCTGCCAAGTCACCGGTGCGCCGAGGAACAAGATGCCGC
The DNA here is from genome assembly GCA_036877525.1 of Chromobotia macracanthus. NCBI lineage: Eukaryota > Metazoa > Chordata > Actinopteri > Cypriniformes > Botiidae > Chromobotia > Chromobotia macracanthus. The sequence continues at coordinate 9,614,299 of JAZGTH010000058.1, read as the reverse complement.
ACCAGGAGCAAGTGAGGGCGCACGGCAACCTCTGCGCCCCGGGTCCTCCCAACAACTCCGGGTACAACAGCAACCCGGTGCCAGTCATCATTCAGACCGAATCCCGAGATAAATGGACCAAAAAAATGGACTTTCTTTTATCGGTCATTGGGTTTGCGGTGGACCTGGGAAATGTCTGGAGGTTTCCGTATATCTGTTATCAGAACGGGGGTGGTAAGAGTTTTTTTTTACTTAAAAACACAGTTTGCATTCATACTTTCTTTTGCTTTACAAGTCACCGTTTTGTCTGTGGATATATTTGATATTTTGCTTTAAATAAAATGGAAATGCATGCATTTTAGGTTGCATTTTAAAATGCATTTTAAGTTGCATTTTTTAAGAGCTGTCCAGGGTTCTGAAACTCAATGTTTGTTAGAAATGAAGAAGCTTTGACAAACCTCTTACAAACTACCCATAAGAAACAGGTTTTTCTTTTTTATAACAGGTTTTGCTTTATTGAAGACGAGAAAAAACATACATTTGAAGGTTTGAGAGCACCAAAGTATATAAGATTGGGTCATTTATATTCTTTATAAATGAATGAGTGCAGGACAAGCGTGAAGAAAAAGCTGGAGAAATTGTGTCGTTAGGAGATGAATTGAGCCTTTCACACGGGTTGTTGTTTATCACACCGTTTTTGGCTTTTTTACTAATCGAAATAATGCAAAATGTTATTTATTATGTTATATTTATTTTTATGTTATAGTTATTTATATGTTATTTATGTTATTATGCTTTTTAGGACATTCATCGCAGCAGAATTGCGACAGTGGCGCAATGGCTAATAAAAGTGCGCAGTCTGCATTTATATTCACATGTATGACTAAATCACATTGTGTCATTTTAATCACGTTTTTATTTCTTAATCTTAAGTGTGTATCTTATTCTGTTGTAAGACAACTTAATAATAATGTGATTGATATATATGATATATGATATATAAAGTTAAAGAGTTTCACTAACAACTTAATAATAAAGTAATTGATATTTATGATATATAAAGTTAAAGAGTTTCACTAACAACTTAATAATAAAGTGATTGATATATATGATATATGATATATAAAGTTAAAGAGTTTCACTAACAACTTAATAATAAAGTGATTGATATATATGATATATGATATATAAAGTTAAAGAGTTTCACTAACAACTTAATAATAAAGTGATTGATATATATGATATATAAAGTTAAAGAGTTTCACTAACAACTTAATAATAAAGTAATTTATATATATGATATATGATATATAAAGTTAAAGAGTCCCACTAACAACTTAATAATAACGTGATTGATATATATGATATATGATATATAAAGAGTTCCACTAACGTAACTGCAAGAACGTTAGCCAGTGTTCTATAAACGTTCCCCGTTAGCTGGTACGTAATGTCGGTCAGAATAATCAGACTCTGATCATATTTCATGGCTCTCCTTCTTCAGGGGCTTTCCTCATTCCTTACGTCCTGATGGCTGTATTTGGAGGAGTGCCACTTTTCTACATGGAGTTAGCCCTGGGTCAGTTTCACAGGACAGGTGCCATATCTATATGGAAACACATTTGCCCCATTTTTAAAGGTAAGCAAATGAACATTTTTATTTCTTCCCCAAGAAGCCCTTGAAGTCAAAACTGTATTCTTTATTAACAAAGCTGCAATCTGTAACTTCTAGGAATGAGTTAGCAATGAATAGAAATCAGTTACTGAGCAAGCACATGGCAGATCAGTGTTTAAAATGATCTTGTCTTACCCTCATCCATAACTTTAGGCTTATAATTATGATGAAAGGCAGTAGAGAGGCAAAAGTTACAGATTGCAGCTTTAAATAAGATGGATTTTTAAAAAGCGTAAGAAAGTTAAAACAGAGAGAATAAAGTGCCCACTCTGATATGGATATTCAAAATATTGACATCACTTCCTCTTCTCCATCAGGCATTGGTTTCGCCATCTGCATCATTGCCCTGTATGTGTCCTTCTACTACAACACCATCATCGCTTGGGCTCTGTTCTACTTTTACTCCTCATTCAGCAGCACACTGCCCTGGACCAACTGTGATAATGACTGGAACACAGAAAACTGCACTAACTACTTCGGAAAAGACAATGTGACCTGGACAAACTACTCACGCTCACCTGCAGAGGAGTTTTACACGTAAGTGCATGTAAGTGGCTGCGTTACTGGGGAAAATATGGTAGAGAGAAACAGACAGATCAACAGAGAGGAAAGAGGAGGAAATGAAGGGGTAGATTTACTGAAGAAATAAAATGATGAAAAATACATACAGAATAGAATTATATAAAAAACAGATATGAAAATGCTTACATTACTGTTATGTGACCTCAGATGGAAATATGTGTGACCATGTGTATTCCCAGCTAAAAGGGAACATTCTCAGAACGTTAGCTACATTTCTCTAAATGCCTCTATGAAGTTATCAAAAACGTTCTTGCAGTAATGTTAGTAGAACTGTTTCAATGTTACTTTACATTTAAAACATTATTCTTAAGTTGTTATTTTTATTTTTATTTTTGTTAATTAATGGAAACATTAGGAAAACATTCTTACAACCTGAAATTGTTAGCTGGGGGTGGCCTCACTGTTCACTTGACTTTTGGTTTAAAGGGAATCTAAAATAGTTTTGCAACGTTCCTGTCCACTTACATAACCCTGTTAGATTCATAAAATACCATGACACATCACAGGCGTTCAGGTCATGGAGGGCACCATATTCTGTTGTAAATATGAACTGATTCCACTTTTGAATATCTGTTTAAAACAGGAGGAATGTTCTGGCGGTCCATGAATCATCCGGGATTGATGATGTGGGATACATTCGCTGGCAGCTCATGTTGTGTCTCTTTCTCATCTTCACCATCGTCTACTTCAGCCTCTGGAAAGGAGTCAAGACATCAGGGAAGGTTGTGGAGACTTAAAACCTGCTGTAACTAAACAAATCTGTCGCAATCTGAGACAGAAATCATCTAACTGCATGGCCTCTCGCTCTTGTCTGTCTCAGGTAGTTTGGGTCACTGCCACTCTGCCTTACGTGGTGTTGTTGATTCTAATGATCCGTGGTGCCACCCTGCCAGGAGCATGGAAGGGCGTGGTGTTCTATCTCAATCCCAAATGGGAGAAACTGAAGGAGACCAGTGTGAGTGCTTTACTTAGTGCTGCTTTTCTTATTCTGCCTTCGGTCCTACCACAGCTTCATCGCTAAATTAGATTGCATTTTTCTTGACACTTGCTTATCCTGTTACTCTTTTAAATGTGCTGTTATAATACCGTATTGGCAGAATGTATGTTCGCGGGAGGGGATCTTTATTTCATGCAGTAATAAAAAAGCACTCGGGGCATATGGACGCGAATCTCATGAATCAATAGTGCTGAGGCAATACAGATATTTACACTTACGCTTTAGGCAGACGTGACTCACAGTGTATTCAACATACAGTTCATCAGCACAGTCACTTGTGTGTTTCCTGTGAATCAAACCTGCAACCTTTGCGTTGCTAACGCAATGCTCTACCAATAGATCTAGAGGAACACTATGTTTTATATATATATATATATATATATATATATATATATATATATATATATATATATATATGAATGTTAGCATAATTCTACACAGTAATTCTATAGCATAATTCTACACAAATTATGACATCCTAATTTACTGCTACATGGCATAGCAGTGAATGAAGGCAATATTTGAACTGCATCTCTGTACTCTGTACTTGCTTTTGCAGCGTTTTACTGCGCTTTTTTACTGCTGTTGGCTCTGTGATGCAGGCACTGCCGAGAACCAAAATGAGAAGCAAATATAAAGCACTGGGGCTAATGAGATGCGTAATTGGTTTAGAATTTTTTCCATCATGAAAGGCCCTCGCACTCATTGACACACTCACCGGCACACACACATAAGCACGCACGTGCACGCATTTCTCATGTTGCACAAATCTTCAGATCTGAGCAAGCACCGCCTTGCCGGTTTTCCCAGTATTCTGTGATGTCATTGTCTTTGCCATTTCCCCACCCAACCCAAACTGATCGTCTTTCTGAAATACAATGATTTTTTCTTTTGAGCTGTGATTATGTTAAACCCCTTTCATCACAGTTAAGTATGGATCTAAGACACAGTTGTCTCCTTGTAGGTTTGGGTAGATGCAGCAGCACAGATCTTCTTTTCTCTTGGTCCCGGGTTTGGTGTGCTGCTTGCCCTGTCGAGCTACAATCCCTTTAACAACAACTGCTACAGGTACAGATTAAACATTCATATTCATTATATTGATTTAGTCTTAAGCAGCATCACAGGTTTAGTGTCAAAAGGCTACAACAGAGATTGATGGCTGTATCATTATTTATTAATTCCTAAATGATAAATCATTAAAACTATTATACTTTAAAAAATGGAATAACAGCCAGTTCACATGAATTAAAACACTGTGGTAGTTAACAGCAGTGAAATGGACCTGTCAACCCGGCCCAAACCATCCTCACTCACTCCAAATTATGATCCTATCTATATCTTAGCCATTTATTTACATTTGACTCTGTGTCAACTGAGAGGAAATGCTGTTAAAATCAACTGGGCTATAAGAAGTCACAACAAATTCCCCTGAAAATCCCACCCCGTGCGTTACACCATAGCAGTTTTACTACATCTGTCGTCTAAGCAATAAGATTACAGTCACGTTTATTTCAGAAAAAGAAATCTAAAGTATTTCCTTGAAACAAAGGGGCTTGTTGTCATAGGCCATAAAGCCACCACCTAAAGCACCCATAGCAACCCCATGACAACCATCCACAACACCCTATTGTCATAGTTACAAGTTTTGATCAAGCACCACTCACATAAATGGTAGAAGTTATGTTTTGTGTATGTTTTCACAGAGATGCCATCGTGACCAGTTTGGTAAACTGCCTGACGAGTTTTGTGTCCGGATTTGTTATTTTCACTGTCCTGGGTTATATGGCTGAACAGAGAAATGTAAACGTTGAGGATGTGGCCAGAGATAAAGGTGAGCTTTGCTTTAAATATCTTATTGTTTTTTCATGACACTGAAGTATTGTTGTGTTTTAAGTGGGCTGCATTATACAAAATACAGAGGGCTTGTTTCTCTCTTTCATGGTTTGTGTATTCTCTGTAGGGCCGAGCCTGCTCTTCATCACATATCCTGAGGCCATTGCAAACATGGTTGGATCGACATTCTTCGCCATCATCTTCTTCGTAATGATGATCACACTGGGACTGGACAGCACTGTATGTACACACCTACACTGTTCAACTAACGTGTGTAAATATGTGTATGACATCATTATGTGTACAACGTGAGCGAAAATATATCATTTGTCTTATAGACATGAAGACTGAACGACAAACAGAACTAGATTTGAACCTTTTAACAACGTTTACATACACCAAATCTAATGTGATGAGACCTAGAAAACAAGAGTTTGAATTGAGCCTGTAACGGGTTGGACTGATGTCATGGCAGAGAAATAAGAAATAAAATTGAGAGGCCACTGTACCTTACAGGCACTGAAAATATAAGAATGGACTGAATGTTAATCACTAACTGTTCTTCTTGAATGGTCTCGTCTCATTGTATCTGGTATCAGTTTGGCGGGCTGGAGGCCATTATCACAGCTGTAATGGATGAGTATCCTGATGTCCTCTCTCATCGGCGAGAGCTGTTTGTTCTTGGACTGGTGGTTGTTTGCTTTTTGGGCTCTCTCAGCACCCTTACTAAAGTGAGTCCCAGTCAACTTCTGCATCTCTGTTTATTTACACGTAATTTAAGCTCTGCACTGTAAAACAAACTGCTAATGTATGGACATGTCTAATGTCTAGCATGTCTAAATGAATTTCTAAATGTTTACTAAATAAATATTTGAAAGTTGTATTTTGTAAACTAAAGTTTGGAAATTAGGTAGGCTTTATATGTTGCTATAGATTTATAACTGAATACATTTATTTCGTTTTGTTTATGTGATTTTTTTCAGGGTGGGGCCTATGTGGTGAAGTTACTAGAAGAATTTGGGGTCGGATCTTCGATTATAGCTATAGTCTTTTTGGAGGCCACTGCTGTATCCTGGTTTTATGGTAAGAAAAATCCTTTTCAATAATGTACTAAATATAATAGCTATACAAATCTCTGCTACAATCAACTGTAATTGTATATGAATTTTAAACTATATGTATAAAGTAAAGAACTTTTTTTCTTCAGGTATTAACAGATTCAGTAATGATGTCAAAGCCATGTTGGGCTATACTCCAGGACTCTTCTGGAAACTGTGTTGGGTTGCCATCAGCCCAGCATTTCTGGCTGTAAGTTTAAACAAATGTCTCACTTAACACTGAAGATATGTGAAATGTTTGCCGCTGGTTAAATGTTCAAACCATTTTTTATACACTCACAAACACCTTCTCAACTCTTAATTTCTATTACCTGTATAATCTCATTCTCTCACCTGCCCACACTGTCACTATTCCCAGTCTGGAAATGTCAGACTTCACCCAGCTAACAATTTTAGGTTGTAAAAACATAAAATAACATTAACATTAACAAAGTAACATAAATATTAAAAATGTTATTCTGTTGTCCTAAGAACGTTCAAAACATACAGTTTATTAGACGTTGTATTAATGTCACTGCTTGGTTATAAGAACGTCATTCAGACATGTTTTAATTCTGTAACATTTTAAAACGTTCCACTAATTACTTAAGAATAATGTTTTTGACATATATTTAATGCAAAATAATGTTCTAATAACGTTAATGCAAGAATGTTTTTGATAACTTTGAGAACCTTTAGAGAATGCTAGCCAACATTTCCTGTTAGCTGGGCATGCACTCTCACAGCGTAATGTCCCTTTGACACTTCTGCATACATCATAGCTAATCTCAACAGGCCTGTGCGGGCATAAGCAGCTGACATTTCCACAATCATTTTTTTATAAATTTGCTGTTCTTCTTTCATTTCTTTAAAAGACATGATAAACGGCGACCTCACTCCTCTCCAGAGATAGTGTGAGGTTATTTGAAATGCCGAAGAGAAGATATTTGTCACTGTTCCTTCAAAACATAAAGCCCAGAGTTCACAGATCTATGATCACTTATCTCTGTGGTGATATGTAGGGCCCACAGGATAATGACTTCTGTATATACAGTAATCTGAGCACAGCCTCACTGTTTTCAAACATATCACGCTGTGTGAACTCACTGTAAGAGAGTGCAAGGTCCTACCCAGTGTTTATTGCTGAATAAATCTAATGAGTAGTTCACTTTCTCAAAGGATCGCATTAGATTAAGCAGAACCTGCTGTTGTGTGGGTAAAATACAGACCCTCTTAGACAAATTTATTCATTTTAAGATTTCTTACGTCAGAGTTTCAAAAGACACCCCTAATTATGCATGGCATGACCTTAAAAATTAATTATTTTAAAATATGAACTATTAAGATAGCTATTAAGATTATTCTTTAAGTAAAATTACCCAACCTGTTTCACGGCAAAATGTAACTGCTTTGCAGCGACTGTGTATGAATTTGTACGATGTGATTCATACAAACACTTATGAATTTTAGACAAAAGCAAGCATGAAACTCCACCCCTAAACCTAAACATTACTGCAGCGACAACAGATCATATGAAAACGTATGAATGAGATCTTAGGAATTCATGCGAATTAGCCATGAAATCGCTAAAACGCTATGGGATTGTGTTGCATTAACACATTCCAAACATACAAAAAACATTCAGGTAATTCAAGAAAATAAAAAAAGTGTCAAAAAAGTAGAACAAGACAAAATTGCACATGAATTTTTAACGAGATCTGTCCTGCAGCAAAGCCTCTGAAACAGATAACAAACCGCTTTATTTATTCTTCCCACTTTAAGCCACATAATGTTTTTTGTTTTCTGTATTTGCTCCTATAGTACATCATCATCAGCTCACTGCTGAACCCTCAGCCCCTCACACTATTCGACTATGAGTTTCCAGACTGGAGCATCACAGTAGGTTACATCATCGGAGCTTCATCCTTCATTTGGATCCCCATATACATGGTGTACAAGCTTGTGTGGACCCCAGGCTCCCTTAAACAGGTACGATTGCTCCAAACATTCACCACAGCCATTAAGTCAATTAAAAATACAACAGCTAACTAAGAGTCAGTTATTAGGTAGTAATTCCCTAAAAAAATATTAATAAAGGTAGGGTGGTTTAAAGGATGTGCAGGGACTTTGAACCAATATAACAAAAAATGTTTTGGAACTCACAAGTTGTTTTGGATCCACTTTCAGCGGCTTGCTGTTTGTCTGCGACCAGAGAGAACTTTACCAGACATCCACCCGGACGGCATGTGTCTGAGTCCTGTTCCTTAGACCTTCTCCAAACCACTGAGAGCAAAACAACTACACACCACTCACGAAATGAGAGGGCACATGTTCTAAAACGAACTAAGAATTTAATGTAAGAGTAAAAGGCAACATTTGCATAGTTACTGGGATTTTCCCCATTGAAAATAAAACTTAAAATGATCTGTTTGAAAGAACTACAGCCTTCAATTAGATTTAACCTGAAAAAATAAACAAATGAGTTCAATGTAAATGATGCTCCTAATTTAACATGCTGTTCAATTTATAAATTGTTCAAGCTCTTTTAAAAATTAATTTAAGGTTTGAGTGTAAGATGTGTAAGATTTTAGTGCTGTTTTATGTTGTAAGTCATATACTGTATAAATACTCTCCAACTCGCAAAACATTTTCTGAGATCTCTGCAGGTGAGATGACCTCACGGTGAAAAATTCAGCCAATGAGAAGAGAGATCTTCATATATTCCATTGTCACTCATTTTTCAGAAATAGCTCTCATCAAGATTTAAACATTATGGTGTGTTCTGCCTTAACTCTGCCTAAATATTGTAGCTAATTTATGTCAAAAACTTTTGTATCATCTGTATTGATATTGTGCCTCATCAAGACAAAAAAACTCAGATTCTCATTCGCTAACAAACTTGAGACCAAATTCTAGCTATGTGTAACGTACTAAATTTCTTCCTACGTTTTTTCCAAATAAAGAACTGCGGATGTTATGGAACTCTGGATGTGATCTATCTATCTATCTATCTATCTATCTATCTAGAAGGATTAATATGGATTTGATTATGCTTTCATTCTCTTGGTGTGAACAGCCTCGCACTGTTGTATCTTAATTACCATGTTGATTTGCATTGAGCTGCAGTAACCAGCAACTGCAAACACACGTGTAAGAGAACAGCATTGTGTCAAGCATTTTAAATGAGATGTTTTATTAAAGACCAGCTCTTCAATGGCCACCAATCACAGCTCTGGGAAACGGCCTCAGTGCCAGCTTCAGGTATGGGGTGAGAGAATAGAGAAAAGATAATGCTATTCCACATTCAGCCTCTTCTAGCAGAGGACACAGAATGGATCAAAGGCTTCAGACGACTGGAGCAGAGGTGGACCTCGGACTCAACTACAGAGGATCCTAACAAAAGGGCCGCAGGCTCTGTACACGGCTGTTAATTACCAAAATAAAAGAGCAAGAGTTCACATTGCACGGAAAAGGCTTGCGAGTGAAGCACTGTATTCTGACCTAAATAGGGCAGTTAACAGATATCATGACATTAACATTATAGGTTCAAAGTGACATCGTAGGGAAGCTGTACATAACAGATTCAGTAAATTGTCTTAAAATACCCTTAAAAAGTCCTGCGGTGTGCCAAATATTTCATGTAATTACTGGGAATGAGTTCATAAAAACTACATTATATGACAGTTATATGAAGTATATGAAAATTCTGAAAATATGATTAAAATAATATAGTTTTGGATGGAGTGCAGCATGGCAGTACGGTACAGCATAGCATGATAGAACTGCTTACAGTTGTACAGTACAATCTCAAGTCGCTTTGGATAAAAGTGTCTGCTAATGGAATAAATGTATATGTAATGCAGGATTTCAATCATATTTTGCAAGCATATAGATTTAATAACATGCAACATACATGTAAGAAGTATTTCATGGTATCATGCAACATGTAAAGACTCCAGGTAAAGAACAGGTGCACACGCACACACACACACACACACACACACACACACACACTGGTTTTAGGTCACCTACACATAAATCTAACTATCATTCATTCTTTTCAGGCATTATTTTTAGACAGTATTTGTATGGTCCTCATGGGGGTCGTTGGTTAATGTGGTTACACACAAGCATCAGCGGCGTTAACTCGACGGCATTAGGACCTCACGGCAGAGGAGCTGCGCTTCAGGTGGCGTCCACAACACTGCTGAGATGTCAACACGTCCGCTCCTCCTCCTCCTCCTCTTCATCATCAGCTGTTTAACATTCATCTGCTCTGGAAATGAACAACTGGAGGAGGCTGAAGCGAACAACAGACCGTATGAAGTCCTGCTGAAGCAAAACATGGGTAAGAGTTAAAGGTGAAACGCGGCTGCGGCTGCTGCGGCCTGTCGCACCTGGTGTAGTGAACCTGCTGCTGTCCCCGTTTATCATCACTTTAATTTATTAATAAAGACTGTTTGTACCTGCTAAATGAGGTCCGTAAAACGTAATATTGTGTAAAGATAAATGCATAAGTGTTACATAATCATAGTGCATCATGCTAGATTTAGCATAGAGAATGAATGACATGCACCGGGAAGGTTGGTATCGGCTTGTTTACTTCCGGTTACCATTTTTTCTCGTTTTATTCTGAATTATCCTGTTCCTTTTATTCTGTATTATCCTCCTCTTGTATTATCCTGCAGTTCTTCTCATAAGTGTGCTCTCCACACTGTTGGTGATCATGATCGGTATGGCAGTTTGCGTCTACAAACCCGTCCGACGCCGGTGAAAGGCCCCACTGTGCGAAACGCACGATGAACGGACGTGTGGATCCTACTATGACGACGGGTTGATGCTTAATATTCACAGTCCGAGGCGTCGCCATTGGACAACAGCAAACACAACGTCATCGCGAACTAATTAATATTCAGAGCAAATATTGGGAGATGACCAGTCGACGTCAGTATGAAGAAACTAGTATTTAATTTACTTAATTAAATCAGGTTGAAATCAAACACTAATTTACGTGCCTATAATGTGTCACAACGTCAAGACGTTTTTTTTGACGTTTTGTTTGCGAGTATTATTTGCATTATTTATTGTCTGACTGTACATGCATTTATTTCTCTTGAGTTTTAACTGTGCGTACTATATTTAATTTATTTGATGTATTTATTGTAAGATGTTTTAATTTATTTGTTTTGGGCATGTCAGATTTCTTCTGAATACACAATAAAACATGAAATTATGAATCAGTATTCAAGAAGTAAGCAACTATCTAAAGAACGTACCACTTCGTTTTATTATAGTGTGTAATAATAATAACGTGGTAATTTGATGTATGCACCAGGATATAGAAATAATAACATGTAACAATGGCATATTCTTAATACTCCTTTACAAAAAACATGGTACTGCCATGGTATATATTAAAAAACAATTATTGTTAGTGTAGTATCTCCCAAACCTTGGTTAAAGCTGCAATCTGTAACTTTTAGGTTAAAATAAACAAAAATGAGTTGCTGAGCAAGTAGTCCAATAGATCACTGTTCAAAACTGTCTACTTGTCCCTGATTTGTAATTATAAGCTTATAATATAATAATTTATATTTTGAGCTGAAGAAATGTCAGTTTGGCTTCATTTGACTTCAAAGTGCGTACAGTAACCTTCAGTTTCATGTTTCAGACAGAGAGGGCGATAGAGAAAGTTGTGCATTTGCAGCTTTAACAGCAGCGTGGGTGCCTGGCTGACAAACAGCTGAATTTCCAAGCTCAATGCACAATCACCAGAGAATTCTCAAATTCCGATTAGATTACGCTTACATCAGATCTGCTCAATCTAAATGTTAGTACTTAGTACTTTAGTTAGTACTTCCTTTCTCTCTCTCTCTCTCTTGTCCATACAAGTGTGGTTGCTAATAGTAGCCCCATTGCATTGCATTGACATAAGTGTGCTTTTCCCAGTCCCATCAGCTTCTTTTGAGTTTCATCTTATTAGCTTCTCATTAGAGGAAAGAGAAACGGAAGTTACAAAGCGAGACAACTCATCTTAATGATACAGAGACATAACACTTTTACAGGTAACAGAAAAGACAGGTGGATACCCTTATATGCACAGACATCATTTTTCATCACGTTAGCAGGTGGCTCAAAAAATGGCACAAGAAGATTTCTGGAGTCAGACACTGTAAACACTTGTCTGGCTGAAAATGAAGCACAAGGCACTTCAGTTAACTGGCAAACCTAAATGAGTGACAACCACCAAGTGAATGCAAACTGAAGACTAGCCAGTGAACACAAGCTGTACTATTCTGAATCCTTTGGTATTCCATCTAATACAACACAAGATTTATTTATGTCCTTTGCTGTGTATTTATGTACACAGAACTGACATGACACATTTTGATGGCTGAACTGATGGATGTGAAAGTTTGACTGTTGAATTCGTCACAATACATTCAACATATTAGGGTGTACATAAATAGCTGATGACAGAAATTTCACTACTGAAGAAAAAGGCATTTTGAAGCACTTGCTTCAAAAAGCATTTTAGTTTGTTAAATTAAATGCGACCATTCAACACATTGTCGAATTATGCAGGTGCTTATATCCTGCATGCTGTCATGCATCAGCTATTAGACCTAATGTAAAACAAGTCAACTCCCTCAAGACTGAGTCACTTCCTGTGCTCTCCTTTCTCCCTGAAATCATGATTTTAGCCCACAGCGGGCTCAGATTGACAGCACACTGCCTCAAACCATGGCTGACATACAGCTTTCTGCCCACAAATGGCACTCAAAGGTCTGCTGGGATGGAAGATTAAATGAGGTGACAACAAAGTAGACATGCATTCATAAAACAAAATACACATCACACGTTTGTATGAATATTTGTATAAATAAACAACTTCCACTATGTACACACTCTCTTCCTTCTCTCTCATTGATTTCCAAGTTTAACAAAATTCCTGTTTAGTCCTTTGAACACTGAATAATCTCTTGTGTATGTGTAAAGCTTACGTATAGTAAAACATTGTGCCACAGCCTTCATCTTACCCAGCAGACAAAGTCTCTGTGCTTTTCCCATAATGCTCTCTGATTTAATTAATATTACAGTAATTAGAATGACAGTCTACAGTAAATGCCAGTCTGATTCTGGGAGGGAAAACAAAATCAAACAGACATAAACACATTTTCTTGGTAGACACTGCTGATGGATAAAGCAATACTTTTGTTTATGAGAAACAGATATTACATGGAGAATTCAATAGGCAAGTCGGGTCGAGAGCATGATCACACATCAGAACAGCGCCATCTGTTGGTTATGGAACAAAATCATGTGTCCTTTTAACAGTACTGCACTTTTCAGTCCCTTATCTTACTCGATCAAAGCAATTTTACCTTGCTTTTAGTAAAAAACAAGTAAAAACACAATGTAAATTACATTTTATTACTGTCATTGCTTTGTTTGTTTTGCGTTTTCCATGCCAACACAGTGCCAAATATATTAATAAAGTGCTTTTATTAAAGTAAAAACTTTTTATATCCTCAAACATACATCACAGTTTACAAATGCCTTCAGGTTTTTTTTCAGCATTCTCAGACAGAACTGCATCTTGACAGCATGACAGTTAACTTAGAACCAAGTCACCATTAACCCTGATACGGTAATTATCATTAATCATTCTGGCAATTAGTTAAGACTTAGACACAAGAAAATAGCACAAGTTAAATTAAGTCAGGAATAAAGGTCTGTAGACAATTATAGCCAGAAACGTTGATTTACTGTAGTTTGTCATTTACATGCAACACAGGAATTAAAACAGAAAACTAAAATCAACTTCCCGTCCTCCCTAAAAAATACAAGAAATCTGAATTTAAAGGCAAGGTTGTGACTGTCGCCCATCCTTTGATTCTGGCTTACCATATCTGAGTTTACAAGAAGAGTAAAGCAGTATAATTTTACTATACAGGTCATAACAAAATGTGGTAACAGGACAGCAAAAAAAAAAAAAAAAAAAACCCCACATTAGTTAATACAAAAGTAAGTGTGGGAGACATTGAGAGCAGTAAGTCAATACTCAGACATCTTTTGTGATGTACGGGAAGTTGACAAAAGAGACAACATTTAAGACATCGAGCAAGAACACAATTCGACAAAATAAACAGCGCTGTCAGCTACAAGAGGAAGAAATAGCCCAGAATTTCCCACAAAGCAGTGGGATACTGCAGCATTCTTTAATAAAGAGCAGGTTTATCACATTTACCACTTTAAAACGTCAGTTAGCAAACAATGCTGTCCAACCACAAACAGAAAACATTCCCTTCAGTCCCTCTGTGTAGAATGAGGTTTTGTTGGTGCCGGAAAAGTGAACCAGTACTGCCACATTCATGTTTTGCATTCAGAGATAGCTATGGTGATATGAGCCGTTTTATCGTATTATACAAATCAGGCAGACTAAAAGCTTGAGGTGTGTTTGCTCACTGACAGCCCATCGGAAATATTCCAGTCTGTGTGAGTGCCTCTTACTCCGGAGGCACAGTGGTGTAAATTATTGCCTTAGTGCTAAAGTCAAAAGTTTCCTAATGACATGTTACAGATGGTACAGTCTTACTGCTTTTATAAAACATTCAGATCTCGCTTTACTTGGCTGTATTTCATTTTTCTTTAGAGGAACAGACAACTGAGGACCAGTCGAACCCTGAGATATAGCATTCATATAAATGTAAAGCTAAAACGTATGCCAACATCTTTCTTTCTGTCAAGAAGAAAAAAAATACATCTGGTCGTTTCTGCCAAGACACGCAAATGTGCACACTCACAGCAGCAGCGCCGAATTACATGCAACAGACTGCATGATCTTTACAGGAGGAAATATTAGTGGAGAAAGCCCATATGAATTAGGAAAAGATACTGGTCGGTTATCACCAGATGCAAGGGAAATTAAAAGCCTGGATGAGGAAGCAGGATAATCTCAGTTCCATACATAATTAAACAAAAAAATATGCATGTTATATATATGTTAGTGTCTGTTAGTGGCAAGAGAAAACTGCATGAATCTGCAGAAGAGTTTAAATGAAAAGGTTTATTGATTATGGCATTAACAGGAACTCCCTTGTTTTCCATTCCTTTGTCTTACTCTGTCACTTTTCCGTTAGTGAAAGTTGTAAAATTCTCTCCAATTCTTCCTCTTCTTCCTTCCTTTTCTTCTCCTCCTCCTCCTGCTCCCGGGCGGAGAGCTCCATGGCCAATCGCATGTCTGCGTCGGGGCTGGAGGTGGAGCCGGAACTTGAAGGTGTGGTGTCACTGAGATCTACTAAAACTGCTTCCGACCCAGATCTGTGGACATGAAACAGAATGAGGCAACTTAAAAAGCACACACAGAAATGTAAAGAGATTATTTTAAATGATATTCTAACTGCATTACTGTACTTGTTAACAATAAAAAGCTATTCAAAGGGAACCCTCAGGAACAAAACAAGGCAAAAGTATGCCAATGCCAAAAGAAGGCATGTTAAGTATTTACAACAGAACTGCAGTAATGCATTAGCCAGGCATTCGTGTCTGCATACTGCATTCTGAGAGAAATAAACAAGGAAAACTAGTTAAAATGCTTATGTACAAATGATGGAAGCAAAAGTTACCCATCGCTTATTCTGTTCTCCATGGATTGCGTCACCAGTCCATTCGAATCATCCCAAGACTCCTACAAAACAGTGATCAAACGATTGCTTATTAGAGACGGACAACAGAAATAGCACCACAGAAACAGAAAGTTTTTACCTGTGCATTGAGTCCACTAGACTCCAGCAGGCTCTGGTGAATGGCGTACTGCAGCAGTTCTTCATCATGACTGGCTGGGTTGTAATGACGCGGGTTCGAATGCCTATAGCTGCCTCGATGATGATAGTGTGCAGGTGCCGTGAACACAGATGCAGAAACCTGGAACGGAGCAAGTTCTGCAGGAGCAACTGCACACAGATGTTATAATACGACACATTCAGTGAAAATTACAGTAGCTGACGCTAGAACATTTTAGAACATCTAAGATCTAAATGTATTCTAGGTCTAGGTTTTAAACATGACACAAAAGTTGGAACAAAAAGTGAACAAAAAGTGAAGCAAAAAACTGTCTTTCTTCCCTATTGTGAGGCTTCTGGAATGAGAAAAAAGTAGGGCGAGACTGATTTTGTTGTTTAGGAATTGATTGGATAATTGGAAGTTGGAGGGGTGGAAACTTCCTGGCCATTGGACAGTTAACATAGTACCACCCTCAGGGACAGACATACATCATCCAAAGAAGAGATATTCTTACGAGGGGAGAGAAGGGTAATGCTTTTGACTAAAAAATTATGATTAATCATTTATAATAAATAATGCATTATTTCATAAAAAATAGTATTTCAAAAAAAAATATTTAAAATAAGAACAGTATATTCTGATTTCATGGTGACTTCAAACGTAATGAGAGAAATAAACGATTTGTCAGATTTTGTGACTAGTACCGCAAAACATTAAAAAACATTTCCAAACCTGAAGCCTGATCGGCATCTTCACACCTCTCCTCTGTGGGTGTAGTAGATGAGGGGTTGGTGTCCAGAGGCTCATCAGTACTGCACTTATTGACATTTCCAAATGTGATGCGGGCATTCAACACATGGAACAGAGGGATTTCTGAAGAAACAAAACAGAAACAATGAGCAGAACATCAACCAGACAGCCATACAGCAGACCTGAGAACATCTGAGAACACTGAAAATGTGGATCAGGTCATGTCAAACATTTTTCACATATTTTCAGGTGAATTTAAATGCCAGCAGTTTTGTTTTTTCAACATTTTAAAATAGCCTGACTACACACTAGTTATTATAGGGTTTTGTTAGTTATTATTATTACAGGTTAATATTTAAGGTGAGGCAAAAACACACGATTCAATTCTAATTCTGGAAAGTGTTTAAAGGTAGGGTGGGTGATTTTTTCCCAGGGTGGTGGGATGTTTTGTTATGCTGGTCGAAAGTCTCTTCAAGTCCTGATAGCAATCACTAAATAAAGTGGTCTAAATATCTTTATATATCTTCTACGGAATGTACAGAATGTACCATAAAATAATCGGCAATCATTGCGTTCGGTCTGAACGCAATGAAAGGATATCCTACTTGCCTACTCTACCTTCAAAGCTGAAAATTAGGGCTGTTGTATATTCACCAATCTTGACAGGGAAGCCAGGAGGAAACCTGAGGTTGATGAAATCTCTGAGTCGGGCGAAGTGAGTGCTGGTGCGGGCCATCAGGTCAATGATGGGCGTGACCTGCTCCACCAGAGACAGAGGATGTTCCTCACTCATCCACAGAGTGCCTTTAAACCTGAGAGTAACCAAAACATTACCAACGTTATTTTAAAAGTTCAAGTAACATTCAAAACGTTCAGCATTTTAGACATTGTATTAACACTATTGTTTGGTTATAAGAACAATATTCAATTTTGTTCTTAAATTGTAAATCAATATAATTTTTAAATTCTGTAACGTTTTTTAAATGCTCCACTAACAACTTTAGAATAACATTTTTAATATAGCTGATATATAACATTGGAAAACTGTTCCACTAACATTACTGCAAAAACACATTTGATTTAGGGAAAATTAGCCAACTTTAACAGAACAAACCCTGCTAGTCCATTCAGTGGGGAATATTTTAGACTGGTTCCCCTGGTCCTTTAAGACATGCTTTAAGCATGAGAACATTTGAAAATGCTGAATGTGAATTAGTTTGTCAAACTTCCATACTTTCTTCACATATTTTCTGGTGATTTTAAATTATTTTTAGACTACCTGCACACAAACACTGGAAAATAAGACAGACTTGCAAGCTCAATTTATGGAGAGAACTTTTACATTCGTAATCAGAACTAACAATGTGAATTCAATGTGAATGGAAGACGATACGGAACTGCTAGTGAAAGTGAAGCCATTTATGTTAGATGAGAATTCTATTCATAATATATATCTATTTATAATATATATCTATTTTTACGTATGTGTTGCACCATTAGATAACGTGTTGTCATAGCTGTCCCAAAATCTTTTGACAAGCAATATATTTAACTAGAAAGAATGTTGGTGTGGGTCTAGCGAAAGCGCCGTCTTACTTCTGTGTTCTGATGGTGAGCTCAATGGGTCGGCCGATATCTCTGCCCTGCAGGTCAAAGGTGGGATTAAAATACTCCTCTGGAGTGATGGCGGTGGGGTTTGTGGCAGTGGCGAATTCCAGGGTCATGTCCTGTAATCAAGTATCAACACAATTCAATACAGAATGAACCTTCAGCTTTGTAAAAATATTGCCGTGTACAGGTTTTACCCCTTGAGCACCAAACTGTTGTTCTACTGTGCCGAGTAAAGACTCAAGAACATTTCTCTCACCTGTGAAGATCAAACACACCAGTGATTAATAATACATGAAGAAAAGCAGACGTACCATCCAATAATCAAGTGTTTTGAAAAACACAGCCGTGAGGGTTCAAAGCTCAACTATCTAGTATATCAGAGCACTGCAAGGAAGAATTGAAGATATTTTTAGAGTAAATCTTAAACTAGGTTAATTACTTTTTATCCTGGCCTTCTCCTCGTCTGTGAGGTGTTCCGTCCTGGTGCGAATTACAACGTTGAGATTGTTCACTGAAAAAACCTGCCAAAAGCAGCAGTACAGAAACATCACCCACAGGACAGAGACCGGCTTGTTCTGAAACTCACTGCTCTAATAAAAGAGTCACACTGGGTTTTTGATCATTAGCTTTCCACTATCTTGTACATCAGTCGTCCTCTGGCAAGAACTTAGAGATAATCTTTTCATCGCAACACTTAATTCAAAGTCTGTAAGATTCTGAATGATTTTACAGTTCAAAAACAGCTGGTGGATTCGCTCACCTTGGCTTCAAATCCATTTACCACCTCAGTTCTGTCTGATCTCCAGCCCCAGATGCCCGATTTGCACCTGAGCAGAGAATTATACAACATTTATTCATTAGTTTATTATTCATTTATGTCCATAGTTTTTGAAAATGTTTCTGTAACTCAGCTGCTACACCATTGTGTTAGCAACACAAAGGATGTGGGTTCGAGTCCCAGGGAACACACATACTGATAAAGAATGTATACATTGAATGCACTGTAGGTTGTTTTGAATAAAAAACTCTGCAAAATGCACCAATGTAAAATATGATCACAAATGTAATGTACTGCAGATAAAATCAAGAATCACGCTATTTTCCAAAGGAATCAGTTTTCTTGCTACTGAAACTTGTGTACGGGAAAGGTTTTTTTTATAAATTACATCAGCGCATAATGCATCATATCATATGAACAAAAATATCAATGCATGAATCAAACTCAGTCATAATGCAACAATTTATGACATTGATATTCACTGATCATTCTTGTATTATATTCGTGCTTCATTTTTATTAGATGCCTGCACGTTAACAGAGACAAATCATACAGAACAGTATTATTGCTCAGAGTAAAGTGAAGCTCTCTCTTACACTGAAATAGAGTATTTCAACGGATCACATGTACGTCACTGGACATGCCCACATCCCATCACCAACAACCCCAAGTGCTTATGCTACAATTCACTGTTAGTGTCACTGTGAACAGGGCTTTACCTCTCAAATGCAATGTCCTTCGTGTCCAGGTATGTGTTGACGATGGGTGTTGTCAGCCTCTTGGCTACTTCCTGTTCTGTGGGTTGCATGGAGTCGAGCGTGACATCCTCCATCTCGCGCGAGAGATCAAAGCGTTCCGTGTCCACGACCTCGTCCTCGTGATTAATTTCTAGCAATTCTGTGTAGTTGTCTGTCAGAAGACAAATGATACTGATCAACCACAAATAAACATCAGCCCGGCATCAAGTGAACTTCCTGTAGACTTCAGAAGAATTCACACCACATAGAACAACACCACCAAATTCATGCATGTGAAAAGACAGAGCAAGTAACTAACCATCTCCTCTGAAGATATAGCTTCTTCTGCCTCTGATCCAGGTCATGTTCTCAAAGCCCAGCAGGGTGGTGTCCACCCTCAAACAGGCTCCGCTTTTCCAGATTCTGCACACATCACTGGGACACATACGGGACACGAGAGGAACTGAAGCGAGAACAAGAGGAACCAGATGAGAATCATTCTGTATCAGATAAAAGTCATATACGTTTTCAGAACATATGGTCTAATGTTCTATAAACGTTCCCTCAAAGTAATCAAAAAACATTCTTGGAGTAACATCAGTGGAGTGTTTTTTAGATTTTAGTTCAATTATATTATATATCCTATATTAAAAACATTATTCTTAAGTTGTTAGTGAAATTAAAAACATTACAGAATTAACTAACGTTCTTATCACCAAATAACGGCAAAACAACAACCCTAGAATTGTTAGCTTGGTAGAAATTCATAAACACAGAAAACGTGGGGAAAACAAGCACTTACTCCAGCTAGTAAACTCCCACTTCATTTCCATATAGAAATCTGGGGACTGAAAACAAGAAGAGGTTAATTTCACTAAAGACGGTTAACAGACAACTAAACAGAAGCTGCTTTGAGCTCTATATGAAGTGTTACAGACAGCATTATGGAGAAGCGACTGTATGATGTTTGGGAGTTAGAAACAGTAAGCAAGAAACCAAAGAAAGTGAAAGCAAATGTAAAATAAAATCACTCAAATTATTTTAATCGCTGAATGTCATGCCTTTGTCACAACTCAGTGTATCTTGATATGCACACGGTGAGTAGTTGGCCGATGTCAATGGCAATAAATAGAGAGTACAGTCCTCGATAGTACAGGGTAGGGTATGGGGTGACAAATATACAGCAGTATGATCCAATGGTATAGAACGTTGATAAATGTACACAATGTTGGTGAATGGTAACTGCTGCCTGTGCTCTGACAGCATATAAGGTGAAAGTTCAAACTGTACGAAACTCAAAGTGTCACAATACAATAATACCTACACACAACATGGTCACTCTACAAAGCTCAACGCATTGGGAATTATTGATGGAAGAAATGGCTGTCATAGTCCTGAAACAACTGTAAATATATTATAAACTCACTTTATGCGAGAACAATACAATAATGGAGAGAGGGGAGCACATTAGAGACAGAGAGCATGAGTGAGAGGAACTAGGACAAAACCAGTTCATTAAAAAGGGACAAAATGACAGCCGCACCTCACGGATCTTGGACAGCAACTCCGGAACGCCGCCCAGTGCAGTGGAGGCTTTGAGATAATCCCGCTTCTGGAGCACCAGCTGGACCATCTCCGGATCTCCTGTGCTGACCGCCTCCTGCAGCACTGTATAGATACGCACACACAGATCTGCTTTAACTGACCCCATAACCACTTCTAAGAATATGGGCTTGTAATGGAAACGTGAAAAACGGTTCAATCCGAGGTATGAACATTGATCAGATTCACGTATTGTTTTTCTACCTCCTATGTGCCCTGGAAGACACCTAATCCCAGGCTGTAGTGTACTAGACAATGTGCTATAAGTCTCATTGAATAACACATCTGCTAAATGGTCAATAATAACCAGTAAGTATATTTAGGGAGGCCATTACTGGCGTGCATGTGACACTGCATCCTCACAGCATCCTCTGATACAAAGTGATCCAGAGATCACTGCATGCTCATTGGCTGGGAAAACCACAGATGACATAAGCTGAGGAAGTGATGGTAAAGAAATAGTGCTAATGGTGTTATTGTGTGGGCCCAATGCAATTTACATTGCAGAGAGCATACGATCTCTATAGTGACACTGTCTGCACTCTTATCACCTTCATAACCCTGTAATCACAATCGGGCTTATGTGCAGTTCTTAAGCTTTACTCTCACCCGTCCAATGTTTGCTGTTTTCTTTGGTAACATCTGCCCCATGTCTCAGCAACACTCTCACCGACTCCAGGTGCCCTAGTGAGACAGCCAGGTGCAGAGGGGTACGTCCTCTTGGATCCACCTCCTCAATGTTATTCTGGAAGCAGCGTGAACACACTTTTGAATTCACATCTCCCGGAGGAAAGTGACAGAGCAAAAACCATCATAACACAGATGTTAGGGTGAGATCATCTTTCCAGGCAATGCAATACATGGGGTGTAAAACTACACAGCAGGCTGATAAGCATTTGCTGTAAGACATATGGAAGCACACTACATACATACATGCGATGACACCCTCCGATCCAGTTTCAAGGAAAAAGCCTTCCAGCTTTCCAATGCAATGCGACATGAAGTAAGTGGACAACCAGCTGCACCAAATGCATGGACACCACAGCAGCCTTTACACGTACCGTCTGGATGTCGTTCTCCAGGCCCCTGTAATCGTTCTTCCACACCAGGGCATGCAGTGGAAACCTGAGGCTGAAGTCCTCGACGTTGGCAGCGGTGGCGGACAACATACCGTCCCGATCAAACTCTCCGCGTCTCCGGAATCAAGAGCCAGCCTACGAGCTAGCCACCGTCACGATCCCTCCAAACCCTTCATGCGTTCAATGAATCGCAGCCCACATTCAAGTCGGGTTGTTACGAAACGAGTGGACGCTTTAGAAAATGAGACGCGGCCAACTTTTGTCAAAATTAAACTTTTGAGAAACGAGGAAGTGGCCGCTTGAGGCTTCTCGGATGGGGGTGTCTCTGGTCATTTTCCAACCCACTTCCCCATGCCTTTTCCGACTGGTGACGATTTTAAATAGCGCCTAATGCGCAATAACATCGAGAAAATGGCTAATTAACTGCATAAAATTCATTAATATAAAACACAAACGTACGCAATGACGATCGATTCCGTCCTGAAATGGGCAGGCCCGTTGCCGGACCGTACCACTTACCATGAAGACGGGGGTGACCGGCTGTAAAATATGGGCTTATTTCCCACATAAAAGGGATTTTCGATAGCCTTGTGTGGCTTATATCTACACGTACAGTAACATGAAAATCATTCAGATGAAACATGACATGAAATATCATAATCAATGCACGGCTCGGTGAAGCGTGAAATCAAAATGGTGCGCACGACGCCGCCTTGATCTCCAGCTAACCGGGAGCGACGGAATCGCTCCTGCGCATGCGCGACCCCACCGTCCGTATGCTATGAAGATCGCGTCCTACATGCGTTGAGATTCATTTACGACGGTGCCTGACAGTTCATAAATAAACTCGAAAAAGCGTGAATGGATGCATGCATTCACCATCGCATTTTAATGCGATCCTTGGACTGCCGACGATGATTAATAACCGAGAATAGATGCAATAGATACAGCGCGTTGCACTGTAGCGTTTCTCCGCTGCGTGTCAGGCAGCGCTAAAAGCTGATCTATCCTGACTTTAACTCAAAAGTGTGGTCAGAGAGGGCAGATGGCAACGCATCGCGATCTGATGGGTTGCTGGCAAGCGTTTCCGTAGTGTAGTTTTCAATGCATTATGACAGCCTCCACTCCCCGACTCGTCTGTCCTATTTTCAAGCTAGACGGGCAGACAGCGCCGATGCATGCACACGTCCATCTCTTCTGCATGCACCTTTTCTCTGGGCATGAGATCCTCGTTCAGTGAGACGGATGTAGCCATTATGTCAAAGCTGTGCGTGTTTTAAAGTCATCCGGGCACGATTTCAGGTCGACAATTCACGGTAAGAGCCGCGTTGCCGGAGACAAGGATGTCGAAACGGCTGCGGAATAGCGAAGTTTGCGCGGATTGCAGCAGCTCGGGTGAGTTTTTTAATAAATGCATAATGACGGACGCCTTGAATTTGACAACCGGTTGAGATGAATTGCTAGATCGTTTTGTTAGTCGTATAAGCATCGTAGTTCGCTTTGTGGGCAAGCCATTGGTCGCATTAAACGCAGATTGCAGAAATGCATGATGACATGGAGGTAATAACATGTAGGTTTCGGTGTTTGATGTATACAGGCTCT
This sequence comes from Chromobotia macracanthus, assembly GCA_036877525.1. Classification (NCBI taxonomy): domain Eukaryota; kingdom Metazoa; phylum Chordata; class Actinopteri; order Cypriniformes; family Botiidae; genus Chromobotia; species Chromobotia macracanthus. The sequence goes on along the minus strand of JAZGTH010000058.1, from coordinate 9,590,191 downwards.
GCTCGAAACCTAGTGAGCTGCCTACCTAGACTGCTTTTTAGGCATCAAAGCCAATACTGCATGCTGTCCAGGCAGGCACTTCACTGGGATTTGAAACGCAGCCATGCGGCGTTGACTCAACATTTTCCTACTTTCCTAATGTCCTGATAACAAGTAGGTACATGCACTTTTAAGGGCACTTAACTTCTCAAGGGGTACTCCAGAAAAAAAGGGAAAAAAAAAAGAAAGCAACAGCTAACAGGGTCCCACCTAACAGATTTAGGTTGTAAGAACGTTCCCCTAACGTTTCCATGAGTAACAGAAACGTTACAAATCCTATTTAGAAAATTCCAGGAATTACTGCTTGGTTATATAACGTTATTCCAACATTTTGTAATCCTGTAACGTTGTTAAAACGTTCCACTAACAACTTAGGAATAACGTCTTTGGTATATTTGATATATAACATTAAACATTCTACTAACGTTACCCCAGGAATGTTTTTGATAACTTTGATAGAAATGTTCGCCAACGTTGCGAGAACGTTCCCTGTTAGCCGGGTTACTATGTTTGCCCTGACATGCAGGAGGAAATGAAATGCTTTTCCCAATTACACAACGTTCAGATAAAGTTCATTTACTGCCCTGGTGACAGATGCATCGACCATGAAACACAAAATCATTTTCAGTCCAACTTATGAACCCCCAAATCTCCAGCTGAAATGAACCCCAAATTGCATAATGAAAAATGATGAAGAACCATTTCATATACATATCTGGCCAAATATGCCGTCATTAGGATAGACATATTATGGTGCTGGAACTATGAATGATGGCTAATGTTTTGTCAGACAGCTGGTTTGTTATGTTCGGTGGTTCAGTACGTCTCATATTGATTCCTCTTGATTAGTTACGCCTCAGTCACCAGCTGGCCCGAGCTGCCCCGGCTTGTCGGTGTCATGGGGCAGTTGTTGTTGGGGTGTGAATATTTTTAGTCGATCTGGACCGGGGTTTTATTTTAGCTGCTGGGTGACTTTATGTGGAGGAGCTGAGAGAGAAGAAGAGTAGGGGTGCGAGAAAGGGGACGAGAGGGGAGTGATGCATGTGCCAGCTGCTTGATTCTTACCCTTGGCCTTTTTGCAGCTGTTGTTTGATACTTCCTGTGTTTGAAGGGAAGTGACTTTTACTTCTCGGCAACTCTCAGCTTATCAGCAGATCAGACTTCAATATAGACAGATGATCTCTCTGTCGGTGTTGTACAGTTGTAATATATATCCCTTACACTGATTGTGAAACCAGACTCATACGTATGGGAAGCAATTTCCCCACCCAACCGAAAAAACGGAAGGATCCAGTTTCTTTCTAAATTATTCAATATGAAATAGGAAAATTTCCAATTTTACAAACCGAATACATTTATTATAAAAGGATCAAATCTGTATAAAAGGTGTCGAAAAAAATGTGATTTCAGTTTTAGTTAGGCGTGTAAGCTTTTGCCTATAACAGCTCTTGAGTCAAAATGCAGACCACAAAATTCTTTGTTTTTGGGGATTTCACATGTTTTGACCTGACAGTGTTTCTGAAGGAAGTGAAATTGCGAGTTGGCCAGAATCTGCCCTTGGGAAAAGTTGGGGGAGGAGTTGCAATAAATACAGTGCTGAAAATACGAACACGGGCTGCTCAGACGCATTAGTCATGGGCCCAGAGTTGATGACCCCAGTTTGGCATCGGGATTTAGTGAAGGGGGCGAGGAGTGGCATTCTGTTCAAAACATGAACAGCCATGATGGATGAGACCAGTGAGAAGTATTGATGTGTTCATGTTTGGTTTATAGGACAAAATGTGAAATGCTCTCTTTAAGTCACTTTGGATAAAAGTCTAGTGAACTGATAGAGCTCCGACTGACCGTTCTGTGATCTCGTAGTATACTAGGAGAGCTCTGATTGGCTGTTCTGTGATCTCGTAGTATACTAGGAGAGCTCTGATTGGCTGTTCTGTGATCTTGTGGAGTACTGGAAGAGCTCTGATTGGCTGTTCTGTGATCTCGTAGGGTACTGGGAGAGCTCTGATTGGCTGTTCTGTGATTTTGTAGTGTACTGGCAAAGCTCTGATTCGCTGTTCTGTGATCTTGTGAACTGTAAGAGCTCTGATTGGCTGTTCTGTAATCTCGTGAACTGTAAGAGCTGTGGTTGGCTGTTCTGTAATCTTGTGTACTGGGAGAGCTCTGATTGGCTGTTCTGTGATTTTGTAGTGTACTGGCAAAGCTCTGATTTGCTGTTCTGTGATCTCGTGAACTGTAAGAGCTCTGATCGGCTGTTCTGTGATCTTGTGTACTGGGAGAGCTGTGATTGACTGTTCTGTGATCTCGTGTACTGGGAGAGCTGTGATTGGCTGTTCTGTGAACTTGTGTACTGGGAGAGCTGTGATTGGCTGTTCTGTAATCGTGGGTTTTCAGGCTTTTATGTGCAGTACAGCATTGGTTCTCCATTATTTTAATAACTTTTGTTGATGTCCACGGCCGTGCTTCTGTTCAAAACACCACTCGGAGATGTTATGCCACATATTTACCTGTCAGTTGGTAATATGGCTAGTACTAATACAATATTTATCCCAGCGTTTCTTCCATGTATATTTCACATTTCTGTTGTTGATTATGCATTTACAAAATTATCTGTTTTATCATACTGTTGGGCTTGTGTTAATGGTTGTTTATTTGAGGTAACAAATGAGGTAACGTTTATTAACGTAAAAGAATACGTTAACTAATTTAATACTGTGTTTGTTTGCAACCTAATGTCTAGTTAACCACTGCAGTAGATAACCCACTCAAATAATCTGCAGTAGTGAGGTAGTGAAAGTTAGATGCCATTCAATAGTGTTTCCCAGTCACCTGCTCGTACCCTGGAAGTGAAGCGCAGCTGCATCGCATTTGTTGTGGTTTGTTGCTTGCGCATGAAAGAGGAAGTCGGCGCGTTTACAGACATGCATAAAATGACATTCAGCTCGCTCTACGCTGGCCTTATAAGGAAGAACTGAGACCTACATTTTGTTGTTGTCATTGATTATATATATATATATATATATATATATATATATATATATATATATATATATATATATATATATATATATTTTAAGAGCATTAGAAAAATGTTCTACTAACATTACTGCAACAATGTTTTAATAACTTTGAGAGAACTTAAAAAAAAATAGCCAACGTTCCTTGTTAGCTGAGTTCAGGGTGCTAGAGGTGGACAACTGAAGATAAACTTATGTTTAATGAAAAATGAACATGGCATAATACAAAAAAAAGCTGTGTGAGCCATTTGAGTTTCCAGAATATTCATCTATAAAACAGCTTCCCTGCATGAGTCTTTTAAGAGTTGCATTGGTGCTGTTATGCGCCAGCCGAAAAGCTCCATTAGTGTTATTACTGTGCACTGATCAATCGTAAATGTGCTGCTCATGCGTGCTGTTTGTTTACTCCCTGTTAAGCTGTTGATTCTTGCGATTCCCCCAGATCCTCGCTGGGCATCTGTGAACAGAGGAGTTCTGATATGCGACGAGTGCTGCGGCGTTCACCGCAGTCTGGGTCGCCACAACTCGCAAGTGCGGCATTTGTCGCACACGCCTTGGCCGCCCACCCAGCTGCAGGTAACACTAACACTTAGACACGCATTCATTAGGTTTGTTTCATAAGCTTTTACCGGTCAGCCTGCATTGCATGGATCATCTGAGACCCTGCCATTAGAAGTTCTCTTAAATCTCGGTTAGTATTGAAAGTGCTTCCCCTGGACCAGTTCTGTGGTTGCTTCAAAGATGCACCAGTTAGACGCAAGTATGCAGAGAAGAGACATAACTGCCTTTGCATTTCTTTCTATTTCCAACACTGCATACTTTAGTAGTGCGTACTAAGGCTGCACGTTATTGAAAACATGCGATAACTTGCAAAATAATGCAATAAGCGATATGTAATGCGATAGTGTTTTAAGTTTGTAAAATCAATTAAAATTATATTAAAATATAGATGTAAACTGAAAATTTTATGATCAACTTTCATTTCACATTTTTCCTGGAAAAGAAATAAATATTCCAATTAAGATCGTCTTAAACTTTGACTTTTATAACGTTTTGAAGTATTAAAATAATTCAGTCATTGCAAACGATTGCGATATGCACGTTTGTGATATTTCGATAATTTTGATATATCTTGCAGCCCTAGCATGTGCTTGTACGGTTTCCTCTCTCACAATTTCCTGTTCTCTCAAGGTACATGCCTTGTGGCTTTCATCTAATAATGCCTCTGTTGATCCAGTGTCTTTATTGAGTAGTAAACATGTCTTATTTCACCAGCTGATTTCCTTTTCCACATTTTCTATTTAAAGCTCATTACAGTCAATAGAGTCTTTTGTGTGTTTGTAGGAGGTTTGTTTTGAGATTCGAGGGTCATTTTGCCAGAGTGACTCAGAGACATTTAAAGAGCATGTTGTCATGCTGAATTTTTGTCTTGTGATGCATTTATGCCCAACGTTTCATTCTCATCCACAGATGGTTCAGATGTTGTACAACAATGGTGCTAATGCAATCTGGGAGCACACACTTTTGGACCCCTCGTCCATTATGAGTGGCAAACGCAAAGCCAATCCTCAGGATAAAGTCCAGTGAGTTTAAAAAATGTTCAACTTTGTTTTGATAAGAGTGAGTTCTGGCAAGTAAACTGAGATGCATGTCAAGCCTTCCAAATTTGCCTTAACTGACCTAATTGTTCTGTTTTTCATCTGCTGAAAAGTCCCAACAAGGCAGAATTCGTGAAAGCCAAGTATCAAATGCTGGCGTTCGTCCATCGTTTACCCTGTCGAGACGATGACAGTTCAGCGGCCGCAGATCTAAGCAAGGTATTGAGAGAGTTTCCCGTTTAATGGATACATCTCCTTATTACCCCCAGTGGTTAATATTTGTCTTTCAAATATTTGATGCATCCATTTATCCATCCAGTGTGTATCCATCCAAATGTAGCAGTGCAAATGAATTAGTCCCATGTGACTATTTGCTAAGCCCCGCCCAGTATAGAATACTGACCAATCGTATCTTGCTAGCTGTTCTTGTCTAATGATCTATGGAAATCCTGTGTATTTGGGTCGTTTCAAATTTTCCATATGTATACAAAAACGTAGTAAAACGTTGTTTGGGTCCCCCAAAACACAGAAAACAAAGTAACATTTTATTTTATTCTTACAATAAAATTTCTGTCAGCCCAAATGAACCTGTTTACCAGCCATAGCAACAGTAATTAAGAGGAGCGGGGCTTATCAAGGGTCAATTCTGACGACAAATCATGACGTCTGCTGTCAGGTATGTGATGTCTATTGATGTGCAGTTTTTCTGTTTCTATAGCAACTTCACTCGAGCGTTAGAACCGGCAATCTTGAGACTTCTTTGCGCTTACTGTCGCTCGGAGCTCAAGCAAATTTCTTCCACCCGGTAAAACCTTTGCTCTCCATGTCATTTGTCTTGTTTGATTCAATTCAGACTGTTTAAATGATCAATGCTGGTTTAATGGTTATGAACTGGATTTTAAACAGGAAAAAGGAAACACACCCCTGCATGTAGCGGCTAAAGCAGGACAGGTGTGCCAGGCGGAGCTACTGTGCGTTTATGGGGCGGACCCTGGCGCTCCAGATTCTAGTGGCAAAACACCCATCGACTATGCAAGGTAATCAATAGCTGCTATATTGATGGACCCAAACCCGCTGGTTTGCGTTCTGCAAACTGTGCAGTGAAATCTGGCTGTATTGATTACATTTGTCAATATGGTGTTAAAGCATCCAGTAACTAAAACGGCTCTTTATTTAAGCTCAAATTACCCATGTGTCATAACATAGTTGTGTTGTTTGTGATCAAGGCAGTCCGGCCATCAGGACCTAGCAGACCGGCTGGTGGAGATACAGTATGAGCTTACAGACCGACTGGCCTTCTACCTCTGTGGGCGGAAACCTGGTGAGTCGGCTGCTAATTTCATGAGAACTGACACGTTGATGTGGCAGTTTTATTGGGTTAATGGTCTAAAGTGCCACATGGCTCACTAACGCTCCACAGTGGTATGGTTTGTGTATCTTTAATAGTGCACGTTTAAAATTGAATTGAAAATTGATTTTACAGTTTATTATATATGCAAATGTATTATCGTGTGATATGTGCAAATGTCTTTTAAAGTGCAGGTGCTGATCAAGGTTATTATAGTTTACTAAAACCTTTCTCTTACAAACTTAAAACATAAACGAAAGTTATTAACTGAAAGTAAATAAAAACTTTCATAGCAATATTAAAAATAAATCAATAAAACTACGAAAGCACGTGACAAAATGTTACTAAAGTGAACTTTAGTCAATGTTTGTTTAATGTCTATGTTTTAGATCACAAGAATGGACAACATTTCATTATACCACAGATGGCGGACAGGTAGTAATAATAATCATTATATATGGTATAGTTTTCTTGTTAATGATACTGGTGATGCCAGAGGTTTCTGCTGCAGAGGTGAATTCTGGGATGTGCTCAGTCTTGTTTTGGAACGTGCTGTCCTGGAATCTACTGATCACACCCCAGAATGTCTGTCTGCAGTGCTGGAACAGTAATCAGAGGTGCAGTATGACTGTAGCTGCAGTCTGATGGGAGCTTTATGACTGCAGTAATGTTGTTATGTTTGTCATTCTGTCTTTTTGCTGTCTTTGATGAAAAAGGAATGTGTAAGTATTTGCCATTGAGAAAGACAATTGAAAATCAACTGTTTGCGGTCACAATGTTTTTAGGGCAATATAAATGTTTAAAAAAAATTTATTTGTTTTTATAGCAATATAAACGTTAAAAAAATGTATTCGTTTTTATAGCAGTGTGGAGTTATCGGAGTTTGCAAAAGCTGCGAAAAGGAAACTGCAGTCTGTAAGTCTTCTTGTTTGTTTGCAATACATTGACATATCAGGCTTCTAAACAAAAAGAGACCGAGCACAGAGGAAACCGTGGGGCATCTCAGGGCAGATGGTGGTTAAGTGCCCCAACCCCCAAAACCCTTAATCTGCCTGTTGCTAATACAAATGATGCTAAATTTGCTCTTTAACTGGAAGAAGTTGATGTTTATAGGAAACGTTTTATACAGTTTTATAAGAAGTACATTAAGATGTGTGTTCCCTACTTGTAGAGAAAGGTGCTGGCAACACCAAGGTCATAGGTTCAATCCCATGAATTGATCAAATGTATAAGGACTTGAATTCATTTTAAGTCACTTGGGATAAGTGTTTGCTAAAGACATAAATGTAAATGTCAACAACTGTCATTACAGCTCAGTCATCATTTGTTTGAAGAACTGGCGATGGATGTGTACGACGAGGTGGACAGAAGAGAGACAGATGCAGGTGAGATCATGCAAAATGCGCAGATATTCAAAATGATGAACAAAAGACTGCATGCATGAAATCTTGCATGACTTTATGCAGGCACGGCAGTGTAATGCATTTCTCTTGTTAAGCGTCTTCTCTCTTGTCTCTTGCAGTTTGGCTGGCCACTCAGAACCACAGCACCTTGGTAACTGAGACAACAGTTGTGCCTTTCCTTCCTGTGAACCCGGAGTACTCATCAACACGCAACCAGGCGAGTACAGTACATATATTCACACTAAACTCACATTAGCAGGAAATCAAAGACATTACACTTTAGACAAGTGACATTTTGTATAGAGCCTTTCATGCTGATAAAACTGCAACTTGCAGAAATGTGCCAGACAAACATGTCACCAGAAGTGGCACGAAATCAGAAGGAAGTGGCGTCACCCAGCTAACAATTTTAGGTTGTAAGAATGTTTCCCTAACATTTCCATAAAGTAACAATAATGTTAAAAATGTTATTTTGAATGTTCTTGGAACATTTGAAACATCCAGTTTTTTAGGCATTGTATTAGCATTATAACTTAACTTTATAAAACATTCTGCTAATGTTACTACAAGAACATTTTTGCTAACTTTGAAAGAACTTTTAGACAAGGTTAGCCAACTTTCTTAGAATGTTCCCCATTAGCTGAGTACACAATAAAGCTTAGACAAACCAAAGCCAAGCCAAGACAAACCAAGCCAAGAAAACAGCATTTTAGGAATGACAGAAAAATAGAACGACACGGTTTTCGTTGTGGGTGAATATTACTTGAATTTCTTTTCCAGGGACGACAGAAGCTTGCAAGATTTAATGCTCATGAGTTTGCCACACTTGTGATCGATATTCTGAGTGATGCAAAGCGACGCCAGCAGGGGAGTTTAATCCCAAGTCCTAAAGGTAATGCGTTCAAACACAGCAGCCTAGAGTTTTCTCAGGCTTCATCTGTTGTTTCATGATTCATGTGTCTGTTTCTTTATAGACAGTGTTGACAGCGTTTTCTTCAAAAGTGTGAATAGTCGTCATGGAAGTGAAAGCCAAGAAATCGACCAGCCAGACTATGACAGCGTGGCGTCTGATGAGGACACGGATATCGAATTGCGAATGGGAAAAGCAGACCGAGCTAAGGTTGTAACTTGGTCTAACACTGTGCACACATGGAACTGTTGAAATTGGTCAGATTTATGAAAAGTTACATTCTTGTACCATTTTTGACCCGTGTGTGCATGCATGTTTTCTGTCATCTCCTGCTTTTTTCAGAGTTTGGACTCCGACCAGTCAGATGGACCGATCTCCGTGCAGGACTTTCTGGAAGTGAAGAACGCGCTTTCAGCCTCTGAGGCCAAAATACAGGCACTAATGAAGGCCAACAATAACCTGAGCGAAGAGCTGAGGATGATGCAGAAAAAGGTACCAGAAGTTCAGCAGTGAGTGCTGAACGTCCTGGTCTGAGGAGCATTTGTTCTCTCAGTTCCTCAGCTTGAGGAAAGCAAGACTTTTGAAAGCCCACACCTACAGATCTTGTGGGTGACATCACAGGTGACCTGTATGACTCCTAATGTCACTACTGATTCAGTCCTGATCCCTAAAGGGACAGTGCACCCAAAAATAAAAATTTTGCCATCATTTACTCAACCACATGTCATTCCAAACCTGTATGACTTTTTGCTTTCAAGAAACAAAAGAGAAGATATTCTGAAGTACAACAACATTGGCACCCATTGACTTCCACTGTATGGACCAAAATCTAGAGACATATAACAATCATGAACAACTCAAAATATCTACAACAATTCATGCAGGTTTGGAATGACAGGGAGAGAGTATGGAAGAATTTTCATTTTTGGGTGAACTGTTCCTTTAACATCCTCTGGAATGTTGTTGTCAAAATAATACTGTAATAACTGTGTTTAAATAACCAGCATGATCCTGACCTCCATCCCCCTGGAAAGGATGCTCTAATTCTAAAATGAAAGATGGTTTGAAGTCAGAACTGAATGTATGGCTTGCTAACCTCCCTAACTGTAAAAAGTCTTGTGTATCAGTGGCTACAACTGTATGTTTGTACCTTACATATGAATTATATAAGAGGTATATATAAATTAAATTATATATAAGAGTTTCTCTCTGCAGATAAATAATGCATTGAATAATGGTTGTAATCTCTAAATTCCAGAACTGAACTTTTTAAATATTTCTCTTTGATTTTAACAACTCACATTAACGGTTTTAAGTGAATTATATATTAGTTGCAAAAACCAACAATAAATACTGTAATCCACACACGGCTGAAGGAGCTTATAGTTTCAAGATTAAAACAGTCTTGAATAATCGGGTGGTATTTTTCATAACGTTTGCTCAGTGCTGCACGCTCCAGTCAGCTGTCTTGCTTTTAAGGAAGTTACAGTTTCAGCCTGTTTCCTGTTACATTTCTCAACCAATTATCTTTAAGAGATGGCGATGTGCAGTGAAACTTGAAGGTTATAGATGTTTTTGTCTGATAAATGACTGAAACACCTGAAACAAAACAGCCACAATTTACGTTTTGAGTTCCTAAAAAAAGTGTGATGACCTGAAAGTGTTGTTAAATGATTACCTGCAGAAAAGATATAAAGGTTGTATGTTTTTGAGTTGGGTCACAGTGACTTTTTGTGGGATAGAGCTGTGTGGCTTTGCATTGGTTGGTAAACATTTGGCTGGTTAAAAATAGTGATGACCAAAATGGTGTCATCATGAACAAATTCTGTGAGCTCTTATGTTATGTATATATTCTTATCATTTCCTGTCTGATCCTGGCCAGTGTTTCTGTCTCTAGAGCTGCTTAGCTTCTGTCTGAGCTGGCTTCTGTCTGAGCTGGCTTCTGTCTGAGCTGGCTTCTGTCTGAGCTGGCTTCTGTCTGAGCTGGCTTCTGTCTGAGCTGGCTTCTGTCTGAGCTGGCTTCTGTCTGAGCTGGCTTCTGTCTGAGCTGGTTTTCTCTGAGCTGGCTTTTCTCTGAGCTGGCTTTTCTCTGAGCTGGCTTTTCTCTGAGCTGGCTTTTCTCTGAGCTGGCTTCTATCTAAGGTGGCTGTATGTCCCTAGAGTTTCAAAAGCATGTCTAACTTATGCTTTCTTGTTTAAACTAGACATTGCATCCGCCAGTGCCTGCATGCTAACTTTGACTATTGTTGTTTAGAAGTTTGGATTTATTAACTCTACATTACGTTTCCTAACGTTTTGGTCAGCTGAAGTCATGTGACCTAAATTATTTATTGGACATACCCCAAGAGATTTTTAGTGTTAACCTTCTAGTATGTGTGGTGAATTTAATTAGATTTCAAAGATATTTAGAAGTTAATTGAATTATTTGTTTATAAAATTAAAATATTTAATTATGTAATATTTATTTAATTGTACTGAATTGATTAATTTAATTAGCATTGGAATTGTCAAAATCTCACAAACCCTGTGCAGATGCATCAAAAAACCTACAGGGTAATCATGCTCTAAAAGCAAATATTTTTGATTTTACTAGTATTTGTGCTAGTTATCACCAATCAACCAATAAACAATATCGACCATTTCAGTTGCCACATTTAAAGCCATTTTGACCAAGTCAATTACACTAGGAAATGGAGTTAATTTTTACATGTGTAATATCATTTACATTGTTATTTACGAGAAAAATAGGTACGATTCATGTCTTTTTTGGCTAATGTAAATGTTCAGCCGGACTGTAGGGGGCGACATTCTAGTTGATAATTAGAGCTAAACATCGTTATGTGATTCTGTTGATCGACAGTTTCTCTGTAAGCTAAGCTTTGCCACAGTTTCTGCTTTTTTTCTGTCTTTCTTGCTTACTCATTTCTCTCTTCAGCTGCAGTCTCTGCAAAGTGAGAACAGCTCTCTCAGGCGCCAGGTCTCAGCTCAACAGCCCTATCAGGCGCCCCAGGGCCCCGACCACCCCAATCCCTCCAGTCCCTCCTCCTCTTTCTCCTCTTCCTCCTCCTCTGCCCTGAAACGGCACCTGTCTGCTCGGGCGAGCCGCCCCATGTCTATGTATGAAACCAGCTCGGGTTTGAAGCCCTTACTCTCCAAGGGAGAGACCATTTACCCTGAGGAGACCTACCCCTCCCTCCAACCCTTCCCAACCCATGTAAGTACACACCTGCCTCTTGCCATCTCTCCTCCGTTTCCTTCATTTTCTCTGTATTGGCCATTTCTAATCGTGCTGCATGCTAATATGTAGCTGGATAGGTACGTTTTTAATCATCAAGGTTTCCAAAGTACATAGAATTGTTGAAACCATCTTGGATTACCCTAAAGATACTCGATGTATTTCCTCACTCTGCGTACCGTTGGCTCACACAGCAGCTTTTTCAACATATTTCTGTTTCCTGGTTTAATTTCATGGTTCTTTAGACCAGTGTAATGGATTTTATCATTCAGTTCAATGATGTATTATATATAATTTCAAGTTGTAAGGTGTAAGGAGTAATTTTTTCTTTCTGTTTTGCTCTCTGATGTGACTGATTGTTGTATCCGTGTCCAAAACTAGAAGAGGTATTAAGATACAGTCAGTAGTATTCAAATGGTCATGCAATCTCAAGTTGGCTTTTTCTAAGCTACTGTTATGAATTATGAGTTTTCATCCCATTTTAATAATTTTCATATATGTATGTAGTATTATTTGTTAGTATTACTGCTAAAGCTGCAATTCGTTTGAACTCTTTTGGTTAAAAATGAACAAAAATCAGTTATACTGGTTATACAGATTATACAGGACACAATCTCCTTACCTTAACCTGATTCTCAACAGTAAGTTATGATTTATAAAATGAGCTGTCGAGTCCGATTTCTCAGGAAAAAACCTGTCCTGTACTGTAGATGGTGCAGAGTTTGGAGCTTGTTCTTACAGCAGTTGTTTAGAATTTGAACTTATCATCCATGTTAAGAAAATAACTCTGCAAGTACCCTGTAATTTTATGTTTTAAACAGAGATGGCGATAGAGAGGCAAAATTTACGGATTGCAGCTTTAAGGCGAAACCTTTTCACAGTGAATAAAGTTACTCGGTTCACCTTTAACGAACACTGTAGCAAGTGTTTTGGTTTATTTTGATGAAATGATATTGTTTTAAACCAACATCATCTTTATACATGTCAGAGCTCATATTCAGTATCTCTATGTAAAAAAAAACAATTTATGTCACATTCTTTTATTTTCACATTCTCTTTTATACATTGTAAGTGTCTGCTCCTTGTTTATTATTTTGTGGCCTTTGAGTGTTTAGTGTGATATTAAAGTGTTTTAACCCAATGGCTTGTCATTGCTTTTACTGCATATTAATTCAACTGATTATGTATAACTGCATGTTAATGTGACAGGAAATGTAACAACAGCTGTAAAAACATCATGCATCAGTCATTAGTGTTTAACCCTTGTGTCTGAATGCCCAGATCTGTAAAACTGTTGCTGTCGACAGATCGTGAGCTCATCATGGCCAGATATATTAATCATTGAATTATCATGTTTCTCTTTTTCTTGTATCTGTCATTTACTGTTAAAAGTCTGTTTGCACTTTCTAGACTGGAAAGAGCATGTCTGATGCCACCTCTTCATCCCTCCCCTTCCTACCCTCCTCATCCTCTCCGTCCTGTTTGCTGAACGAGAGCACACAAAGGGTTAAATACATCCTCATGTGCTCTGTGGCCCGCGGGAGCATCCGAAAGCACCCGGAACCCTTCACCACCTCCTCCTCTTCTCCTCCCTCCATCTCCATCTCATCCTCTCCCTCCTCTGCTCCCATCAGCCCCTACTTCTCCTCATGTTGTGCTCCTCGTATCACCGCGCATGATCGACCCCTCCACCAACCCTCCAAGGGCTGCTGTTTCCTACTGATACGTATCTCTGCCTTCATCATCACCTCCTCATCCTCACAGACAGCACACGTTTAATGGCTTTGTGTCGACCTTTTCAGGCTGCTGCTATCACAAATCTGTGCTATTCTTTGCACTCACAACACATTCATCTGGATGATTCATTCATTAGTGTCATTTTTGAAGTGTATGTGTTTGTGTAATGTGTGTGGCTTTTATGAATGAATTTTCACATCTCTGTCCGTGTTTGTAGTGTTACTGTATACAGGTTTGGCTATACTTCTTGTATGTCGAAAACTAACTTGTGAGGAGCATTTTAGGCTCATAAATGGCACAGATCTTCTCAGATGTGTCCAAACTGGAAGCAGATTGTGGATTAGGATTATTTTTGCTGGAATTGTACAACTGAAATGGATAAAAAAACTTGAATGCACATGAATTTGCATGGTTGTACATTTTTACACTGACATCTAAAAGGATAACGGTAAAGAAAAAATGATTGTAAGTTTGTTTTAAACAGACGCATTATCCAGAAATCATGTGGTGGTGATTCAAGCGTCGCGATCGACCTGTCCTCTCGAGAAATTGCTACAATATACTGTTAGAATAATTGTATAATGTCTCAGCTCAAAGTGCTGCAGGAATCTGACCCCATTACCTCATATCCTTCAGCAGAGTGCATCATGCTCCAACAAGGATGTCAGATATCTTCACTGTCTCTTGAGAAGAAACATACTGATTGGTGCCACAGCCTAGATGCAGTTTTAATATTGAGTTTTACTCCTGCAGACACAACACTTATTTTATAGTTGTTTACTTTATCTTTTGCATTTGCTGGTCTGCACTTAAATGCAGAGATGCAGTTTGGATACTTTGCTGTTTGGTAATATGGTGTTTTGTGAGTGTTATGCTTCATGTGTTTTCCTTCTGCCATAACCTGGTCTTCACTGCATGCTTTGTGCTAGTTTCTGCTATTCTAACAGATGCACCAGTGTAGGCATCCCATTAACCAGCAAAATGTACCTCGTGAAGCACGTTGACAAGCGTATAAGTTAGTTACAAAGGCTGGTTGGGGACCAGCATCTTGAACAAAAAAATTTTAGTATGTCAACATAGCATGACAAACACTATAAAGTTTAAAAACAAGCAATGAACGTAACTGCTTGTTGGAAGTGCACTGAAGATCAGACTAAATCAGCTTTCTCAATTAAACCTCTAAGCTTTCTTTCAGCTGGACCTCATGACGCTTCTGGTAGTCTGGTGCATATAAAATCTCTTGTGCATAACCATTTAATGCTGTAGATGTGTGTGCTTTTGCTCTGCTCTGGTTTTATACCTTCTCCACTGATTTCATACGAACAAGATGACAAGTTGTCTCTAATGCATTCACTCCAGCTGCATTGCAAGCCTCTTAAAGCATCTCATGGCGTTACATGTTTTTGTCTCTATAGGCCTCCAAGCTGGACAAGCAAAGCAGCGCGTCTGATGGAGACTATGACAACACGGTCAACGAGTCCGACCTGGATGACTCCGGGTACACAACACCTTCCTATTAACCACCTTTTATGTTTGCCATCCAACCAAACCACCTGCACTTACCCAGCTAACGATTTGATGTTGTAGGAACGTTCCCCTAACGTTTGCAGTAAGATATTGTTTTCCTAGGGACAAAATAGCATTTGATATAACAAAACAAAATAGCATTTGATATTGTATATGATATAGAGCATGGTTCTAAAAGTGTTCTACTAACGTTACTGCAAGAATGGTTTTGAAACCTTTGATATGAAGCCCGTTTTCAGTGCACTGTTAAAACCGGATCGGTATCGGGGAGAAAACACTCATAAAGTGTTAATCTCTTAATGGCATCGAGCATCACCCATCCTCCTCCTGACGTCCACCCCATCCTGCTGCAGATATGCCCGCAGGTGTCGACTGCGCAGCAGTGGCTGGATGGCGGAGAGCGGATCCATACCGGAGCTGGACGATCACGACTGTGAGTCTGACCCCAGTCTGCCCAGCACTGAAGATGTCATCCGGAAAACCGAGCAGATCACCAAGAACATCCAGGAGCTGCTGAGGGCTGCGCAGGAGAACAAGCACGAGAGGTGAGGAGAGGTCCATGTCTCCCATCCCACCTACTTCAGCCGTCATGATGTATGAGGTCTTTTATATCCTCATCATCATCATCTGCCACGTTTATACATGCAGCATCACCAGCTAAAACTGCTTAATGTAAACTAATAACATGACACCTGCTCTGGTTCAGTTGTAATTTCAGAAGCTGAAAAGGCAGTATCTTTGTAAAGTATCTAATGAGTTGGGTATGATAACAGCTGTACTTTAAACACACATATGAGGGTTTCTGAATGATTGCATCTTAATAGGTGGCTGCATTAAGTTATAGATGAAAAATTAAACGCAAATCATTTATATACCTTTAATTATTCAATACCTTTTAATGGCAAAGGTCACTACAGGGAAAGCGACACTGTTTTGAAAGTGGCGCATGATACAGAACAATATTATAATATAGTTATTGATGTCACCACTTTTAGTTAATTTACTTCTCACACTGTTTACATGTTATGATTGGCATTTGCTAATCGTTTTCCATCCATTAAAAGACTTCCCACATTTGTATCTTCTCCATTTTCACTTTCTCTCCTGCTGTGCTTAACTGTGTCCCTCATTCTCGGTCTGTCCCGTCGGGGGCCACACTCTCTGTTGGGGACCCGTTCTGTCTCTTTCCTCCACCAGTGCATCATGCGAGCAGAGGGAGAGTGTCCGCAAACTTAGACACAGTCTGGGCTGCTTCGGCACGCTGGTGCCCTGGGCAGACAAGCCCCCGTCTCCCATGCAGTCCCTCGGCCTAAGAACTCCCCACCCAGCTGCCCCCAACAGCCCTGCCTCCTGGTACTCTGGCCTCTGTCCCTGCCTCACAGGCACAGTGTCTCCCTCTATCTCTTTCTTCATCACTCACCCACTAATCTGCTCATGTGCTCGCTGGTGTCAGCCGTGGACTCAGAGAGTGAATGCAGCGTGCATGTCCGTGCACTAGAATGTCTAATGCTAAAGACCTGCAGCAGTTTGCATTTATACCAACATGAAATCAGCATTGACCCTGTTGAGTTTCTTAATGCATGTTTGTGGACTTTATTGGTGTATGTTGTGATATCTTTAATCAAAGTGCAAACGCTCATCCACTAAAGCACTTTGTCTTCTCTGCTTCTCTGAACTTACGCAAGGCCATGCAGTTAAACCAATTAACCAGTAACCTTGCCCCCAAAACCACAGATAACTAGCTACCTGGGTAAAAGTCCACCCTAGATTGTTTTTCCTCATTTAATATTCTGTTTTGCTGGGAAATACAGAAAGAAAATTGAGTTGTAAAGTCAATTTCTGTCGACATGAATATCTTGTAAACTTTACATTGATTTGACGTGACACGTTAGTAAACTTTGTTTCTTTTTTAGAAAAAGGCTTTTGGTGTTACTTCTACTGTATCTACTTTCAGACTTTTCTGTTTTGCAGTGGTTGGTATTTAATTTTAAACATAACTGGGCTGTCTTCAAGATATTGTTTGGTATTTCCTGAAGAGGGACAAAATTAGCATCCGAAGGTTACTTGAACAAACTGAGTTTTACTCTCCTAAATATATCTTGACATTGGGGCTGCATCATGGCTGCTGCACAAGATAACTAATGTTTCAAATCTGCATGATACAGTATTTCTGCTGGTAACTAAACCACAGACCATGTACTTATCAAATAAATAAAAAAAATTCTGGTAACTGTAACAAAGCAGAGTGAAAAAATACTAAATCATACAACAAAATGCTTTTCAGAATAAACTACTGTTGAACTGCTGTTCAGTACGATGTTATGGAAAATGGTTGTTTACTGTGATGATGTGAAAGCCCAGCTTTGCTCACTGATTCTTCTGTGGTTGGCTTAATGTGCACTCTCCTAACTCTGAATCGTTATGTTTGAGATTTTAATATCTCTCTTTTTGTGTGTATTATAGCTTTATACCCTGCGCAGAAAGAATACATGTGGCTGTGAATGAAATGGCCGCCCTGTTTCCCAAGGTTTGTACTTCCTCCTCACACTTGATGCCAGCATTTTCACTAAACTATATTGCAGACCTATAGCTAGCAGTCCTGAAACACTTTAAAAGTTTCTTTTCATGAAATATCTGTTTTGTCATTCTCTGTGTCCACAGAGGCCGCGTTTTGAGACGGTCAGGTGCTCTCTGCGGTTATTAACGTCCAGCGCACACCGGCTGGAGAGCGAGTGCAAGAGGGCCTCTCTTCTGGAGAGCAGTCCTGCAGTGGACACGCAGCTGGTCACTCAGCAGGTCATCCAGTGCGCCTATGACATTGCCAAGGCTGCTAAGCAACTTGTTACCATAACAACCAAAGAAAACAACAACTAACACGACTTCCGTCCATTTTCACCTGCAATGCAACTCTGACTGCCCCATATATTATTCAAGTAATATTTTTTTTAATTATGTGAGATTTTTGTAAGATGTATTTGCATGTTCTTATTTTTGTTTCAGGTGTCTGTAAGCAATGTTGTTTGGCTTTAGGCCACAGAAGATGAAGTGTGAAAAGGGTTGTATAAAAAAAGTGTATGTGCTGACCCGTGGAAGTGGATTTAAATACATGTAGATGTCAGAGTGTCAGGAAGTGGGAGACTGAAATGGCTTTGAGAAGAAATAAGTCAAACCATGGAGCAGCCAAACATGTATTAAAATATTCAGTAAATGTCTGACTCTTTGCACTACTCTCAAAACATGTACTGAAATGCCTCTTTGTAATCCAGCACTTCTTGTTTTGTAGACGTCTTTGTGTCTTTGAACTTAAAATCAAGGTTTTACTATATTAATCGTATCTATACTATCTACACTATACTTGAATGCCCAGGTCATGTGGTTACAGACCAGTTTATGTTTAATAATGTCTATAAAGTTTAACAATGACTGCATTTAATTCACTCTTCTGTCGCAGATTGTAAACAAATTGGCTTGAGGTTAGGAAATGTAAGTAACCCT
This sequence comes from Chromobotia macracanthus, assembly GCA_036877525.1. Taxonomy (NCBI): domain Eukaryota; kingdom Metazoa; phylum Chordata; class Actinopteri; order Cypriniformes; family Botiidae; genus Chromobotia; species Chromobotia macracanthus. The sequence goes on along the minus strand of JAZGTH010000058.1, from coordinate 9,571,882 downwards.
TGTTTTATTGTAAGTAATGTGTTAGAGATTATTTTAGTGAAGCATCCTTTTTAATACTTTTTCTGCAGAGAAGACAATCTACTCCAGGAAGTTACCTAATTTAACTAACTTAACTACAACATGGCAACTGAAGTGCTTTATTATTCTGTACCAAGTTACCAAAATAGTTTACCAAATTGTTCACCATGTTCAGTTCAGTGTTTACGCAGCTCTTAATTTCCTGTCTAAAAGGCAAGTTGATGTATCAGTCTAACCTAACCAGGTTAGTCTTATCAAACAGTTGTGTAGTTGACTAGTAGCTCAGTGTTATCAGAGCTAAGAGTCAGTTACTTGTAGCTCAGTGTTGATGTCCCCTTGTTTGAGTTTTTGTAGATGTTCAGATAAAATGGTCTTCCACTTATTATTGTAGCTGTGTCTGTGATTAAAAAGACAACTGTGTTTTTTATTTTTAAAATAAACCTAATTTATAATTTCAACCCTCAGTTGCTGTCCTGTGCACTTTTCTTCAGAATCAGAGCCATAGGTATCTACAGACCTGAGCACAGGACATGTTATTTCTGCCAACAAAAACAGTACTTTGCTTTGATCTTAATACTGGACTCATTTTGTGCCGGTCACATACAAGCTGTAATTTTGCCAAGACGTGTTCTTGATCAACATTTTTGTTGGTCCTGGAACAACATTCCTGTCCTAACCCAAACCCTACCCCTATAACCCAAATCTTAATCTTGACTTAATCTAACAATCAAAGGAAAATAATAGTTTCATTTGAATGGTATACAACAATCTCACCCAATCCTAAATCTAACATTGTCCCAAAACCTAATCCTACAATCTGATTGGCTGATTGAAATGTTGTTCCAGGGCTAACAATGGTGTTGACCCAGGAACACATTCTACTGGGTAAAAATCACAGTAACTGTCACTAACAGTGTACATGACTGTAGATTATAACACACTAGCAGTGTAAATTATCTTTAACGTTAAACCCAGTTTATCCCGGTAATGCCCAATTATTACGTTTCTTCATTGTACACACATGCAGTCAACAGCAGAAACAAATTTTCTTTATTGAAAAGCATTCTAATTCATCTATAAAAAATACATCAGTACAAACCTACAGTATATAAAAACATCAACACCAATGCAAAGAACCTACCCATACTACCGTTTCAACGAATTATTAAATTAATCAAGGTTTATAAACAATATAACATTTATGAATGTGGTCTTGATTTAAGCCCAAAGTGGCCAAGATCAACATGGACACAAAGGTATTCTTGATTCATTTAAAAACTGTGCCAGATGATGTTCCAAACCTTATTAGATACTTATTACACCTAATAAGGGACGTGGCACAAGTTTAAACCTCCCCTGTAAAGTGCTCTCATGTCCATGCTGATCGGGGTCTGCTGTGAATCTGTCATGATAAAAACAAAAATCAGTTCTCTAACTGTAAAGTACTTAAAAATGAATGTCAAATATAGTGGTCGTCATCAGCGCTTTAAACATGAACTCACTCTCTCCTGGTAACCCTGTCGAATCATTCTCTCGGTCTCCAGATGAAGCTCCTCCTCCTGCTGCATTAGCTCCTCCCTCTCCTTTGCTTCTTCTTGCTCATGTCTCCGTTGCTCCTCCCACTGTTCCTTGCGCCTCTGATCCACCTGTTGGACGAATACACATCTTCAAAGTCTGTCCTATATACTAACTGTGCTGTGTGCAGACATGGGACTCTACCCACCTGTGCGTTGATCTCCTGAATGCGTGCTGTGCGGGCTCTATCCTGCTCCCCCTCTCCTGCCGCAGAGTGAGTCTCTCTTGCTCCAGCTGCTGGATGAGTTCCTCCCTCCTCCGAAGAGACTCCTCCCTCGCCAGTCTGTTCTCCTGCATCCGATCCTCCAACTGCTGCTGGCGTCCAGCCAGGACCTACCAAACACAGACCGAGAAACCAAACACGTATCTGAATTCTGTCCACTTTTTAAAGGTAACGTAGGCAATTTCAGAGAGGCTAGCAACAGCAAGCTAGCTTTGAAAACATAAGATCCCGCCTTCCCCTCAGAGAGATCTCCACAGCTGCACCTACTACAAACACATCAATGCATACATAGTTTGACAGGCAATCAGGACATTCTATCATTGCATTTGGATTGATTTTATTATGGTCCTGCATCTTCCACAGAAGATAAATATATAAAAATATATTTAGACCACTTAGTGACTGCTTTCAGGATGTGAAGAGACTTTCAGCCAGCACAACAAAAAATGTTTCTGGAACATATTTGAAACCACCTACCCTGCCTATAAGTACATTTCTGGAGAACTTCAAGAGTTAAAAACAGAGCTTCAGTTATCATTATGTAACTGTATAATTCTAATTCAATATCCTATTTACAAGTGAAGTGCATCATTTTCCTGTCATTGGCAGGGCATACAGAATTGCAGAGTCCATAAAATATTTCAAGATCTTTCTAAAGAAATAATATGTTGTCTTCATGAGACACTCTGTATGCTTAGCAACATTTCTGTACTTGCAAACTACTCTTTGTAAAGCTGATTGGTAACAATCTGTATGAAGAGTTTGGTCTAAGCATGTGACTGCTGCTCTGTTGGCCATCAGACATGCTGTGTTTTGTCTCACCTCCCGCATGAGTCTCTCTCTGGCCCTCCTTTCCCTCTCCCACTCCGCCTCTCTCTTCTCCCAAACCCGTTGAGCCTCCTCTCTGATGGGTGGCACACAAACATGCTCTTGAGTTACTAGCGCAAACACATGCGAACAGTCTATACATATGGAAGTTCTATACAAACATCCTGGATCTTCTCACCGATATAAAATATCAAACTCCACCTCCCTCTCCTTCTCCAGTTGGAGCTGCTCTTCTATGACTCTCTTCATCCATGCTGCGTCAGCTACAGCTCTCTCTCTCCTGACTTTCTCCAGCTTCTGCTCCTCCATGTCCCCTTCCAGCAGCGCTGCCAGAATCTTGCGGTCTGCCTCCTGGTGGACAGACATGGTATGGCAGTCACACAGTTGAAGTTTACAACTATGGTCAGAAGTCATCAGGAATCGGTTTGCTGGAACCTACCAGCTCCTCCTGCACCTGCTGAGCTCTTCTTTTCAGCTGAGCACGGTACTGACGTGTCAAGAAATGCCTGTGGATGCAGAAAATAGTGGCCTTAGTCAGGCCGCAGAAGGAGGGAGGAAATAATGGTTAAATGTCTGATGTCTAATCATGTTACCCAAACTCAGTTTTCCTCCTGGTTTCCTCCATCTTCCTCCTCTCATCCTCATGTCTCTCAAGCTCCCAGCGTTGAGACATCAGAGCCTCCTGCTCCTTCTTAAGACGCTCGGCCTGGAATGACAATGAGTGGAATAATTGCCTCTGGGCCATAATATTATCGGAAATGACTGCACAACTGAGTTATAAACCCCATGTGCATTTATTTTCCACAATTCATTGGTGAATCATTAAAACTGCGATCTGTAACCTTTTTCGGTTAAAAAGCAAAAATCTGTTAATGAGCAAGTATATAACAGATCAGTGTTCAAAACAGTCTCCTTGCATTATGCTGGCTGCAAAGGTAAGTTTATAATAATGATTTATAATTTGATCTGTCGGGTCTGATTTCCTGGGAAATGTCAGTTTGGACTGGAACAAACACATGTAAAGTAACCTGCAATTTTATTTTTTGTTTGAACAGGGCAACAGTGAAAACCTTCCATATTCGTTGTTCAATAAACAAACCGCAGGCTGTTTGTTCTGACAAACCCATCTTCTAGCCGTTTCAAGTTTCGATTCTAACATCTGGTCCCTTAAAAGTAACTGACAGTAAATACTCACTTCCTGTTCCTGTAGCTTGAGCTCTTCCATCTGTTTACGGAGGTCCTCAGCTTGCTTCCTCTCCTCCTGCCTTCTCCTCTCTTCTTCTTTCTTCATTCTTTCTAAAGCCTCCTGTCTGGCTCTTTCATACTCGTTCTCCACGCGGCGTTTCTCCTCCTGGGCTCTCTCCTCAGCCTATAGTTAACAGGTTAACAGGTAGTAAATACAGAACACAAATTGTGTATCTAAATTAGTGCTCTACATTAGCTAAACGAGATGACTGACAAACATATACTTTACAATATTTTTATTGTAAATAAAATATATAGTATTTACTATAGTAAATTATTTTTTATTTTGAGCTTTCATAGGTGTGACCTTTTTTACATGCTAAACTAAGTTAACTGCTCGTTAACTGCTGTGAAGTAACGCTCAGTTAGGCAGCACTGATGCGTGGGCTGGCATGGCAGCGCTGGCTTTTAACACTTTCTGTACCTGATTTTTCTCCTGCTGTTGGACTTGCCATTGGCTCACAACGTGATCTTTGTGCAACTCTGACTGGACCTGTGGGCACAGACATTTGAGACTGTAAGATGTCTGATTAAACATCGCGTCAGAACTGGATGCGTTTGTCTGACACCAAATCTTGAGCTCAGAGTTACAGATCAGTCATGGAAGAAACACATCACAAGCCCTATTAACTTACAATCACGCCTGCTTCTTGATTATAAACCTTCCACTACCTTGGCTTCAATACAAGTTCAACTTTATTAGAGCATCTGCAGCAAAATGTTATTATTATATTATATTATAACTGTATTTTTCTTAAAGCATAATGCATTAATACCTTAACTTTCACTTTATAATATGTAATTTAAGCAATAAACGTTGTAAGACTTGTCATTTTAGTGCCCTAAATTGTTTTATTTTTTTTCTAGCATATGAAGTGCATCACAGATATAATTCCTGTGTTTAAATGGTTTTCTATGATGAAGACCTTCTTAATTTGGTAAAGGCAAATATTGAAGTTTTTGAAACAGATTTGATCACATTTGTTTCATGTCACTGTGTATTACTGTGTATGTGTATTTCCCCCGGGCCCCAAAAGGGCAAAAAGCCCGGCCCGAAAAGGGGGGGGGGGGGCCCCCCAGGAAAAAAAGAGAAAACGCAGGGAAAGAAGGGGGGGGGGGGGGGCGGGGGGGGGGAGGTGAGGTGTTTTTGGGGGTGGGGGTGGGGTGGTTGGGGGGGAGGAGGGAGTGAAGGGGGGGGGTTTAGTTAAAAGTTGTGTTGTTTGGGGGGGGGGGGGGGGGGGGGGGGGGGGGGGGGGAGGGGGGAATGGGGGGGGGGGGGGGGGGGGGGGGGGGGGAGGGGGGGGGGGGGGGGGGGGGGGGGGGGGGGGGGGGGTTTTGGGGGGGGGGGGCCCCCCCCCGGGGGGGGGGGGGGGGGGGGGGGGGGGGTGGGGGGGGGGGGGGGGGGAGGGGGGGGAGGGGGGGGGGGGGGTTGGGGTGGGGGGGTTGGGGGGTGTGGGGTTGGGGGGCGGGGGCTCTCCGGCTTGGGGGGGTTGGGGGGGGGGGGGTGGGGGTGGCCCCCGCTCGGCGGCGGGGGGCCCCCCCCCGCCCGGGGGGCGGGCGGGGGGGCCCGGGGCCCCGGGGGGGGGGGTGGCCTAACAGGGGCCGGCCCCCCCCCAGCCTGGGGGGGGGCGGGCCGCCTGGCCTGGTGGGGGGTGTGGGGGGGGTTTTTTGTGGGGGGCCCGTCCTCCTTTAAAACCAAAAGTGAAAACACCTGGTTAAGTGGGTCTGGAGGGGGCGTCTCCGCCGGCCGGGGGCTGGGGGGGTTGGTTTTGGTTGGTGGTGGGCCCCCCCCCTCCCCGGCCCCTTTTTTGCTCCTTTTTTTTTTGTGGTTTTTTTTTTTTTTTTTTTTTTTTTGGCTTTTTTCCTCCTCCCTCCCCCCTGGCTTGGTGCTCCTTTTTTTTTTTTTTTTTTCTTTCTTTCCTTACATGCCTCCCCCCCCCCCCCCCCTCCCCCACCACCCCCCCTCCCTTCCCCCCCCCCCCCTCTTTTTTTTTGGTTTTTTTGTTTTTGTTCTTTCCCCCCCCCCCCCCCCCCCCCCTCTTTTTGTTCTCCCCTCTCTCTGTTTCCTCTTTCCTCCTGTTGTTTTTTTTTTTTGTGGTTGTGCCTTTCAACCCCCCCCCCCCCCCCCCCGGCGGCCCCCCGCCGCCCGGGCGGGGCCGCCGCCCCCCCGGCGCGGGCTGTTTGGGGTGGTTTTGGGGCGGGCTTGGTTGGGTTGGGGGGGGGGGTGGGGGGTGGGGGGGGTGGGGGGGGGGGGGGGGGGGGGGGGGGGGGGGGGGGCGGGGGGCGGCGCTCTGCGCCCTTTTGGGGGGGGGGGGGGGCTTGGGGGGGGTGTTTTGGCCCCCCCCCGCATTTGTTTGTTGGTTTTGGGTGGGCTAGGCTTTGTGTTTGGGTGGTTTGGCCCCCGGCCTTGGGTTGGGGGGCTTTTGGGTTGTGGTGTGTTTGGCTCTTGGGGGGGGGCGCCCCCCGCGGGGCGCCCCCCCCCCGCCCAAGGGGGGGGGGGGGAGGCCGGGGGGCGGCCAAAGGCCGAACGCCCCCGAACCCCGAGGGACCAGCGCCGGCCCCCCCACCCCCCCCACCACCGCCGCCGAGGAAAGGGAAGACCCCCCCCCGACAAAACCAACCTGAAACCACCCCCAGAAAAAAAAAACCCCCCCCCCGACCCCAAAAACACAACCGCCCCCACCCGCCCCCCCCGGGGGAGGAGGGCGCGCCCCCCCGGGGGGGGGGGGGGGGGGGGGGGTGGGGGGGTAAAGCCAAAAAAAAAAAAAAAACACAAGACCCCCCCCAGAACCAAGAAGTAAAAAAACCGGGTGGAAGGGGGGCAGAAGGAAAGAGAAGAGAGGGGGGGGGGGGGGGGGGGGGGGGGGGGGGGGGGGGGGGGGGGGGGGGGGGGGGAGGGGAGGGAGGGGGGGCCCCCCGGGGGTGGGGAGGGAGGAGAAACCCCCCAGGGGGGGGGCGGGGGGGGGGGGGGGGGGGGGGGGGGGGGGGGGGGGGGGGGGGGGGGGGGGGGAGGGGGGGGGGGGGGGGGGGGGGGGGGGGCGGGGGGGGGGGGGGGGGAAGGGGGGGGGGGGGGGGGAGGGGGGAAGCAAAACGGAAAAAAAAAGGGGCGGGGGAAAGGGAGGGGGGGGGGGGGGGGAATGAATTTCGGTTTGGCCCCGGGGTTTTTTTTGGGGGGGGGGGGGGGGGGGGGGGGGGGGGGGGGGGGGGGGGGGGGGGGGGGGGGGGGGGGGGGGGGGGGGGGGGGGGGGGGGGGGGGGGGGGGGGGGGGGGGGGGGGGGGGGGGGGGGGGGGGGGGGGGGGGGGGGGGGGGGGGGGGGGGGGGGAAGGGGGAAAAGGAAAAGAAGGGGGGGGGGGGGGGGGGGGGGGAGGGGGGGGGGAAAGAAAAAAAAAAGAGGGGGGGGGGGGGGGGGGGGGGGGGGGGAGGGAAAAAAGTTTTAAAAAGAAGAAAAAAAGAAAAGGGGGGGGGGGGGGGGGGGGGGGGGGGGGGGGAGGGGGGGGGGGGGGGGGGGGGGGGGGGGGGGGGGGGGGGGGGGGGGGGGGGGGGGGGGGGGGGGGGGGGGGGGGGGGGGGGGGGGGGAAAAAAAAAAAAAAAAAAAAGGGAAAGAGGGGGGGGGGGGGGGGGGGGGGGGGGGGGGGGGGGGGGGGGGGGGGGGGGGGGGGGGGGGGGGGGGGGGGGGGGGGGGGGGGGGGGGGGGGGGGGGGGGGGGGGGGGGGGGGGGGGGGGGGGGGGGGGGGGGGGGGGGGGGGGGGGGGGGGGGGGGGGGGGGGGGGGGGGGGGGGGGGGGGGGGGGGGGGGGGGGGGGGGGGGGGGGGGGGGGGGGGGGGGGGGGGGGGGGGGGGGGGGGGGGGGGGGGGGGGGGGGGGGGGGGGGGGGGGGGGGGGGGGGGGGGGGGGGGGGGGGGGCGGATTGGGGGGGGGGGGGGGGGGGGGGGGTGGGGGGTGGGGGGGGGTTTTTTTGGGGGTTGGGGGGGGGGTTAAAGGGGGGGGGGGGGGGGGAAAAAAAAAAAAAAAAAGGGGGGGGAGAGGGGGGGGGGGCGACCGCGCCGCCATCTTGAATCAATGAATTTCTATTGTTAATCGAATGCCTTACTGTAAAACAAACCAACCAACAAACAAAAACAAGTCAAACTATTTTCTGTGGTATTTTACAATTATGCCACAAATACTCCAGAGCCTTCTTTCAATCTTTATGAACCAGAGGCACTCAAGGTTGTCAGCACAAATCAAGCCTTTTCTTTTCTTTATATTTCAGAATACATGGCTGACCTTCTGCAGTTCAGGGTTGTTCTGCTTCCAGTGCTCTCTCAGCAGCTCCTGGGCCAGCTGGAGAACAAAATAAATACACATATCAGATAGTACATTTTTCAAACCTGTAATCTGATGGATCTGAGACAGAACAACATTTTTATGACAGAGAAAGTAGCAACCACACATTTTTCCTCCTCTCCTCCCTTGCAGAGCGGAGGGCATCTGTTTTGTCCACCAGCTGTCTAGTTAGTGTGGCTCTGTCCGGGAGAACATTTCTGAGCTCGGCCTCCAGCTGGTCTCTCTCCTCCTGAAGCATCGCTCTCAGGCGCTCCCTGCGCTCCAACAGGTTCCTCTGCTTCTCCTCCTTCATCCGCTCCCGCTGAAATGCTGACATACTAACGGGCCAAGGAGAGGAGAAAGCAGACGTCAGTAAGTTATGCAAATTATTGTACATTGTTGTTTTTATATAGGCTGTTTTTAGATGCTTAACATTAGACACTTAAATGTTTTTACAGTTTGAAGTGTAAAATGTCCAATCAATTTCTTAGTTATACATTGTTTTTCACATATATTGTACTAACTGAATGCTGCACTGACACTGTTCAGACCGAGAAGCCATATTTATCACCGGTCGTGTTTTGGCATGTTTTTCATGTCTTGTTTCTTGTTCTCATGTCATTTTCCTGTGTCCTCCGTGATGCACACCGTGAAAGTCACTGTGTTGCTCCTGTTAACATCTTGCAAGCCTCTGCTCAGCTTTCATTTAAAACCGTACGCTTTAATGTGTTGATGTCTGCTTTAGAGGGAAATCAAATGCAATAGGAAAATGGCACATTCACTACCAGACTGGATGCACTGAGGGTATCCACACAGTGTATGTGACACCACAGTGATGGACAGATTGGGTCTGTGCTGAATCCCTGTGGGTACCTGCGCTGAAATGACTGTCTGGAGCTCCAGTGTGCTTGTTTGCTGCTCCGGATCTCCTGCTGTCTGAAGTACTGGGAGTGCAGCTCCCACTGCTGCCTCCAGCGAGCCTCCTGCTCCCTCTGCCGCACCAGCTGCCTCTCCAGAGGCCGCAGCCGAGACGGCCGGTGCGCCGAAAGCGTCGGTAAAGCCATCGATCAGTCCGCCGAACCAGACGGGTTAATTCTGCAGCATTTATTTACGTTTATTACAGGCATTCATTAACAATCATTTTAATGAGCCTAAATGGGGTCACTATATGAGCATCATCAGCGCTTTATTGAACATTATTAAAGGTTTGCTCGAATACTCACGTTAGAAACGCGTACCTTGCGGCACTTTTCTGAATGAAGTACGATATCTGGAAGAAAGATGTGTCGTTTTTGCAAGAAAAATCGGTAACAACGGCGCGATCGTCAACAAAACGGTAACGGAAGCGAGAGCGGCGACGCGTTCGCTTGGCAACGGCGACTTCCTGGTTACCTACGGCGAGCGGTGAGGGACAAACAGAGCCGATCAATATTAAAAATATTTAATTTTTAATGTTTTTTTTTTAATAAATAATAAAAATATCCGACAACAGTGTAATGGCAGACTCTCCTACATGAATGAACGATTACACGATTTCATTGACGTGTCAACATTGCTTACAACGCCCATGGCAAACACGCGCATAATCTGCTTTTAAAATAGTTAAAAAAAATAATCTGCTTTTAAAATAGTTCACATCCTTAATCGTATTAAAATGTTTCTGTTTTAAAGCTAATCGACAACGATTCAGATACAGTCACGCTGAGCCGTCATAATGGTCATTATGTTATTATAGAATATAATAATATAATATATCATAGTATTCATGTGACGTATCAAACTTTCAGGGATATTTCACCGCTGAAGACCTGTATATATATATATATATATATATATATATGAGAACCAATATATATACATATTTTATATATATATATATATATATATATATATATATGACGTGAAATTAATATATATATATACGTTATATATATATATATATATATATATGAGTGAATTAATATATATATATATATATATATATATATATATGCGTGAAATTAATATATATATATCACGTCATATATATATATATATATATATATATATATATATATATATATATATATATTAATTTCACGTATATATCGTTATTTGTAAGTAGTTCGTATAAATGAAATAATGAAAAAATGAACGACGTTCTTATAACCAAGCAACACGTCAATACAACATCTAAACAGCTGGACGTACCTACAACTTTAAAACAACTTTCAACGTTTCTGTTACTTAATGGAAACGTTAGGGGAACGTTGTTGCAACCTAAGCCAACATGCGCAATTGTACAGAAATCATCGCGCATCTTCAGTCACAAGCCGCATATGTTATCAAGGGCGGAGGCCCCGCCCCCCAGCGAGCTGATTGGCTCTTCCGCACCCACCTGTTGAACGTCGACGTTCATTTGCATAAAGGGGGCGGGGCAGGGGGCCGTCCAGCTGTTCCGCGCCGCCAGTACGACTGGCACGGTGAGCGCTCGTCTCACGGCCGCAGTTCCGGGTTCAGTCTTCGGTCTTCAGTCTTCATTTCTGCCGTGTTGTCCTCCTCTTATGTTGTAGACAAAAAGTCACTTTAGGCAGTCATGGCTCTTCTCATGGAGCATCAGTTCCGGCAACTTCCAGCCGACAAACAAGTGGAAACGCGGCCGTTTCTTGAGGCGGTGTCTCATCTTCCTCCTTTTTTCGGTACGTTCTTCCGTCACGTCTCAGGTCGAGTCCAGATCTGAGCATGAATTATGTTTGAGCAACATCGTTTCGCTTTAAAGTTGAAGGTTTTGTTCGGGTTTTGTTGCTTTTCGTTGCTGTAAACTGTGTGAAAACCGGCTGGCGGCAATTGAAAGGGCTGGATGTGGCGAGAAGTTGCTTTCGCGTAAAACGACGTGTCGCAAAAATTGCTGCCGTCAAATGTTTGACGATTGCGTTTATGCAAACTCTTGACATAAATAATATTACAGTAAAAAACAGATTGGGTGATGCTTTTCGTTATGTATTTACAGAAGGCTTAAGAATGAAAGGAATACAAATATTGCTGTAATCATATAAATTATGTTATTCTGGTTTTTAATGAAACCTGCATTATATGCAACTTATATGCAAGTGTGGTGTAAAATCAAAAGAAAAGTATGGAAACAGAGTAATAGTGAAATGCAGGTGATATGCCGATGCTTTTATTATGTATTAACAGAAGACTTTAAAGAAAACCATATAAACGTGGTTTCATCACACAACAATATACTTGTTATATTACACTTGTTATATTATCAAGTATAATATACTTGAGTCAGCAGTAGTCAACTCACAGCAAGGATGTCATCTGATTTTCAAGGACTTTCCAACAGCTTGATCAGGGGTGAGATTTCCACTCCTGATCAAGCTCTTCAGGGCGATAGTAAAGCCTTACAAAGCCCTCGCTGTCAACTAGTAGCTATTGTCTTCTATGAGAACTAATCTTTTTTTTAGATCACATTTCTTTTCACAAAGCAGGCCACAGACCTTTCGCATGCATAATTTAATCTGCTGCCCTCGATTTTGGAAATTGAGAAAATTGATTAGCACGGTGTTGAGTTGCCTTCGTCTATTCACCGGTGGAATGGACCGTCTGAACATCTTTGTTCAAAGCCTCATTTGGTATTAATATGAAAAATGCATTTGAAATGAATTTGCCACTTGAAACGCCAAGCATGAGGTCTTCAGATTAGCTCTCAGTGTCCTTATCTTTTTTCAGCTGTCCCCAAAAATGATCATTTTCTTGCCATACTAAAAAAAGCAGAACTTGACAGTAAAACCACAGAACTACCCAGCTAACAGGGAACGTACACAGAACGTTGGCTAACGTTCTCTAAAATTTCTCTTATCAAAAAAGTTCTTGCAGTAACATTAGTAGAGCATTTTTCAAATGTTATATATTGTATCTCAAAATCATTATTATTAAGTTGTTAGTGGAACATTACAGAACCTTGTGTGATCGTATAAAGGTATGATTGGAGTAATCTGCGATAGTGTGATGTCGTCGTGTGATTCAAGAAATGGCTTGATGCGGATGTCTCTAACTCCCACTGAAAGACAATTGGGCTTCCCAGCCCTTGTTTGGAGTTTACATTTATCACAGAAAGCTTTGTGTGAAGTACAAACACCACAATGAGCAGGAGGGAGGAGTACCATTGTTAGACATATAAACGTGTGTGTGTTTTTTGTAATTGTAATGCTTGACTGCAAACAGTTTTAGAAACTTGTTTCGAATCCTCTGTAACCAGAGATGCTGGTTTCTGGGCTCGGCCTTCAAAGGCAAGGTCACAGGTTCCATTTTTTTACCTTCAATATTAGTGCAACTTAATTACTTAATTGTAAATATTCATAAGTTGCCTTCAAAATCAACTTAGCTGAGAAGTCTTGTATCTGTAGCTCACACAATGAGGAATAATTCAAGGTGTGTGCATGTAATATTTGCAGGTTTAAACAGTGCATGCCTTACAATAGCTCCCAGGAACCTTTGTGAACAGTAATACAGCGTTGGTCTAAGTATATAATAATCCGTGTCAGGAATAGAAACTTCAGAGGTTCAGTGTTTCCATGACTAAACATGTTTATTTCATTATCAGACCTGCAATACATTTAGTCTCAATGTGATAATGGATGGTACTGAAACTTTAATGAACCGCATGGGTGCTTTCAGAAATCTGTCATGCCCTCTAAGCATGGTTAATTATTCAGTTCATTTTTTAGGCAGTAATGTCAGAGTTCACTCTGAGTTCTTGGGTACACCAATACGTTTACATCTATCCGTGACATTCTTTTAAAGATTGTTGTGTGTTAAAAGAAGATTACATCACAGCTCCTGTAAACGAGTGTTGCATTCTGGGTAATGCATAACATAATCTACTTTTCATGTTATACTGTAGGTTGAAAGGCAGCTCTTTCATAGGAAATTTGAAATATACAAATTTACTCCCTTACAGAAAAGACACTATTGAATTTTACTTGCAAACATTGTTGTGTGAATCCCATGTAATTCCCACAGGATCACATGTGAAATCCACCCATGGAATCATATGTGAAACCTGGTGACATTACTCCATGTGTGATCACGTTATCCTTTCTGTAAGTGTGTTACAAAGGCATTTTCCCATTGGTGTACAAATCTGACTTGCCTTTTCCCCTGATCTCTTCATAGATTGCCTCGGATCTGCTGTTTTTTCCCCCATCAAGGCTGATATTGCTGGTAACATAACTGTAAGTTCAGCACGTGACGTATAAGATTGATAAGCTTTACACGATATGACTTCAACAACAAAAACTCCGCCCACCCCTGCTGTTTCTCACAGAAAATCAAGGCAGTGTATGACAGTAATCCCAGCAGGTTTAAAACCCTGCAGCACATTTTGGAAGCAGAAAAGGAGATGCATGGAGCAGAATGGCCAAAAGTAGGAGCGACGCTTGCCCTCATGTGGCTGAAAAGGCAAGTTTGGACCTGAAACTATTGTTGCTTCATTTGTAATGCTGGAAATGACACAGTGATTAAATGACTTGTTGTAGAAGCTGGATAATGAAAACATGGGTTTCCCAAAAAGTTTATGCTCTATTAAAATCTTATTTGTGCTATGTTTAAAGCTCTTACTTCTATTGAATGTAAGTTTAGTACAATGTCCTTGATGCTGTTTTCTGTACAAAAAAATGACAAACCCTGTAGGGTCGTGCAATAAATCATAATCGATTTTCAATTTTAATTATGGCTTTCAATGATTTTGAAAACAAAATAACCAAGGTAAAATGATTATTGGACTTCATTATGTTTCACAAGTATTCTCTCATTTCTTCTTGTTTTATAAATCCACAGCGCACCCCTTTACTTTACAGCCCAAACTAACTCCCTGCCAGGCTGCGGCATGTTGAATATAAAACTACGTTCAATATGCTGAATGTCAAACTACAACTATTATGTTGAATGTATGTTTAGGTGTTTACTGGAGGTTGTGGGAGTGCACAACATATTTGATCTAATTTATTTTGATGTTTTTTTATATCGTTTATTTAAATCTATGTAATTATACTTTATCTGTTATTGTTAAATATACATATTTATAATTTTTAAAAGGCACATTTTTATTTTACTATTTATTTTAAATGGGTTAATTCCATGAATAATCATATTAAATAATCATGATCTCAGTATGGGCAAAAAATAAAAATAATCGTGATTATGATTATTGTCATTATCGAGCAGCCCCAGCAAACACTGTCAAGCTCTAAAAATGACAGATAAACTAAATGTCATTGTCGTTGTTGCCTGTCTAATAACTGGACTTGTCGTGCCAATTTGCATGCAAATATTTGAATATACACGAATACAAATGACATTCGAAAACTGTTTCGGAGAGTAAGTCTTTCCGCTTTAACGGCTTTTCATCTGTTCTTGCACAAAGCTGCCATATGGCTCCAGAATGGATTACTTGCATGATTCTTTTTTGGTACATTTTCATTTGTGGAATTCAACAGTGTTTGTCCTCATTCAGTTTCATGGTATGGAAATAAGAGGTTTTGCTTAATTGCTCCTTTTGTAAAAGAAAATCATATGCGTTTAAAAATGAGGCATGACTTTGGATTTTTTAAAGCGCTTGCGAAACCAAAGCCACAGGTTTGATTGCCTGGAAACATGCATATGATAAAATGTATATCTCAAATGCACTGTAGTGCAGCTTGGATACATGCCTGCCAAATGCATAAATGTGAATTTTTTTTTTTTTTTTTTTTCTGGTAGGGGGCTACGCTTTATCCAGGTTCTTCTGCAAAGCCTAGTGGATGGAGAAAAGGATGAAAACAACCCCAACCTCATCAGAGTCAACGTCACCAAAGCTTATGAAATAGCCCTGAAAAAGTATCATGGCTGGTTTGTCCAGAAGCTCTTCAAAGTAAGCTTCTTAAAACATAATGAAATGATCAAAGAACTTGACTTATGTTAAGTTAGACTTAAAGCTGCAATCTGTAACCTTTTGGTTAAAAATGAACAAAAAGTTATTGAGCAAGTATATGACAGATCAGTGTTCAAAACGGTCTCCTTACTTTACCCTGATTCCCACGGTAAGCTTATAATAATGATTTATAATCAGAGCTGTTGGGTTCAATTTCGTGGGAAATGTCAATGTGAGGTAATTCGTCTGTGTGGTTACGTCACATTCGTAAACAGAAAAAAAACAACAGTTTACTATATCGCATGTGTGGATAGTGCAGCGTTTGTAGCTTGTGCTTACAGCAGTTGCTTGGAGTGTAAACCTCTGCAAGTAACTTGTAATTTTATGTTTCAGAGATGGTGATAGAGAGACAAAAATTACAGATTGCAACTCTTAGTTAAAGTTGCAATACAAAACTTTCCTCTCTGTCGCAATCTCTGTTTGAAACGTAATATTGCTGGTTAGTTCACTCACTTTTCTACATAAATTTCTTCGAAATGTTTACATGTTATGGCTTGCAGCTTTAAACTGTGGCACTTTATGGAGCTGTTGTCACTATTTGAAACGTAATTATGACTGTAAATGATTAAATGAAATGTACTGAAGTTCTGTCTTCAATCTTTTAGGCGGCACTGTATGCAGCTCCATACAGATCAGATTTCCTCAAAGCTCTGTCCAAGGGCCGAGAGGTTAAGGATGAAGAGTGCTTGGATAAAGTACGGCAATTCTTGGTGAACTTCACAGCCACTATTGATGCCATCTATGAAATGTACACCAAGATGAATGCAGAGCTGGACTACACTGTGTGATCTCTCCTTCACAAATGAGTAAACTTCAGACCTTAGCTGTCCCAGTGGATTGCTGTTGCCTCCCATTAGACATCTCGGTCTCCTTATTGCAACGTTCTTCCTGTCTGTTGGATCTCTGCAAACCATGGTTTCGCTTTCTCTTGGGGGATAATTACGGTCCGAGCTGCTGAAGACTCCCACGATATCTGAAGGGAGAATTTTGTTGTGCTGTTGTTTGTCTCAAGCTGATGTTGATGGTGTGAGTGTGTTTGCTGTCTTTAGAGAAGTGGTGTTCTTAAAGATGACAGTTTTTACCCAGCTAACAATGTTAAGTTGTCAGAATGTTTCCTTAATGTTTATGTTAGTAACAAGATGTTGTATTTTTTAGATGTTGTATTATCATTATTTTTGGTTATACAAACGTTTTTCAAACATTTTCTAAACTCTGTAATGTTTTTAAAACGTTCCACTAACTATTTAGGAATAATGTTTTTAATTTAAATGATATATAACGTTAAAGAACTGCGTAGAACATTTAGAGAATGTTGGCCAACATTCTGAGAACATTTCCTGTTAGCTGGGTATTGGCTTTCACTTGTAAGATTCTTGGTTCTACTTGATTTTAAATACACATACATTTCAAAAATTGTAAGAAATGCTTGGATATATGGTCTCTTAAGTACACAACAACAGACTGAAAATTAGGGTTTGAATTGTATTCCTCACCAAAACATCAGTCAGCTCATTCAATAACCAACTATCTGACACTGTGATGTTTACTTCAGATGTATTTTATAAAATAAATCTACTTGAACATGACCTGCTGTTAAAAACAACATGTAAAATACAACTTTTTACAGGACTGACAATAAAGCCATTATAGTGATATATATTTCATATATGGCAATTACCTTCTGTTTAAATTCTACAAGATATTTTAATAATTATTGCGCAATGAATAAAAATCTTCATAGTCTAATTACATAATGTAATGAGTATTGTTGGATGGAAATCTTTCACTTGTCATTCCCAAATGATCAAAGCCTAAATTAATAAAACTGTTCATTTGAATGTTTTAGTTTAAATTGCACTGTGCTTCTTTTTCTGATCTTACTGACTGTTTGTTTTGATTTCATTTCACTACTTTGGTTTGACCCAGTGAGTAGACAAACATGGAATAACAACAATTCCCAGTTGACGTAACATGACTTCCTGGTGCTGCCACACATTTTATGTCTGTCCCGAATTACACAAAAGCAGCAACAATGGGAAGTTTCACATGAGCTGCAGTCATTCTGGAGATGATATTTTAACCAGTGGCCTTTCTCTGTTCCTGTTGTCATGTGATCTGATCTCTGTAAAGGCTAGTTTATTTTGTCACTTGTTTTTGTCAGACTGAATATCTCACGGGCATAGAGGACAAACAAATCTGAATCAGTCAAAGCACCCAGTGGTTGTATGATGCTTTTCATTGCTGTTTTGTTTCTGTCCGCATCTTAATGCGTCTCAAATCGATCATTGAATTAAAACCACGTCCTCGCAAAATCATTTCTTGCGTGTTTTCCTTGTGCATGTAAAATCTTTGCTGACTTTTCATTTCACCTGTACAATAACAATTTACACATACAATTTGCAATTGTGTCTTTATAATTTCTTTCAGTAAACTCTGCATCAAACTATGCCATTTCCACTGCATTGTATAGCTGTAGCCTGCGTACCACTTATTTAATTTAATAAACAAACGTGCACAAGTTTACAAATACATTCACATTTGCATTTACTTACTTACTTTACTTATTCACAGGCAAATGAAATTGAAGCATAAAGGAGGCACAAATCATCAGAGTAATTCAGTCTAACGCTAGAGGGCGCTTTCTGCATTGGGATGCTCAACACAGTGAATAAACATGGCAGGCAGTGGCATGTAAATGAAGCAGCCAGCCGGTCAGACCTGTTATGAAAGACGTATTTATTCCCAGTATGAGTGAGCAGTTGTCTAAATAAATATATCATATTGCACATAAAAATAAAATACAAATATATGCATGTACGTGTAGGACGCACTCCGAATGAAAAATAAGTGTCAGCTATCCGTGCAATTTCAAAGAAGATTGTTTTGTAAACTTTTGAAAGTTTTCTTTGTTTGCGAGGCTTTAGAAGTGAATATGCATGCATGAATGAATGAATGTGACTGCGGTTTCTAAGTTTAGGGTTCGAGTCTACATATATAAAGAGATCCACACGCCACAGGCTCATTTCTGCAGGTTTACCCTGTAAAGTGGGCGGTGAGAAATCAGAGCCGCACATCTCTCCTCTCTCTCTCTCTCTCTCTCTCTCTCTCTCTCTCTCTCTCTCTCTCTCTCTCTCTCTCTCTCTCTTTCTCATTATCCGTCTGAAACAGCCGCTGGAAAGATGAAGAGCTTCCTGAAGTTTCTCAAAAGTGCGCTGAGAAGTCTCCTCTGATGGGATATAAGGATGCATCTGGCCTCGGATTGACTACTGATCCCACAAAACAGGAAGAAACGACGGGTAGAACTTGAAGCTGTACGGGTGAAGTGCTTTTCCTATTCATTACATCCGGGAATGTCTAGAGATTGTTCATTTTATTTCATTACACAGTGTGAAAAGCGTAAAACTGCTGTGAGATGTTATAGTTTGACTTTATAATGATACACTGGTGTTATTCAGACACAAGAGACACATTTCAGCACTTCCTCTTCCCGTTTTACCTGATATCTCTGGATCTCGGTGTATTGTTGTGTTCACGCTCAACGTGTTGACACACCTGACCCTGTTTGTCCTGCACAGATCTGTCACGTAAAACGGGTCATTCTTGACCGTTTCGCAAAGCCGGACAGAGATTGCATGAGCTCGGAGTTGTGGTTGGATTGCCAGCAGGAACAAACTTTGGAAACTGTTTGCATCACTTACATTTTTCCCACAACCTCACGCATTATCACAGACAGCAGTTAATACAGCCGCCTGAATCCCTGGAGACTTCATGACTGGGAGAAGGAAGTGCAACACTTCCTCTGGGGCCACAGAGAAGGAATCTGTCATTTCCAGTTTTCATCCAGACGACGTTGGGTGTTAGATAAGGTTGTCTTTTTCTCTGTCTGTTTTATTTCACGGTTGGTCTGTTGTTTACGTGTTCTGATGGCCACCAGCGCACCATCCAGTTCCCAAAAGCGTTGGGCTCGTGTTGTCGGAGCTTGTCAAATCCCCATTTGTAGTAAAGCTTCTGCTTTTACTCTCTCTGCTGATAGGGGTCTGTACTGGAGTGAAACCTTACTGTGCAGACCAATTTTGTGTCCAGTACCCTGCTAACAGGGAACGTTCTCAGAACGTTAGCTATAACCATCCCTAAAAGCGTCTCAAAGTAATCAAACATGTTCTTGCAGTAACAACATTAGAGCATTTTTAAACGTTATATATCATATATGTTAAAAATATTATTCTTGTTACTTTCTTTCTTGTTTCATTCTTATGTTACTACGGCTAAAAATTGGATGCTCTTACAACCTAAAATTGTTAGCTGGGTATTTGGGAAGTGCTTGCCAGACCAGGGCAGAAAAGGTGACAGTGGGGGTTTGTGTTAGACTTTCCACCACCCTTTAAAGTAAACACAGGGGGCAAACGAAAGCTTCCACACCAAACTAAGCATAGCTCATAGGGAAGCAGGGAAATACACTTTTCAGTTTTCTTGGCGGGGATTGATATGTGAAATAAGAGAGTATTTGTCATGTAACAGTTGTGTGTCCAAAATAAGCAGCTCATGTTTGTTATACAGTAAGTGAATGCACTTGCATAACATCAACGGAAACTTCTAGATGGAACTTCTGGCTGGAGGAAGGTCTTTGACGTGTCTGAACAGGTCTTGTGCTTGTTAATCTTGTGCAGATGAGCACAGATGTATAGAAACCGACACTGTGTCACTGTGTTTACAGTAACAATTAGCTCGCAATTTAAAAATCATCACAACTTTCTCGCCCTCGTGTTGTTTCAAACACTCGCTGTTGTGCCGATTTTCCACACAGCTCATTTCCATATAATCAAAACATAGACTTAATATCACAATTTGCATTTTTGGGTCAGCAATGTCTTTAAGCAGAACAGGAATAAAATGCAAGATCAGCAATAGTGATTCCGTGATGTTTGGACTTTGTAATTGGATGCACAGAGGAATTTCCCCTGGAACTGGGAAGAGAATGGCACAGAGGGACTGTGAGTCATGTCTGTTCTGGGAAATGAGGAAATCAGTTTATATTGAGACGGACCCCACAATAGTTTGTGACATGTGGACAATGGGTCTGGAGTGCATGCGTGTGTGTGGGTGGTTGGGTGTATAGGGGATATTCAGAATGAACAGAGCATTTTTGATGAATGAATAAAGTTGTACAGAAGTATCTTGGTTCAAAACATTGCATGACCATTGGTAACCACAAATTAACCATGGTGTTGCTACAGCAACCATAGTATGGTATTTGTAGTCAAACTATGGTTATAGAAATGGTAATCAATTCGACAAACAAACCATGGTGACGACACTTTCATTATAATAAAACCATGAAAAATAAAATAACCATGGTTAGTTTTTCGTAAGGGGAAGTAAAAATTCTGCAGTTCACTGCTTTGCATCTGCTGTGCTCACTGTATTCAAACTCATTCACGATATTGCATAATCAAGCTTACATTACAGTATTGAATTTCTTTACATTACTTTTTATACTTGTAATGATTCAGACACTAAAGAAAGAAGTAAATGACGGGAGTTTTATTAAATTGCCAGAATCCAGGATCAATGCAGAAACAGACAGTGTCAAAATCTTGAGGACAGGGTGGGAATCAGAGAACCACAGTAACACAATAAACAAACTATAAGAATTGTAGATGGGCTTAGAAAATGTCACAGTGTATATATTATGTGTATTCTGACTTTCTGTGATCTGATTTCTGTGAAATTTTTTAGCTGGGATGTTAAACATTGTCGTCTTATCATATTTTTTATTTACAGTTGTGTCTGGGCCCCTGCAGGCCCCCTTATGCTTCTTGGCTCCTCTGAGGAGAAATTTGTTATTTGGTGAACAGCACACAGGATACAAGACAATGAGTGAAGTAAGTCATGACTCGATATGTAACCAGTGAGATGTTCTGTGGTTTATTTTGATCTAATAATGATGATGATTATGTCAGTGCAGCTATAAACAATTTGATATGTGACATCACTGCAATCGTACTGTAGTTGTGATTCTAAAGTTTCATAGTAACTTCATGTCACATTTCTTGTTCTATTCTTGTTGTAGGTTACTGAAACGTTTTTTTTGTTATAAACGTTATAATCACCTTCAAGCCTCAAGACAGTATGCTGATGCAACTACCCATGTAGTTATCCAACTACCCACACAGAAACAAATGATGCAATAAAACTGCTCTCAGACCAGACAAAAAACTGTCTGCCGGAAGGTTAAAATGGTTTCATTTAACAGCCTTCAATAACATCATATGTTTGGAGTTTACCGGTGATGCCGGCTCTTATGCACAACAAACTTTAAACACAATGAAGGAAGAAGGTCATTGGATCTAAATACAATAAATGCCATATGACATGAAAGGTCATGACAGCAGCAGTCTAACGTAGTTTGTATGTAGATGTGGTCAATTGTTCTTGTGTTCTGTGTTCAAGAAATATTTAACAGATTTTATCGTCCAGTGCATTTTGGTTTCTAAAAAGAGTTTACAGAGAGTTGGTTCTGTTAATGCTGAAGTGTAATTGATTACGGTGATGTGAGAGAGAGGTTTTCCTTTTTGCTTTTGTTGTCTTTTTTTGACCATTATTTTTAATGATATGAGAGAACTTGAGAGAACTAAATCGGGAACTGATTCAAACTCATGTCAGGGCACCATAGCTCAATATGTCAGAGTATTTGCACTAATCACTAGGCTGTAGCTCTGATCAACCTCCATTTTCTAAATCAGCCCTTGTGCCCAATTGATTTGTCGTCTTATGTTTCCTGTCCTCTCCCTTTTTTTCTTTCCTCTCATTTCTTTCCAGCAGGGTTTCTCTGCTTCCACTCTACTAAAGCGCTATCGTCTGGCCACGACCGAGTCGAACTCCATCTCCTCACCCGTTGGAAATGCTGCCCAGGACTCAGAGGGTAAAGACCCCTCAGCAGATGGCGATCCCAATTTCCCCATGTCTTCTCTGGCAGAACTACTGGAGAATGAGGATGGATCACAGCCAAGCCAGGATGTGCCCCAGGATCCAGCTCGACCAGGGCAAAATCTCGACTCGAAGCAGAACATGCGAATAAGGTTCCCAGGGGCCTTTAAAAAGGGAGTTCCTAACCCCATGGACCTCCTGGAGTCCACCATGTCTGAGTATCCAGTGGCACCTGGAGCAAAGGCGACAAAAGCACCTATGGACTCTCTGTTTGACTATGGCACGTACAGGGAGAACAACAACCAGAAAAAACGCAGGAAGAAGCTTCCACGGGGGTGAGAGACCATGGCATCCTTCACGTGTTTACATTTACATTCAGCAAAGTTAAAACACACACAGACACATTGTTTACTGAGTGAGGTCATGAAGATCAGGCCATGAAACTTTACAGACTGTGGTGTGTCACTTTTGTATATGTTTTGTTGTGTGTTACAGACAGTCTGCTAATGATTTAATACTTGTTTGAATATGCACTGTGGGGTAACTGAACGTCTGTTGTTGTTTCCATGAATGCTTTTATTGTTTGTCTTAGTCATTTCAACAGTTCAGGTTTCCTCCAGTATACATTACAGACTTATCAAACGTAGTGATTTTCCCACTTGTAAATGACGATATGGTTGCAGTCTGGTGAAGTTTCGGTCAGTTAGAGTGTTTGTAACAGCACTTTAACTGTTATTTCTGAACAGTTCAGTTTTCACTGGTCTTTTGTGAATCATAAGAGCGATTGGAAGTATAAGTTATATATTTGAAGAAATAAATACAACAAACATTTTGTGAAACAGTACAGGACACTTCAGACAGTCGCCTAGAAAAC
This sequence comes from Chromobotia macracanthus, assembly GCA_036877525.1. Lineage (NCBI taxonomy): Eukaryota > Metazoa > Chordata > Actinopteri > Cypriniformes > Botiidae > Chromobotia > Chromobotia macracanthus. The sequence goes on along the minus strand of JAZGTH010000058.1, from coordinate 9,548,929 downwards.
TATTTTATAAGGCCAACTTATCTCAGGACATGTAGGATGTGAACGTTCTCAGTTTGAATGCTAGAACTTTGAAATAACATTTTTAACTTTTTTGTTACTAATGCAAACATTAGCAGATGTTCTTACAGCCTAATAAAATTGTTAGCAGGGTTGGTTTGAAACGCATTAAAGATAAACTGAAGTTATTGTCAAATGATACGTTTCCCTGTGCAGGAAGGCGGAGATTGAGATGTCATGTGACGAGGGAACCCCAGAGCCGGCGGTTCTTAAGGTCTTCAACCGCTGGACGTTGTTTGAAGCCGTATCTCGAGCAGACCCGCGAGCTTTAGACGGTCTGCTGCAGTATCTACAGTCACAAGAAAAGAGGCTAACAGATGAAGAGTTCAAAGGTGCATTCTGGAAATGGTTTAGTGTGGGGGCTAGGTTACGAGGCAACGGTACATGTGGGTGAAAGTGTAAATAATAGTGAACGTTGCCTTGGAAACGTGTTTGGTTATTTCATAAGAAAGTGGAATTATTCATTAGGTAATTTTTGTTTCCATACCAATGCTTTCATTTTTTAAAAAAGACCAAACCCTTCTGTTTTAAACTTTAGGGTCATGTCCCAAATATACACTGTTATCACAACTTTCCTTGTGCTTCTTACTTTTTAAGGCTGTTATTGTTTGTGTTTTTTATAATAGAGGAAATTCTATTATGTGCTGTGGCTCTGCAAGGTGGGGTCCAAGCTTCTCTTCCTGCCTCAAAGGCTCAGAAATTTTAACAGGGTGTAGTAAGAAATCACAGCACACTGCCGCAAATAGAGTGAAGAGAGATCAGACAGACAGCTCGGGTCTCCCAGGGATAATGTAAACGCAGAAAAAGCTCTCGTTTGACCCTTTACCTGAGTTGAAGCGATTTGTCACATTATAGAGTCTGGAGTGAAAGTAATCTTAATAATAATAATATTAAAAGTAATAAGTTTAGAGCCTAGAACTTGTCCTGTCTTGGGAACTCTCTCCCACCTAGCAACACTCTAACAACCATCCACAACACCCTAGTGTTTTGCACAGGCAAATCATGTATTGTACATTTGCTCTGAAAGTTGTTAAGAGATTATCTTTCCTGTATGTCCTCTAGAGCCTTCTACAGGGAAGACGTGTCTACCTAAAGCTCTGCTGAATCTACAGAGTGGTCGAAATGACACTATCCCTACATTGGTGGACATTGCAGAACAGACAGGAAACCTGAGAGAGTTCATCAACACACCCTTCAGAGATGTTTATTACAGAGGTGAGTCGTCCAGCCAATACAACAAATTCAGATATTAGGCACACTTTTCATTCATCAGTTGTTATGGAAAGTTTCCCAAATCTTTAAAGCTGCAATCTGTAACTTTCGCCTCTCTATCGCCATCTCTGTTTAAGCCAAATGAAGCCAGACTGACATTTCCCCAAAAATTGGTCCGACTACTTAAACTTAAATCATCATTGTCATAAACATTTGAGGAGGTCATTTGAGGAGAGCTTTCTGAACGCTGATCCATCATGTATTAACCGTTTTTGTTCATTTTCAACCCAAAAACGTTACGGTATGCAGCTTTAATGTGGGGTGAGATTCCCTCTGAGCAAGTAAGAGGGAGTGGCCAGAGCAGGTTGGTGAAACATCAGGTGGAGTTTGGTTTCACATTTGTGCTTGTGACTGAACTCGGTCTTGAAAACGTTTCCTCAGATTTAAGCACTGAATTGCCTGCAGTCTCCACCCTGTGCAGTACAAAGAGTCCTTACAAGCACTGCTGAATTTGACGCTGTTCCTCTGTGGCCCGTCTGTGTTTAGGGCTGGATGAAAGCCATTTTAATATGTCAGCGCCACACCCAGTACAAAATTATGCAACTTTCCTTTAGATGAAGAAAGGATTAATGTTTAAAAAACAGATGTCAGACCTGTAGCCTACCCAGCTAACAATTTTAGGTTGTAAGAATGTTTCCCTAACATTGCCATAAAGTAACAAAAAGCTTTAAAAATGTTATTTTGAAAGTTCCAGGAACGTTAAAATGTTTAAAATGTTCCACTAACTATATTCTTAGGTAGTTAGCTCTACAAACATTGTACTACGTTCTACTAACATTACTGCAAGAACGTTTTTGATACGTTTTTGAACATTGAACTTTGAGACAACTTTAGAAAATGTTAGCCAGCATTCTTAGAACGTTCCCTGTTAGCTGGGTATGGCTTAATGTATGTGTTGAGATGTATTGAACTGTGGTGCTCATGCAGATGACACAAGTTCGAGTCCAGCTTACATCAATATAAAATTAATATAGAACTCATATTCGAAGCTTAATTTTCCTTCATTTAAATGTTCGACAGGTTTCATGTCAGGTTTGTGACAGGAAATATGAAGCCTTTTTTGGCATTCATGTTGGGAAGTTATAGTTCCCAAAATACACAATAATCCACTTTCTGTAGACTTTGTGTAGTCTATCTCTCTTGTGAAGTTCCTCAGGATATCATCACTCACACATCGGTTCCATTAGTTTGCCTGTGTTGTTCCAGACCTCAAGGCAGGAAAGTGTTTGTCAGATAGACTAATTCTGTCTGTCAGCAGATTTACTTCTGCAGACCCAAAACACAAGCAAATACAATAAACAACCCAAATCAAGTTAATATTGTCCCCATCCTTCTCAATACAGTCAAGTAAAACCACTTTATGAGTCAGGCTTTCTTTATTACTTCAGTAATGTGATGACAAATGCAAGACATCAGTATAAACAACATTAGTCTGTTTGCATTTATTAGGCTGGTTGTATACATTTAAGAAGATTAAAAAAATATTTTAGCTTATTTCCAAGGCCAGCTTAACTGATTCAGACTGAACGTCACACAGTGGTACAATGAAAAAATAACTGTTCTTGAAATCCAGAAACAGACAGGATATTGAATTGATATATGACGCGAGCCAGAACCAAACTCGCATCTCCCATCTCGAGCACCATTGCTGTATGTGTATGAAGTATGTTTGCTAACCTTAGGCCATGACATCATATAAGGTACATTTGTGTCCTCTATAATCAGCACTGGTGATTTTGAGATAAATCAAAATGAATAAATGGCCTTGTTTACAGATATGATTGTTTTTTTGTTGTTCATATACACATGAAGGTACTACACATGACATTTTTATTTAGTTAATGCACACATGTGGACACAGGGCGGCGGTTTGTTCAAACAAATGACAGATACAGGTCGCTTCCAAACATCAGTGTGAACAGCTGAGGCAAAACGATAAATGTAATCAGGACTGATCAGACCAAAATTGTAACCTTTTCTGTATTGTTATTTCTTCCATGCTCATCTAACATAACTATGACAAATACACAAGCCCTGAACTCAAGCATGAGCTGTGCATCCGTATTTTCATTCTGCTATACTTCCTGTGTAAGATAAATTTACAGTATTTAATATCATGCTGCAGTTTTTCCTGTTATGTAAAACAATTGTTTGTTTTGATCACTGTGGTCAATTTTCAATTATTCAATTATTCTTAATGTCGTTAGGAATAAACGTTAACACAATATCTAAAAAACTGGATGTTTTATATGTTTGTTTCACAAACTTTCAAAACAACATTTCTAATGTTTTTGTTACTTTTTGGAAATGTTAGGAAAATGTTCTTACAACCTGAAATTGTTAGCTGGGATTTCACTGGGATCTTCATTTGTAATGACAGTGTGGTATAATCGTAGGTCAGACGGCGCTGCATATTGCCATAGAGCGGCGTTGCAAACATTATGTGGAACTTCTGGTGGAGAAGGGGGCCGATGTTCACGCCCAGGCCAGGGGCAGATTCTTCCAGCCCAGAGAAGAGGGAGGATACTTCTACTTTGGTGAGGTTTTAATACAAATATTGGTTTGGTGAAGGTTTGGTAATTCCAAGAATCTATTTTTACAGCAATATTGTTTGAGATTCATCCCTTTGTTAAATATACTAGTGATATGAAATGACTGATAACATTGTTTTGTTGGCTTATTACTTCTCCCTATTATATTGTGGCAGTGATATCAGAAGCACATCCAGTCCACTTTGTTCTTTAATAATATCATGCTTTTCATACAGTCTTTGCTGCTGGAACACGTTCCAACTATATAACCTCATTTCAACACGCGTAGCCTTTCATCTTAAAGCTATGTGTGGGAAGCTCTGTTTCCTGTTTTATCAGTTATTTGCTCCTTTGCTATCTCCATGTTGTTGAAGAAATTCAGGACATTTAAGTGATTTAAGGAGGTCAGGCATCCCAGCTAACAGGGAACGTTCCCAGAACATAGGCTGTTCTTTAAAAGTTCTGTCACACTTATCAAACAGTAATGCAGTAATGTTACTAGAATGTCTTTTATTGTTATATATATTATATATCAAAATGTTGGTATTAAGCAATTAGTGGAACATTTTAAAATGTTACAGAATTAAAAAGAAATTATGATTATGTATTACAATGATACATTATTAAGAATAATGTTCTTATAACCAAGAAACAACGTCAACAAAGATGTTCTAAAAACATTCAAACCTTTAAAATAATGTTAATTACGTTTTTGTTACCGAACGAAATGTTACAGAAACGTTCCTACAACTTAAAACTGTTAGCCGGGGTCACAAATGCCCAATATGGAGGTGCATGACATTTTGGCAAGCCCAGCTATTCCCATGGCAACATCAGGTGATTTTCTTTTCTTTTTCCTAAACACTTCTCTTATGGTCGAGTTGGCAAACTCGAGGAGCATGAGACAGTTAATGCTTTCAAGAGCTGAAGATGTTTGTGGAGCTCCCAAGAAAGTCAACAAGACATTATGTCATAAATAAAACAAGTGTGGATATACAGAGGATGTCAGAGAGTAAAAGGAGCCTCTGTGTTTGTAATGGAAAACAGAGTGAAAGGGCTTGTACTGAGTTTGGGAGAGACTGAAGTTGTTTCCTCTACATCCGCCTGTGCGCGTCCTGCCCCCTGTTGACGAGAGGGCGCTACTGCAGCCCATCAGCACTGGCTTCCTGTGAGCGCTTTACTTTCCTAATGCTTGTTTCTTGTCATACAATTGATCCATCAGTGCTTCGTTTGTGTTTGTACGCTTTTATTACATATTATTAATATGTGTATGAATCATATTGCAATGCCAGAAAACTCGCATTGCCTTTGAAAGGAAAAACAAGACGTCCTCTTTGGAGGCGGTGCGAAACTATTTTAATATAATCCGGGGATGAGAGGACGGGATTATCTCTCTTCTGGTGTCCTGCCAGAAGTCCCCATCTCTGCTTTCTTCTAAATGATTTTCATTTGTATTAGACGCGCCTGTCGGTGTTTAATCCGCTCTGAGCTGAGCGCGAGCGCAGCCGCTCGAACCCGAGCCCGACGGTCACGTGATCCGGCGGTCACGGTAATCGCATCTGTCACCCCTGGCAACAGCTCACTCTCGGATGCTGTGCGGGTTTCCTGTCCTAACTGAGTACCGGTGATGACACTGAGATCAACACGCATTTGTTCTGCAATGACTGATTGATTTCAGTGGGAGTTTGTGTGTGTCCTCATTGGGGTGTTTAGGGAGGAAAACTGGGGAAAGTGATGGAGAAAAGCACCATCTGGAGGTTGGAGTCTAATAGCTGGAAGGAGATCATGGAGAAGGAGAAGCACCCGCGTGGTTGATCACCATTGCTTGTTGTGTTTTGGCTCTTTCACCTGGCCGCTTAACTAACTTAACCAGCAAGACTTTACTTCAGCAGCCAGATTCTTCAAAACAGTCGAGCTGGTTAACCAGCTTTACGTTTTGTCTGATCTGCCGGCTAGAAACAGCCTGGGCCATCGTAGAAACGTTGGCTATAACGTACTCTGAAAGTTATCACAAACATTCTTGCAGTAACTTTAGTAGAACTTCTTTAATGTTATATATCAAAAACGTTATTCTTAAATAGTCAGTGGTACATTTAAAACATGTTACAGAATTAAAAAATGTCTGAACAACGCTTCTATAACCGAGCAGTAGTGTTAATACAACGTCTAAAAAACTGGACATTTTGAAGGTTCCCAGAACTTTCAAAACAACATTTTTAATTGTTAACATTTTTGTTACTTAATGAAAAACGTTCTTTCAACCTAAAATTAGCTGGGTTGTTCCTGTAACTAAACATGGCAATAGCAATGTTAAGGTTGAGGGTTTGACTCACGCGGGATACATCTACTAATACATGAACTGTATACTTTGAATGCTGTGCAAATTGTTGCATTGAAATGTAAAAATAAATGGCCCAAAATCTTAAAGGAACAAACAAGTTATAATGATTGATGGTGTTTTGCATAATCCACCAGCACTGACATGCTTGTTGTTTCTTTCTCACTGGTCAGGTGAGCTGCCACTCTCACTCGCAGCTTGTACCAACCAACCGGACATGGTACGTTACTTGACCGAGAATAGCCACAAAACAGCAGATCTGCGGAGGCAGGACTCCAGGGGTAACACAGTGCTGCACGCTCTGGTTCACATCGCAGACAACACCCGGGACAACACACGTTTTGTCACCAAGATGTATGACTTGCTGTTCATTCAATGTTGCAAACTCTACCCAGATTGTAACCTTGAGAACATAGCTAATAACGATGGCATGTCCCCTCTCATGATGGCCGCCAAGCTGGGCAAAATAGGGGTAAGAGCCCACATTCAGCCTAATTCGGTTCTTTTTCAGAAAATTACACGTGTGGTGTGAAATCACAATGCAAACGTGCGACTGTATGCCGTTTTTTTTCTCTACAGGTGTTTCAACACATCATTCGGAGAGAGATTAAAGATGAGGAGGCTCGCCATCTCTCTCGAAAGTTTAAGGACTGGGCTTATGGACCCGTGTACTCCAATCTCTATGATCTTTCTTCCCTGGACACCTGCGGAGAGGAAGTCTCTGTTCTGGAGATTCTTGTCTACAACAGCAAGATTGAGGTAAACATGTGAATCAACAAAGAGAATCGGAGGAAGCTGGATGGTCTTCTGTGTATTTTGTGATGTTATGACATGTTAAAGGCCTTACAGACCGTTTCAGGGTGGAATAACACAGCATTAAGGTGTGTTGATGGTTTTAAATGTATAGAAGGACATTTATGGATATCATCAACAAAATGTATAGCAGAACAGTAAGAGAAAGTAAAACCGTGGCAGCCTCAGTGTTGTAAACTCTCTGAAGTGTTTATTTGGTTCTCTCCACAGAATCGCCATGAGATGTTGGCTGTGGAACCCATTAATGAACTGCTGAGGGCCAAGTGGCAGAAGTTTGCTGCCATCACCTTCTACATCAGTGTGTTTTCCTACCTTGTCACCATGATTATCTTCACCCTTGTGGCCTACTATCGCCCCTCAGTGGGAAAAGTGAGTACAGTCACAGTGTTTCTAAAGTAAGTTTCCTTGGTGGACATTTTGGCGACACCCCTGGCAGCTGTTTTCTAGACATCCAAGTATAGCTATAATCTCTTTGAATGGGGGAGACAGAAGTTTCCAAAACTTTTGTCTCAGCTTTAATAATATTGTGTTTCAATAACACGTGTCAAATCACCAACAACGGTATCATAAATTTAGCTGCTTTAGCTGAAGGCACATTTATCAAACTAATGTGCGTTCTGGAGCATAGAGACCAGACTTACTTGCCAATAAGGTGACTGGATCCTTCAACAGAAAACGAGAACATCAATTCCTACAACCTCTATATTGAGCTGTGTAATTTCTTCCATTCATTTCTGTATGAATTCTCCTAGTATTACTGCCTGGCTGACAAGGAACATTCTCAGAACACTGGCCAACGTTCTCTCAAAGTTATCAAACATTCTTGCAGTAACATTGGTAGAGTTCTTTTTAACGTTATATACCATAAATATCAAAAACTTTATTCTTTAGGTAGTCAGTGGAACGTTTTAAAAATGTTACAGAATTACAAAAAAGTTTGAATAATGTTCTTATAACCAAACAATAATGTTAACACAATGTTAAAAAAACTAGACATTCTTTCCTAGAACTTTAAAAAAAATTTTTAAACGTTTTTGTTACTTAACGAAAATGCTATGGAAACGTTCTTACAACCTAAAATTGTTATCTGGGTGGTACACTTGTGCTTATAGTTCTATGATTATTGTATGAATGCAATACTTTTGTGCCTCTACAGCCTCCTTACTCCTACAACACCACAGAGGACAAGCTACGTTTGGCAGGGGAGATCATAACTGTGGCCTCTGGGCTCTTTTTCTTCATAACAAATGTAAGCTATGAGTACACCACAAACCTATATTTAAACACACAATCTTTTTATTTAGAAGATCACACTCCGATCACAGCTTGATGAAAGAACGTTGTACTTGGCACCCAAATTCAGTTTTCTTTCATTTTTCTTTTAGTAACTGTACAGTTTCTTCCCTTTTTAGCTCACACTAAATATCTTGAGCAGCGTTTCTTGGTTTTCTCCCCTGATTTTTAGATTAAGGACCTTTTCCTGAAGAAGTGCCCAGGGGTGAATTCTTTATTTATTGATGGATCCTTTCAACTCCTCTAGTAAGACATTTGGTCTCGTTCTTTGTATCTTCCTTTGCTCTCCATGTCTTTCCCTAAGGCGATTTTCTCCCTCTTTTAATTGAGCTGTCTAATTAATTCCACGACTCCTTTCCTGGCATGTTTTAATAGTTAATCTCATTGCACAAACCAGCACTATTTATGCAGCGATGACTGCAGTTCACCAACATGTTTATGTTAATTATAATTAATGCAGAATGTGGCATTGCTGAACCACTGAGGCGTTGTAAATTTGAAAAGCAAGTCTAACATATTGAAACGTAGCAACAGTCAAAGATTAACTCGGGTGATGCACTGTGTGACCTTGATAGTAAAAGTACAAGGCGGTAACCATAGACAGTAATACGTTTAATAGCCAGTATTGAGATGATCATTTATCAGCAGAAAACTATATCAGCTGTGGGAATCTTATTAATCCTAAAAAAAAATATGCTGATGCATAACCAGCTAACAGGAAATGTTCTAAGAACATTGGCTAATAAACATTGTTGCAGTAATGTTAGTTGAACATTTTTAACGTTATGTATCATATATATCAAAAATGTTATACTTAAGTTTTTAATGGAACGTTTAGAACTAAAAGAAGTTTAAATACCGTTTTTATAACCACACAGTAATGTTAATACAACTAAAAAGCTGGACGTTTTGAATGTTCCTAAAATGTTCAAAATAACGTTTTTATTACATGTGTTACATTTATCCATTTGGCAGACGCTTTCATCCAAAGCGACTTACAGTGTTTATAAGCTATGCATTTGATCAGTATTGTTACTTAATGAAAACGTTAGAAAGTTAGCTCTGTTAACCATTCCCTTTTTTCACAGCTTCATCTACTCTGTGCTGGTGCTGGTGACTGCAGCGCTGTATTTGTCAGGAATCGAGGCGTACGTGTCCGTGATGGTGTTTGCTCTCGCGCTCGGCTGGATGAACACTCTGTATTTTACCAGAGGCCTTAAACTTACTGGAACCTACAGCATCATGATTCAAAAGGTATTTAAAGCACCTCGTATGATTGAAATGTTGTAAGAGGAACAGATGGGGTTATTTACTGCCCTTGATAAAACGGGAAGTTACATTTTTGTGTACGCATGTGTTTGTATGAAGTTACTTAAACTGTATGTTATAATACACACATTTTTTTGAAGACCTTGTGAAATATGTTGACAAGCTCCATTTTCTGTTATGAATTAACAAATTTTGTTTAATTAAGGAAGTATGGGTGGAAAATATCGAAGGGCTCAGACTAAATTTTGGGTGGACCTGCAGAGTTTAAATATAAATATTGTTTGTAGGATGTTTGTTAACGTTTTAGTGAAAGAATTAAAAAATGCTTGAATAACATCCTTATAACCAAGCAGTAATGTTAATACAGCATCTAAAAAATCTGGATGTTTTGAACATTCCTGGAACTTTCAAAATAACATTATTAAAATTTTGTTACTTAATGGAAACATTACAGAAACGTTCATACAACCTAAAATTGTTAGCAGACTATATTGTCTTGCTTGTTAAGTTAAACATATGCCGTTATCGTTAAGCGCAACAAGCTGGTCTTCAGTAATTACTACATGCCTGAGACTCAAAACTGCTGCTGGAAACTACATCAGATTCTTGGAAACATTAGAATGCTTGTGTGTCAGCTTTCTTCTCATACTGTAAGTGTATTTGAGAGATCATTATACTCGACCTTCAATCTGGATTATCTTGTTTAGATTCTCATTAAAGATTTGTTCCGGTTCCTGCTGGTGTATGTGCTCTTCATGATTGGCTATGCATCAGGTACTGTGTGTAATCTCATTTCATTAATAAGATAGCTGCCCTAGAAGGTACTAACCTGTTTGTGCTCTTGAGGGTCGTTTTGACCCTGTTTAGACTTTAAAACCAATTTACTGTAACTATAACACTTTAACATTTCAGCCTAAAGCATCAAGGCCACCTATAAAACAAAATTAGTAAATGCTACATTTGAGTACTATAAAGAAATATTACTTGTTTGAGGAGTATTTGTTGTTTTTATTGGTCTAAAATCAGTTGTTTGGAGTAAATGTGTGCATTTTGACATTTTGATGAGCTGTAATCTGGTCATTTAGTGCCAATATAACCCTACAACAGCCATACTTGATCTTCAGATAGATTATTAAATGGTTCCTCTAACCCAATCATGTTTTGGTACATTTTGAAGAGATCTACTGGTTTCATGATTGGTCAACATATTTCCTGTAGCTCAGTTTGTAGAGCATTGCATTAACAGTGCAAAAGTTGTGTGTGTTCGATGCCCAGAAAACCACACACTGATGAAATGTAAAACTTGAATGTAATGTAAATCGCTTGGGCTAAAAGCATCTGCCAAATGCATGTATGTAAATGTAATTGTGTCTGATCATTTCAACAGCATTAGTTTCACTGCTGACCATCTGCCCAGAGGAGAAGACATGCAACGGTTCTTGCCCCAAATACCCAGAATGCAGAGATACAAACACCTTCAGTGAATTTCTGCTGGACCTGTTTAAGCTCACCATAGGCATTGGGGAGCTGGATGACATGCTTAAAGGCGCACAGTACCCTGCCGTCTTCCTCATTCTCCTGGTCACATACATTATTCTCACCTTCGTCCTGTTACTCAACATGTTAATCGCTTTGATGGGCGAGACGGTGGGACAGGTGTCCAAAGAGAGCAAGAAAATCTGGAAGCTGCAGGTGAGAGATCAGCAGCAGGCTGGTAAAGTAAATCGATTCTTTGTCAATCAGTATGCTTTGAGATGCTTTCTGCCTACTGTTGTTTTTGACTAAAGTGAAGTACCTGTTGAAGATCACTGTAAAGCTCATCATTAGTTCCTTTTTTTTTACCTAACAGTGAGATGTGCTGCTCTTTTGCTCCCTCCTTGTTTGTAACAGTCTCCAAGTCTTTATGTTTAATGTTTTCAATTAATTCTGTTTAATGGAATATTCAGTAGTTTCACTACTTTCATCTTTTAACCTGTTTGCCACTTTCCTTTGGATGTGTCAGTGGGCAACCACCATCCTGGACATTGAGCGTTCCTTCCCTGTGTGTCTGCGGAGGTCTTTCCGGGTCGGAGAGATGGTTACCGTGGGCAAGAACTTGGACGGCACGCCAGATAAACGTTGGTGTTTCAGGTACAGATTAAACTGCGCTGCACATTATTTGACAATCCAAACCTTTACTGTCATTTACCAGGCTTGTACTTATCCATGTTTTAGAGTCGATGAGGTGAAGTGGTCCCATTGGAATCAAAATCTGGGGATCATAAATGAGGATCCTGGCCAAAAAGATCATTATGAACACACGCAGGGAGGGCGGGGCCTTCGAAGAGGTCAGTATAGTGTGATTACACAGCGTGAATGCACGTTAAAGGAATTTACTAACAAACTTCTGTCCATTGTGCCAACAGATCGCTGGTCCACGGTCGTCCCGAGAGCAGTTGAACTGAGCAGGAACCCCAGAGAACACATTGTAGAGATGGAGCCCCTCACGGGCCGACAGAGACACAAATCAGAAAGCTAAAGCAGGACCTCAAAGGGAAGCTAACATTTGTCTTTTTTAAAGGGCAGACAATTACATATTTTATTAAAGCTGTCCATAGTTCTATAGTTTTAATCACTGTTAATCATAGTTTTAAAAGTGCCTTTCTTAAGTGCCTTTAAAAGTGTGTTTTAACAGTGCTTTTTCTATGGTGATTCTAATGATCATGTATAATGTATATTTGGACCTGGAGGCACTCAGGGACAATCTGTTTTGTAAGAAAATTTGTCACATAGCAAGAGTTGTGTTAAGAGAGCATTGTGTTTTTCATGTAGTGTGCAATAGGGTGTGTAAAAAATGCTTTAAAATTATTTAGATGCAGAAAACAATGCCTCTGATCTGGGTGTCAGCATCTACAGCACAGTTTGCGTGTCTGCTGTAGTGTTTGTTGCTTCCTGCTGACAAACTTTGGAAGTTTTGTACAGATGAAGTGGAAAAGGTTACATTTTAATCAATAACCATGTCATTACCTCAGTGTTCAATGTGTTTTGTGATAATCACCACAATCCTTTTTGATAAAATATCACGTTAACAATGTTCTTGTGTTATATTGCCCACCCATGATGGAAAAGACCAAATAGATTTCTTCTGTTTTTTTAGTTTTGGTCTTTGGCTTTGTTTGGTAATAAAGGTCATGCAGAAACAGATGTGGCGCTCACACCAGGAGCATGCACAATGCCAGACTTCTGTAAAATGCTATTTTCACCTCAGTATGCTGGCAATAGTGTGACACTGGACTTAATGAGTGTGATACCGGTAATGATTTTAAATCATTCAAATGGTTTCACTGCTAGTTCAGACAGGTAAACCCTTGCCAAGGAACAAAACACCAAACATTAACTTTCATTTTCTGTTCTGTATGTAATCATGTGTACATTGTGTATACTTTTTTAACACTTCTGAACATGTTGCCCGTGTGCCTTTATAAAGAAAGTGACCATCTGAATGCTTTAGTTTTTTAATTATGATGTATGATTGTTTTATTCAGATAGATAAATAGATTAGGTATAGCAGTTATGTATGAATAGGTAATATATTCTTTATAGCAGAAGATCTTGCCAGTATGTTGGATATTTGGTGCTGCTGTTTTTACGATGTCCTGTATTGTGTTCTCACAATGCAAAACCTTTTTCAGCAACAATAAAGAGACTTTTACACACTTTGGCAGGTTGCTTTAGTACGAAGCCTTTCACAGCGACTCTAATGGCAGGTCCAGGTTCAGTCTCAAGATCAGCAAGCTGTGAATAACTCTCCAGTTCAGCCTAAATGACAGAGCAATCTGCCATTTCTGTATTAACAGAAGAGCCCTTAAGAGGACACTAAAATACCTGTTAACAAATCACACAGAGAGGCTCGACTTTACAACCCACACGATGCAATAACCCAATGATAAAGTCCCATAAACATCTGATGCAGAGAGAGAGAGAGAGAGAGATTTGTGCACCGAATGCATGACTTTTTTTTAGCCCATGTATGAATATTTTTAGGAGCATAAATAACTTTCGTGATTATTTTATGGGTCAACATGGTGTAATTCTGGTAAGGGTTTATGTGAGGAGTTAAAAAAAGCTCCACACACAAACCGTAAAGAAATCAGACGGTGAACCCGACACGTCCGCTCCATCAGCCGCCTGCACGGCCTGAGACGGTCCGTGTGGAAAACGCTTTCAGAGGAAGATCAACTGAATTAAAACTGCTGCCATAAATACAAATATTATGTGTGATGATCAACGTGAAAAAATAAATAAAGCTTCGGCTTTTTCAAGTCTGATTCGCGACCAGCCGGCAGCTTCGTGGAGGCTCGGTTAGTTTTCCTGTTAACCACCAGATGGCGACAAAGTGCCGCGTGTTTCCAGACGTCAAACCCGAGTTCACCGCTCAACAGCTTATAAATACACTGCTGGTGATGTGGAAAACAATAGAGAAAAGGCTTCTTTCATATATACATATATATATTATATTATATATATATATAATATATATATATCCATGCATCTTGGTGTCATTGCTCAAACCGTTTTCGGACCCTGCTGTGGTGGTATTGTGTAGTGATTTTTCAATACTAAAGTGCTACCTTGGTACATCCCCGGCTCAAACCATGGCCGTCTGGTACTTGTTTTGATATTGAAAACAGAATCGAAACTACACACCTTTAAACCGCAAGGTCACCACAATATTTTTACACCATGTCAATAAGTTACAAAACGTGTGCAACGACTTCTTTGCTCCTAATCAAACATGCACAACCTGACACCAGAAGACCCCCAGAAGATCCTCTGCACTGTGAATAAAATCTCTGCCGTTACGTTCACGACAACACCTGCTCCACTGACCTTGATGTCTTGGCCACCGTTTTCCTCCTCCATAATGTCATAGAACTTTATGACATCATCCCACCCCACACAATTTTTCCTCCATGCCCTGTGCATTGATTAGCAACCTACGAACTCCCCCTCTCTCCCGCCTTCATCTTCCTCCTCCTCCTCCTTTGCTGAAGGACATGCTAGATCTATTGCCACCTCTCTGAGGAGGCTAATCCTCTTTAGCTCCAACTTTAACTAGGCCATTAATCCCAAAGGAGTTTATCTAAGCACTGAGCACCTCGCACTGCTGACACTTTAGGCTACGCAGCCTCCTTCTCTCCCTTCTCTCTCTTTCTCTGTAAGTAGGGCACGGTCTAGGCCAGTAAGTGTCACAGTCAGCACCTCGTACCCGCAGCCGAACCCATGCGTCTCAGGGTGCGACCACAAACTCCTCTGCGCAAGAGAGCAAGATAGACCACAGGTGAGAGCTGCAGGAAACTAAAAAGCAAGATACAGGAAGGAAGATGGATGAGACGAAAAAGAAAGAAAGATAAATGTTTGGCCTCAGCTGATGGTGCAACAGCTCTGCGTTGTTTGCCAGTTCTGGACTAACATTGATTTAACTCTGCCCTCCAGGCCTGAGCAGATGGCTTATTTGCTAGTGCACTGATACTATGAATGTGTGTGTGTTTGTGCTCAGAACTGAAAGAGAATTGCCCTTTATCATCTGTGTGGGATAATAATAAACAGCAAAATCCTATTCTTACTCTGTGTCTTTGTCTTGCTTTCCAGTAAATTAAAAAATGGCAGATTTATCACAAAACTACAGTCCATAACGGTTGTCTCTCTACCGCCATCTCTGTTCGAAACATAAAATTGCAGGTTACTTTATGTACTTTACCTATGTTGGTCAAACAAAGCCAAACTGACATTTCTGAGGACATCGGGCCCGACAGCTCAAAATTTAAATCATTATTATAAACTTACCGCTGTGACTCAGGGTAAGGCACAGCGATCATGTTGAACACTGATCTGTTATGCATTTGTTTAGTAAGTGATTTTAGTTCATTTTTAACCCCAAAAAGTTACGGATGGCAGCTTAAAGCGTAAAGCCTAGCAAAAAACTGATAAAAAGTTAAAGAAATTTACAATGGAGACATGCCATAATATAATATTGTTTTAATTGGAGAGGGTCCTGGAGCACACAATCAAAAGGCTGCACTATTGACACGGTTTAACCTCTTTCTGTTCTTTATTGGTTCAGACATTCTTCTCTCATGCAAATGTTTCCTTTCTTTGAAGAGGGAGGAACTCACAGATTTCAGATACAGCCGTGAGATTCTTCACCACTGTGACACATTCCTGAATGAATGAGCTGCAGTATGAGACAATGCTGATGATGGGGATGGGAGTTGTTTGGAAGCACATTTTTGGGTTCTTATGTCATCTTATTATAAACTCTCTGATGTTTTAAAAGTCAAAATCAGCACTGATGTCCTCACTCTTGTCTGTCATTTTGAAGGGGTCATATGAAAGTCAAAGTGACATTTGTCAGATATGGTAACCCGTACCTGAAATGTGACCTCTGCATTTAACCCATCACTGGAGTGAACACACACTGTGCAAGTCGTGAACACACACACACACCTGAAGCGGTGGGCAATGCTGCTGCCCCCGGGGAGCAATCAGGGGTTAGGTGTCTTGCTCAAGGGCACTTCAGTTGCTACCTGCCAGTGATGGAATTGAACCAGCAACCTTCTGATTACAAGCCCGATTCACTTACCAGTAGGCCACAACTGCCCCAGTTTCATACATTTATTATTAGTTTTGTTCCGCTGAAGGCCCACTTATAATGTAAATAATGTATAATGTATGTATGTACGTAAAGGTAAATAATGCTTTTAGGCACAAAACCATTTGTTTTCATACATTTGTTTTCAGTGGGCATTTTCTAGGTTTTCTAGGTAACTTGTACTCCAGTAGCTCAACTGGATGAGCACTGCTGTAAATCACCATGAAACCTTAAATAACACTAAAATGGGTTCTTCTTTGTGAGGAGCACCCAGTCACCTTTTGGTTAAATGTCAGCTTTTATTTAGCACACACACATACGTCTATTTTAATGCATCTAGACTCATGCTGCAGCCATGATCTTTTAAATGCAGTGTAATTATTCGCGTTTGACAGCTGTCTGTTGCTAATTTGCTGCTGGCTAAGCAGCAGTAAGATGTGCAGGTGAGCGAGTCTGGCTGATAACAGACTTCCTGCTCACTGAATTTGTTCTGACTGATTAAGTCACAAACGTCGGCAGAGTTAATCAAACACATTTGCGTGCAGCTGCACCTTCTCTCCTGAGCTTTAATGAAGTCAGACACTGCGAGGCTTATGGGACGAGTGCTGATGGCTCGATTTTGGGTGCTTGAAGTTTGATTTGTGAAAATTTCTGCACAGTTGAATTTTGATGCTGTTATTTTTCCGCATTCATAGTTATTTGCATTTCCTCTTCATTATCGCACGAGTACCCCTTCACTACCCCAACCCTCCCAAAAGATACTTCCTACATCTTATTTTCATATTGTCTGTCTTTCCAAAACACAGAAATACACATCCACGTGTAAACACAGCAGTTTTGGGAAAGCTAAATTTAAACTAGCTTGTCTTTACCAACATTTTTAATAAATATATTACTATCAGATGACCAGTCTATTACTATAGAGCAGTATTTATCAGTCACAAACAATAACAGATATAAAGATCTGTTTACAATGAACATCTCCAATTAAAGGCAGATTGGGTGTTTTATTCCAAAAACATTTTTGTTACGCTGGTTGAAAGTGTCTTCACGTCCTGATAGCAATCACCAAGTAAAGTGTCTAAATATATTTATATAAATATATATATTCTGAGGAAGGCACAGAAGCGTAACATGTTCAGTCAAAATGCAATGATAGGATGTCCTGCTTGCCTGTAAAACTATGTATTTGCAAGCCTCTGCACTTCCCTCATCACCGTGTTCATGTATAGAAGGAGGCGTAGCTTTGGAAAGCAGACTGAAAGGGAGAGGGCAGGATCTCTTGCTTTCAAAGCTAGCTTGCTATTGAAAGCACCTCTGAAATTGCCTACCCCACCATTAAACTACAAATATAATTATAAAAAATCAAATATAATACCTAATTATGAAACAAAGCAGCAGCATTTAAACGAATAGGTGACTGAGTGGGGGCCAGTCATAGCCTAATGGTTACAGAGTCAGACTTGTAACCCAAAGATCGTAGGAAATGACTGAGGTGCCCTTGAGCTAGGCATCTCACCCCCAGCTGCTCCCCGGGCACTGCAGTGATAGCTGCCCACTGCTCCGAATGTGTGTGTGCTCCTCACCGGTATGGGTTAAATGCAAATGTCACTTTCACTTCATGTTACATTTGATAGAAAAAATACGATTACACCTGTAAACTACACAGAAAAAAGAGGATGTGATCCAAACGAGGCCAAAATAAATGCGACCAAAGAGACCAGCAGGACGTACAACAGTAAAGAGTTAATAGTGGAATAGGTATGACCTCCAGTGGATCAGAGCTGAAACTGGGTCAGACCAGTCTGGGGTGAGACCGGAATGAGCTCTTTTGTTACTGTGATTGCATGACTGATCTGAATGACTGCTTTAAATGGGATCATGCCTTTTATGAAATGGCTTTTAGAAGTGTGTGCAAAAGAAAAAGGCCCTCTACTTTCACTAGTTCAACTATTTCACACTTCCACCCCCTCCTTCCCTCACGTGATGAGAAATATGATGTTTAGAGCTGATGTTTTAAACCTGAACTTCATTCTGTTTGTGTGGCTCTTTCTCTTTCTGACTGACTTTATTACATGAAGAAAATCAGCTACAAGACATGGCTCACAATGACAAATCTATAAGAGCAATACAACAATAAACAAAACGTATATGACGCTCACCGAACATAATCCGCTTGAGACGTATCATTTTTACTTCTTTTTAACACACAAACAGCCTTATGAATAGCTCTCACCCATTTTCTTCCTTCCCCTCCACACTTCGTTTTTCGCTGCTCTTTTCTTCCATTTCTCAAAAGTATGTAATTTTTATCACCATTAAGTATGTATTTTAAGTGCACAGTAAAGTAGGTGAGCTGATAGCTGAGAAGCAAAATAGAATGGGAGTGACATTCAAAGAAAAAATATGCTAGTAACATTAAAAATGGCTAGTGATATTACTCTGTAAAAGGACTGGTTTGGAAAAGCTGATTTATCCAAACTGCTGACTGGCGCCTGGAATCAGTAAGTTAAATTAACATTGGGCCTCTAAGTCATATGCACAGTCACAGCCACAACATGGGCACAGAGAAGAAAACTGGTGTGAATGCAGAAGACTTTTATGCAGACAATAGAATATTACACGGAGAGGATTTGAAATCGAAATGTTGGATAAAGAAATTCCAGAAAACGTCTCAGAATGTCACAGGATTTCAGATCCGAGACAAACGATTGAAAACGAACCCTAAATGAACAAACAAAGCCAAAGAGACGAGACAACATGGTGTGTGTGGAGGAGAGAGGAAAGATGTGGCTCATGTGGAACTGAACCGAGATTACATTACAGCGTTCAACCATATTGTTCTTTTACACCCTCTTCGTCTTCATCTTTCAAAACGTCAGATTAACGAGGTACATCTCATTCAAAGGAGAAAAAGAACAGAGCGTGTTTCTTAGTGAAGCATTAAACTGCTTGTAAGACATTCACTGAATCTGTGCCTTCAGATTCATTGTCCCGAGCTTCTGATCCGTTCTCGTTCTCTCTCTCCTGCATAAGGCCATTCTTCATTTTTATGGGCTAAAAACAGCGCAGAAGCTCTTCGGCTCAATCGCAGATGTATTCTCAGTGTGAACCCAACAAAACAATACAGCAATTAATGGGAAATGAAACTAATCTCTAGACGCTCTCCTGCTCTTATATGAGACAGCAAGAGAAACGCCGCAGTTTCGAAATTGTTCAAAGGGAGGGAAATTTGCCAAAAGAGCAGCGAAGTGTAGTTATGGTAACATTAAAAGGAAAACCGCTCATCCCGTGGAGACAGACTGTGTTCAGCTGAATGCACTTTGTTGGGTTTCTGTATTAAAGCTCTTTGAGTGAGAGAGGCTCGCGAGCAGCGTTTAACTCTGCATATATTACTACAAATGATGCCAGCTAAATCTTTAATCCAATTTAGCGACAAATACAAAGCTCTTTCACCCTCCCTCTCTCGCTCTCTTCTCTGGCTTTCTTTCATCTCGGCCTCAGCAGCTATCTTCAGTTTCTGCAATTCCTCAGAGGAAAGACCAGCGAAGTCCACACTGAGATCTGGTTTGCAACTCAGCAAACAATTGTTCTTCCTGTTTTTCAGTAAGCAGCGAAGTTTTATCTTGCTGACTGACTGACTAAAAAGAGGGATTGTGCCTTTCAGAAACATTTCATTAAAAACAGGAAACAGAGAGAGGCTTTGTCTTTCGTCTCGTATTTCTGTTGCATATACTGAGTTTATATATACCACCTTGATAATTGATGAAGTGTTTTGTGGGTACGTGGGTCTGTAGCATACATTACAAAACAATACATTTCTGGGGTTCCCGGTGAAATTGTCACGACACCTCTAAATAACATCCAGTTAGCATAATATACTTAAAGCTGCAATCTCATGACTTTCTTGGTTAAAAAAAAGCAAAAATCAGTTATTGAGCATGTACATGACAGATCAGTGTTCAAAATGGTTTAAGAAATTAAAGGCTGAAGCCATCGCAGCGTTTTTCAGACACAAATACATTTCAAACTAATGCATTTAGTTAAATGCTAATGCTTAAATGCAAAAACAAACAAAATGCCACAAGAAGGTTTGTGGTATCAAAATGGAATTTTATGGATATATAAATAATGGCAAACACTCAAGTACATACACTCCCAGCAAGATATGCACTTTTAAACATAAAGCAACTCCTGTCAGGTTCAAATGAGAAGAGCTATCCAGGATGCAACTGGGCCCCTGGCATCTATCAGATGGATGAACACTGGTTCTGTATCTCTCTTTTATATGCACAGTATGTGCGCTGGACGGCTGCCAGATCAGAAGCAATAGCGAAGCTTTCCACAAGAGCGCATACATTCCGCCCCTGAGGCAATGCTCTTTAAAAGGCTGTTGGTAGAATGTTTAGTCGACACGCAACTCATTGTGAGTTCGAACCACAATGGGGGCAAGACCTGTGTGTGCTCTTGTGCGTGCCGTGTTTGATACGCCATGCCAGAGATCTGCGGTGCGAGCAGCTGCCCTTATTTTTTATCTCCACCTCTCGCTCTGTTTTCTGAGAGAGATGGATAAGGAGGAAACGACAGGCACGGATTTTATCTGTGCTCCTTGTTTGTTGGCCTCATCTACGCACGCTCACAGAAGGGCTAGACACTGCCATCAACCGCAGAGGGGAAAGAGCCTTAGTTGTGGTTTGATCCAGAGGGATTATGGGTTCAGCTCTCTATCACACTCGCTGTGCTGCCGTATCTCTCCCCCGGTTACTGGCTCCTGTCTCTCTCCCACAGGGCCTGTGCCCTTCAAATACTTGGCTGGATAACAATAGCTTGCTGTGCACAACGTCACCAGTGTTACCCAGAACTCGCCCAGACGCATCTAGATGCAGATAACATTGATATAGAGAGACAGGGCAGACTTCACAATCATGAAGTGTAAAATTCATGCACACACACATGCACATATATATGTATATATGACAATATTCCATGAAATGCCTGAATCTCTCTCACACACACACACACACACACACACACACACACGCTTATTTTTACTTACCTATATCTAACATTGGACATTCCATATACCTAACCCTAACAGAAAACTTTCTTCATTTTTACAATCTAAAAAACATAATTTACTATGTTTCTATAGCATAGGGGTTTTGCTAACTTGTGGGTACAAATCTGTCCCTAGTATATGGTTAAGTAAAACACACACACACACACACACACACACACACACACACACACACACACATATATATATATACAAAAAATATCATGTATAATCTTATTTACCTTATCATGACAGAGACAAGGGACCATATGGTAGATTCAAATCAGAGGGCTGAACCCAGCAATTCACCTGCAACAACTAAACAAAACCAAAGATGAGCTAATTAATGACTGTAGCCCTGAACCAGCAGAGAAGAACAGTAGAGATGGATATTTAAATTACAATGAAAGGGCGAACGAGACAGAAAGACTGTCGACAAAGAGTGAGACAGACAGAGAGAGAATAAAGACCCTCTGGAGAGAGAGAGAGAGACGGGGTATTGAATGAAAGCACACATATGGATCTGTTAATGGGATGCTCTGACCCCCTCTGCTATTTCAATAGCTAAGTGACAACAAAATCCCCTCACCATGGCTGAGTGTGTCAAGGTGTGTGGGCACAAGGAGAGGAAAGTGAGGCAGTGAGGCTGAAAGACAAAAACTTCTGTGGTGAATCCAAATGAGGACAGAATGTAAAGACTCTTAAATCTGCCACTCCAGACAGGCCACTTAAAGGAACAGTACACCCAAAAATAACATTTACTTACCCTGATCCTTCCAAACTTAGCATGTCATCGTTTATGAGACCACAATGAAGTTTGGCACTGCAACAAAGTAAAATGGCACAAAGCATCTTCACGCAAACAGTAACTGTAAGCTTTTATAAGAACAGAACGAACACGCAGAACTTATTTTGTGCTTAACAGAAGCAAGCAAGAAACACTCAGAACGAGTGTCATGCTGCGTTTTCATTTTTTTGTGAACTGTCCCTTTAAGAATTATGCCACAATGGCAAATTGTTAATCAGTTTTATGATCCTCATTAAGTGAATCTTATAAGTACGTCTAATAAGACAGGCCTGAGGTGAAGCTGTCTCGCTCTTTCTCCGTGCAGGAAGGGAATTGCAAGGGCCCGGTTCAAGGTGCCTGAGGGGCCAATCAGCACAGAGGGCCACAGTGGCACACACTCAGAGACTGGAGACTAGAGAACTAGCAACGCAGCAATTATCCTGATTACCAACCAGGGCAAAATCACGCTGCAGGGCTGTTCTGAACTCTCCGCCCGATCTGTCTCTTTCTTTTTCTCTTTCCTAAGTCTTACCATCCTCCAAAACCACAACAGCGAATGTGAGTCAGTCAGCACTAAGAATAATCCCTTAGAAAACAAATAATTACTCAGTGAGGTCCTTCAAAGGACAGGTGCAGCTGCTAAAGGTCCATATGCCTTCTTAAAGCCAAAGAAGATGAGAGGACTCGACTCCCAGATTCTATATGGGGGTTTAATGCTATTATTTCAATGGAGGCTAAGAGGTCTGTTGTTCCTGACACCCATCTGTCTCCCTCTGTGCACGAAGGCATCGGCCACTTCAGCAAAAAATATGCTAAGCAAGGCAGAATAAAACTGGGCTGCGTGTTATAATAACTCATATTATTATGGCATTAACAAACATTATGTAATGCGGTTGCACTTTATTTTACAGTATTGTGCACTTACAGTGTATTTACCCAACAAAATAATGGTAACTGCCTGTCCTTATTTTGGGTTGGATTCAGGGTTCATACCTACACATTTACACAGTAAGACACAAAGCATGCACATGTGAAACAAGACTGTAAAATAAAGTGCAACCCACAATGCTTAGCAGATCAGTAAGTCATGTACATTCAAATACAGAAGATTAAGTAATTTTTCATCTATTCATCACTCGTTTTATTCCAAACATGCATGACCTTTTTATATTGTTTTTGTATGTTTGACAGAACAGCTGCTCTCTTCTAGAGCTGTCACAGTATCAGATCTTCACTATACGGTTGTCTTGGCCAAAAGAATTCACGGTAGCAGTATTATTGCAATTGATAATAGATAGATGATGCAATTATTGTATCTATCAAAGATGCAATTATTGTATCTATCAAAATTTTAAAAATAATGCTATCAGTTCATCCTTAATTTTATTAAGTGTTTCCTCTTTTTGGCCAATGAATCACATTCAAAACAAAAGTGTAGGAAGAGAGAGTTTGTAACGATTGTGGCTCTTAAAGCAAAATGTTACAAGGGTGCAATAGCGTCACCTGCTGTGCTGGAGTGTTAACCAGATAATGGCACTGAATTATTCACAACATTATCATGTCTAGTATTAACACTGTATCAATAATCATGGTTATTAATATAATACAGTTATTGTCAATCCCATTACAGTGTGACATCGATGGGGACTACAGCATTCAAGTCCATTTTTATTTCAAGTCATTCTGGACCTGTTAGACATTGCCTAAAGCACAGAACTGTGATCAATTCCAAATCTATTCTATTTCTACTGTAACATAAATAAATAAATAAAAAATAAAGTCTGTATTATGAGATACAGTGAGCAGAATTCGGGCGAACAAGCGAAAGATAGAGCGGTTTTCCGCAGCGACTTCTCAAATCCATTAACACAGCAGAGGCAGAACATAAAGGATGACAAGAAGGGGGATGCAGAGAGGAAAAGCCGCAGGGACGTGATCAGAGGCACATCTTTCAAGCTGACAGAAACTACACACAGGAAAACAGACAGCGTGCACTCTGAACTGTTTATGGACTGTTGCAACAACGTTTTCAAAACCAACACGAGCTCACAGACTTTATTTGGGGTATCATCCCTTTTCCAGCACAGGCTCTGCACTCACGGACTGAGGAAGTTGAAATTAAGTGCTTTTAAAATAAATCTTCTTGAAGAATTGTATTTAGCATGAGAGCAGGATGTAGGCATGGTTGCAGTCAGGTGTTTCTGCTGGTTTATATTCCCTTCAGTTTGTCTTCAAAGCAAGTGATGTGCTATTATGAGCAAATTTACAGCAGATCAATACGGCACACTCTGAGCACGCTCAGTCTGACTAAAACAATCAGATCTTACATGGGTACTCTACTGAGACAGCGGATCTCCGAGGAGATAAACTGTTGTGTTTTCAATGTTGTCGAAGGTGATACACAGCAGCAGGTATTTTAGCTGGTTTCTGACATCAAAAAGTGTTTTTGCCCCAGTATTCCAGCTGAGGAAAATGGGAAGGTTTATTTGTTAGAAAATAATCAAAATATTTGCAAGTTCACTAGATGTATTTATAGTTTCCTCTCTAAGTATCCAGTAAACTGAAAGCAGTGGCATTAGAATTTAGTGCCTCTTATTTGGTTATGGGGTATATAAGGGTACTTATAATAATTGTAAGAGGAGAGCTAGCAATATAACAACTGGAGAGGCTAGCAACAGCAAGCTAGAGATCCCGCCCCCTGTGTAGAGCGCTTTCCAAAGCCACGCCTCCTCCAATACACATAAAAGCAATGCAAATACCTAGTTTGACGGACAAGTAGTATATCCTATCAAACATTTATAAATATTTATATAAATATATTTGGAGCATTTTACTTAATCATTGTTATTAGAAATGTGAAGAGACTTTAAACCAGCATAACAAAAATGTTTCCGGAAAGAAGCTTTAAAGCAAGGGCACGGTAGCAACTATGGGATATTTCTAGGCAATTCCCTCTTCTGATTAATAATCAATAATATTAATAATATTAAGTTTAATTTTGCTAGACTATAATGCAAAGGAAAAATTAAACCAGCCATGTAAAATTTACTTTAAAATCAAGCACATGCCTTTGGTATCTGGTCAGCTGTGCCCACTTACCAACCTTGTAGCAAATCAGGTCACACTACTGTTTAATATGCAATAAGGCCTCCCCATTTATTTCATCTCCACAGCCTCGGATTCAAGGAAATGTTATTGAATAAAGACAAGGTCGAAGCAAAGACATGGGTTTTTCAATAAAGTCTTGAAATCAGTTTATTTTGCACCTCAAAACAAGAAGGGAATGAATATGTGGTACATTGGGAATGTAGACACAGCTGTAGTTTACATTTTTTTGGTGTAAGCTCAGAGAAAACAAAATTGTTAATACAGTCATAATAATTGCACTTCATAAATCTAGACTGTAGCCAGCTTTAGCCTCCAACAGAAACCCCCCGTTGCCTCTCTTCAGTTTCTGAATTCAATTTACCGGTGAAATTTGACTGACAAAAGAAATGCTAATTTATCGCCTGGGACTGCTGTGCCCATCCAATTTTTCTTTATTTTCCCCCTCTCTGTCCCACAAGGCATTAGTCTTCTCTGTAATCTAAGTGCAGTACATTCGCAGGAAAGTCACAGTCGGAATAAATATTTCAGTGTCGAGACAAAGCTTATGAGCGGCCCCAGCCCTGCTCGAAACCGCTAGCACAGAGCTGAGACGAACCCTCGTCCTCTCTCCCGCCACCTCTGTTTGAGAGAGGCCCCATAATGATTGTTTTCATCGTTTCCTACAGAGGAATGGTCAAGTGACACTTCTGATAGGTTAACTCCCCTCACGCCTTTGTATACTTTAGTCACGTGTGACCACATCAGGCCGACAGTCATTGGCCCTGGTTCAAGGCCGTGAGGGAGGAGTCAATGGTTCCCCAACCAATCAAAACCTTGCATTTTGAAACGAAGATTTCCAACAACAGGCAGCTCATTTCCAGAATTCGAAACCTTTTAAGCATGTCAAAAAAGCGTTAAGATGTTCCATTTAAAGGAACGTCATAAAGACCTGAATGGCCTGACTGTGTTAACCAGCGCAGTCGAATTTCAGAGCTTTCCTGTTAAATCTGTGTTTCTAAAGAGTGTGGATTCCAGTGTAAGTAACTAAATGAGTGTTCTGATGTTTGGCCCTTGGTGGTGTTTACACCATGAGAACAACAGAAACTATACTGCAGCCAAAAGAGAATCAAACAGAAATAAAAGATTCTTAACGAAACATTTAAAAAACCTAAGCATTTTACACTCGTCTTCCCTTAGCAGCCAATGCATATAATATACTACAAATATATATAAAACAACAAAAATAGGTTCAAGTCTTCAAGTTGATGAAATACATTATAATCAAGCTTCTAATTTCCAGCCTCCTAGTACTTTCACAAATGTTTACACCCCAAGCAGTGCAATTTCTACGAAAAACCATAATGCTTACCGCTAAGCTTTATCATTCAATGAAATATCCATTAACTTCACATAAAAGCACTGATCTTGTTGCTTTTTTGGTCTTTTCAAAGGTGTAATGCTTGCGTACCTTCACCTCTTACAGTGTCGAGTGAGCACATGTATTTTAAAGATAACCATTGTAAGACCATCATCTTCGTCTTCATCCAACCCAATCAGATACTTGCGAGGAGGCCATATTTACTTCATATAAACCATTGACTCTCACCAAAAAAGTCAGATACAATAATTAAAAGGGAAAATTACAAGAAAAGAAACCATTGGAAAGCAACCAAAAAATCCCTCTTGGTTACAAAAAAATGAAAGAAAAAATGAGAAAGGAATCACAGAATCCACATTTAGGATCTTGCAACGTTCCATTTCCCAGCATGCCTTTCTCTCTCAGCTCAGAGCCAAGAGGCACCGATTGGCTTTCCAGCATTCATTCACCATGTTTTGATCCAGATCTCCCAGTCTGCTCAGAGCAGTATCACAAAATTCCACTGCAAATCTAGGCAATCTGCAATGTCAACATCCAGTTTTTGATGAAAGATTTTCCAATAGGTCTTTATGTTGGTCAGCCTGACCCATTCCCCGTCTCTTCTTATCTGTAAACAGGGAGGCGGATGTGTGCATGTTGGTGGTCCAACAGTCTCGGAACAGACACGGTCTCGTACCCTTTACCCAACATCTGCTCTTTGATGCAGGGTGGATGGATGTCATTGATCAGATATTCCAGGGACTGGAGACTGCTGCTCAACACTGATGTATTACACAGACTTTTACTGGGCAAACTGCAGCACAGACCACCTGTGCTGTCTATGGGAGGGTGATGATGATGATGGTGATGATGAAGGTGTTGTTGGTGATGATGGGGAAACCCCAGCTCTCTGTGCCCTGTTACCGGTCCGCCTGTGGTCGTAACTCCGGGCAGCTCTTGAGGGTTGTAGCAGTCGCTATCTGGTGTAACCAGAACGCTGTTCCACGGAGGTGCGAAGTACTGCCCCACCGAAAAGTTCCCATGCATCCCTACGCAGTTCAAAGGGGAGGAGCTAACCTTGTCAAGCCCGCCCCCACCACTCGTGCTGGCCGTCATTGGGTAACCTCTGGTGGAGGACACCTGTGCCCCGCCCACCATGATGGATCCTCCCGGGCCACAGGTTTCAGGGGATTTGCTGACTGCGCCCCCTCCGCCGCTTCCCCCGCTGTACATCCTCAACACTGCTTGCTGCTTCTGCTGCTGTTTCTGCCACAGCAGGTAGTCCACACCTTCTGGATACATCCCGGCCTTCATCACATCTCCGTTCTGCCCTGCTAGCACCATCCCTGAATAGGCCATGTTTCCCTGTGGGGCCACACTGGTGATGTAAGTACCCCCTGAGGTGTTGATGGTGCCCTGCTTGGATGGGCTGGGGTTCGGAGGTCCTGTAGATGCCCCATTCTGACACACCTGCTGCAGAGCCTGGGCTTGACAGTGCTGGTTGATCTGGTAAATGATGCTCTGGATGGAGGGAAGATTTGACTGAGGGGGGAGATTCAGTCCTCGGCCCCCCGTCGCAGGAATCAGGGAGCCGGCCACAGTGACATTAGGGGGAACCGATAGTGTGGTGGCCTCCGGAGGCTTGGAATGCCCTGTATGGTACACGATCTGTCCATGGCAATGACCTAAAGTGCTGCTGTTTGGAGGAGGATAAGGAGTCGCTGCTATCTGAGCCGGAGACAACTTAGTCCTCCTGCCTTCTGAGTTTTTGAGAACGCCCTTTGCGGAGGGTACAAAAGACGAGGAGGATGACGAAGATGAGGAAGATGATGACGAGACTTTGACGATTGCTAACAAACCCTGGTAGCCCCCTGTGTGGATGTGGGGGTAGGGGCTGTAGCGCTGCCCGGTGGTGTCGTACCCGTTCACAGTCCGGTTAAGGTGCTTGTGTTGGGGGACCCTGATGTTGGTGGGGAAGATCTTGATGGACAGTGGACTGTTGGCCGTCTTTTGCGCGTAGGCATCCAGCTCAGCTGCGCTGGGGTACCGCGGGGAAGGCATGGGTGCGGTCAGCTCACCTGTAGACAAACACAGAAGAACATCATGAGTCAGGCTTCAATTGTTACTTAGTTTGACAGCTATTGGTCAGTTCCAATATATGTAACAAGGCAGCCCAGACCATTCTAAATAACTCCTGCTGTGCTCCACAGAAACATCAATACAAATATAAATAACATAATATTGATATAACATACGTTTGCCAACTTAATCTACAGTAGTAGAGACATGGAAGTAGAAGCTCACTTAAAGTTAAGAACACATCTCTGGAGCCTCTCTGACTTATGGACATCTACAAATCACCCTTTAATCTAGCCAAGACTTCCATCGCCACATCAGCCTCTCAGTTGAAGGTCACAAAATCGCTGCTTGCAAGTGTGTAACAAAGTTCGCCATCACCCTAAAATGAACCGTTCTTCCTAGTTTTAAATCCTGCCTCACTACAGAGATGGCCCAGCTAACAGCAAACGTTCTCATAATGTTTGCTAGCGTTCTCTAAAAGTTCTCTCAAAGTTATCAAGAAAGATTCTTGCAATAACATTAGTAGAAAGTTTTTTTAATATTATACTTCATATATCAATAATGATATTTAGGTAGTTAGTGGAAACATTTTAAAAACATTACAGAATTAAAAAATGTTTGAATCCTATAACCAAGCAGTAACATTAATACAATGTCTAAAAAACATCCCTAGAACATTCAAAATAACATTAATGTTACTTGATGGAAAACTGAGAGAAACATTCTTACAACCCCAAAATGTTAGTTGGGTGTGTTTTATTTTATCACCTAGTTTTCTCTCTCTCTTCCAGAGGACGTTTATCCCTGTATAAAAAGTCCTTTTTTAACTCGACATCAGGCACCCACGGCATTATTAAACCAGTGCTTTGTGAAATTAATTTGGCCTCTCTTTTGTTCAAAAATGGGTTACCCTTGGAGACGGAAAGGAGAGCAAGCAGGAAGTAAAGAGGATAAAAGACTTGTTTAATTGCACTGACACATTTGAGATTTATAAGTAGTACCAGGTCTTTAGCCTTGACCAGGCCAATTTCTCAATTATTCAATCAGACCATCTCCAAATGAGGAGACAGACCTACATTACCCCTCCCACAAACCTCTAAAACTCCGCCCACTGGGAATTCATAACCGGGTTTTTTCAGCCTGGATGAAACGAAAGAGTGCACAGAGACATCCTTTAAAAAAAGTGATGCTAAACTGACTCATCTATTAAAACTAAAGGATGATGCCGATGACAGACAGGAAATAGAAAAAAAAGAAAACAATAAGACCTGAGACAGCAAGACAACGTGTCCATGTGATTGGATCCTGTTTGCGCTTAATAAAAGCACCCAGAATCTGACGCTTTTTCAGAGAAACCCGTGGATTTTGGGATTCTGAGAAAATGGGCTGAAAAACAAGAGGAAGATGCAGCGGAGGCTGTGGTAAGCGTGAGAGGATGAGCGGAGGTGAGGGGCCGTGCTGAGATTGGATTTAAACGACATTATTCAAGCAATTTCATGGCTACTTAGTTCAGTGCTACAAAAAGGCAGAGGGGGAGCAGGCAAAGCACTCAATTTACAAGTGATAAATCAACTGCCACAAATGACTACCAAGACTCGCAAAAATGATTTTTTAAAAGGCAGCATTTTTGGTTGTTTTTTTTATCATTCTGCCTAAAATTAAACTGCCACAAATGACAGCGTCAGCAAAAGTGTTTTTTTCCTCAAACCTCGAGGGATTCAGCTGTGAGGAAGTCGTCAAATTTCAGATTGTCACACTTCAGACGTGTCTGAAAGTCGTCTCCGGCTTCCATTAAGCCGCCACAGTTCAATCAGTAAAGCAGCTCAATCTGCACCATCCGTGCTCTCGAAGCCCTTAAAAATCAAACAGCACATTTCTGAAAATCACCACGGGAGAAGCGATGGGGTTGCATTTAACAAACTATTTAATAAACCCTACGTCTGAGAAAGTCATTCAAATCTGCTAGCATGCAGCAGTATCTGTCTTTTCCTTTGTAATTAAAAAGTTTCATATACTGATTATATATTAAATTTGATATTTATCTACACACACATACGTGCACATATATATATATATATATATCTCTCAATATAATGTGTATATACAATACACACACAACTATAAATATATTTTATATACATACATAACCATACATATATATTTATGTATGTGTATATGGGTGTGAACACACTTCTGTAGCTGCTACACAGACTTTTGTAGTGGCTGGGATGTGTTTACTCATTCCTCTACCCAAAACTGTTTTATTTCATGTATATTTATAAGATGTCTTGCTTGAGTGGCCTGCTTCAGACCGCAGCATTTCAAAGGAATTGGGACCAGACCTCTTGACGTGGCTGAAAAATACGAAACTGTAGCCGTTTGTGGTTAATATACACTTCTGTTTTGGATCACTGTCATGTCCACCTCTTTTGGGTGTATATCGTACACAGAAACCCTGATATCCCCAGAATTTCCTGAACCAAATTGGAATCTATTGTTCTTCTGATGACTGCAGGACCTTCAGGCTCTGAGGTACCAAAACAAAGCACGCTCTCATGATTTACACTTCATGCATCACAGCTGGATTGATGGCTTTGGTACAGGAATACACTGTTGTTTTTCTTCAAACCGCAGCCCTGTGCCTTCACTCAAAGAAAAATGAAACTCGTCTGTTCAGGCACAGAGCAGCAACTGAACTGAAAATTCTATTTGTAATCTATGTACTGTACCAGATGTTGGACTGATAGTCATGTCATGAAAAACCCCTTTGTAGCCTTTTCTAGATTTCATGTGCTCTCCTGCATGCTACGAAATTTCATTTCTAATTTCAGACCAGGTTCTGAAAGACAGACAGTTTCGGTCCTGGATGCTGATTGGTCAATACTGTCTTGCATCCATGCTAACATGCATTAATGATCAGAGCTATGACGCAAAACATCTGTTCACCTAGTAAACTGTGTATACCACTGAATATATCATTCCTATAAAGGTTAACTAGGTTAATTAGACCCTATATGTAAATTGAAAATAAATATGTAAATAAGCCATTTCGTACATTTTCCTATTAAAAATTTTCACTTTCATTAAACCCCTTAATTTAAAAAGCAACATATGAAACGCCCTAAAAATGCCCTTTGATCTTGAATGCATTTACAATTTAGCACGGCCGTACTGCCTGTTCTTTAAACACGATCTGATTGGTATTCCTCACTTTAGTGACCTCTCTTATTTTTCTTATAACAGCATCCCGTCATTTAAAAAAAAAAATCTTTAAAAACACTGCATGCAATTTCTCTTTAAACGCTCTTTATTTAATTATTTGAGTCTAAGATAAAGGTCGGGTCACGTTTTAAGCAGCATTAATGCAGAAATCCAAATAATTCTAATGAGTCACCATTTCATACCGGCTCTTTGATGTCTAATAACTCTTTAAAAGCATTCCTGAGGCTGCAGAGATCTGCGGAGTGTTTAAAGGCCGTACGCTAGCTGGCATCTTCACGGGCAGCGGATAAAAGCACGCTCATCTCCTCGCTGTCACAGTCTAATTGGAGTTGTTCTAAATGGGTCAGATGAAATGGGGCTGTCGAGCATCTGTCCAGACCAGGCAGGGCCAGAGCAGGAGCCGACATTTTCAACCCCCTCGGTGACAGCGGCGGCACGGCGCTTTGATGTTTCCCCGACAGCCAGCGCAGAAGGGAGGGTGGGGAGGGTTGGCATGCGCACGCATGTGCGTGTGTGTGTGCACGATACGACCAGATTGACAGTTTCCTCACTTCATTGGCTCCAAAGTGGAAAAAAACAGGGATTTCAAAGCGCCGTCGCTGGTCCGTATGCAAATAGCGGAGCCAACTTTCTGATCTGCTTTACGTTGGGGGGAGGGGGGTCGGATGGGGTGCATATCTTTGATCATCACATGGTTTAATTAAAGAACAGGCTTTACCGTGTCACTCTCCCTTAGCTTCCTATCTCTCTCCTCGCTTCAATCTCGCAGCGCGATGGGGGCGAAAACGTGCTAATTATCGTTAAAGCGCAGCTAATGCGATCACTGCCCTGTGTTTTTGGGTGACAGGTCCATACTTTCCGTGCCTAACAGGTCTGTTGGATCCTTTCGTACGACGGATAAAGCCGCTGTTGCTGTCTTTCTCTCTGTGACTCCAGCTTGTTGTTTGTCAACAGGCAAAAGGCTCTCGCACCCGACCTGCCATCAAAGGGTTTCACACTTCACAGACCACGGGGATTAGAGGTCTTTCAGAGGCACAGAGAGCTGCTCCAACCCACAAAGACCTCTGGCTATTACTGCAGCTACAGCACAGGGAGAGACAGACAGACAGAAGAGTATAAAGTAGCCCCAGCTCACAGGGAACATTCTCAGAACATTGGCCAACGTTCTCTAAAAGTTCTTTAAAAAAAAAAAAAAAAATCTTTTTGTGTTATACATCACATCTACCAAAAACATTATGCTTAAGTTGTAAGTGAAATGTTTTTGAAACATTAGACTTTAATAACAAGCAAAAACATTAATACAACATCTAAAAAAACGGATGTTTTGAACATTCCCAAAACTTTCGAAAATACATTTTGAACGTTTTTGTTACTTAATGGAAATGTTAGGGAAACATTCTTACAACCTATTGTTAGCTGGGATTGATGCTCTAAACCTGATTATGATACAAACCCAGATACAACCCTGTAAAGGTGATGGATTTGAAATCCATTGGGGTCTCCCCGCGTAGGTTCAAACCCTGCTGACTATGTCTCTTCACTGCATTTTATTAGCTCTATACTTGTACTCTGCATAATCACAATAAAGTTTAATCTAATCTAATTTCTTAAACAGCCAAAGTTAAGTCCAAAATAAACATGCCAGGTGCCAAATGAATGAAAAACTGGCTTTATTTGAAACCGAACATTACATTGCTCACCCTCAAAGACATACAAACGGCCTGCTGAAGAAAACATCTGTTATGACTAGCACCTCCTCTAATCGCTCTCCTCAGTATTTTATCAACTTGATTTTTTATCATCAGAGTCCAAAGAAAATGCAGGAATAATATGCAAGGAAACATCATCCAACTGTCATAAGCAAACAAACATACTCTTAGTAAAAATAATGCAAAACACATTTTTGTGCCCAGTAAGTTACAGACGATAAATACTGAACCACAAAAGTGATGAACTTCCTAAACTGTTTATCGAAGTAAAATCCTTCTGAAAAAGTACCAGATGGACCAACGTACCATCTGAACTTTATAAAAAAAACAACTTGACTAGCTTTCTCACACTTCCCCCTCCCCAGATATTACACTAACATTATCTGTCACACAGGCCTTCCCCTGAGTGTGTGTGTGTGAGATCTTTCATCGGCTCAAACCTGCGTGACTTATTGGTGTTCAATGTCTGTGATCACGCTTGTGAACACAGTGCAGATGGCGTCCTGTGATAAACACAGACACTCACAACTAAACACACACACCCACCCACACGATAATCTCAACAACAAATCTACACAAGAGGTGCATTCGCGACACAAACGCCACAGACGCAAACAAAACACACTCTTGTAAATAGGCAAGCACGAAACCACACACTAACACACACACTCAAGCTCAGGGGAGTGAGGTGTGTTGTGGTTGCTCCTGTGTGCGATGTTGTACGTGTGTGTTGCGTATGCTAATGTGGGGCAGGCGTGCTAACAGGTGTCTGCATGGGCGACGGTCTGCAATGCCTCCTGGGCGAAATGCTTCACACTTGCTTCATCTCGACATGCGACAGCCTTGTACGGATTAATTATTTCCCTTGAGGGAGGCAGCAATGTACTCCTCACTCTCGCTGCAGAACAGGAGTTACTGAGTGTGTGTGTGTGTGTTTGTGTGTGCTTGCACAAACACTGCGAAAATGAGAGAGAAAGTGAATTACACTGTTTCTGTCCTGTCCATTTATTACCCATTACTCCTCTTTTTTTTACAGAAATGATGCATTGTGTTCTTGCGCCGTTCTGATGCCGTACATTTACCAGATATCTAATATCGGTGCCGTCCTCCTTGAGTGTATTCACTCAAGCATTGTGACTCTTTCTCTCTGGCATGAGTACAAATGATCCAGTCCTGCCAGGCACACAGCATGTGGAGAGGGAGAGAGTGAGGGAGGGAAAGATTGCGGGAAGCAGGATGACAGGGGGATAATTAGCAGAATGACCTCTGTCCTTAATCACTCGCGGCTGGCACTGAGTGCCCGTGTGTCAGAGCAGGAGCTCTCGAAATGCCATCTCTCATTACCACCAACAAATGCTGTCCAGTACGTCCTGCACACATGGAGAAACTCGCTAAAAGACGAAGTGACCCCATCTCCGCAATCTCCCTGCCCCAGCTAATAAATTTAGGCTGTAAGAACAGTTCCCTAACGTTTCTGTTAGTAACAAAAATGATAAAAATGTTATTTTGAATCTTGTAGGAACATTGACGTTGTATTAACATTAATGCTTGGTTATAAGAACATTATTTAAAATTTTTTAAATCGTTTTTAAAATGTTCCACTAACAACTTAAGAACAATGTTGGGTATGCGATGGGTATGGTATATGATGTTAAAAAAACATTCTAGTAACGTTACTGCAAGAACTCAGAGAACCTTTAGAAAATGTTAGCCAACATTCTGGGAATGTTCACTGTTGCAGCCTTGTGCTGAAAACAGACACCCCCACTCTAAAGGGTGACGTCCCATCATGGAGTAAATGGGTCAGGGTGAGCAGGGCTAGGCAGGGCCCAGGTCAGCCCAGACTGTGTACAATAGAGGCCAGACGGACAGGGATGAAGGCTGGGACATGCGTCCTTCACGCTCCCTGGACTGCCCTTGAGCGAGCAGGCAGTGTGGAGGCGGCATAATCCTAAATACTCAATTAACACTACTCTAATTAACAGCAAGCGAGTGTGTGTGTGTGAGTGCTGGAGAGCGGATCCAGAAGGATAAGGTGAAATATGAATATGAGTGGGAAGAAAATTGCTATTGGAGGTCCTTAAAAATGAGTGGAATTATCTGGGCAAAGAATTAATTTGTTCTTTAAAGCAATGCATCAAGGTAGAGAGAGAGAGAGAGAGAGAGAGAGAAAGAGAGAGAGAGAGAGAGAGAGAGAGAGAGAGAGAGAGAGAGAGAGAGAGAGAGAGAGAGAGAGAGAGAGAGAGAGAGAGAGAGAGAGAGAGAGAGAGAGAGAGAGACAGATGTGTGCACACATCCTCCGGGAGGCATCTGCAGGAAATGATGCAGAGATGAAAGAAGTTGTGACACAAAATAACTGAATATTTTCAGAGCAACGCGGTTTCAAATTAATCAAGAAAAATCAACTTCCCATAAAGATTAGCAGATGACAGAAGCACAGCTGATGTAGAACATTTCAGCTCTATCATTTTTGAGAAACATGGTGATGGGCAGGTGAGAAATAAAACGCATCCAGCCACCGACTTTTAACTGAACAATGAAACATGTAAAACCACATCAAGCCTGGTTTAACAAATATGGGCTGTGGCATAGATAAACAGGAACTGATTCTGAGAAAAGCACACCCTTACAAAGTATCATCCAGCAGGTTTAGAATGTTTTCCTTTTTAAAGGCTCGTTTGTTAAAGCTTTATCAGCATAACAACTATTCCTTTAAAACAATATTCAAAAGCTTTGGACATTATTCACATGTGTGCGAGACACCTGACGCTGGTGAGTGTAAACCAGGCCGGGTTTCTTCTCCACTGCACTCAGGTGCAAGCTGTGGCCTCTCCTCATCTCAGATCTCTTATCCCTAAAACTCTCACTTCAGAAAAACTTGAACTGAATATTAATGCACACATCTCAAATGCAAAAAATAAATGAATGAATGCAAATCCTTGGCCAGTGCATGCATGAAGATTATCTTACTGTGGCAATCCTCTGATGAAGTTTGATGAACATCTTATTGGACCTAATGCAATGATTGGACGAACATGTTATGGTCCTGCATCTTCCACAGGAGATAAATACACAAATATATTTAGACCACTTTACTTAGTGATTGCTGTGAGGATGTGAAAAGACTTTCAAAGCAGCATAACAAAAATGTTTCTGGAACAAATCGCCTGCCTTTAAATGTGTCGTTAAATTAAATGAGTTATTCAGGTAGCTACTTCTCAACAATTCACTAAACTTGCTCAGCAAGACTCTGCTAGCATTGATGTAAATATAAAGGAGAACAGCTGACCTAAAAAAACACTGACCACAGTATAACACCGTCCAAGGCACACTGTGGTTAATGACATTAATGTACACAAATGCCTAAAAAAAATTACCCCATCACGACACTTTTCACATACTATTTTCAACACGCTATGATTCAAACAACTATAATTGTAATCTTGCATGCTACAAAAGAGATCCACAAACTCTCCACAAACTCTCCACAAACACCAACACAACCACTGTTTTCTGTCTCTCTTGTTTTACCCAATCAGCAATAAAGTGGCTTCACAAAAGTGGGACAGGGAGAGTGAGTGAGACTGAGAGACCGAGAGTGAGACTGAGAGACCGAGAGTGAGACTGAGAGACCGAGAGTGAGACTGAGAGACCGAGAGTGAGACTGAGAGACCGAGAGTGAGACTGAGAGACCGAGAGTGAGAGAGAGACCGAGAGTGAGAGAGAGACCGAGAGTGAGAGAGAGACAGAGAGAGAGAGAGAGACCGAGAGAGAGACGAGAGAGAGAGAGAGAGAGAGAGAGAGAGAGAGAGAGAGCACGAGGAGCTTCTGGTGTGGTTGCTTTCTAAACAATACCTGTCTGTTGCTAATGGACGTGTCATCTGCTCTCCTCTCAGACTGATTACTCAGCGATTACAGGCCCAGGCCCCCAGTCGCCGTAACAACCGTTGCTGGCACAATGGAACTCTGAATGTGGCAGCTGTCTGAAGCTCTACAATTAACCCAGCATGCCTCTGTGTGCCTCTATGCCTCTAATTGAGTGGCGAGCTGAAAGAACGCGGCTGTCCTCCCCCAGACCCCCAGTCCTCCCCAAGTTCGAGTTCAGATCTCTGCCCCTCTCAAACACACACACAAACGCACACACAAACGCACACAAACGCACACACAAACGCGCACACAAACGCACACACAAACGCACACACAAACGCACACACACACGCTCACAAACGCACACACACACGCTCACAAACGCACGCACACACGCTCACAAACGCACGCACACACGCTCACAAACGCACGCACACACACGCTCACAAACGCACGCACACACACGCACGCACACACACACGCTCACAAACGCACGCACACACACACGCTCACAAACGCACGCACACACACACGCTCACAAACGCACGCACACACACACGCTCACAAACGCACACATCCGCACACACACACTAATGACAATAATGGCCCAGGATTGTGTATCTATCTTCCTGTCTGCCCAATCCTGCAGAGAAAGAGATGTGAATATGTACAGCTTGATAAAAATAGACATACTAACATAATGCTTCAAGCTGTCGGGCACAATATTCTCAAAGTGGCGATTACACACAGCTAGCGGCTGAAACAATGCAAAGTAAAAATGTATATCATTTTTTATAGAAATACTGACGACCTCATTTGTTATGGCTAATAATAACTGATATAATGAACTGAACTAATGAACTATAATAAACCGTAATATGATACAGATCTGAGAAATCTTCAGCTGGTTTGTATAAACTTTCTTTTATTGGATAATAAAAACAAAACCAAGAAAGTTCCTGATATATTTGCCATCTCATAATCACAATATGACTGATGTCTGTCCTTGAGGAATGTCTTTAAAATGAGGTTTTACAGAATTTCACATACATATAAAATAAACTAAATTCATGCCAGATTTATTAGGACAGGCTTGTGTTGAACAGACTGGGTCAGTTAAAATGAATAAAGCTGTCCAAAATTTAATGCAATGTTTTGATGAGGCCACACTTGGCTCTGGTTTTAACAGATTCATTTCCTGCTCCTCTCAGTATGAACTGGCAAAACATATTCGGGTTACTTAGATAATTCCCCCCAGACGGCAGCCAGCTCCCAATCAAAGGTGAATCTCACAGCTAATAAGCGTGGGGGCTTCCAGTCGAATTAACATGCACATGAATAATGTGCTTGATACTCAAGACCTTCTCAGAGGAAATACAATTTTTTCGGCAATATTCAACCGAAGACGACACTAGAAAGTTAAATGTGTAATAATTGAGCGTGACATCATTTAATAACCAATTCCAAAATTTAATAACACAATATGTTAAAGAAAGTTTGGTCTCTCACTCTCACACACACACACACTCTCACACACACACACACACACTCTCACACACACACACACACACTCTCACACACACACACTCTCACACACAGACAGACACACAGACAGACAGACACACACACAGACACACACTCACACACAGACACACACTCACACACAGACACACACACTCTCTCACACAGACACACACACTCTCTCACACAGACACACACACACACAACAGACACAACACACACACACACACACACACACACACACACAGACACACACACTCACACACACACACACTCACACACACACACACACTCACACACACACACACACACACACACACTTGGGTTTTCATGTTTAATGGGAACATAACATAGACAAACTATGTTCTATCCCTCTGCACTAACTGTACCCCTGAACCTCACCATCACAGAAAACTTCACAGAAAAATGTACTGCTATTACTGTACTTGTGGAGACATGCAGTCCCCATAACGTAGTGAATACCAGAACCACAGACACACTCGCACAAGCACAATGCATGTTATTTTAAATGTCTGAAATTCACTTTACTCACTAAACACTCTCACTCTAGCTTCCCTCTCGATCGTCCTCTCTCTCCTCTTCTCTGTCTCTCTCATCTATCTCTCTATCGCTCTCTCTCTCTTTCTGAGTAAGCGAGTTTCATTGGGGGTGCTTGCCGTCTGAAATCACCTCAGGGTGAACACTTTATTATCTGCGGTCAACGTGTCACTACAAATACCATTCTACACACACAAGTGTCACTTTACATTTGTCTACTCTCAGCCTGTATTAGACCAGCAAGACCAGGCTGTCCACACACACACTCAACACACACACACACACACACACACACACACTCAACACACACACACACACACACTCAACACACACACACACACACACTCAACACACACACACACACACACACGGGAAAAGACAACACTGGTTCTTTCTCCTGCCTATGAGACCTTTCTACTTTAGTATAATGACTGTCATATTATTATTTTTACACGGCTGTCTGGAATAATATTTTCGATTTCTGAATATTAACTGATATCAGACTGTTCACCCTGGCTACTAATGCTACTTATATGTTTTACGTTAACAAAATATATTATCTCAGTTTAATATTATTTGTCCAGTTATTTATTTAGGTGGCAAATAGCCATGCAATAAGTGGGATAATATAGTCACAGGGTCACTATTGCAAAAAACCCCCAAAGAATTATATACTAACTGTATATTATCCATGAATGCATATTACAATGATTATAAAGATGTATAGAATAGAACAGAATAAAATACAATACAACAGTCTCAGTTTAGCTCAGGCTATTACAAAACTATTACATTGTGACAATTTAATTGTGGACACTTATATTGTGCTTTTTGTACCGCATTTTGCTTTATTCATGTGAGCTTTTCAGTACACATGCTTTTTCTGCTGCTCAGCACACAACAGCTTTTTTGTGCCCTCCACACTGTGGATGAGAGCCCGAGGTACGAGAGATCGCAAAAAAGATGAATAAGAAATCCCCTTCGCTTGTAGCAGCAGAGAGAGATAAGAGCCCCTCCCCTCCAAGATGAGAACCCACAGAGCCCATCCGCTCGCTCCTCTCCGAGCCCCTCTTCATCATCCACAGTATCGTCCTCTCGTGTCTGTGTGGAATGCTAACCATCAGCAGACATGCCAGGGCCACTGTGGGATGAGAACTGGGTGACTTTGTTTTCCCTCACACCTCACGCCTGACTGGCGAACGAAAACAAAGCAGAAACAAAAAACGAGTGAAAATGAAACAGAAAGACACAAAATGCTATTTAGTTTGCTCTAATGGTATCTGAAACTGAAGAAATTATAGTTTTATTAATAGTCATCTGATTGTTTTATATTAAAAGGTAGGGTTTGGTTCTAATGTTGTATTTCATCTCAGAGCTGGTTGGTGCGTCTTCGAACTTTATAGTAAAAGACATTTTTGAAATGTCTATGGAGAAAAGGGACAAGAAAATACTTCCAGAAACCAAGAGCGCTAAAATACATTTTTTAAAATCATTATTATGTTCCACTGATATCTTAACTCTGTTTGTTTTGCTAGATTTTAGCTAACACGATTAGTTTGCATTGTGTCCGCACCCGTCCTGACAAATTCCTTGTCTATCTCATACTTGGCAAATGAAGTTAAAATTCCTTTTTATCCCATAATCCTCCATCACTCTGTTCTTCGATCTTATCCTGCCCAACAAACACCCCACACCTCTGAGACAAACAGCGGTTTCACAGCGGGGGTTTCTCCATGCAGTGGTCGGCCGATAACCACCCACGAAAACCAAAACAAGAAGAGGCCCATATCACTTTTATACATCAGCCCACATACACTGACAGTGTTTGCAGGACTGAGTGGACAGGAAGGACGGGTCTCTGTAATATCTAAACGTCTTCCTGAGAGTGTAAAGTCACGGCAATGGTGAAAAGTTGTTACTGTAAGTTTAAAAGGCAAAAATGTTCAGCCACATAAGACTAACAAATACTATAAATGGTATTTGTTAGTCACTGATGTGTCATGTACCTGCTCAATAACTGATTTTTGTTCATTTTTAACCTATAAAAGTGATGAACTGGAACGTTAAAGACAAAACAACATGGTTTTTGGTTGTTAATGTATGGGACGTGCTTCTGCTGAAGCCATCATTCTGAGTTATTTTAACTGCAACAAACAAAAAGAAAGGAAATCTATTTTATACTTATAATAAATAAAATGAAAAGATGCTCTTTCGTGATCTAATGACCTGCTATAATGCGACGGATAATGAATCGCTAACACAAAACAGGAGAAAAAAAGTTCTCAATTTTGCTTCTGTGTGAGATGACCTCCTCTTTCCTGAGTGGCTGATTAGTATCATAACAAACCTCCTCAGAATCAATCATTCACAGAAAGCGTGAACAC
Source organism: Chromobotia macracanthus (assembly GCA_036877525.1). Taxonomy (NCBI): domain Eukaryota; kingdom Metazoa; phylum Chordata; class Actinopteri; order Cypriniformes; family Botiidae; genus Chromobotia; species Chromobotia macracanthus. The sequence continues at coordinate 9,507,098 of JAZGTH010000058.1, read as the reverse complement.
ACACGAACACACGAGCACACACACACACGAACACACACACACACACACACAGTTATAAACACAAAAGCTCAGTGTGCGTCAGCTAGACAAATCAAACCGTTAGATCAAGATTACATTGACGAACAAGATCTGAAAGTAACAGATAACAGGAAGAATGAACTGTGTGTGTGTGTGTGGTCCTTGCATTCAGTGTGTTGTGTGGACCAAATGTCCTCACAAGTACAGTAATATCAGCAAATTTTGACAGTGTGGGGGCATTTTTAGATAACAAGCTTATAAATCATACAGAATGATCTTCTTTGAAAAAGATGCAGAAAGTTTCTGTGAGGGTTAGGTTTAACATGAGGGGTGATGTAGGGGGATAGAATACACAGTCTGTACAGTATTAAAAAAAACTTATGTCAATGGAATGTCCCTATAAAACATGAAAACCCAACATGTGTGTCCTGCCAGCTCAATGTCCATGCAGGTAAATAGAAAAAGAGGGTTGCCTGTAGCTCGCCCGGAGCAAGTCTCAGCCTTTCTGCTCTCTCATTTAGAAAACAAGACCTCCACAGCTTCAAAATGAATATTAAACACACACACCAGTACTGGCACAACAATATTAAGCAATTTACTAGTTTTGAGCCAGAGTACTAGTAAAAAAAAATCACAAGACAGCCAAATCACAGGAGATTACATTTGCACAATCTATTTTCATCTCCCAACATTATTTATATCTAAACGTGTCTTTGTTTGTTTTTGACAATGTGTCTGTGAATATTAGACCGCAGAGACGTGTAAGGACAGGAAACGAGAAACCCAATCAAGCACACCAAATCTTTCATACTAATGTGTCTGGATACTAATTTGCAAGAGAGAGACACACACACACACACTTTACCCAAAGGAGAGCGACTTTGTCAGGCAGGCTATTCTAATTGATGTTAAAGGTCCCAACGGGGCAACAATGGTAGTTTTGCACATCGTGTACGACACCTCTCTCTTTGTCTTCTTTCACACTCACACTTTCTAAATATGATGTGTCCTTTGAAAGTTCCCATCTTTTCTCACTAATCTCCTCTTTCTTCATAACACATTACGTGAATCCTTTAGGATGCGGCACAATTATTAGGTAGCTTCACTTTTTTAGGCACCCAGACAGAATGTTGAAAACGTCCTTAAAAATATTGTGAAACCTGACTTGTAAGGTTGTTGATGCTCCCTTGTTAGAAGACCAACTCATGTTTTACTTTAGGTCTAAATGTGAACAGGTTTGTGTAAAGGGTGTAGGGACACCTGTGGGTGTGTTTCTAACACATCTCTATATCCTGGCCCCTAAAGGAAGGTCAATGATTTCATTTCCTCAGCTTCTCCTCAAACTCCTCCCCCTCGCTCTGTCCAGCTAATACATGCACCTGGGAGGTCTGTGTGCCAGCTTAAAGGGCATCTCGCTTGCGTTTGCCAAAGCTGCAAGCACCCCAGGACCCCTCCCCACCCTGCACTGCCCCCTCTGCCTGTGGCACCAGGATGGGCACTGAGAAAGATACAAGGAGGCGATAATAAGAAGAAAGGAAATAAACCTGGAAGTTTGTCTGCAGGTTGCTGGCAGAGAGATCAGTCCAATCACAGCCCGGTCAGTAACTACAAGTGCTGTCCCAGCTAACAGGGAACGGTTTCAAAATATTAACTAATGTTCTCTTAAAGTTATAGAAAAAGTTCTTGTGGTAACGTTAGTAGAACTTTTTTTAACATTACACGTCATCTCTCAAAAACATTATTTTTAAGTTGTAAGTGGAATGTTTTAAGAACACCATAGACGTAAATAAAAGTTCAAATAATGTGTATATATCCAAACAATAATGTTAATACAATGTCTAAAAAAACTGAATGAATTCCTGGAACTTTTTAAATGTTTTTATTACTTAGATAGAAATGCGTTCTTACAAACTACAATTGTTAGCTGGGGTATAAGCTTCGATACTATTTAAATACTGACATTGCACTCATGTCAATAAAGCTATTGATGACTCTCTGGAATAGTTTAGGTTGAGTACACAAGTAAATCCAAAATCAGGCAGACACAGAGTCTGAAGGAAAGAGAGATAGAAGGGGCGGAGCAGAGAGAGGGCAGCTGTCAATCAACGGAAATGTACAAGGTTTTCCCAGATTTCCCAAGAAATGTCGGTTTGACTTCAACATATGGAAAGAAACGTACATAAAATAACCTGCAATTTTATATTTCAAACAGAGATGGCAGTAGAGAGGCAGAAGTTATAGACTGCAGCTTTATAAGAGTGTGCAGTCTGTGAAAATTCCCAACGGAAGCACCAGCAACAGCACTCAATCCATGGGAAAAGGTCAAAGTATGCAGATTTATACTAAATCCTCTCTGACTCCAGGGCACAGAGAAAATGATGTTGAAAGCTGTCATTTCAGCTGCCCACGTACACACATTTAAATATTTCTGAGTAAATGCTTGGCTTTCATGTAGAACTAAAAACTGAGTCCAATTCTGATGTTCTGTTGGGACCTCTGCTTCTCACATGCAACAAATCTTTCCCATCAGGCCTTAGGATGAGATAATCTCTCTCTACCGGATTGGTTGTTGTGACCCTGCAAATGATGTCACAGTGCCATATGTGCATCTGATTGGCTGCCAAAACCTGCTGTGACTCAGGGGAAGAAAGGCCAATCACAACACTAAATGAGACACAGCTCACACAGGTAATTATCTCAAGGAAGAAAAGAGCAGCTGAAAGAAAGAGCAAAAGAATTAAAAACCGAAAGAGAACAAAAGTAAAAGTGATCAAGTGAGCAAACGTATGAAGAAAAGAAAAAATGTCCAGAAGTTAGGGAGGGATTGAAATAAGAAAGCATGAATAAATGAAAAATTCAACATTCAAAGTCCAGTGCAGAGGTCAGTGGTAGAGCCTCACTAATGCGCTTGGCCCTGGAGCCTGTGTCCCCAGAGTGTGTTCTGATGAGGGGGCAGATCTTTTATGTCGCCATCTAAGCTACTGGCAGACAGACACTGATGGGGCGGAGGGTTGTGGGTGAGGGGACGATGCAAATGTCACCCAAACAGAGAGATTTAATTAGGAATGACAAGCCCTGACACGGGAAAGTGCCGCCACATACTCAGAGAATTTAGACATGCTGAAAGCAAATGGCTATGATTTATAATTTAACTAATGCCTAGCGTTTCTTTTTCATTTCTTGGCTGGAAGGGAGAAACTCAAAAGGCCTCTTCACTGAAGCTAATCTAATACGATATTTTTAAGAGCAGGCGGTCAACGTTTTTCTTTCAAGCGAGTCTCTCTCTCGCTCTCTCTCTCTCTCGCCTTTGCTCTCGCTACCTCCACTTTGCAACTCGCTCGCGTTTTTATTTTTTGCTGCCTCTCTTTCGGCACAGACGGGGAAAGAGGTGCGATAATGAAAACAAGCCCCTTCCTATCGCGGCCTCGCTTCACTCGCTAAGCTCCGGAGGCTCGGGGGAAATTGATTGTCTGGCAGGCTGATCCGAGCCCTCGCAGCTGATGCTGAAGCCAGTTAAGTCCTTTTTTATTAAGGCTACGAGGCATTTTTAATGGGAGTCGCATCAATGAACTGCGCAGACGCTCTACATCTGCATGTGGAGGGTGACGTTTTACTTGAAGTACACACAACCCCTCTCCAAACCTCTATCTCTCTTCTTATGCTAGATCTGAGGGACAGCAAAGCCCCAGCTGATGTAGCAGGTAACCATCTTCCTCCATTATCTCCAGACAGTCGGCCTGCTGCTCCAGACTCAATGAAAGGAGCTGTGATGCAGTCTGGCTGCAGACAGCACCGTCTCTCTCGTTCTCTTGGGCCAAAGTCTGACACCTGTCTGCAGACACAGACCAGACAGTGCAGTCTGATGTCTATCAGAGTATCAGACATGGATACTCTAATCAATTACACACACACACACATATGTCAATTAGTTATGGTTAAGAACTTTTAAGAACTTTTAAGCTCTCCAGTGGATCTCTCAAACAAAGGCAAAATTGAAAAAGCCAGGAAATTTTGTGAACAGTGCAGTGTGTGTGTGTGTGAGAGAGAGAGAGAGAGAGAGAGAGAGAGAAAGAGAGAGAGAGAGAAAGAGAGACTGTTCTTTTCCTATTGATTTCAGCTCCAGACCCCTACTGACTGGTTCTCAATAAGAACTTCAGAAAGGAAGTGGCTGAACTCCTGCTGAAATTGGAGGGAGGGAATCAATTTAATCAGGCATGGAGGTCTCCATCTCTTATTTGTGCCCTCATTTTTGCTTTCTTTGCCTGTTTTTTGCTCTGAAGACATGCCCCTGCTTTTCAATTTTTTTCATGCAACATTGTTGGTTTTTCAGACTTCCTAAGCAGTCATATATCTGTCCATCCAAGGGGCAGTCTAGCCACCTGTCCACTGATCCTCTCATGCATCACCCGCCCATCACCCCATCTACACATCCACTTGTTTGTCCATACATTCATAAATTCATTCATCATAGAGGCTCTGTTTCTAAAACTATTCCTCACTCTCCATTCTCACTTTCTGACAAACCACACAGATTTTCGACAAAGATCACAAAACTGAAAGATCTCCCACGATAACTGCAGATGCCCGTGGGTGACCCGTTCCTTCAAAAGCCGCCCTTTCATCCTGTTCCTATCCACACATGAAGGTGAAAGCACACTGATGCCACGCTGATCTGCGAACAGCAGGAGGACCATGCCATCCTATTACCTTTAAGCTGCTCTGAGCTTAGAGCTGAACCTCAGGGATAGTGGTGTGTTCATCTGCCCGGTCCTCACTGTAATCAGCTTGTGCATGTGGAATACTGCCATGTCAATAAAAGGCATATGGAAAGTTACAAAAGCGGGACAACCCCCCTCTTTCCCTCTCTATTCTTTTCTTTCTTCTCCTCCTCATTACAGGAAGGGCTCCCTCAGTTTAAGTCTAATCTGAGGCTCTTTAAGGAGAACCGCAAGAGCTTCCATCGGAAAAACAGTCGAATTTAATCCTGGAGCCTGTCGGAACCAGTCTGTAAAAATTTCAAAATACAAATAAGGACACGTAACTCAGAAAAAAAAGCGTCAACGTGAGGATATAATCTTTGTTTTACCTGTGCATAAGCGTGAAACCCTCATGTGGAAAATAAGCACCTTTGTTTTGTGTGTGTGTGTGTGTTGCTGCAAGGACATCCGTTGCCGCAAGTGTTTAGCTAACCTGGGGGACAAGGTTGAGTAAAAACCTTGAAGCCACATTTGAGAACCTCTACAATAAAGTGTGTTTACAGTAATTCTTGCTGGTTCTTTTGCCTTTTGAATAATGAAGACAAACAGACTACCAATGATCCATATATCATCACAAGACCTGGGGGTTAGTCACAGATCAGCACACAGATAGAGCTGTTATACAAACAGAGATCTGATGTTTTACTTTTACAGAAGTTACCAGGAACTAAAACTGCCATTCCTGTTCATCAAAGACTGTTACAAAATACAAACGCAGCAGGTGGAGAGGTTAGAAATGCTTGCAAAATGAAACAGCTTGTTGTTACAGATCAGCTTGTTGCGAAACGGATCAGTTCAAGTGACATAATTAGATTAGGAGAAATGAGATGGGGTTGTTCTGGTAAATAACTTACAGTGAGCATGATGAGTACAGAAGAGTGGAATACAGAAGAGTACAGTAGATTACTGTAGAATAGAACAGAGCAGAGTAGAATACAGTAGAGCAGAGTAACATACAGTACAATAGAGAAGAATACAGTAGAGTAACACAACAAAAAATGTGAACTACAGTAGAGTATAGCCCAGCAAAGTAGAGAAGAGGCGAGTGCAGTACAGCAGAACAGAGGACAGTGAAAAACAGAATCTTAGAGAAGGCCAATGTACAGTAGATGAGTTGAACTCAGTAGAAGAGAGAAAGACAGTATGAGGCGGTGAGGAGACGGAATCAAGCATGAGGGTAAAAGCCACTAGCAATTCATTCAATGGCGAGAATAACAAGACGTTAACTCCTGATGCCTGAACAATGCCACCACAAGCGGAGTGAAGCTTTTTGGGCCATGACACGAATGTAATGAGAAGATGTTGTGGGTCAAAACACCATGAGCTGATGCCATGAGCGCGTTTTCTCATGGTAGCATTGAAAAAGCTGTCAATGTATCAGTGTAAAAGAAAAGCCTGCAGTCAAAGTTCATTTCATTCATCTGCTGCTGTAGAGTCAGATTAAATGATTTTGTCTCATCAGAAGGATGTAAGTATTTCGACGAACCAGTTTCCTCTCAACCACTGTTTGCCATTTATGATGAACTCAGGAAATGGAAACAGATGTCACTATGGGCACTATGATTTGTTCTGCTTCTTACATTTGCGATTGATGTGCTGCGTTGGCTCAAGACTCTTGCTGCTGCTGCTGCAGGCGGCCGTGGCGTACTGGGGTGCAGGGTTCTGTCTCCTTTGCAGACAGGCCAGCATGACTGCGCAGACGCAGGTACGATTCTACAGCCGCTGGTTTGCTAAGGCTGACCTGGAGAATGAAAACAGAAAATACAGCTGTTAGTGCTTTAGTTTATCCCTTTTTTTTTTTTTTTTTTTTTTTTACAAATGAGGACATCCCCAAACAAGCTCAGGGTTTTGCTCAGATTTGTCAGGTTTTACTGAATTTTGGGTACAAATTAGTCCAGTGTGTAAGTAATCGCAGACACACACGCACACACACCAAGTTATAATCATACACACACATAGATATAAACAAGATATGTATTTAACATGCATATGTATTCGTTTCTATTAACTGACACCTGTGAGGAAGGAAAGAGGACGTACATCCAATGATGAGGGTGTGAGGTGGAGGTTTAATGTGGCCTCAGCTGCCTCTCTGCTCTGTGGGCTGAATTACAAACACACACCTGCTGCATCACATGAGAATCCAGCCCCAAACATTCATCCATCAGCAGCCTATCAGAACCTTCCTTCACAAGAGGAATAAAGCAGCCATCACTACACACAGAGAAGGAACAAGCCTTTCACTGACCTGGAGGAAACACTTTCTTGGTGCTGATCTGTGTTTTTATGAGATGATAGGTTGAAAGAGAGAGAGAACGCAACAGAGCGAGCGAGAAAACCGTCTGTCTGTGGTTCAGATGGCAACTGACACAGTGTTTTGTCAGAAGAAGGCTACAGGCGATTTACAGGAGCCCGTCAGTTTGTCTGTTTGGAGTGCAAATGTCCAAAGTGTGTGTGTTTCGTGTGAGTATAACATGCTGATGAGTCGGGTTGGGGAGGGTGTTAATGCCAAGCGCGCATCAGGGCCAGTGACGGGCGTAATCAATCTCCCCCCGGGCCATAAATCTCTGGCTGTATTCCTCTGCATCCCTCCGTCTTCAGAGAAGGCGGAGGAAAAGGGGCGCACTGCCAGGCAGCCGACACAGGAAACAGCGGCTCTGTTGGGTGAACGCGTGATTGGACCATCTGACTGAAGTTTGAGCAGCCCTGCCGCCTACATTCAGCATTTATGTTCCAGCAGTTACCCAGGTCTGGGATGCACAGAAAAAAATATCTTGGTAAAATGAGCACAGAATAGTACCATGTTATGTTTATGGGGGGTAACTTGATGTAAAGTGCATTGCTGGAGCTACATTTATGCATTTGGCAGATGCTTTTATCCAAAATGACTGTACATTTAAGATTTATCAGTATGTGTGTTCCTGGGATTCAAACCCATGACCTTTGCAGTGCTAGCACAACACTCTAACAATTGCACTATAAAAAGAAACAAGCAGGGGTAGTTTACAGATCACAGTTATCACAGTTTATGGTATGGAATATCATGACTTGTGTTTTCCAGAATGACCTACTGGGACCTATTTAACCTGAGACAAAATTGCACATATTCAGAAGTTTTCACAAACGTCAAATGCATTGGTGTTTTTTATTTAATAAACTTATGGCTGGATTTACGAGCTTAAAACAAGGGTAGACGATTTTTTTTATGCTGGTGAAAAGGGTCTTCATTTCTTCTCTTTACACAAGGGTGCAGAACCGGAAATGTTCATCCAATCAATCCATTCGGTCTGAATGCTGAATGACTTGTCTGTCAAACTATGTATGCATTTATGCATTTTGAAGGAGGCGTGGCTTTATAGATTTTAATCTTATGCTTTTCAAAGCTGCTATTGCTAGCCCTTTGGAAATTGCCTACCCTACCTTTAAAAAACATTTTCGGCCCATCACCACTGCTTGGGATTTTAGTGCTCACTGATTTTTAGTGAAGACTATGATTTCTTCACAGCCGTGTTGTTTCAGGACCAACAGAGCTTACTGATCTAGGAATACGTCCCATTTGCTAAATCAAGTCATGCCAGAGGGCAACTGCATACTTTACAGTTCTCGAGGTGACGGTGTAATTAAATGGAAACATAACCACATCCACCTCAGTTAAAAACAGCGCCTGACAGCCCTGTGTCATTTTATCAGTCTCACTTTCAGGAAAAAGAAATCTTCAATCTCCAGTCAATCCAGAAGTGTGCTGTGCTTAATTGACATGAGGAAATCAGTTTTAAAGATTGCAGCTCATTGGTAAACATCTCTTTCCCCTTGTCCCTTCAATGGCTTTCTGTCACAGCAAGGAAATGAATTAGCCCTTCCTGAGGCTCTGTTTCCAAAAATCTGCATGTGAATGCGGGCGGATGATGGGGAGCTGAGCGGAGAGAGCAAGATCGACTCTGGATCTGTCTGCCCGTCTGTCAATATTTATTTATAGTACGCAGACATCCGCTTCGAAATTGTGTCGCTATGTCAGCTAACATGTGCTTATGTTAATAAATCAAACGCATCGGCAATAAAACCTCCAACTGTGCGAGAGTCCGCCATCACAGATGCAGCATTTATTGCCGTCTACCAAAACTCAACGGTGCTAGTGATAGCCCAGTATGATGAATGGCAAACGGTCAAACAAGTTGTCCAGCATGTGATGTCGCTTCTGTGTTACCTGAAATATGAATCCTTGACTCATAATATTTAAAGTTGTGACATCTGTCAACATATTACTTCGAATTGTTGTGTTTATAGGCCATCATTAGGCACAAACGTCATATATAACCCATACATGTGCTATTATAAAAGTAAGTGAGTTTTTAGAATATATGACTGATTCCTGGCATAATGATAAAGTTGAGAAACACCAAGTATATATAGCCTATGATTATCACTTTGATTATCACACCGACTGCACAGAAATCGCTCTAGAACCTGCAGGAGTGAGTTGAATAGGGCTATGACGATTTCTGCTAAATGTGTGTTCAGAGTTGAGCGTTTTTTCCTACAGCTTTATTGAGTGTTACAATTCCATTAAATTTTGAGTAAGTGGTCGGTCTCCACCTATACTGTCTCTGACAGCCCTAACCATTAGTCTAGGATCACTATGCTAATACTAAAAGGACCCAGAAATGCCCAACAGAGACATGAAACTCAAGAGAAAGAGGTCTGGCAATACCGTACGCAAGTCAGTTTCCACAATGAAAGTGCTTTTGAATCTGTAACCGTATACAGTTCAGGTGGACATACCCACTTAGTTTGTCTGATGCATGCAGAGATCTCTAGCGGCTGATTTAACCTCATGCTGGCCTGAGCTGTCTACAGTTACTGAAGCACACTTCTGTGGGAGAGCTGAAAGATCGATAGGCTAAAAAGTAAGGAGAGGGCAAGAACAATATGAGGTCTAAGTGAGAATAAAAAATATGAGAAAAGATAAAAAGCATGATGGAGAAAAGAGAGACAGGTAAAATTTGATTTCCTGTCTATAAAATTGTTGCTTCTCCCCAGCTAACAGGGAATGTTCTCCAAATGTTGGCTAACGTCGTCTCAAAGTTAGCAGAAATGTTCTCGCAGTAACGTTAGTAGAACTTTTTTAATGTTATATATCATATATATCAAAAACATATTAAAGTTGTTATTAGAATGTGTGTATTTTAGAATTAAAAAATGTTTGAATGATGTGGTTCTTATAACCAAGCAATAATGTTAATACAATGTCTAAAAACCCTGGATGTTTTAAACATTTCAAGAGCATTCAAAATAACATTTTTAACAAAGACAAAAAGAGAGAGAGAGCTTGTGTTTGTCTGTGAAAACAGAGACCAGACAATGGATGGTGGGGGCTTCTTTACTAATTGAATAGTGACCTGCCCCTCGGTGTGTGTGTGTGTGTGTGTGTGTGAGTGAGTGTGTAGAGAGAGAGAGAGAGAGAGAGAGAGAGAGAGAGAGAGAGAGAGAGAGAAAGAGAGAGAGAGAGAGAGCACCCCATGCAGTGCTTTTAAAAGGCTTGTGCGTGTCCCCTCTTAATAAGCCCAAACAAGTTAATCCAATCGACACACCCATACCCCTTTCTTTAGCCTTAACAAGCAGCCCCCACAGTCCCCTATAATCCCCTCACACACACACACACACACACACACACACACACACACACACACACACACACACACACACACACACACACACACACACACACACACACACACACACACACACACACACACACACACACACACACACACCTAAATAAAAAGCAATGAAAGAGGCCATTAGACAGACAGAGTCCCTGACCCCTTAACTTTCAGAGCGCATATAAACAATCTTCTTGTGCTTTCTGAAAGCCACACATCATTGATTAGTTTTTCAGTTTTGGTTTTGTTAAACACTGTTAACATAATTTACCATTTTTTCATTTCCAAATGTTTTAATTATACTGTGTATCAAAAAAAACATATCAAGTTGGTTTTATAGGAGTAATGAAAATCCAATTATGTTTAATTTTTAATTCAGGTACCAAAACCGTTTGGCGCACACACACAGTATAGGGAGTGCAGCATTATAACACAAAAAAAACACATCAAATCGCACACAGACACGCACACGAGGCAAGGAAAAACAAAGATGCAAAACCCAAACAAACAATCCGGCATAAGGGACATCTGCAGCAACGCACACACTCAGCCATAAATCCAACGACTGTTAACATGACTGGATGCAGACACACGTGCATGCACGCAAAGGAGACCCTGCGCTTCCTAACAATACAGGCCTGTGGACGCATGAATGCAGGAGAGGATGCATGAATGCAGGAGAGGACGTAAAACCCACAGAGCAGCACAAAGTGCAAACAGTCCTGCAGACAACAAACAAACAACATGCACGCAAGCTTTTACTATACATACAGTCTCATTCAATAACTAACAATATTTGCCATCAACGGCCACATCTGCCACACTGCCACACCCATTTGAAATCGAAATCTGACTCCCTGTGAAATTGCGACTCCCCGTTTCTCCCTACTATGGTTAGGACTAGGATTAGGTATTGGGGTGGGCTTTACAGATAAAGGTAGCAGCCTCACTAGTGTATGAACCAATCAGAAGAAGTGGGTCGTAGTCTCGAGAGGAGCTCAATTTCGATACAGCACCGGGGCCAAACAGGTCAGCCATTGTTGCGACTGTGGGCAGATGGAAGATTGTTTATTTTGCTTCTCGCAGAACGAATGTACACACGCCAGCAGTAAATTCTTCTGTTTCTGCTTTTTGAACTGAAGCTCTGGCTGTAAACAGGAGCCGTGTGATAGTGCATCAATGTCTATTTCTGTCACAACACGCGAGATTGTGCGTCTGTTATCTCGGATATCGCCACAGCGGCCGCATTAACGCTGTCATGTCAGTTGCTAAGGCACCAGCGAATTGACCACTGAGAAGAGACACTAAGTGATTGTGTGTGTTTGTATGGAAGATATCATGTAGTCAGTAGTCAGAGAGACAGCTGGTGCGTTCATAAAATACACTCAAGTACTAGAACAACATTTGTTTTTATCACTATTTTTAACACTATTTGTCTAGTTTAGCTACTTCGTTTTGTTCTGATGCTGAACAGAAAAGTTTTAAAGCGTTTTAAAGCTAAATACTTGAGCTTTTCGAAAGATGTCTGTGGCATTCTGTTAAGAACAGAAATAATTTAAGTTTCCAATCATACCAGTTTCCCTCAGATTATGAAAAAGAAAACAACCAAACAAGCAATATGTACGGTAAGTATACATTTCCTCTGATAACGGACAGCATTCCAGAGAGCTTAAGTTGTATTGAACCTGGAATCTGGAATATTCCTTAATATATAAACTTGATGGCAATGTACACATAAATGCCAAAATGTTGCTGTTTAAATATACGTACAAATTTTATATAAGGGCAGACTTGGAGCAATCGGTTTTCTGTTAAACCTCAACCAAACCTCAAAAAACAACAGCTAAACTAAAAAAAGCACAGTGCCAACCATGAAACTGTTTGTCACACACATTACACAGGGACACTGTTTAGGATTAACACAAGAGGAATACAATGGCCCATTCTACCCAACACCCCCAACCCCTGAGGGCCTTCATTTGTTAGCGTGAATATTCAAGTGTCTCCGCTCGCGTAGTTTGTTCATTGTTTGTTGTGCTGTTTAATCACAGCCCGAAGGGCTGAAGTCTGAAAGATGAGCCGCCGTCATTTGAGAAAGTGAGAAAAAGACCAGACGTACAAACACCCATATCACACCCAGACCTTCAGGAGCAATGAATAAAAGCTCGATGCATCATCGACAGCTCAAATCAATAGGAAATATTTGAAGCCAAAAATTTTTACTTCAAATGTGTCAGTGCCTCCGAAAATGCACTCCGGTATACCACAATGCACTTGGGGGCCTGCTGACCTCAATTTCCCATGGGTCATTACCATCGAGTGAGGAACAATCAATTACTAGGAAAAGCAAATTTTGCAAACACAAAACAGCATACAGTTGGTTTCGACTGTAACCTACAACCCCTTTATAATGACTGAAACAAAACCAGTTATGACAAACCAAAACAGAACATAATGTGAGCTATATAGATCAAACACTGCCAGGGTGAAAGAAATGCAGATAAACACTCTGCACTGTTATTTGTTCCTATTATAGCCATTGGGTTATTAGTACAAACACATAACAGTTCAGTCTAAGACTCTAACAGCAACTTATTACTGAGCTGACAAACTCATGTTGACTCATCTAAAAGCAGCTGTTTGCCTGCTAAGGCAAGCACCACTGTGGAATACCCTGTCAACCGCACAGCAGTCCTGGCATTGAGCTTTGCACAGGAAATCCAATCACAAAATGTAAATAGAAATTTTAAAAGTAAGTTTACACCAATGATCGTCATTCTGTTTACAGTACAATACGTGATTTGACGGTCATCGTCAATGTATTGCACTGTAAAACCAGCAGCGTTTTTAGATATTGTAATGTGATTGGTTCACAACAACAACTCCACCTCCTTTGACTATGCCCCACCCAACCTAGCAAGACACTTATCCTCAGAATTATGAATACACAAACATAAATGCTTCTACCACTCCTTTCCTCCATATACACTTCTCTCCTTTTATCAGAATTAAGTTTAGTCTTAACTTAATTTTGCATGTGTGTGTGTGTGTCTGGGTTTACTCAACCATATACTGGGGACAAATTTGTGAGCAAAACCTCCTTTTGGGAACTATAAGAACAAGATATAAAAACATGTATAAAAGTGTATAAAAACAAGAAAAGTCTATGGAATGTCCCCATTTAGATAGATAAGTAAACGTGTGTGTGACTGTTGCTTATGAGACTGGAAGTGTGTCCTAGTTCAACGCTGCAGAGATCATGTGGTCATTATCTCCTTGTGTCGCTACATGAGGTGTTCCTGAACGAAACAGACTTATGCTCAGCTGACAAAGCTGCTTTGCAAATCAACAGACAAAGCAGAGCATTTCCAAACACGGGCCGACTCTACCTGACACGACTGCATAATCACATCTCACACCGAATGTCAGCATGTCTGGAAACTTCGGCGGGGGGGTGAGGTCTACGACAGTACTGCGGGGGGTTCGCCTATTACTTTGTGAAACTAAGCAATAAAAAAAAAAACACATTACGTTAACGTCAACCAAACCTAGTGAGGAAGATCAAGCGTAGCTAAAAAAGTATTTAAAATTTATACAAAATTAATCTGTTTTGATGCCAACACTGAAAATGTATAAAATAAACAATTGATGTATGTTGCGTTATTACTTTGAATGTTATTATTGATAACGTTAAAGACCTTTGCTATAGTGATACGTAGGTTTCTTTTTCGCCACCAGGCGAGCGCGACAGCCTCAAGTGCCATGTCATGACAGCTCGGCCATCACAAGGTCAAGAGAGGCTCTGGAAATTAATCTGCCATGGAGTTTCGAATCTAATGAGGCAGAGGCCACTTACTCGGGAACACTGTTTATTCTGGGTAAGATGTCATAAAATCCGAGTGCAAAACAAACAGCAGGCTTAAAATCTCTCATGCAAGCACTCGAAAATAGGTGCATTCATGCAAAACCCTGCTTATGATGAGACACGCCCTTTGACCTTCTCACTTGCTTCAGAGTAGCACACACACACGCACACACACGTCCCTAGACAGAGTTCACATCTTAAATTACCGCCTGGCCTTTTCTTTCTGCGTCTTGCCCTCCTCTCCTGACCCCTTCGCCTGCCTGACGGAGAACCGTTCATAATTAAATGTTAATCTAAAAAAACATTCCCCTCGCTCGCTCGCTCTCTCTCTCTCCCCCACATTTTTTAGGATGAGATCTAGTTAGAGATTGCATTAGCATGAAAAAGCAGGCTGGTAATTGTCTTCATCCAGCAGAGTGATCCGTAGCTTGGTGAGCAGAGAAATCGAAGGATTAGTGAGAGAAAATCTCTCTTTCTCTCTCTCTCTCTCCACTTTGAGCACAGATGCTGCCCACAGCCGCACTGTCTCTGATTAAATTACATTGCAAAGAGGATGTGGCCTTTGGCTTAAAAAATTAAATAAAACAGACCAGCAGGAGACCAAAGCTCACCCTCTGTTTAAACTGCTGAATGTATCCATAAAAACTCATCTCTCTAATCTATTAATATGCATTTGTGGTGAAAGTGAGGGAAGGTTTTGGGTCGGCGGTTAAACGTGGTTTTCAGATACACGTGGTGTATTACAGGGGTTAGATATCCCTAAATCGTGCCTGTAGGCCTACAGCCCTCCTTTAATCCTGCATTTCACAGACTGGCTTTTTTCGCTTGTTGGATGCACACTTCAAACACATACACACACACTCAGAAGAAAGAATTGCTCTTTCATACCTCATGAATGCAGCTTTCAGGATAAAATGAAACAACATTTTTGTAACCCATTTTCCTGAACTACAGTAACAATGTAAAGCTTCTGTCAGTCAGAACTCTGGTCTCTGAAACTTTTGATCCAAAATCTGTGACTTCACAAATCTGAAAATCTGAACACAGTTTGAGGCATGGCTGAGATCTCTATAAGGACTTCTATAAGGACTTCACAGGATAGGTGTAATGTTTATGATGAAAATGTCTGTGATATGTCCAAGAGTGTCCAAAATCGCTCCCTCAGTTTTGTTCACTTCTTCTGCATATAGTGAACTCAAATGTCATTTGCTTAATAGGGAACTGAGAAGGAATGAACAAGCAAGCGATTTTGGACACATCCATTTACATTTACACATTTGCAGATGCGTTTAGGCGAAAATGGATCTGTTCGTGTGGAAAGCGCGGCATGCTGGTGAGGTAAGCGGAGCTGATGAGAGATTGGCAGATTGAGTGTACAGGATACGGGTGAAAAGACTTTGTGTGGGGATATACGACTCCCTGTCTGATCGGCAGTCCCTGACCTTCTGATGCAACGCTCCTTAACTTCCTCATTAAACTGTCACACGGCCTGCCAAAAGCAAACCAGAGCTCAAAACATATCTCCCTGCCATTCATCCACACCAGCGTCCTCCTATAAAGAGACAATCGAACCGTGGGACGGTGGGATCACCTTTCAGCCTCTCGTATTGCCCAGCCTCAGTAAATCTGCTCAGTACTGGCAATGATTAAACCAGTCGTCTCATCTGGTTATAGACAGTCTGCCTCTGTCTGCGACAATCATAGCTTATTTGAATAATAAGATAGTCCATCTCCTTCTCTCTTCCTGTTTCCCCTCTATATGCCCCCCCCCACCCTTCCTGGTCATGTCTCTGATAGACATTAATTCCAGTTTCATCCATAAAGCGAAGCTCATACATATTTAACAGAATCTATTACTTTAGGATTAAATTATAAAAGACTGTCCCTCTTAAATTTTTTAATAGTTTGCATAATTGGTTGCAGGCCCCGAACGGGACTTTAAAAAAACCCAGTGTTATTAATGGAAAAAAACATGGCAAGGCATGCAAAAGCCACGGAATGGACTACAGCTGTCCATGTATGTGTACACACAGAATATGTATGCACAGACATAAACAAACAAAAAGTTTAGTCAAAGTTTAGGGTCTGCAGGTCTACAGGTTATTGGTTTAATAGGCTCCGAAGATTCACTTGAGGGCCCCTCACAGTGCAAAAAATGTGTTCCTGTAGCTTAATGGGTACAGCATTGTGTTAGCAGCACAAAGGCCGGGTGTTTGTATCCGGGTGTTTGTAATACACATAAAATGTATACCTTGAACGTACTGTAAGACGCATTGGATAAAAGCGTCTGCTAAAAAGTGCAGAAAATTTAAATAAAAACTGTGACGATGACCTCACCGAGGACGGACGATTTTTTGGCAATCTTCATTCGCAAGTAAAATCTAGATGACATGAGAAATTAAGCCCAAAACGTTATACAAGCATATGAGTTTAACATTCCACATTGTCCACAATAACATAAAGGGGGGTTACACTGACAACGGCCTGCAGGGTTAAAGCTATCAGTTTGGTAAAGTCAGTTTGGATAGCAAAAATTAAAATAATATTTGGTCAGCAGAAAACATATGCATTAGAGTTTGGCACTTTTGCACTGCCTCGCATGTTGTTGAGCTGTCTGTGCTAAATAAGCTCTGGCAAAACTTTAGAAATGGAAAGCTTATGTCTGACACACCATTTCCAAAAAAAAAAAGAAACCTCAATGAAAACCCCAGTATGTCGGTCCCCCAAATTAGCGCTCCGTGGCACTCCCAGAGGTTGCCCCCATCCTGCTGGTTTATCTTTATGGGGGGATATTTCACACTGTATAAATTATTAAGTGTACATGCGAGGCCGTTGCGCTAAGCAGTGTGCAGCCAGCCCAGTTATTCAAAGTTCTGTCGGGACGTCGGCGTCGGAGGCCCCCACGCACTCCTATCAGATCATTCGTCACCGCCGATAGACGATTTACTACCCGAGCCTTTTTCAATTTATTCATTGTGCTGTCACTGCAGTTTTCTCCCCGTGCTGAAAGCCGCCGCTGCTCTCGACTGGAAGAGCCTTTGAGCCGTGTCTGTTTGGACACACAAAGACACACACTCCCACTGATTCTCCCTCTTTAGTGTGGACTAAGACAAACACTGTCTGTTTAAATCTTCTTAATTGAGAGTAAAGGAGAAGATGGAGGAGAACCCAGGAGACACAAAAGGCAGATGTCCCTATCCAGTCTCTCTCTCTCTCGCTTGCTCGCTCAACTACTAAAATGGTGCGATAAAAGCATGTTAGGTGGGAATGGCACACGGAGACAGCAAACAGCAATTCGCCTTGTCTCAAATTAGCTCAGGGCTGGCTCGAGGAGATAGCCACTGAGTGCTTCCATTAAGAGCAAGCAAAACCCTCTGTGACCACTAAGGTTCTTTCTCCACCGATGTTGCAAAGACACAAACCTACCCAGAATTCCTTCCACGAACGCCCCAAGAGTTGGGCCAGGCTGGATCGTTCTGGTGACAACAAAGATTATAGAATTAGCAAGATGCTGCAGTTTAATTACTCTGAATGGGGGGAACTGCAATGCTGCCTCTGCAAAAGCCCCGCTTA
This sequence comes from Chromobotia macracanthus, assembly GCA_036877525.1. NCBI lineage: Eukaryota > Metazoa > Chordata > Actinopteri > Cypriniformes > Botiidae > Chromobotia > Chromobotia macracanthus. Next base: position 9,489,225 of record JAZGTH010000058.1, on the reverse strand, counting down.
CTAGTACAAAGAGCCAATCAGAAATCGCTAAAGAGTAACATTCTCTGGGGGAGGGACTCTGTGCAGTGTTGTGAGGGACTTGACAGGAGATTTCCTTAAGGACTTTGGCAAAACTCATGTCATACCTAACAGCAAATACCTGAAACCAAACCTCTGAGACTGTCTGACAGACTGAGATAAAGCAATGGTGTTTTCTTCCTTTAGACAGCATTACAACTAAACGTACATTTATCTTCTCGATTAATGCCCCCCGTCTTATAGCCCTGCTGATAAAAAAAACCTGTTTAATCCAGACTAAGTTGGTTTGCTGGTCTTAGCTAGTCCCCTGCTTTTGGGCAGCTAACTAAATGAACTAACAATTGCTAGGCTTGGCTGAGAGACCAACTAGAGAGGTTTAAACCAAATAATGCCAGCAAAATAATCATAGGTTGGTTTAAGACGGTTTTAACATTTTTCATCAAAATGCAATAGCTTCTTCCACCTCTGAAATCCCATTTCTGCTGATGCAAGACTGCGTGGGCAGGAAAAAATATAATTGTTTGGTTTTTACAATCCAATCGAATCTTGACGGATAAAATTGTGTCCCTCCCCCATATTATTTGCCACTGAACATTCCTTTCATTCCAAAATATCAGTGCTGGATGTTCTCTTTTAAAGCGCCCGTGCTTAAAGGGTTAATTTACAAAAATAAAAGTCCAGTTGTCATCCGCATGTTATTCCGAACCTTTATGACTTTGTCTTCTGTGGAAATCGTTTTCTGTGAATATAATTGCTGCTTTGTTTTCCACACAAGAAAAGTGGGGCTGACAGTCTTTCTGTCTAATATCTACTTTTGTGCTCTGCAAAAAAAGTCATATGGGCTTAAAAGGACATGAGGATGAGTAAATGATGAGTTTTTTTACGGTTAAACTAACCTGTTAATGACACAAAAAGGTAGTAAACTCAATTGGCAAGACACCAGAAGACTGATCAAGTCCCTCTGGAACTCATTTCTTCTATAAGGACAAAAAAGGTACAGATGGTACAGAGTACTGAATAGTTGCCCTCACGCTGTTTGTTTTAAAGATTTATGGCATCCTGGAGTTTAATCTAGGCCTCAGATGTCATGCCCACAGACCATTGGCTGAACGTCTAATGCATATGACACAGCTAACTCAAAACATTTCAGGTGTTTCAAAGCCATCATCTGATTGGTTGAATTCTACTGGATGTCTGGGAGACCTGTGTGTTGTGTTCTTTAACAGTCTGTCTGGAAACAAGATGCTTAGCAAAGCAAATTGTAATTGGCTGCTTTACATGTCAATCACCCAAGCGGGTGGTTCTTGGTCAATGAAAGTTTCTATGGAGTCCAGACTTTCTACTGTCAGTTTGAAGGTCTGGCTATGCGACACATAACCTTGCTGCTGGTTATGAGTCTCTTTGATTAGTGCCTTTAATGAGCCACACAATTAGATATGAGGTAATAAAGGGCTCGTTTAGGAGCAGTGGGGTCTCTAACGACTAAACCGAAGTTAATGGAGATTTACATGACAAGATGCTGCGGCAGGAGCTAAAAGTCATGGAGAACAGTCAGCCTAAAGACGGAGCCAAAGAAATAAGACACCGAAAGATAAGGGCTGTTGACAGGCAGTACTGACATTAAGTATTTTTTGGTCCCTTTTGTCTGCTTGATGGTAAGTTTTTTGTGGGTATAAAAAAAATGGAGGTTGACAAAAAATGTAGCAGTGGCCATGAGAGACATGAAAAGGTACAAGCTGACCTGAGAGTCCCTGAGCTACAGAGGGGAGGGCCACAGTTTCTGTCCTTCATGTGAAGGCAGAGCACTTAAATATCAGTAAAGAAAAGTCTCACCAAGGACCCCAATCCTTTCACAGAGCGCTGATGAAGGCAAATCAGCTGTCACAACATCAGTCCACACACACACACACACACAACACACACACAACATCTAAACACATATATACATACACACACTGATGAAGGCAAAACAGCTGTCACAACAACAGTCCACACACACACACACACACACACACACACACACACACACACACACACACACACACACACACACACACACACACACACACACACACACACACACACACACACACACACACACACACACACACACACACACACACACACACTACATCTAAACATATATATGTACATACATATACTGACAAAGCAAAGATACATACATACCTTGCTTTAGAGACTGACTTATTACATTTGGATAAAAGATTGTTTATATACATGGTCTGTTGAGTTGTAAAAAAACAACACCAGGCACATTAAGTAAGACATTAAACAGGGAGTATTTTTATAGTTTTAGATGAAGTATAATGGCTTAAATGGGCTGTTTTAGTCAGTCCAAATAGAAATACAGACCTCGGTGTCCTAAAAGAGATTTCAGCTGCCCGGTCAGATCTAGAGCTTCTCCAGTGTCTCACAGGAAGAATGATGTCAACTGTGTAACTATCTCAGATGTCCCTATGAAAGCCCAGCTCCAGACATTCTCTCTCTCAATAGGGGCGATCTGAAAAGGGCGAGATGAGAGATAGATGTGCTCAGAGCCTGGGTGTCTGGCCCTCATATAAGACGGAGAGCCAAAATACCCAGAGAGGACACAGTTTGTGCAGGGGACAAGGTGACCCTGTCTCCCGGGAGTCTGTGAAATGACACAATAGATGCCTCTCATCTCCACACACACGCTAGCCAGCTGATCGCTGGGCTGGGGAGGGAGCCAACACAGAAGCAGAGGCTGGTGGGGGCGGCTGGTGGGGGTGCCCTGCCCTCGAACCCCATTCAGGCAGAATCCGGCGACAAGCCCCCTGCATACACCCCACAGACGATGCTGAATTCCACCCTCCGCCCGGTGCCCCGGCTACAGGCCCGACAGATGGGGCAGCTATTGATCGAACGGCTCGCACACCCCCCCGCTTGCCACATCCGTCCCCGGAGGAAACAAAGGGCAGGAGAAGTCAAGAGAGATGCCTGAATACAGGGAGCAGAACCAGGGCGGACGGAAGGGTGGGAAAGCGGGGGGGCAGAAATGCTTGCATACAGCTGAGCTATGCAGCAAGTGTCTGGGGTTTTGAAGAGTGGAGGCATTTCAAAGCCTGGAATGTACTTTTATGATCCAGACACAGCACACAAGATCAGCAGCGTCTGTGTTTGCTCGGACGTAATGGACAGTAAACACTGCCGGCGGAGATGACACGGTTACTGACAGACACTGGATTGTCAAAACAAACAGCTCATTTTATCGCCAAGCTGGGAAACTTCACAAATATTGAAACAAATAAATTGTTTGGTTAGAAAACGGAAGACAATTATGTTATGATTAAATGCAAACCTGTAACAAACCCAGGGTTCATTCAGCTTTCTACCAATGAATTTCCATGACTTTTACATAATCACGAATGACTGGGCAAGTATTTTTAAAAATACTTCTAATTTCTAGCTGATGAAAAACGTTACGTTTACGTTACACGTTTGGCAGACGCTTTTATCCAAACACAGTAAAGTTACACATTTTGTCAACACATTTTATGCGTTCCCTGGGAATCAAACCCACAACCTTTGTGCTGCTAACGCAATGCTCAACCAGTTGAGCTACAGGAACACTTTATAGAGAAGATTAACAATGAGAGCCACAAAAAATGAAGTATATTCACTATAGAAATAAGTGTCCCAGACTTAAAAATATAAAATGACATCATTATTTTTACATAACCATGCTAGTATAGAACGAACCATGCTATGCTAGTATAGAACGCTCACCATTTACAACCCAATGAAATCCCAAAGAAGAAAATGAAGTCCCACCCAACATAATTCCACCCTAAATATTCTGTTTTGATGAGAAAAACATCACTTTATTTAAGCTAAATGAGTTTTGCGGTAACACTTCATGTTGTCTTTGAATAACTTTCATGCACTGTATGAAAGCTCATGTCTGCACAGCAGTAGACGATCAGGAAAGTGTAGCTGATAGATTGTCTAGCTGTGCTCATTTCAGTTCCTTTCTCTTCTATTTTTTGCTCTCTTCTAAAGAAAATATGGAAAAAAAACATACGCAGTTACACTGAACCTTCTGTAACCAATGGAGACACCGCAGGAGACGTTTTCTGGGGGAGAAAGTCAATAGAGCTTCATCCCTGAGCAGGTCGGCAGAGAAACCCCTATCGGGTAGCGTGACGCTGTGTTTCACTGCACCCAGCCGACCCTGTCTGGACCTCTCTGCCCATGGATCGAATTTCCTCAGGTGGGGACCTGAACACCTCACCCTAATTGGTAGAAAAGCTGAGGGGAGACAAGGGCATCAGAACAAAACAGCAGTTCCAGGTAGAGCTGCGACTGGAAAGTTCCTGAGAAGCGATTAGCATTGTACCTTCCGATAAGATGCCTGACCTAACGTCACTCCGTGGGGACTGATCCTGCAATTAGTGTACAGCAAGTCACTCTCAAAATAAAAAACTGTCATCTAAATGCCAAACAACCAATTAGAAGAAACACGTTTGAGCTAATATTAAGCTAATAACCCCGCTATGCAAATAATAACTGTAAAATCTTGTTTGTCAGACCCTTTCTGCATGTTTTTCCTCAAATCACTGGTCTGACACTTAAGGCATTTTTTTAAGGCACTTCATTAACGGAGAGAGTGGCTTCTGCTGGTTTTGTGAAACTCTGTGGCTCTGTTTCAGAAGCTCACGTGAAAAGTTAGAAATCTAGAACGTTGTTAGTGGAACGTTTTAGCGTTTGAAAACGTCATTTTAACGTTAGGCAATAACGTTAATACAACATCTAAAATAGTTATGTTCTGAACATTCCTAGAACATTCAAAATAACGTTGAGGTTTTCGTAACTTAATGGAAACGTTACGGAAACATTCTTACAAACTAAAATTGTTAGATGGGCACCTGGCGATCACTCAGAACACCCTAGCGACCGCACAGTAGCTCCTTGGCAACCACATACATAATCAGTTTGACAGTTTTGCACAGACAAGTAAAAATCTAGTTGTAACAGCTCAGTTACTGGAGGGTTATTAGTTCACATTCCTCACAGGACAGATGGGATGTTATTGCCTGCGAGTGGCGTGTTGGCTGTAACATGCCTGTTTTTCAACTGCTGTTTTGCCCTTCAGCAAATGAACTCACATGATTTGCTTCAGGGGTGCCTAAACACGGCGACTCTGTATCTCCCGGCATGAAACCCGTGACCCCAGAGCGTCGACCTTTGGAAGAGCACAGGCAGCCTCATGACCTTCCTCTAATAAAATAAAGGTTAAAAAATAACTTTTTCTGACAAGAAACACAGACCCCGTGACACCAAACACAGTAGCAGGATAGATGAGATGAGAGGCGGGCGAGCGAAGGACCAGAGGGATATCGGGTAAATCCGGACAGCCCGATTTCACAATCAGCTCGCCATCTGTGTGTCGCTCCTCTATCGCCCACTCTGATAGATTAGATTTCTAATATTGTGTTTGTTCAGAAAGCTTCGGTTTCACCTTTTACAAAGAGAACAAGCCCGTTCTGTCCCCCCCAACATTTCAGAGTGGTCTCCGCAGAGCGCTCTCGGATTCCTGAACACAATGCTGCTCAGGTCTGGCTCGGATTTAAAAGATTAATAGCCCTCTGTCGTGACAGAAATGCAATCGTCTGAGTTTTCCATGACAGCGGGGGAGGGGGACGTGCAAAAAAAAAAGCACGAGTGTGAAAAACGAAAGAGAACAACTATTGTCCGCGGTCACAAACGCAGCTGATGAGGACTGATTGCTATCGCAAGTCTCTCAAGTTTGCCTGTCAGTCAAAGCTGGCGACATCAATGGGGTGAATTTGAATAATAAAACGAAAAGTCACCCGAGGCGGCATTTCGTTTGTCATCGGGGTTAGCGAACGTGTCGTCGTGAAGACGAGGGGAGGGGAAACGTTTTCACATAACTGGGTTTGTGCCGAGACGCTGCATCTCTGTCCTTCAATCACTACACAAAGCGTTAGCACCGAACGTCTGCTTAACAATTCCTGTTTCAATACTCGATGCGAGTCTGTCACTCGCACGCGAGAGAGAACAGAACTACGAGCGTAAGCGACGCTCAATGGAAGTTTCGAGGCTTGTCTCTGCTCCATCGGTGTGGATCAATCAAGCGCTCTCCAATAACCAGCAGCTGTCATCGCGCAGGAAACGTCAATCAAATGTCGTTCACAAACAAGGATGATAATTAAACAATTACAAATGAGCATATGAAAGCTTGGCCGATTCATGCGGGACCAATCAAAACTATACCACAAGTATAAGATCCTAACCATACGTCAAAATAAATTTTATTTGCTCTGTTGACTAAGAACAAACTTTAAGGCTACGAAGATCAAAAGTCCCTTAAAACAACTCACTAGCCAAACATGGGAAATGATGTAAAAGTGTATCTTAAATGTTTGATGCGCAATGAATTTGGAGCCAAAGACAGAGAGAGAAAGAGCAAGAGAAAAAGAGGGAGAGCGAGAGAGAAGGGCAGGGAGGGAAAGAGAGAGAGAGAACATTTTCAACAGCTGTTCTCGCTATAGAGTCTCTTCCCAAGAGAAATTTCCCTCCGGTCTCTCTCTCTCTCGCTCTCACTCTTTTTCAAAAAGAAGACCTGAAAGCTTTTTTTTTTCATATCAGAAAAACAACTGCTTCAACACTGGTCTTTCAGCCCGTTTCTCCATCTACTACACCACTACCTCCATGACTACAGGGAGAGGAGAAAAGAGGGTGACAATGAGAGGGGGGGAGAGAGACAGAGAGAGCGAGAGAGAGAGGCAGAAGGAGAGTGAGATATCCCTGCAGGCTCTCGTCAGTTCCAGGCCATTAGTTCTCTCTCACTGGGACTTTGTTTACAGGCAGACATAAATAGAATTCTCCTCCTTTATCTGAAGCTCCATCCACTGCACTGATGAAGGATGGAGCTTCAGTCTGGACTCTCTTATAGAAGCAGTCCAGAAAAAGTCCATGATCCAATAGCCAAAAGATAGAGCACGGTAAGAACCGGTCGCACAGGGATCAGCTTACCGTCTTATTCACGAAACAGCATCAAACCGACAACTCGCTAATCGACTCAAAACATCTCTATGATGGTAGTGAGCGTCACAAATATAAAAGATGGAAATCACAGCGAAGCACTGGCAGAAAACAACTTTGAAAAGCAAAGCTTAATTCATTTTGTAGAATTATTGAATTCAAACAGTTTGTTCCGCAAACCTTTTTGTTTTTTCCGTGTCTTTCCATTAAAAACGTTATTAAAATGATAAAAATTGACAGCATTATTTTGGAAAATGGAATTAAATATGAAAAGTAGGAGTGAAAAATTAGGTGCCATCTGCTCACATCTCTGCACATTATTGGTAAACAGGCACTGAGGGAGAGCGTGCACGCATGTTTGGTGTAAAAACACAGAGCAATGCTCCAACACACTCACATATTCCTCAGAGACACACACACACACACACACACACACACACACACACACACACACACACACACACACACACACACACACACAGCCACTGCCCAAAGCGGAATCTGATTGGCTGAGACAGGCTGACAGCTGGACAGATGTTCCAGAGGAGGCACACATGGGAGGTTAGAACGTGTGTTTGTCTTTTCAGCATGTCTGAATTCTGACTCCACGAACAGGAGAGCTGTCACAGCCGGTCTCGCAGACGGATCCCACGGAATCGATGCAAAGCTGCTTAAGCGAGGGACAGGAAGAAGAGACAGAACTCCTCTACACATCCAAACCCTCCAAAATCACATCCATCGCCTGCAGGTTTCCAAAACAGCCCTGCTGCCTTTTATGTGACACTGTTGTTTTTGTTAGCAATGAAACCACAAAGCGATCGATTTGACGGCTTGCTTTAACTCGAGCTGTGCTTTCATGTCAACATCTAATTTGTTTCTTAATGGAACTGAAATGTTTGGAGATCAAAGTCGGAAATAAAAGCAATGAACTATGAACGGCCAGAGAGTTTCGACTGATATTTATCAATAATTAAACCATAACCTATCAATATAACAAGCAACTGCACGTAAACCTGTGCAAACAACAGACAGATGACAACAGATCAGCAAATGTGCCAGCAAAACGGTAAACCATTACCAGTTTAAAGTTACAGAAGTTTAACTAGACAACTGCTTGTGCTAGCTAAACTCAGAATGGGTCTAAACAAACAGCATACTATTATGTGATAAAGGCAAAAAATTACAATTTTCAGCCTAAAACAACAAAATTTATTTTCAGCTTCATTGCAGTGGTTCAGACTCCAATTAAGGCGTTAAGCCCAGGAAAAAAAATTAAAACTGAAATGTCAAATTAAAAGCAAGGGATCCTTGATTTTAAATCAGAATCTAATTTGGGCTTTGAGGCTCTCGGGAAGCTCAAAATTAATTTTTCATCCCAACCTGGAGAAGCGAGAGGAAAGTCTTCAAAGCCGGAGAGATAATTGGCCACACACAAATTACGCCTCAAACTCCGCGCAAGCTAAAAGAACATCAATGACTTTCGCCGGCAAAAGGCAACACGTAAATTGGGGTCAGACGCAGATGGCAACATGAGAGAAAACATGCATGCACACACAGTCATGTGAAGGTTACGGGTTAAAAAACATGGAATTTTGTAAACAATAAAAGCTGTTTTGAAAGGCTCGGTTGACTGCGTTCTCAGCGAGTGATGTCTGTAGATAAAACACTCGGCTTTGGGCCAAACATATCTGCCAAACCTTTCATTTCCCTTAATCGGAGCAGGCAATTCATTAGCCTGTGGAGGGTCAGCAATTCCACCACCTCAATCAAAATGTTAATAAAACTAAGAGTCCACAAAAGGAACACAACAAATGAGGGAATGAGCAGAGAGCGAGCATGGTGTCACGAAGTCCTCATCACTTAGGGCCAAAGTTCCATCGGAAGATATACATTTAATGCTTTAAAGCTGCAATCCGTAACTTGTTTTTGGTTAAAAATAAACAAAAAAGTTATTGAGCAAGTACATAAATAAGCGTTTAAAACAAACTCCTCTTAACACGATTCGCCACAGTTCAGCTCATAATAATGATTTATAATTTGGGCGGCTGGGTCCAATTCCCTGGAAACGTCAGACTGCCTTCAACAATGTACTTTACATGTAAGTAACCTGCAATTTTTTGTTTCAAACAGAGATGGCAGAAAACATGCAAGTTTGCAGCCTTAAGAAAATGCATGTGATAATTGATCAACATGGAAAAGCAAATAATGCCACAGTCGTTAGACGGCTCCACATACAAACAAAGAATTTTTAACTCTCTTATTTAATAAAGGAGGGGTCGAACAGTAATGAAGGAACTGAACACTGAGACAGGGCGAACGTGGTGAGAGATCACTAGATCGTGGCTTTGACCGACCTCAGATTGAAGAACTTGAAGAATATTTTGACAACAGGGTAGCCTGAATAGCGTTTGTCCTTCGTACCCTAACGAAGCGCACAAAGAGCCATTTGGCGGGTTTTAGAGGATGAGAGGGGACTCATAATTATACATGACATCTCTCAGAGATAAGAGTGATTAGAACGGATGATGTGTTTAGGGGTGTGGCTAAAAATTGCTTAGCAACCAGTCATTATTCCCCAGAGGAGTGCGAGGTGACCGTCTATTCGTCTAACCCTGCCTCCCCCACCCGTACCAATACAAACAGTGATAAAGACCGGCGCAATCGCTCCTGACACACAAATAGGTTAACACAATAACGCCGCGTATGCCCTGCTCACTCGAGGGAGGAAAGTAATTCCAACAGCAGGCAGGAGGTAATAAAACAGGAGGGTTGGGTGGAAAAGTGTGTGCGTGTGTCCAGCGTTCACCCTGTGCTCCAGTGAAAGGAAGGCATGCAGAAAAGTAGACGCCCGAGGGCCTAATATCGCTGTTGGTTTAGAACCTTTGACAAGAGCAATAACACTGGCCCAAAGACGGCAGAAACTTCAGCCTACAGCAGAGCGCTGTATAGTAATAATGCCAACTAACAACTTTAGGTTATAAAAACGTTTCCCTGACGTTTCCATTAGGCAACAGAAATGTTAAAAATGTTATTTTAAACGTTCAAAACTTACAGTTTTAAGATTATTGCTTGGTTATAAAAATTTTAGGGTGAGAAGCTGTTTTTTTTAATTCTGTAACATTCTTTAAACGATCCACTAACAACTTAAGAGTAACGTTTTGGTACATAATATATAACATTAAATGTTAAAAATGTGTTATACTAATGTTACTGCAAGAATGTTTTGATAACTTTCAGAAAACCTTTACAGCTCATTAGCAAACATTCTGGGAACATTCCCTGTTAGAAGAACGTGCGCTCTGCTGTTCTCTACCGTTTCCAGACAACAGTATTAACGGGGAAAAGCTCATTGAATTGGTACGAATGAGTTTTCTATTCTCAAACTTACAGAAAGGGTGTCTGGGTGCGAGATATTGTATTCCGACCCATTAACGATGTCGAAAGCCTTGCGTCTGTGCCTGACAAAACGTGATACAAATCTCCAGAGTTTTTATTATATCCCATCACGTTCCCAGGACGCAGCGTGAAGCTGGCGGCCGGGATGTGGGATCGCTAATCGCACGTGGGCAAGGCAGGAGGCATTGTTTCCTGCAGCCGGTGGAAATTTCATTACCTTTCAAAAACACTACAAGAGCTGCCTAACAGCCTCACACAGCCTGTATTAACAGATTTTGTGTGTGTGTGTCTGTGTGCGTGAGGGCTATTCAAGTCACAAGCAATGACACTGTTCATTGTCAGCAGCTTGATTTACGTAACCCACTTGTCACATTTAAATGCGAAAAGAGGAAAACAAACTGCTGCTTTCAACTTTATTTTCAACCATGGTTAAGAGTGCAATTAAACACGTTAAACTTTGAACTGCACCGCATGACAAAACCCATTTTCTCTAGCAGTAAACTAAACAGGATTTGTAAACAGGTCACAGTCTGCGGCTCTCGCTATGTTTTAATAGCTTTAATACATTGGAACAGAAATGCAAGCACGCAATTTTTTCCCTGCTTTAAAAAGTGCCCACTACAATGTTAATAAGACTCAAGAATAAGACTCAATAAGCCCAGCTAACATGGAAGGTTCTCAGAATGTTGGCTAATCTTCGTTTTATAAACACTCTATAATTAAAAACCAGATATAAGCATTAACATTAAAACTGGATAAAGTCTAAAAACTGGATGTTTTTGGAACGTTCTTATACCTTTCAAAATACGTCTTTAACGTTTTGTAACTTAAATGTTCTTATGACCCAAAATTGAAAGCTGGGTAGGCAGAACCATTTTAGTAACTCTCCATGCCAGACAATTGTGCTATTAAATAGAGTCGAAAAAATGTCCATTTATTATACGGGCACAAAAGATTGCTTGTTTGCAGCAATAATATCGGTTTGTGTTTTCGCAGCACATTTGTTGGGCACATATTTATTGCTTTCAATAGCACTACATATGGATGGTATGCTAATAACTGGAAGAGGAATAATGGAGATTTGACGTCCAGCGCAGCCTGTTTTTCCCTCCGGGGGGATTAGGAGAACTTTCCAGTCGGTGAGAACATCAGGCCCTCTGTTTTGTGCTGCTGTAAGCCCTTATCATCTGCATGTGTCATGGCCTATCAGTGAGGTCCTATATGTCCAAGCAACAGCTCTGTTCATTAAAATAACATGGTTGACATAGTTTAGGGGTTGTCAGGGGTATGTCGATCCAAGATAAGCTATGGGTAAAAAATCAGCCCATGAAACACATCAAAATATTTTTTGAACATAAAGTGTCATAATTTAGTCACGTCCTTCTAAACTTGTATGACTCTCAGTGGAACTTATTGAAAATATTTGAAGAATATAAGGTAAAGACCATTGAAAACAACAAAACCATGTAATGGCCAAAGAAAAAAGCCATGAGGGTTTGAAACAGTGAGGGTGAGTAATTACCAAATTATCATTTTTGGGTGAACTATCCCTTTAAGCAACGGTCAGAAATATAGTCTAAACAGCACAGCCTTGGTTTGCAACGCTGGTTTCATTACAGCGTGACACAATGATGAAATGAAACAGGGGAGGGTTACACGAGCGAGGATATTACCCAAATTTGTTGCAAAAATGGGGGAAAGAACAAAGATATCTGCAATAGCACATAACAGAACTGCCCTGAAAGCATTCTGCTGAAATATGCTGGCAGAGAAACAACAGTGAAGCAAGTACAAAGTCACCAACTGAAAACAAAGAGCAGTAACTCACTGAAATTGAACTGTTCCTTTTACAAGAAAGAACAGGATGCTCTATGAATTCTCCAGCAAAGTTCTTTAAAACACACTCCCTGTTATTCACACTGACTGATGCCCTGCTAAACTTTTAGTCCTTCAGGAGAAACGTGCGGGGCCGCTTTCCCAGCTAATAGAGAACGTTCTCAGAACATTTTCTAAAAGTTCTCTTAAAAAGTTCTTGCAGTAAAGTTAGTAGACCATTTTTAACATTATATATCAAAAACGTCATTCTTTAGTTGTTAATGTAACGTTTTAAAAACGTCACAGAATTAAAAATGTCTGAATGTTTTCATAACCAAGCAATAAGGTCTAAAAACTGGGCGTTTTGAACGTTCCTAGAACATTCAACATAACATTTTTAATGTTTTTGTTAATGGAAATGTTAGGAAAACGTTTTTACAACCTATAATTATTAGCTGGGTTCCTATCATCCCCCACTGTCACTAGCAGGAAATCAATCTGCACAGAAGGCCGATTACACAGACGTTTGTTTTTTTAGGAAGAAGAATTTGCCCTTCAAAGGGGTTCTATGAGTCTCAGTCTGCTCGGAGACAGAGGCATCGATAAGATTTCTCTTCGCTAGCACGATTAGTTAAGCAGAACGGGCGTCTTATTGAAGGCCCCCAGGTGTTGAGTTGAATTTACCCACCATTTAATCTGTCGTTCTTCCTCTGTTCTCAGAGCCATTAAATGACAAACATGTCCACAGGTATATCCTTCACCCTTAAGAGATGAGAAACAGCTCCTCAGAAGCTCAAAGAGAGTCTGACGGGACTTTGAACTGTGAGGCTAAGCCTCAAAAGAGACAACTTAGTCTCAACTATCCTCACTCTGCCAGTGTGTAATAAAGAGGGGATTTTTTTTGCGTGACTTGGAAGGTCAAACTACCAAGGCGAATAACTTTCCAATTTATTGTGAGCCTCAAAGACTTGGGGAAGTTGTGTAATCATCGTCTCCTTGAAGCTGCTGAGGTGTCAGAGACCTTGGAACGGCTAAATCAACAAACCGCCACCCGCCGTCTCATCTGGACGAGGATAAAGCCGGTGAAATTGAAACCGAGGCAAAGCAAAGGTCAGGTAAACAACAACAACGCACGTTATCCTAAAATTCCATTTGGAATGCTGCATCTTGACATTCTTTACATGCTCTGATTTTCTTCCCGACACTTTTAATCAATATCACCTACGAAAGCAAAGCAGGCTGAGCCTTTTATGTAGCGACAGGGGAGAATGGAATGCCATAAAGAAGAAAATCAAACAGCCTTCACCACAGGTGTTGCACGTTAACAGATGTTGGGAACATTAGCATTGTGCGAACAGCTCGGGGAACGAAGTGGGGGCGAGAGGACTGGAATTGTGGATTACCAGGGGCACAGATATAATAGCTCTTCCGGAACAATGGCACCTTCTTAGCACTCAAAACTAGCAGGAGGAGCTCTGTAGGAGAGCAACGAGACACGAGCGTTCACAATCCATTCACGGCACTTTCACAACTAACAAAGACGTTTTCCTTTGACACTCTTTTCTATTCTTTATTTCTCAGCGGCTGCAGTAAATTGCTCTATTCGTTTTTCAAAAGAACCGGTGATTTCAAAAACGCACAAGATGAAGGAGACCAATTCTGATGGTAAAGCCAAAAGGAAACGGCAACTTTAGACACTTATTTTGTGCGCACGACTGTGCGGACATCAGGGCTGCCATTCGGAACAATACCGGGGGCGACAGCTGAATCTGGGACAAGGTCGACGCCAGGTCCTGCCTCACCCCCTCTACTAACCTGTTAAAATTCAACTGAACCTCAAAACAAGACAAACACAGAGCGACCAAGCGTTCGTAAGTCAACGACCTCTAGCACATTAACGGAAAGAAGTATTAAAAATTAAATGGAATAAAACTCCTGTTCTAACAGAACTACAAAAAAATTACTGGGTGTGTTTCCATTGTAAATAATTACACTTATTACACATCAGTCATACAATCGTATGGCAAAACTAGAATATGAAAAAGAGACTTTGCCTCGAGCAGTAAGAGAGAGGGGGGGGGGAGAGAGATGTTGATTCTTAATGACCCACTGTTTGGACACTCCAGAGAGATAAGTTCAAGGACCATGTCCCGCCCCATCCATCCAGCTAACTGCTCCACCAAGCCCCCGGGGAATAGAAAAAAGGGTGAAATGCAAGACTGCTTGTTTTGGGCCATGTGTCAACTGCTGCTTTGAAAGCCGTGATACAGTAAAAGCTTATTTACGGTTGAGGAATGGAAAAAGACATTTGTGTGCCAGCTGATGTTTTTTCCTCATTCCCAGAGAGAAATATCCTGCTGTTTTCCAGTTACGCTTTAGGTTGGATTAAGCTATACGACCAGCAAACTTTACTGGGGCAATACAGGTTGAGATAATATAGAAAAAACAGATTAATATAAAAAGCAGGAAATTAAAGTTTTAGTAATATAACAGTATTCATAAAAGAAACCCTGGCTCTCTCCCTTAGCTCTAGTTTTAATAAGAAAACGGTTGAGTGATTTCACCCCGTGGCCATCAATCAATCAATCTGCACATTTATCTCTATATTCAAATGAACAGTGTGTGCTTCTTTAATAATATCCTGCCAAAATTAAACTATCCATCAACATCTGCAACGGAGGCAGAAACAGTAAAACGGGTCGGAGCTCAACTCCATACCTCTGGAAATTTGCTCTTGATTTAATCTCATTAAGATCTTTCTCGTTCAATACAGTCGGCAGAGGTTGAATTGCACCCAAATTGCGTTTCCCCATTAGGAGAAACCATTCTGCTGACGGTGATACACTAACTGAGTTTTTGGGTGCTTTTCAGGGCCAAGTCCTGAAAGGCACCCAAAAAAAATCACGTCTTCGCATCATTTTTCTGTTGCAAAAATTGTCCATAATTGCCTCTGTTGTGCTAAAGCACTTATGCGATAAAATACCGTACTGTTCAACACACAATCGTATCTGAGGCGAAGCATGAGTTTGATTCCAACACTCCAGCTCTCGAAACTAATAATCCTCTATGCATTTGCCAACGTGACTGGGATAAATGTGAAAAGAATCAACAAAAATAAGAAACTGACACGAGGAAAAAATTAAATAAGCTAAGAAAAATGAGATATGCCAGTAACACCATTCAGTGACCTAAATATTAGACCATACCATCTCCTCACCATCTCCCTTTCTCCCCCACACACGCTCGGCTCAGCTGAGATTAGCATTATGCTGGAAGCTCTATTTGTTTAGGTGAGATCGAGCCACAGAGCTAATACCGGGCCAATTTGCTCAGCGGGTCACGGATGTGCAGCAGGAGAAGGAAATGAGGCAACTCAGGCCCCCGGAGGTGAACCTTTCCACTCGTACATCACCGAATGTTTTATTCAATAGAGTAGTGAGCATACTCCTTGACAGGTGCCGTCTCTACGGGCGGAGGGAGTCACAGCCCTCGGAGTGAGGGACTCTGCTGGGGTAATGAAGCTGCCAGGCCCTGAGGAAGGCCACATGCTGAATCCAAGCTTAGAGCCCGAGCACTAAACCTCCAGAGTGATGACTTGCGGGGTGGAATGTCCACTGTGGAGCAGGGGGCCAATCGCATTAGTCAGAGCAGCAGAGAAATGACGAGGGGCCTCGTGAGACTCGCGTATGATGTATGAGGAGAAAATTAAACTCTGTCTGTTGTGACAGACAAATCGATATTCATGTTCACACTGATCTAAATTACGTTTTTTTTATCAGCCATTTATTTTGCAATGTTAACCTGGATGCATTCATTTCATTTCCTACTTAAAGCTGCAGTCCGTAACGTTGGCCTCTCTATCGCCATCTCTGTTAGAAACACAAAACTGCAGGTTACTTTACATACTTGTAATTACAAACGTAGAAGTCAAATAAAGCCAAACCGAGATTTTTTGTGAAATCGGACCTGACATCTGAAATTATAAATCATTTTTATACACTTATTGTTGTGAATCGTGGTAAAGTAAGGAGATTGTGTTGAACACTGATCTGTCCTGTACTTGCTTAATAGTTGATTTTTGTTCATTTTTAACCCCAAGGAAAGTTATGGACTGCAGCTTTAAAGCATCTACAACCAACAGGGTTTTTTGAGGCTGGTTTGTATCAAACATTTCTAAGACTGTATGTACTCTGGGTAAAGGTTTGTCTCTAACTATCTGTTCATCTCCGCAACTCTACAAAAAAAGAAGGGGTTAATGTATTTTGGAAAAGGGAAAGAAACAGAATTTGTTTAGACCAACCAACTCACAGCCAAATAAAACTTGCGCTGTACTTTAGCCAGTGTGCATGAAAGAGTACTCACTGATTAGATTCCAAACAGATAGGATATGCAAAACTTCAGTTCTTGGAAAATGCTCGTGTTAGGATAATAGCTCTAAACGAAAAGCATGTTGATGACCAACCACGCCACCCAAATGAGCCTAGATCATACAAAACATTTAAAACATGTCACTCTTTAAACTATTTAACTAACATTTCAACCCGAAACATTTCACACCCCTGGAGAAACTTGAGGATAAACATGTCAGCTCAGGAACAAAATGACAACAGTCTCCTACCTGCCCCTGCTAAGGCTCGAACCTACAACCCTTCACTTAGCAAAGACCAGCTCCTCAACCACTAGTCACATTTCGTGGCATAAACCATTCACACACACACACACACAATGGTGTGTCACACACTCACTCTCAATGGTGAACCCAAGAAGAGAGCGTTTGCAAAGCCTTTCACACCTTTTACTCGGATTTTCCAGCCTGCCACCCCGTTGTAACCAGATTTTCTGCTTTCAGAGCATTCATCCTGCCGCGCTGTCAGCGCTTTAATTGCGGCGCTCTCTTTCAAACACCCCCGGTGCGCATCAAAGCGCGTCCCGGGGCCATTTAGCGGCCGACACCTCCGTTTTTACCGCACTTGCTTGTATTTATTGCAGGTAAAACCTCGAAACAAAGACTGAATGCTCTGCTGTAGGACCAACAGGACGCCACCCGCTATCACATCCCAAATGATGCTATTCTGATGAAGCCATTCATTTCTGAGACCAAAGCAGTCCAAGCCGATCCTCTTACCTTCTAGTTAGCTCGACAAGTTGTCATAATGTTTGCATAATTGGGACTTGTTCACCTGTTCACCTGTGCTTTAATGTGAGGCTCAGAGGAGGTTTGGGTGTTTTATTATTAAAAATACGCACCGTGGTCACCATAGGTGAGGTCGTGCCCTTGCTGCCTAAGTTGTTGGTCCAAAACGGTGGCATCTTGGTATTAGTATTGTCACGAATCAAGAGAAATATCCCGAAAGCTTCTTATATTATTAGAAACAGATCCCATATTCATTTAATAAGGTTTACATTAGTAACAGCTGCTTGTGAGAAATGTCCGTATGGTAGTAGACTAGACGAGTGTACACTACAGACTGAAGCGTAGACTACGACTCAGAAGACAACTGGAAACGTATAATGGCACAGACAAAAGGTGATTAAAATGCATTTGTTCAATCTGACATGAATGCATGCAGAAATAATGAATATAATAATGAATAAAGTGAGTTTTACCATAAATCGCTCTGTCGCGCTGACTAGACGTCCATGCAGGTTGGTGCCGATGATGGAGCCGGTCGAAAGAACGAGAAACAATGAAATAAAATCAATGAAAATGTCCTCAGACCAAGTAAAAAAAGATAAGAATCCCCGGCAGATCTCGTCGATGTATTATAAAGTTTATTGATCCTTTAATCAGTGTTTTTGAAGAAGAAGTCTTGCGCGATTTTCTTTCGCTTCCTAATGAAAAGTGGACTTCGAGATCGTCTCTTTACCGGAGCCGATCCGCGGCAAACGACGGCGGACCAAAAGTGACAACCGGATCCCAAAAAACGACGCAGCGTCGATCCGTTAACCGCGTCTTCAGCTGCCGCAAACGAGTCCGTCGTTCAGGGTCGTTTCCCCCGTTAACTTACTGGAAAAACCTCCGAGTGCGGTTCAGTAGGAAACGGCAAACTCCGGTGAAAACGGCCGCTTATACCGCTGAGGCGGACGCGATAAATAAATGAGCATGAAATAAACGCCAATGTCCTTAAATCCAAACAGGGAACAGACTTTGGCGTGTACGATCAGGAGTGATATTTCATCCCGGGAATGTGCTGGAAAAGCCCCGGTGTGTTTAAGGCGATATTCCTTCAACCGAAGAGCAGGTGCGGGAATTCAACGCACGCCGTTTAATCCAGGAGCGGCGAAATCCGCGGAAAAGCTTCCGTCGCGATTTCAACTCCGATGTCCGTTTAGTTATTCCTCCGAGGGACTCCCAAAGGCTGCGGGTGTGACATCAACACCGAACCGCTGAACTTGCGTTAAGAAATTGTCCGTATTTCGCGACTCCGGGAAACGCTTGCGGGCGCTGCGTCTCACCCCTGCACCGGGCAGCCGAGACTGACAATAACCCGGAACGGAGCGGAGTCTCACGGCCACACGGACCGCCCCCCGGCCAATCAGCGCACGGCGTTTATTTACATATTCCCACGGGTCGGCCAATCACGGGTAATTGAGGGCTGTTACCACGGAGACGCCGTCAGCGTCCAAACGTCATACTGGAAGCGCGGTATAAATACCGGGACGCGGGTCCGGTGATGCGGGAGTCGCTTTAACGCGGGTCACAAACGGGCGCTGTTTGGTTCCCCGTATGTTCGCGGGGCAACAAATACAATCAAATCAAATTAAAAACACCAATATGCACACCGGAGTGTTTGAGAATCGGACCTAGCACTTGTCATTTTGCATCCAGCGGGAACTGATCGGGTGTAATAAGACATTTGACGCATTTGTTTGTGTCGGGGATCAATAATGCATGCGTTTTATTCGCCCTCACGCCGCTCGATCTTTATTGCACGTTGCGTCCATCCCAATCAAACCCGCGCAAACACGTGCGGCGTGTCGGTCGAGTCATGTGCTGGCGGAGCGGGCGGATCAAACGCTCTCGTGTCGTAGCTGGAGCGCAATCGATTACCGATCAATTGTCCTCAAACAGGCGAGATTTGCGTGCTTACCAGGTGGGAGAGAGTGGAAATAAAAGAAGGGCAGATATTGGTTTATATGATTAATAAACGCAGAGCCAATGCAATTCAAATAAGATATTCTATTCTGTTCTATTCTGTTAGCAGCAGCATCTATTTCAAAGCCATTTCTATTATATTATATTATATTATATTATATTATATTATATTATATTGTATTATATTATATTATATTATATTATATTATATTATTATATGCTGTTAGCACATTCTATTTCAAAGCAAATTCTATTCTATTCTATCAGCAGCACCATCTATTTCAAAGCCATTTTCTTTCTCCCTTAAGCTCCAGTGAGTTTGACATTGAAAAGAATCATATAGAAGGCTTGATCATGTAGGATGATCCGATATGAGAGGCCGATGACCTGCTGTCTCAAGGAAAGATTGTGACACAAGACTGTAGCTCTGACTAATGCGTTCCCGTGCCTTTCACATTTGTAGCCAACCAAGCATAATCACACAGAGTCCTGAGCTCATTATGAAGCTCTATTTAGTTTTCATCAATGAATTGTAAAATTGATATGAGGCAGCTAAAAGCATCATGAGTAATCTCACTGAGACCTTTAAAAAGAAAGAGTGAGTTTTTCCAGTAATACTGCACTCACAGCTCTTTTAAACTCTTAAAAATCTGATTTTCACAATTAAGGGGGACCAGGACTAAGTCTCACACGGGTTGTTAATATAAGTCTAGCATTTATTTATATATTCAACATTTAATCTTTAACTTTTTCCAATAAGTTTATAACAGACTGTTTAATCAATGAATGAAGTGACGTGCAGGCCAAGAGTGGTAACCCATCCTCAGGATTTGTCCTCAACATTTACCCATCAAGTTAGTGCACACACATTATAGTAGTGAGTTGTGAACACACATCCAGAGCAGTGGGCAGCATTGCAGCACCCGGGGAGCAATTGCTCAAAGGCACCTCAGTTTTACCTGCTAACAAACTGGCAACCTTCTGGTTGTCACATTGTCTCGGGGCAAGTTGTCACAAAAAAGGTCAGTGGGTGCTTAATGAGAAATATCATTTCTCTGAGGTAATAATGGTGAAAATGTTACATTTTGTAGCCAAGACTGCATGAGTGGAAATATTCATGGGAGATTTGTTTATAGTTGTAAATATTCACAGGCGATTGTATGGATGAATGATTTTTGTGTTTAATTACAGTTGTGAGTTTAAATCAGTGGATGTGAGGCAGACGTACAAGTTTCTGATTGATGAGATTTTCCGAAACAGGAAGGTTGTTTATTGAATAGCATTTACGTGACTCACCCGCTTCTAAGATGCACAATAGCAAAATGTGTCATCAGTGCTTTGGATAAATTGTTCATTCTGACAAAACTGTCACTTGGAATCAGGACAGAATCTGAATTAAAGCAACTTTCTCTCGTCCTTCCCTGAGCTCTCTCTCTCTCGCCGCTTCTGAGTCAAAATAATGCACATTCTCTTCTTCCCAGAGTCCTCAGCCTTGTATTTCAGTTTGTTCCTTGGGCAAAGTAAGGCAGTTTAATTGAGCGAGGTTCTTCTTCACAAGCGCCAAGGTAACAGAGAGAAATCGATGGAAACAGAGGCATGGGAAAAAGAGATAACATTGATTTATCTGCCATCAATGGGGCTGGATCACTGAATTCCGCTGCCAGGTGAAACGTGTGCTGTCTGCCAACACAGAAGGACCTCAAAGGGTGTCAGGTGGTCAGAGGACACAGAAAGAGAACGAGGGAGCGAGCAAGAGAGCGAGAGAGAGAGAGAGAGAGGGATTGAGAGCGAGAGGGCAATGTGATGATGGAGTGCACAGAGGAGGGCAAGGGCAAATAGACAGCAAGCTGAAAAAACCTGCGGATGTGATCTGATGAGATTGAGAAATAGGGAGTTGGGTTTAGGGTCACAGGTATCACACACAAACGCACACACACTTGTTGGGTTTTTATGTTTTATAGGGACATTCCATAGATGTAATGGTTTTTATACTGTACAAACTGTATATTCTATCTTCCTACACTAACCCTACCCCCAAACTGACCCATCACAGAAAGCCTGCATTTTTCATAAAACATTATTCTGCATGTTTTATTTATTGTTTTCTTATGGGGACCATTTACTACTTAAATGGGGACATTACACATAGACTTGTATTGTTTTTATATACAACTAGTTATAAACACTATAATCTAACCCACACTCTAACCCTAACACAAAACTTTTTTTACAAAAAAGTTTGCATTTTTACAATTAACAAAACCTTTGTATTGTAAACCTATTGTATTTTATAGTGTTTTTACAAATGAGGGTGTCCCCAAAAGGAGGTTTTGCTCACACACAAACACATACACACACACACATACACACACACACACACAGGTGGCTTTAGCTCCTGTGTGGCCCCAGGCTTAGCAGTAAAGGTCAAAGGGAGATATATGTTTCCATGGAGATCTGCAACACAAATGCGGTTAATTGCAGTGTTGTGTGCAGCATTTTAAGTGACCCTGTTTAAGGAGAGAAACATTTTAGAAATCATATTGATGGACCACACAGGTAGATATGTGACAATTAAAAATAAGTAAGTATGATTCTTCTTTCCAGACCAGTAGTTCTCAACAGCAGAAACACAGTGTGGACAGACAAATGACTTCCCAATGGAAACTTGTTACGTCGCACCTGGTTAGGACACGTTGACAGGCACCATTGTGCTCTTAATCTCCCCATATTTAAATAGTGCCTCTGTCACTTTATCATTTTAACGTATTACTTTATCTCAATAACACCCTTGTAGCAGAGCAGGAGGCTCTGAATCTGGTTAAGTAAGTGTGAAACTGTACAACAGGTAAAGTTTGCATTTGAGATGGAAAATGGAGATAGGACGTTTTATTGGCACAATAATAAAACTGAAGAGACGTACTGTGGAGGATTTTGGCTTTGTGTGAGTGTTAAACCTTTGGGTGTGAAGGCCTGCGATGGCTCCGACAGGTCTGCTTACCTCAAGAATCTGTTAAAGGTGATTTACTCCCCCAGCTTTCCAATGCAGAACAAAGAGACAGGTGTGATCTAGGAAAGATAACAAAGATATATGGATGAGATAAGGCCATCCTGTGTGGAAAAGTGAATTCAATCTGGATTACCTTCACCTGCGAATGTGAATGGAAATGTAGACACCTGGGAAAAAAACAGAGCAGTTAAAATGTTTCTAAAGCTCAATCCTTTTAAAATGCAAAACGACTTTAGGTCGGAGACTGTTGGAGATCTGAACAAAAGATCATGACATCGAGAACTGTGCCCTCCCACAGAAAAGAGTCTTGCAGACACCAAGGGTCTGTGTTTTGACAGAAACCACCAGTGAATTGCCAGTTTTCTCTGTAATCAACAGCTGATTTGGACAGAGCTGCCAGGAACAGGCCTTTTAGCCTTTATTTTCATCACATTGTGTGTCAGTATCATGCCTGACTTTTTTAACGACACCCTGACACACAGAGAAAGGGTGTTAGTGTGCCTGAAAACAACAACAGAGATCTCTGTGTCTGACAGCAGTCATAAAGCAGTCGGCGTGGTAACATTAGTAAGGATGATGACAAAGGTAGAATAACGTTTCCCTAACGTTTTTATTAAGTAACAGAAACTTTATAAATGATATCTTGAAAGTTCTAGGAACATTCAAAATGTCCAGTTTTTTAGACATTGTATTGCTTGGTTATGAAAACTGTTATTCAAACTTTTTAAACCTCTGTAACATTTTCAAAACGTTCCACTAACAACCTAATAGTAACATTTTTGATATATGATATATAACGTTAAAAAAGTTCTCTTGACATTACTGCAAGAACTTTTATGATAATTTTGAGAACATTTTTAGAGAACATTAGCCAACATTATAAGAATGTTCCGTGTTAGCTGGGTACATATGATTTATGGTGGGTACAAAGGGTGGCAAAAATATTGGGCACTTAAGTCACGCTTGTATTGTAAAAATAAATATTGAAACTAGTTACTTCTCTTACTTTTCTCAGCTAAATTTGCAATTGATTTTAATTAACTGGTAACCAGAGGTCATTTTTAGTGGCTGTTCACACTGTTCATAGAAGGCAAGTTCACATGCACACTTTTACTAAACTAAATATTACTCAAAACATGTTTCATAGGTACATTGTTCAAAATGAAGAAAGCACATTACTGTCTCACTGTGAATTGCCTTTGCAGGTCTACTAAATGACCTTGGGACCAGTTAAAGTAATTAAAAAACTCAAAAGAAAAATGAAGTAAAAAAAGTGATGTCTAAATATCTTTGAAGTCACTGTGTATAGCTATAACCCTTATGCTTCATGAACGTGTTTTCTGGAGTGTAGTTCATCCCAACTCCCTCATTGAGGTCAGATGAAGAAAGATCATGTGCGATTTTGGAGAACCTTCTGCTCTGACCAATTTCACACCTTCTCTCTCACCTGATACAGCACCATTAGTTCTGACAGGTCCTCTTTGCCATCTGGGGTTTAAGTGCTCTCTCACTCTCTTTCTCTCTCTCTCTGAGCATCATCATCTGTTTTCCACATCTCTCAGTCTTTAAAAAGATCGTGCAGACAGAGCTGGTGCTTCAGCAAAGGTGAAAAGTCCAAATGAGGAAAGTTCTGCCCTGCTTTGCCTTTCAGTAGCCACTTCTGCTCCATTTGAAATGGGCAACTGATCACATTCAGGAAGAACTCTTATTCTGATCTCATAATCAGACCCCTGCGTCTTCCCTGCACGATCTCTGAATGCACTTCTGTGCCATTTTGAGTTCTAATTCACAGTTCGCCTTTGAAACTAAAATGATCATTTGTGTCTGATTAGGGTCAAATGGGCACTTTTATTAGCCCCATTCATAAAAAATCTTTCAACAGAGCCAAAAAGGGCAGCAGATGTCATATTCGACCGCAGAAACTTCTGACCTCAAACATTATGCTTCATTAGAAGCATTCTGCTTTTCTCAGAATAGGTTTGCACCTGAATAAAACAGGAAATGTCACAGTCTCCAGTCCACTTTTAGCATGAAACGCTTAGACTGAAATATGTGCATTATTAACTACCTGCCCCATTTTGTCTCTGCGAATGGGGCTGAGAGAAGTCAGAGATGAAGAGGCTCAGACCACCAAAAAACAAAACAGAAGGAGAGAAAAAGTAACATGCAATCAGTATTCGAGGGGTGGGGGGCAGCTGAAGCAAGCGCTGTGTAATTAGTAAAGTTGCAAGATGGAGAGCTGTACAATTAAATAGTCCATACAGCATTCCAGGGACATAATTGATTCACAAAGTGGTTTTTATTGCCAGTCAGTTCCTGCTATGCCATAAAAAGTGCGAGCAGAAAGAAGCTTTTAGATAAATAAGTTCCAGGTGCTCATTTCCATGCTAGCTCTTCCGCTGCCCCCCCCACCTCCCGGTTCACTGTGTCACACGGCTGATGGGGGCCCGGCGTCTCTGCGTACCATTCCTGCCCGTTAGTTTGCCTGCTTTTATTTTTCACTTTCTGTCTCAGGCTTTTTATTTTTCTCAATGCAATTCTGATGCACAGCACTCTGTTTGCCCGCATGTTACCCCCCCACCCCCGGTGAACTTTTTTATCCTACCTCTCATTCCCTCTTTCTCTCTCGGCTGTGGAGTATTTCTGTATACAATATTCACATCCACCATTTCAAACCTGCTAACTGAGCAGCACCTGCTCAGCTAACATGGAATGTTGGCTAATGTTCTCTAAAAGTTCTCTCAAAGACATCAAAAAACATTCAAGCAGTAATGTTAGTAGAATGTATTTTTAATGTTGTATATCATGTACATCAAAATGTAATTCTTAGGTTCTAAAGAAACTGGACATTTAAATGTTCCTAGAACGTACAAAATAGCATTTATAACATTTTTGTTTTTTAATGGAAATGTTAGGGAAATGTTCTAACAATCTAAAATTGTTAGGTGGCTGCTTATTTCTGACCCAAAAAAATTCCGTCAAATGCCTCCTGAAAAAAATGCCTCCATGCCTCAACCTGGCTCAGCCTGCCTATTAATCAAACTCGTCTTTCTTCCCCTCTGCTTTCTTAAAGGTTGGCTGCCTCTCTTCCTTCTCCATCTGTCAGTCAGTCTTTGTGTGCAAATCTCCAGAATCTTTCGTGCCGGTCTTACCGTATTACCCCGTTTAAACAGCATTTGTTTCACAGCTGGCGCGAAGAGAGGCCAGCTACCCTACCTTGCGGGGCACCGCTGTTGCTAATTGTCTATCCACCCACATCCCTGCACCTCCTCTGCCTGTCTTAATATCTCAAACCATGAATTAGACCCCCATCTCTCTCTCTATCTCTCTCCACCTCCCCCCTCCTTTCCTGAGGAGGCGTTGAGGTGTTGCAGGCTGTTTAGCACCTGGAAATCAGTTTGTCAGGAGACACGTCTCTCTCAATGCAGCTATTGTCATTCACTGATGCAGGGCAGGGTCATGGCATCCTTCCCCCAACATGCTTTAATTGGGCTCTTGCTGGGAACTCACACACACATAGACGTACACACACCTCTGGGCCAAGGTGAGGACTGTCACTGTCATCATGCGACTGTGATTGGAGAAGAGACGCAGCCAAAAACAGCATTTCCTGTCTGGCGGCCTCCAATCCGTACGGGTGCGGGGAATCATCGTGCAGCTGAGCTCTAATGTCAGACACTTTAAAATTCTCGCAATCTACAATCACGCGTCATTTTAATCTGCAGTGGCTCTCATCAGCGACCGCTTCCCGCCGTGAACAGGCCGGCTGATTAGCACGTCATTTCTCCAAGTCCAAGACGCTGCACGCTCAAATGACAGAAGGAACGTAAGACTCGTAGGATTTGAAGCCTTTTCTGTTTCCATCAGCGATCCTTAGAGACTTCCTGCTGAGAAGAAAGCCAGAACGCTGCAGTCACATCAGATAAAATGAGATTACCTTTGGGTGAGTGACTTTATGCAGCATTTTAATCTCTAAGTCTATTTTTTTGGGGCCATGTAATCAACTGGCGAGGCAATTTCACCACTCAATTTCCCCTCTCTCTGGAGGCTCTGACAGGAATAAGACCGTCTGGGCCTGTCTTTTACCCAGTGCTAAAGGTTTTACCCATCGCAGTTTGCAACTCTGATCCCATTGCAAATGGTGGCAATTCGTTGCCCGGGCAACACACTTCCCTACTGGCTAGTGTTATGTTAATTCAGGAGAGGGTGAAAAGTTAAAAGAACCAATCCATTCACATCACTTATGTCAGGGAGAGAAATCTTTAATATCCCAGCTAACAATTTTAGAATTTAAGAGTGTCCCTTAATGTTTCCATTAAGCAACAAAAATGTTAAAAATGGTATTCTAGGAACATTCAAAACATCAAGTATTTTAGACGTGTATTAATGTTACTGTTTAGTAAGAACATTATTCAATATATGATAAAAATTTTACTAATGTTACTGCAAGAACAGTTTTGATAACTTTGATAACTTTGAGAGAACATTAGCTGATGTTCTAAGAATGTTCCCTGTTCGCTGGGACCACAAAGGTTTTGTTCTGAACTGTCCTAGATTACACTCTGAAACAACACAGCACACACACTTTATAAACATAAAAATACATAACACACAGAGAAAATAGTTCAAAATATAGTTCATATTAAAAGTAGCAAAAATATTTACTAGAATATTTATTATTTTATTAATATTCTTCTCACTTTGTATCTGTAATACATTTCATTTCACAGAGATTATGGTAATCAAAACCTATGGTGCTTTAAAATACTGTAGACAGCTCATTATAGTTTGGAAAGCTAAAGACTGCCTGTGTCTCTCTCTACATTTGTCTATGATCTCTCCTGCAGTTGCATGTTTTGCCAGCACAGGCTGAGCAGCAGTGTATTCCCGACCTATACCATACATCTGTGCACCATAATCCAGAGCGTGGAAGGATTTCCTGTCTGGGCATGACAGAGGTTTGGTCCTTAAAAAACAACATCAAAACAAAACATAGACGTTCTGTCCCTCAAAAGAGAAAAGCGCAGTACTATACTAAAATAATTGGATTTAGAGTCTCTCTCTCTTTTTCTCTCAGGCACAAAGTGCCCATGCCCTTAATAGGTAGTACCCGAACAGATGGATCACAAATTGCTCTTTCCCTGCACCTCTGGGTTCAAGGCAATTTTATCCTGTGTGCCTGTGAAGTTCTCAGATTGCCTCGCTGGCCTTTGAGCTGTGTGTGCTTCAAAGGGCTCTCTCAATCTCACACACACACACCAAATAGAGGCACACACACTCACGTGCACATAGACACAATATCATCCAGACCTAAGTGTTTGTACGTTCACAGACTAAAAGAAACCTTGAGTTGGCCGGTCACCATCCCTGGCTGAAGGTGATGGGGGCGTGGCCTGATTGTGACATCAGTGTTTTTGTCAATGCAGTAGCCGGGTTAACAGGGAACGTTCTCAAAACGTCGGCTAACGTAGTCTAAAATTATTTCAAAAAACGTTCTTGCCCTAACAATAGTAGAACATTTTTTAAAATTATACATCACGTATCAGAACGTTACATTCTTAAGTAGTTAGTGGAATGTTTTAAGAACATTATGAACATTAAGAACATTACGTACACATCGCATTCTTAATTAACTATATACGTCCAGTTTGGGGCTCTCGAATTGGCGGTCTGTGGGCCGTATAATGGCCGTCAATCATTTTTCCGCTAGCCTCAGATTGATTTCAGTGAAAATACAGTAATACCTCATACAATAGAGCACTTTTGGGGTTCAGAAACACAGGTAACATTTGTGTGAATTTGGCTTGTGACATTTCCTGGTCCTGTCCCTCCACATCATTTCCCGTCCTCTTTTGGCTAAATGAACATACAACACTTGGACAAAGATGTTCGTTGCAGACATCACTGGAATCAGAATCATCTCCATACTGTTGTTTTTAATGCACATTGGTCCATCACCCTGTTCTCTCACTGTGAGGGTTTATCGTTTAGGAACTTTCCCAGAGAAAATCCACAAAGGTGATTAAAAACATGCTCTAGTCCCATTGTTTACTGGGCCATTAACAAACAAACATCAAGCCGCATCTTTTTAAAAACTGCTGACAGAAAAGGCGATGATTATTTACCATGGAAACTGGCCTCTTGATTACAAACTGCTTGATGGGGCTTTGGGATGCAAGGGGACCAACGGAGAACAGGAGGAAAAAGGGAGGGGGAGGAAGCGAATTTAAAGAGCATTGTGCTAAATTAGAGGCCTTTATGAGCAGCAGCGACTAACAGCCGCCTGATCTGCATACCAAGTGAAGGGTTAACCATGTCCCTGAGGTAATTCTGAACAATCAGAGCTCCAGTTAGCAATTAGTGAATTAACTGTAATGAGTCTGCGGTTGCCATAACAACATCGTTTTTTTAAATGACACTTATCAAAGTGAAGAATACTTGAACGTTGTGGAGATGAGCCCTTTTTATCAGAAAAGGAAGGTTGAGAGCGCGTAGGGGGGGCGAGTTCGCTTAGTGAAGGTCCATTTAATTATCTGGAAGATGATGAACATTATTTGTTTGTCTGAATAAACTTAAAAAAACCAACAAAACAATGTAATTAACCTGTGAGATCAGATTAAGATAAGTGTGGCGGATGAAACTTTCAGCTTCACTGCAAGTGTGTGTGTGTTTTAATGCATTTCTGGTGTTTCATTTACTGGCAGGTGAGGGAGAGTAATAAATGCAGGCAAACAGGGTTCAGCAATGCTTTTGTGTGGGACGAAACTGTTACTTTAGAGGGAAGTGACATAGAACGAAAATTTCTGAGAGGTGTAAAATGGATAAATGGATCTCTCCGTTCTCCCTTTCTGTACTAAATGAGAAAACAGGATTTGTTCAAATATAGATACATCAATGGATACAGAATGGGAAGGAAAGATGAATAAACAGACTAGAGTATAGACATTATGTGTGTGTGGGGGGGAGGGTTACTTCACCATATATTGGGGACAAATTTGTACCCAAAAGTCAGCAAAACCTAATCTGAGCTAAACCTCCTTTTGGTGGACGCCCTAATTTGTAAAAATGCTATAGAAATTGTAAAAAAAATATTTATTTGTAAATATGCAGCTGGGTTGGGGTTAGGTTATATTGTTTATAACTAGCTGCGTATGAAAACAAAAGAAGTCTATGAAATGTCCCCACTTAGATAAGTAAATGTGTGTGTGTGTGTGTGTGTGTGGCATAGCCGTCATGCTTTCTGAGTCTGCGTCAAACTGAGATGCTCCAGGTTTCTGACAGACAGCACACACAGTGTGGAGGAAAGCAACTTAACCTGCTTTTAAACAAGCCTCAGAGTTTAGTGCTTTGTCTTGCACATTCAGCCCTTTTAATGAGAAACTGTCTGAAATATGGAGCGCCGACAGTCTCCCGAGCACTAGCAACTGTCACACGCAGACAGCCATGATGGAGAGTCTCCCAGCAAACACCCAGAGTAAGTTAAAGCTCCTGTTGAAAGTTACTAAACATTAAAATTGGCCACGGTTAAACTGTTGCTAAGGCTGATGGGAACTCTGCATCTGTGAAGATTTCAATTGTTCAGTCTCTTATTACTTCTGTATGTCACATTTTCTCAAGAGGCCTATTCAGTTAAACGTTGTTTCCCAGTAGAAATATCTTCAAACTTAATGATTTTACTCTTAATTAACTTAACAGTGATAATATTAATAATATTTTTTTACTAAATATTACTTAATATATTTACTTAATACAATTTACTAAATTGCATAGGATTTGAACTTGTTTTCAAACAATAATATTAGTCTTCAATTACCTCACTGGCAAATGATATTTGATTTTTGATATTTGAAGAATAAATCCAACAACATGCAATGAGTTTCATTTAAACAAGGAATAATAAATATATACCATAAATAAATACTTTGTCAATGGTGCAAAAGTATCTACATATCTAGAATTATCATGTAAACAATCTTGCTTCTTTAGTGAATTCCTAATTCTGTTATTATAATTTGAATAATTTCACTGTAAAAAGGACAAAAATACTGACAATACTTGCAGTGCTGTGAATACACACACTATGAACTGTAATGTTGACATTATTTTTATATGCTGTCTATAGGGAACTGCTGTATTTATTTCACCCGTATTATTAAAAACAGCATGCGGATGGTGCTGGTATTGTGTGCCACTCGGTGGGGTGAATGTAAAATAAATCACGGCGCATTATATTTCTGCTTTAAAGCTCCCAGTACACACTGTGGGCTGAGCTTGTTACACGCTCTCATATGCACACATACATGTCGAGGGGTTTTCAGACGTATGGCTACATGTCATGCGCACCCTCTGCAGTTACTTGTGTTTATGTCATTAGTGTTGAAACGTCACCGCTGTAGCCTGCAGAGAGCATAACATCAGTAAAACACATATAAAGATATAAAGAACATGGTTTACTCACGTTATCAGCATTGCAGATGTGAAATTCTATGTAAAAAACCATCAAAGCTGATAGTGTTTGTTCAAAGAATTGATCATGCCTTTACAAAAATATTTATGTACCCCAGTATTTACATTAAATTCCAAGGTAACATGTCCAAGAAAACCATGGTACCTTTCCCAGTGCTTATTCTCAATATATATCTCAATATATATCAAATAACCCTTAACCCTCAACTAAAACGTTATTCTTAAATTGTTAGTGTGACTTTAAACATTACAGAATTAAAAAACAGTTAAATAACATTTAAAAAAACATTCCTATAATCAAGCAATAATGTTAATACAATATGTAAAAAATTGGACTGATACTGCAAGAAAGCTGGTGATAACTCACAGAATCTTTAGTGAACGTCTCTACTTTTTAATAGAGAACATTAACCAACGTTGTGTGAACATTTGATGTTAGCTGGGAGTCTTAGGTGGGTAATTTAGGCAATCCACAATTTATGAAATAACCTGGAAATCAAGGCTAAAAACAGCAAAAACCAAATACTTAAAGGTGATGTCATTATGGAAATGCTTTATTAATTTTCAGGTTAACATTATACATATACGTAGTAGGCTAAGCCATGTATTGGACAAGCCAGCATCAGCTCAACCATCATCCAGTGGCAACCAATTGTGTTTGTTGCACTTGTGGCAAATTTGATGTATAACTGCAGCACAATCTACGAATTAAATTCAGCTCCTATTAGAAACAGCTCAGCGAGCTCTTTGAGTGATGAGACCAAATCATAAAGAGTCCACACAATGGGCCAGTACCTGACAGCAGCTATAATGACCCAAATGTACAATGGACAGCTTTCTTCTGTCTGTGACAAAAAGAATCAGACAACAATTCTGGTCCACTTTGCAGCTTGTTCAGACCATTTAGACAGAATAAAGCCATCTGACTGACATCTAAAGTTCATTCTGGCTTTCTGTTCACTCTAGAGATCAACATTTAACATTTCAAATCAGTAATATCACAATATTAGATCTGTGATGTTTTGCCATGGGAAAAATGCTGTACATTTTTTTATCAGAGTTTCCATCCAAAAGTAAAAAGAATAGATCACTTACTCTAGTGTTCCTGTAACTCAACAGGCAGAGCCTTGCGTTAGCAAAGGTTGTAGGTTTGATTCCCAGGGAACACATGCTGATCAAATGTTTAGCTGGAATACACTGTAAGTTGCTTTCAAATGCATAAATAAAAACATAAATATGAATGTATTGTGCATAACTAGTTTACTTGCTACTAAGTCACTTACTAGTCTCAAACCAAACTCTAAATCTTTTAATGATATGATGACAGATGATAAAGATCTAGTGATTAGTTCTTCCATAAAAACACTCATTAACAACCTTGTAAACATGATTTTGCTTCCAGGCAGGCTGGTAAAACCCAGCGCATCCTCTATCCCAGGAGGAGTGTGTCAGTTTGTTTCACTGTAGCCCGACATCTGGGACACTTCAGTGCTGTGAAAAGAAAGCCAAAAACCAAAGCAAGTTTCTCATCATCTAAGACCAGCATGGACAAGACCAGCACACCATCATCACAATACACACACAAACACACACATACACACACAAACACACACACACGTTAGCTTTCTATGTTTTGTAGAGACTTTCCACAGACGTAATGACTTTTATACTGTACAAACTCTATATTCTATCCCCTAACACCTCACAGAAACCCCTCACACAAGTACAATTCAAAAGGTATTTTGTTATCCTTTAGTTTCTTGTTTTCCTGAAAAAATCCGAAAATACCCTTAAAAGAAGATAAATTTACTTGTATAAGATAAGATCAGGGAATAGATTTGAATATAGGTTTCATTTTTCTCACCCCATTGGCAAATCATTTCGTCTTTTGAGCATACATTAACAACATTGAAAGTTTAGAGGTTTGGGCTTGAAACAATAATGTTATTATAATTTGCCAATGGGGAAAGAGAAACATACTAAACTTAAGACATATTTTCTACAACAAATGTTATTGTACTTTACACATTTTTTCCTCTCAGGCAAACTGGAGGATAAATAAATTTACTATATTTATATGTATTTATATATTTACTGGACCACAGGACAAAAATACTGATTAAAAAATGTTTTTTGCACTGTAGCAAGGCTGGAGTTTTTAACAGCTATATTTACTGAGAGTTCCAGGAGCTCAATGGGTAAAGTATTGTGTGAGCAGCACAAAATACATGGGTTTGAATACTCCGAGAACACACATACTGATAAAACATATACTTTGAATGTACTATACGATGCTTTGAATAAAAGCATCTGCCAAATGCATACATGTACTCAATAAGAGAAGTTAATCCCAATTACTATCATTAAAATAAAGATAATGGGGCCATTGCTGCAGAGTTTAATCTTTCTGATGCATCTTTCACACCAAATGGTTTTGTCCACTATTT
Organism: Chromobotia macracanthus; assembly: GCA_036877525.1. Lineage (NCBI taxonomy): Eukaryota > Metazoa > Chordata > Actinopteri > Cypriniformes > Botiidae > Chromobotia > Chromobotia macracanthus. Next base: position 9,455,933 of record JAZGTH010000058.1, on the reverse strand, counting down.
TGTATCCAGCATCAAAGAGATTTTACACAAGCACTCCACTTTAACAACTGGAAACACACAGATACCAGCTGTTAACCGCAGAGAGGGCGGGTGAGAGTGGAATTGTGGGAGATTTCAGGATCACCTGAGGGCAGCATAAAGCGAGAGGTAGATCAAGAGAAAGACAGTGGATTTAAATCTCAGCCTGCAGAACCTCCTGACCCCCTTATTTACACGTCACGTTCACACCCGAACTTAACACAAACCGACAGAACCTTCTATTAGACCCGGCACAAAAGAACAAGTCGTCCCAGCTAACAATTTTAGGATGTAAGAATGTTTCCCTAATGTTTCCATTAGCTAATATACTACTTTTGAACATTGTAGGAATGTTCAAAAACATCCAGTTTTTAGACGTTGTATTAACGTTACAGTTTGGTTCTTAAGGCTGTAATTCAGATTTTTTTAATTCTGTAAATTCTTAAAAACATTCCACTAACATCTTAAGGATAACTTTTTGAGATATGATATATAACATATATAACGATATATAAAAAAAAGTTTGACTAACATTACTGCAAGAATATTTTTTGATAACTTTGATGGAACTTTTACAGAACATTAGCATGTTCTGAGAATGGTCCCTGTTATCTGGGATCCTGTGTGTGTTACAGGTTGACCTTCTGAAGAGTGTGTCATCGTCCCAGCCACTGATGTCACGTTCACAGACTGTTGGCTGAACATCTGATGCATATCTCCTGAAACACTTCAGGAGTTTCAAAGTCGTTATCTGATTGGTTGAATTCTACCTTGATGCCTGGGATATGTGTGTGTCAAATTCTTCTTCCAAACAGTCTGTCTGGAATCATGACACTAAACAAGATGAAACATGATTGGTTGCTTTACATGTCAGTCAAATGGCCTCTTGGGTGGTTTGGCCGATGAAAATTGCAATGCAGTCCAGATTTTCTGCTGTCAGTCTGAGGCTCTGAGACTAAGTGTGTCCAGACTCCTGAATGCTGCAGTAATTAAAGTGAATTAGATATGTGCAAAGCCCATTTTCACAGAGACTGGCTAGCAATACTTTTATTATTGGGAAGGATCAGACTGGCTTATAAGGTGGGTGGATTCAAATCAATGGAGGAGAAAAGGGTGAAGATTTATTCAGAAAGAGAAAAGAAGCCCCCAGAAATCTCAAGGCCCTCAAATGCAGGTGGCGGTGTGAAGAAAATCACTTTCTCTCTTTTTTCTCATTTATTCCGGAGGGACGGAGATGACAGCAACAGTAAGGAGTGGAAGCACCAAGGTTCAGTGATGGAGGAGGAGAGCAGGCGTGCACATCAAAGACTCCCAGCTGGAGTGTGTCCACACCTTTCTCTATCTCCCTCTCTCATTTCTCTAACGCACACACCTCTTGCAGACTCTCATCCGCCAGACAAACTGCCGTTTTTAATTTGTGTGACAATACGTGCGGATGGCCCCTTATTTGCAAGGGGAAGCCTAGAGCTGCTCCCATTTGAATAAGCACACATCTGGGTTATCAGGGATCAGGAGCCTGTGCACACAGAGAAGCAGAGCGTGACGAGCCGAGCTCAGCCCTCGCCAGTGGGGCATGGAACCACACCGCACAGCACAACGTAAGACAGTAGAGCACACGTCAGCTTAGTACAGCACAACACAGTGTAACCCTACACAACACAGCACAACACAGTGTAACCCTACACAACACAGAACATCTTAACACAGCACAACACAAAACACTATAACCCAACACAACGCAAAACAGCTTAGCACAACAGAACACAGTATAACCTGACATAACACAGCACAACAACACAGTATAACCCTACTTAACAGCAAAACAGACAACATCTTAGCACAACAACACAGTATAACCCTACATAACAGAGCACAGCACAGAACAGCTTAGCACAGGCCAACAGATCAACAGATCAACACATAGCATAACAACTTGTTTAAAACACAACACATGGCATACAAAACTTATGCAGAACACACAACACAGCATGACACAACACAGTGTGGCACAGCACAACACAACACAACACAGCATAGTGTGACACAACACACAGCACAGCATAAGACAATACAGAACACAAGCACACATTTTTTAACAGCAAAGTAACAGTATAAATAAAAAATGCAACAGCAAATCACAGTTATAATCACAATAATATGAAAGATATAAAAAATAATAAAATATACAAGAACAAATATTATATAAACCTTTTACAAAACCACAACACAGCACTGTGCAAAATCCATATAACACAACAACACATAATGACATACTAAAAACACACACTGTCACAGACACCGGATTCAAGAAGTCAGTGGGGTTCCACTTTCCAGGCTTCCTAGAAAACCTCGAATTAAAGATTACACCGAGACGCTGCGGCACACCAGCCTTTTTCAGCATGTCATACTCATGTCTTATTCCCTCCTGAGAGGAGGGAGGCAAAACCTGAGTGAGCATTCTCGCAGAAAATATCATTTCCTCCCTCTGTCAGAACAGCTGAAGATACTTCTTGTTTGTGCTTTTCTCCCGTGTCAGCTGCAAGGCCCTCATGGCGACAGTAGCCTGGGGAGAGAAGGAGAGAGCGAGAGAGAGAGAGAAAGAGAGAGTAAGGCTCCCCTGAGGGGAGGAGTTGCCTCTGGGCCTCAGAAAGCCTATTTACGACAAGCTGTGCTTGTTACTTTCATCAAAATAGAGCACAGAGCTTTTCTTCTCCCCTTGTTTTCTTGTGCTTTTGGCAGGAGGCTGTTATTGTAAAGCACCAGGTTCCATTGTGCTTGACCGAGTAGTGAAAGTAAGGGAGGAGGAAGAGGAGGGAGGGCAGGATTGGAAAAGATCACATTCTCTCTTTCCTCGCAACACACTCAGAGGCTGTGTCCGAAACCTAAAGCAGTGGCCAGTCTGTGAGCCCGTCTCAGCAGCCAACGTTTCGAAGCCTTGTGGTTCTTTTGTAAGGAAACAAGAACTCCAAACGTCACATCAAATGATTAAGAACAAGTTCAAGTGAGCTTTACCCCTAAACTTGTAAATATTTCAGTTTATATTTATGCATTTGGAAGTTCTAAACATTCTACAGACATAAGCATAAAAACATGATTCTGCAATTGATAGATAAATTGTTAAATGATTACAGATTATAACGTTAATACAATGTCTGCTAAAAGGGCGTTTTGATGGTTTTGTTACTTAATAGAAATGTTGGGGAAATGTTCTCACAACCCAGAATTGTTATTGTTCTACATACAGGATTGTGGGAAATCGTGGACAAACAAAATCTACCAGAAGAAAGCATCTTGCTGGACAGGATGTGACGCAAGAGTTGGATTCACACACTGAGCTGGTTATACGGTCTGTGAAGACAGCATTTTTGAGGTTTTGGACACAGCCGTCTCTCTCTCCAGCAGAGTAGAACCTGTAATGTCACAGAGTGTGCGCAACCTTTGATCCTCAGCTGTACTCCATCAAGTTCAATTAGAGCCGCCGCTGTCCCTGGCGGCCCCGTTTGTCATCATCTATTGGCCTGCGCACATTCCACATATTGAAGGAGTGGACAGAAAATCAATAAATAGGATTGAGCTGCCAGGGCCTGCAGGGAGCCCCCCCTCTAGTCTCCCACTGTCTGTCTTTCTATCTCTCTGCCTCTCGCCCCCCTCTCTCTGTCTCGCTCTCTCTCTCTCTCTGTCTCGCTCTCTGTCTCTGGTCTTCCTTTCTCTCTCTCTCTCTCTCTCTCTATCTATCTCTCTCTCTGCCTCTGGTGTCCCTGTCTCTGGTCTCCCTCTCTCTGTCTCTGGTCCCTCTCTCTCTGCCTCTGGTCCCTCTCTCGTTCTCCCTCTTTCTCTCTCTGATCCTCCTTATAGAGTCTCAGATAAAGCAATTTTGAACTGTTCCATCATGGCTGCACATTTTCATCCAACTCTTCACTGTCCTCAATTTCATCAGCAAGCAAAAAGAGAGTTTTTGACATTCTATCCCTCATCACTCTCTGTCCCTCTGCGAAACACACACACACTCATGATCACCCACCGTGTTTTCACAATGCAATCGCCCAGTTTGACTTCCTCTCTGAAGTGCTTCCTGGAGCGTGACCTTTCACCCTGCCCCCCGTACAACTGCCACCCCACACAGAGAGAACTCAGGCAGAGACTGGAAGCACACGTGTTTCACCTGATAATATATGAAGATGTTGTTTGATTTTATAATGCATTCACTATTTGTGTCACAGGAACACGCCTGTAGTCCTCAGGGTCAAAACAATCAATAAGCACCAAACACAGATTACATTGGTGAATATTTCTCTACAAGTTTATCTAGAATGGCTAAATGTTTTTCTCCATGTGGACACACATCTGGAATATGTGTTGCATAAACACAAAACACGAATACATACAATGAATACATGATACATCTACACTGTTTTATCAAGAGACAAAGACAAAATATATGTATTGTTACAAATTGATTTGAAGTTTTTAAAAACTGAAAGAACAACAGCCCAGAAGGTCTCCAGAGAGACACAAACAGCACAAAGAAATGTGCATTTCATGCGACACAATAAGGCTTCCATTCTTATGTCAAACAAACACAATCTACCTGAAGGACATTTAAAGGCAGGGTAGGCGATTTCTTTCCAGAAACATTTTTTTATTCCATTTGTCTCTTCACATCCTGATAGCAATCACTACGACATGTGGTCTAGATATATTAATGTAACATTAATATATATATATATATATACATACATAGTATATGTACGTGTGTACATGTATATACTGTATATATACACTTTATATACATTTACGTGTGTACATATGTGTATATATATATATATATATATATATATATATAAAATATGTGTACACAAATTGTGTTTATGTGTATTATTGGAGGTGTGGCTTTGGAGAACATTCTAAAGGGAGGGTGGGATCTTATGCTTTCAAAGCTTTTGCTAGCCCCACGACATTGCCCACTCTACCTTTAAATGTTTTCAGAAAGAACAATAAAACAAAGACATTTTTCATGCACCTAAATGTGCTCGCTCACTCTCTCACTCACCATAATTTTGTCAGTGCAGGTGCACGGACGGTCCCCTGAGATGCCCCTCTATCCCCGCTGACAGAACTCTCTCCACTTTCACCCGCAGGAAAAGTAACAAAGCCATTCAAGGTCAGTGACTCCTTGACAACCGTTCCATCTGCGAGGTATTATCATTTCATTACCTGTCTGCGTCAAAAGGCCCTGCTGTTTTCCCTCAGATTCCATCGCCATAGTAACTATTGATTTATTGTTTGTTAGAGGCCAATGGTTCCTGGATGATTAGCTCTTGATAGCACCATATGACAAACAGCTGCACTTTGGGCCAGATTGGTTGCTGTTTCAGTGTGTGTGAGACTATGTGTGTGTGTGTGTGGTCCTCGTATTCACTATGTTATGGGGACCAAATGTCCCCACAAGTACAGTAATTTTGAAATTTTACTGTAAGTGTTTTGAGCGTGGGTTAGGTTATATTGTTTATTACCAGCTGTGTATAAATACGATAGAGGTCTATGGAATGTCCGTGTTTAGATAGATGAGTAAACGTGTGTGTGTGTGAGTTAGGTTATATTGTTTATAACTAGCTGTGTATAAAAACGATAGAAGTCTATGGAATGTCCCTATTTAGATAGCTAAGTAAACGTGCGTGTGTTGTTTGTGTGTGTGTTTCTGTGTGGTTAACTCGAGTCAAGATGACCCCCACTGACATGCTGAGCTCTCGCAGCTCTCTTCAGTACATGCAGGTGGACATCAAGTTATCAAACATCATTTTCATCAGCTTTTCCTCAAGCTTTTCCTCTCCCTATGCCTGCAGAATGCTGAATACGTGGATAAGACCCCCCCACAGCCTCAGAGGCAACAGGATCTATAAAGTCCTCCATCAAAATCAGCTCTCACCCTTTACGAGAGCATTAATCACCACTCTCTGCTCTTCAAAGCACCTTCATGGTGCCACTGTGCTGTCTTCAGCCCTGCACCTCCCTGTCCGGCTCAACTCTTTCTGTCAGAGGTGAAGAGGGTGTAGACCAGAAAAGTGCAAAAACATTTACAATGTTATATTGAATGTTCTAGGAATGTTCAGAACATCCAGTTTTTTAGACATTGTGTTAACGTTTTTGCTTGGTTATAAGAACAGTATTCACAGGTCCACTAACAAAGAATGTTTTAATGTATATTATATATAACATTAACATAATGTTCTACTTACACTACTGAAAGAACATTCCTTGTTAGCTGGGATGCTTATCCATCAAAATATATTAACCTGCCGAACCTCTGATATAACTTTTCCCTTTATATCAGATGATTCCAACTATCATTCAGTATGGAAACTTTTCGCAATGCGATTATTGATTGGATTGAGTGGAGGAGCTGAAAAATAAGAAGGCCTGGTGATGTCACCAATAAAGGAACATTGTTTCAGGGGTGGGGCAAGTTATGATAATTTGACTTGATTATAGAGACATTTCTTTTCATATCAGGATTGTATTTGGTGTATTAGGAAGGTAAATAGGGCTAATTTTGACTATGACTCTAATACGTTGATAAATGACAGAAAAAACAACTTCTGCATATTAGACATGCATTGTTATCCATGACAGGAAGCCAGAGGTTACTTTACTTTGTGCTTGTGCATGCTGTGAAGCAGAAACCGACCAAAGCCGGCAGCTTTAAGAGTTTTCTAAAGCACACCCGGAGTCCCATTAAACTGTGACCAATCATTGCCTCCGCTCACCCTTCCCTGTTAAAGAGCTCCATTCACATAATTTACAGCGCTCACTCTTTAGTTTTAAAAGAGAGAAAGGCAGAGAGAGAGAAACAGAGCTGTGTGGAAGACCCTGGCGAGTCGCAGTAAATAAATTAGGCAGGCAAACGAGGCAGGTCGCGGGCTGGGAGCTCAACCTCACTCAGGCTAATGACAGCCCTGGCTGCAGCCGCACCGCCCTGCAGCTAACAGGTGGAACTGCTGATATTAATGACTCCAGGTGGGCCTGCCAAGCAGGAGGGGAGACGGGGAGAGAGAGAGCAAGAGACTGAGATAGAGAGAGAGAGGATTAGAAAACTGAGACCAATCCAAAAGCAATCTCTCATCTCCAGTCCTAAAGCTATTTTAAAGATATGCTCAGAGGAGAAAAGGCAACAAAGCAGTTGTAAATACTCAGAACAGACTAGTAGCTTTAGTCGTGTCATATTGAGGGGTGTAATTTAGGACTCCTCCACCCACCCACAGGTCTATATAATCTTGCAGAGGAGGACAAAGACAAGGGGTAAGTCTCATTTCACTTCTTAGTTCCCTACGATTTGAACCAGTATATTGTGAACACAGAATGAGTTACCAGAAAGCATCTTCATCTGCTTAACACTAAGAAATCAGTAACTACATTTTCTGTGAAATGATTATGAGGTTGCAGACATTGCAGGAAACAAGAGACACAGGACAGTAAATAAACATGTTCTTCTTCGTCTCAAGAGTGGATCCAGTGGCATCCTGCTCTATTTTTTTAACAGCCTGTCTTTCTTCGTCTCCCGTCTTTTTGCAGATGTGAATCGTAATCAGAGACAAGAGAGCAGCACACATCAAACGGCAGGGAGCGGCTGGGGTCTGCGCAGCCACCTAATAAAAAGCAAACAAGCCATAAATAAAAGGGAATTTTATAGAGGGGCGTCTGTGGTGGGCTGGTTGAGGGAGGCTGAGGACAGACACATGGAGACATCAGAGGAGAATGTGACGTGACACTGACTATTATAAATACAATGATTCTGTGTTTTAATGTAAAGCATAAAGTAGGTTGGGCAGGAAATGGAGAGAAAAGGGTTGGATATGACAGCAGATTGTGAGATCTTTTGATGTGGCAGATGAGGAGGAACCAAACAGCAACCAGGAACCTCTGGAGAGGAGGTGAGAAAAGACCACAGCTTAAGTAACAGATCAAACACACACACACAAACAGCGATAGGATACTGTATCAACATATTGTCAACTTGAGATCTTACTTAACTAATACTTTACTAATACACTTTCTGAGATTCTTGTGAACATTGTTCCAAAGGAAAAAGTTTCTCTTTCTGATCTTTCATCATATATAATAACTTTAATTACACAGCACGCTGGAGTACTTCATTCTAATTGGTCAGTTATTGGCTGAAACTGATAATGGACCACCCATTTGGATACACAGTTCATCTTAATTGGTACTACTTACATGTATCACTCTGCTCTGCTGGTTTGAAATTTTTTCAGACAAGCTAATAAAATATTTCTAATGAATATTTTGTGTCCAATTATTTACTCATTTATAAGATCTATATCTTATAAATGAGTATATATATATATAATAGGTCCACCTATAAAATAACTTTCCTGTCTGGATGACATCATCAAGCCCTTTCTCAGCTAACAGGGAATGTTCTCAGAACATTGGCTAACATACTCTCAAAGATCTTACAATAACTTTACAATAACTAAAATTAGTACAACATATATCAAAAATGTTATTCATAAGTTGTTTGTGGAATATTTTGAAAGCATTACAGATTTAAAAAGCAATATCTTTTTAAACAAAAAAAACGAATGTCTTGAACGTTCCTACAACTTTCAAAGTAACATTTTTAATGTTTTTGTTACTTGATGGAAACATTACAGAGACGTTCTTACAATCTAAAATTGTTAGCTGGGTCTCCTTTTCAGCTCACATTCGCATATGAAACGCTATTTCATGTTTGCTTTAATGTTCAACAAATCAACAATAAACGGCAAGGTTTCTCACAGACTAATGAATAAATTAAGGTTTTTTAGTCCATATAGCACTCAAAAGCAACATGCTGAGCAAACTGTCAAAGCTGACAGTGTTTATTGTGAAACCTTGTACTTTTGACACCTCTGTGAGATGGTCTTTGTTGAGGCTGACTTTGAAGGCCCCCGTAGAACAATAATCAAGGCCTGTCTTAAAGAATACAGGGGGATCAGAGGAGCCGTGTTCTCAGATTGAAAACAAATTGGTTTCACCTCTTCAGACAACCTCATGCAGAAGAGAGAGTGGGAGTAGTTTTTGACATTTCATCTGTGTTTATTATTTTTTTAAAATGGGATTTGGAACACAGCTGTGATTCATCATCGCAAAGTTTGTTTTAGAAAAGAGCTTCTGGTTTTAAAGACGCAAGAGGCAGTTTCACAGGAAAATCACGATGGCCACCATGTCGCCTCAAGACGTCGTTTGCATTGTTTATGGTAATTCTGGATCTTGCCATAACAACGCAAGGTGTCACTGTACGACTTGAGGTGTCACGGTGGCCTCTACGATTTTACTGTGAAATTTCTTAAATATAGGGTTGCTTTTCTTCATGTCTCTACCTGGGAAATGATTAGTGAGTTGCACGGACTTGGAAGAAAAAGTCAAACAGGTTTGGAATGAAATGAGTAACTCATGAAACTTTTCTATTGGCCAAAATATCCTTTAATGCAAAAGAATTAAAGGGTCAATTTAATACTGTTAATTTAATAAAGGTTACAACAAATTACAACAAAAGCAAATATTGATAGATAACTTGAGCTTTTAGAGCACACAACTTTCATGATGACCCATTTTAATGCAACTTTGCACTTCCTAGTCTTAAGTCTATATAAATGTATACATATACATATATACACACACGTGTGTGTTTATGTATGTATCTATGTATTTTACAGTTTCTTCCACAGTATATATACATATATATGTATATATACTGTGGAAGAAACTGTGGAAGATCTGTGCTGATAGAAACCTACCCATATAAACCCGTAATGACATGCAGCCCTCCATTTTCTGCGTGCGGGCCGGCACCCCACACATAATTTCCTGTACGCGCGTGTGCATGCTCGATGGCCATTAAGTCAGATGGGGGTAAGTTTTCACCAGGCGCTACGTGTCATTTCCTCCCTTCACATGTCTGACTGAACAGGTTTCACCAAGAAATCCATAGTTGATTGTTTACCTAACAGTAGAGAATATTCTAGATGTCACACAGGATTTTCATAAAAAAAAAAACAGCCGACAAATTATAGGAATAGAAAAACTTTGTATGGCTCATTTCCCTCTTGAATGGACAAATCATTAAAAAAAATTGATTGAATAGAGTGTTCATAATGGATTCTGAGGAAAGAATTTTCTTCCAGAAAGAAAAGTGCTTCAATCATATATTGGCTCATCAGGAACCACAACAAATCTTTCACACACTCTCTCTGTATCTGTATAGAGAAAGAGTGATGGATGGATGGATGGTAGACAGACAGACAGACAGACAGACACACATGGTTGCCATTTCCCAAGCAAGTTTAGTCTTAATCTAGTAATGAGGAAATTCATCTTTTTAACATCCTCTCCCTGATACATGACCCATGAAACTTCAACCTGACTCTGATTCTCTCTTTAGGGCATCTCAGGTCTGATAACGGTCACCTCTGAATCTGATTTAATATCACTGAATAGAAAGAGCTTCCTGAGGCATTTGGTAATCAAAGCTAAAGACGAACCACCGGGGGGTTTATTGTAGGAAGAGCTGCTCTGGGCCCGTGGCTAATTGCTGAAATGCACAAATGGAGAGGAAATTTAATGTGACGTGAAGCGTAGTAAAGATAATACGACTGCTTTAAAGAGCAGCATGTGTGGGTATGTGTGCCTCTCAAACTGGGCCTACCAAATATAGGGATTGAAGGTAAGACTGCAAAACACACACGTTTGTACAGCTATATTTGTGAGGACATTCACCAAAATGCCAAAATGTCCTCATGCCGATGGTCTAACTTGTCACACTGGTCCTCATAAAGATACAAGTACACACACACACACACAACAACAACAACCTCTCGTGTTTGCTACAGAAGGAACACAGAGTTTTCTCTTGGTTTGATCTGAATGCTTGTCTGGCAGACTCTGTCATAACAACAGAAGAATGGTGAAGGGCAGAGCTTATCATGGCTAATTTACACCTGGCAAATCTACAGTGAATTTAAAGCAGCCTGTAGCACAACTAAGCACAGATCACGGCCAGCAGTGATGATACAGCGTGATAGAGATGTAATGCATGTACTGCAGAACAGGGTCAGACTGCAAAACTAAATGTTTGCAGCGCAAGGTTTGTTATTTTGTGCTCCAGTTTTGTGCTTTCTCAGATTTAGGTTTATTTTCTATTATGATAACATGCCTCCTGATCTGAATCCATATTTCATTGCTGGGCATTTGGTACCGTGGCAACGGTCTGCGGGGGCCAATGAGGACGCAGCAGGAAGCTCCAGCTGTGCAGCTCAATTTACCCATATGTCTCTGATGCTGCCGTCCGCCCCTTCACCAGGAACTTACTTCCTGCTGGAGAGAAGCAGCAGGAGACAGGAGCATGCTGAAAATGCAAAGCTCACACCTATCTACAGATGCACATCAACACACACACAGACTCCTAATTCATGATCAGTCTGTTCCACCCCATCACTGACAAGTAGATTTAAAGACACTTAGTTAAACCAGTAAACCAGTCACCATGCTGAACAATGAAGGTCTGGCTTGGGTCTCAGAAACAATTCATGCTCCTTTTTTTGTTCATCTCTTAAAACAAGTCATTCGTCTCATTGAAGAGCTTCTTTTCACGTCTGGTGGCTAATTTATGAGTACTGGGCACAGAATGAAGATGGAGATCACAGATGCTGACAGCTGGCCAGATGTATTTTTTACAATCAAGGTGTCACTCACTCCAGATCCAATTATAAGCTGCAGCTGTGAACGATCAAAAAGTGACTTCGGTTCTTATTGTGTATCAACCCCAATTCACACCCATTATACATATCAAAGTAAACAATACAAAAATATCCTGGCAGACTCCTGCTAACAGAACAGTCGTCACAAGGCACTCCAGCTAACAATTTTAGGTTGTAAGAATGTTTTACTAACGTTTCCATTAATTTACAAAAATGCTAAAAATATTATTTTAAAGTTCTAGGAATGTCCAAAATGTGAATTTTTTTAGACGTTGTATGAGCGTCTTTGCTTGGTTCTAAGAAAATAATTTAAAATGTTTACATTCTGTAACATTCTTAAACTGTTCCACTCACAACCTAAAAATAACACTTTTGATATATATATATGATATAACATTAAAAATGTTCTACTAACATTATTGCAAGAACGTTTTTTGCTAAAGTTTTGGGATTTTTACAGAAGGTTAGCCAACAAGATTAGTTCCTGTTAGCTGGGATTAGCCATACATTCAGATCAACTTGTTCATTGATTGGCAGGAGACCCCACGCAATAAGCGTTTAATGGAATTTTTCTTTTTGTTTCCCACTTTGTTTGAATTAGCTGGGAACAAAGAACGTAGTCAATCATTCCAAAGCTGATATCACAAAAAGCAGGATTAGAAATGTGGTAAGGTAAGAGGTCAAGAGGATCAATACAACTTAATCAATAAAATCAATAAGCTGCTGATTTCCGCATGAGAACTCTGGAATTTAAAGGTAATTTCTTATTGCTTCGGATCGCTTTTTGCTTAAAGGGATGGTAGGCAATTTCAGAGAGACTAGCTGTGAAAGCATAAGATCCTGCCCTCCGTTCAGAGCGCTCTCCAAGCCACACCTCCTCCATCAGTGAGCGGAGGTATGCAAATTCATAGTTTGACAGGCAGGTAGGACATCCTATCATTACATTCAGACCAAACATTGGACGAACATTTTATGATCCTGCGCCTTCCACAGAAGATATATAAATGTATAAATATATTTATACCACTTTACTTTACTAGTGATTGTTATGAGGATGTGAAGAGACCAGCCTAACAAAAAATGTTTCTGGAAAACATCGCCTACCCTGCCTTTAATCTCTTCGGCTTAAAGAAGTTCGGATCTCTTTGGACTCGAAGCTTCAGGCTGAAACAGTTTTGCATATTTCTAATGGCGTATCTAGAAAGCAACAAGGGTTATCGGTCTAACAAAATTACCTCGATTCTGCAAGTCTAATGACATTATTCTGATTAGACGAGTCTAATCTCTCCGTCCATCTCTCTCAGGGAAAGGGATACTGTATCTCTCCCTCTGTTTTGCAGATGGAGGGCAGATGGTTGCTGCTCTACTGATGGCAAATTTCCATTTCCTTAAGGTCAACAACCCACTGCCACAAAACAGGCAAAGAAGCTCTATAAACACTCTCATTTGCATTTAAAATAGAGGTTGAAGAGGATCAGACCACACTGTATCGTCTGCTTTTCTGCACAGACTACACATCCTACAATAATCCGAAACACAATAAAACCATCCCTGTTGATCATGCATTCAGTGAAATGTTTGGTGAATGATTTGTCAGGTCGAGTTTTCATTGATTTGTCTGATCTGGTTATCATTGTGTGCTCATATCATTTGAAAAATACAGTATGTATGCTGTAAATACTTGATTCTTGATTCAGGATTCATGATGTGAGAAGATATTTTGCCATTGCTTTACGCCTGTGTTCTCAGAACTGTCTGATGTATCAGATGTTCTCTGCTCGAGTTCTTGAGTAAAGCAGAAAACGCTTAATTTAAACTGGCAGAAAAATCACACGCGATACTTCATTAATATTTCAAACGTTCCTCAACCACAGTGTCTCGCATGGGTCTCCTCTGGAGTTTCAGAAGAGATCTCAACAGTGTCACAAACTGTAATCAGAACTAACACAATTTATTCACTCTGCCATCACAAGGTCAAACAGTTCCACATACAATTAAACAATTCTAATCATATTCTTCAAAACAACACATTATTTCATATATGATTATGAGATGGCAACAATTGCTCAAACTGTGTTTGTTTCCTTAAAACATTTTAAGAGAAACATTTGAGGCTACTCAGCTAACGTGGAACATTCTCAGAATGTTGACTAACTCTCTTAAAGTTCTCAAACATTTTCAAAGTAACATCAGTAGAACCTTTTTTAATGTTGTATATGACATGTATCAAAATTACAGCATTATTCTTAAGTAGTACGTGGTACATTTTAAAAACCCTAACATTTCTACGTTCAAAACGTCCAGGTTTTTAGACTTGTATTAAGGTTGTTGCTTGGTTATAACTTGGTTAGAACATTATTCACACATTTCTTAATTCTGTAACATTTTTAAAAAGTTCCACTAACTATTTAAGAATAACTGCTAACACGGTTAGCTGGGTTGTTTTATAAACCGAAAGTGATGCTACTCTGTCTCCTGTAAGGACGTTGTAGCCGTGGCTGTCTCTGAGCCATTGATTGTGACTAACGGTGGAGACAGTAATCCTGTGCAGGTACTAGATTGCCGCGGCCCTGATCAATAGGCCCCGCACGGAGGGAGGTAATGCCCAGAGCGGCAGCCGCATTCATCAAAAGGATAACAGCAACAGAGTCAACACTGCCCACAGTCTGTCTGTACAGCAGCCCGCTTTGAAGAACAAAGCATGTAAATACTTCATCTCCAAGCTGATATTTAAGTCAAGTTTGTTCAGGGTGAGCTGCAGTGTGACTTAAGAAAGAACCTCACACAGAAGTGCAGAATGTAAACAAAGAAAACAGCAGAATGGAGAAAATGTCTTTCGACCATTTGGATGGGGTCAATGCACAGGCCCTCTCCAGCTAACAGGGAACGTTGGCTAACGTTCTCTAAAAGTTCTCAGAAATGTTCTTGCAGTAACGTTAGTAAAACATTTAACGCTACATACGACATTAAAAACATCCTTCTTAAGCTATTAGTGGAACATTTTAAAAATGTTACAGAATTTTAAAATGGTTTGAATAACGTTCTTACAACCAAGCAGTAACGTTAACATAGAACATGTTCACAGAATATTCAAAATATCATTTTTTCCTTGTTACTTAATGGAAACGTTAAGGATACATTCTTACAACCTACAATTGTTAGTTGTGTTGGGATATAGTAACTGGAATTGTCAAAACAGACTACGTCTCTCATTCGTCTCATAGCTTCTCCTGGAGTTGTGGATGTTGAGATGGTGGCGTATTTTTCATGCTCTTCCAAATGTTATATTACTGCAGAAATCACTCAAAGCCACTTTCGTTTGCGAGTCTTAATGTCATTTAGAGAAGCGGAGGATAATTTTTTTGTCCCTGCACCAAACTGTGAACGTTTCCCAAGAGCGTGCAGATAAGATACCAATCAGCAGGCCAGATTGGTTTTCCAGTATCTGCGCGGCGATCGGAAAGACGCGTTGCTGAGATAATTTGCAAATGTTTCCTGTGACCTCCACACATTCAAATGGGGTTCTCGTTTCCATGCAGTCTCGAGTGGCCGCGAGTTTACCCACAATCCCCCGAGCCTAATGCAGAGTGGGACGTATTAAAATTCACCGCAGCCCAGAAGTCAATACTGCTCTATATTTTATGCAGTCTGGCCTTCAATGAAAATCACTCGTTTAGAACTTGTGGGTAAAATGCTGAAACAATACCGCATTATAGATTGATTGACAGATGCTTTATTGATCCAAGAGGAGAAATTTAGCTGTGATGTAACTGATGTTTAATAAATCCCCCTCAGAGGCATAAAAAATCTACTGAGACAAAAAAAGAGTAAAATATTTTATATATACAAATATTTTATTTTAAAATAAAATACAGATAAAGAGATTATAGTAATTTAACTTGAAGTGCGCAGCAGGCACACACGTTCACCTTCGACTGAGATAAACGTCACAGGGAATGATTAATCCTTTAATGTTGAAGATAGGAAATTACTGTCCTACTTGTTTGTCACTCAGACACCAAGCACTTCCTCTCTGCAGTAAGAGATGTTAGAAAGGCTGCTACAGTTTAAATAACACAGAAATACCAATTAAACCAAAAATAACAGGTGATGTAAATTGAATGTTTTAAAAAAAGAATATTAGAGACTTTGTACTTTCACTAACTTTTCTATTTACATCTAGCAACTACTGCCCAGCTAACAATTTTAGGTTATAGGAACATTTTCCTAACATAAGTAACAAAAATATTAAAAAAAACTTTATTTTGAAAGTTCTAGGGATGTTCAAAACACCAATTTTTCAGATGTTGTATTAACGTTACTGCTTGGTTGGAATGTTATTTCTTTATTTCTCTAACATTTTTAAAACGCTCCACTAACTACTTAAAAATAACAATAACATTTTTGATATGATATACATTGTTTAAAAGTTCTACCAATGTTTCTGCAAGAATGTTTTTTGACAACGTTGACAGAACTTTAAGAGAACGTTAGCCCATTTTCTGAGAACATTCCCTGTTGGCTGGGTGTGAGCGATTCAAACATATTGATTGCTCTGAACACGCTCATGTTTGTTTGGTTCGTGTTGGCACGAAACTGCATCGAAAAGGCATTTGATTAATGGCGTGTAAATATGATTAAATGTGCAAATTCAATAATGCGTCCACAGACACCATTAAACTATCAGGAGGAAAGTTCTGGCACTTAAAACGATAGAGGCTGCTGCTAACTTTATGAAATGAAATAAAGTGACATTGAATTTCACAGTGAAGACTTGACATTTAAATTTGATTGATGCTTTGTGAGGAAAATCATCAAACCATCACTTCTAAATGCCACAACAGACAGTTTAACAGATGAGCCCGGGTGTATTTTGAAAGGTTTAAATTACACAATGCTAATCCGACAGTAAAATACAGCAGCAGTCTTTAAAATAAAAATCGAATCTGGTACACCTCGTAATATCTGATGGATCCACCAAATGTTGCTTTTCTTAGACTCTAAGTAATATCTGAAGACTCAGGACACACTTTAGATTTGCTTCCCAATGTCCTTTTTGAAGTGGCCATATCAGAGAACTCAGGTCTCGCTGCCTTTAAGACATTTTCATTTCGGGACTGACTTTTAAGAGATGAAAATACATCACAGCCCTTAAGCGACTGAAAAAGATGAATTGGAAAAAAACTGAGATGGGCCAGGTTCTGGATACGAAACATCCAAAAACGGAAGTTTCTGCAGGAATAGGGAAGACCAGGGCTAGTTGTCACATGTCAGTTTCTATATAGTCATACATCTCAATGTTTTATCTCCAAAAAGTGCTTTTAAACATTTCTATCACTTTTGCCAACAACAAAAGACACTGATCATGTTGCCCTTATCTTTACAACATATTAGCTCTAATAGCCCTCTAATAGCGTTACATGATATGGGGCAAGTTGTCACAATAAGAACTGTCTGGCCTACAACATAAATAAGAAAGCAGTGGTTGAGGATTTAATTTCATTTTGGTACTTATAAACCTTTCGTATTGTTTTTAAAGGGTTCACATGCTCTTCAGATGCTATGCAGTAACAGTTTTGTGGCGCGTTGTCAGCTACACAGACGGGATGCTAACCTGAAGCCACAAATGATAAACGAGAAAAGACCCGACACCTCCTCAGAGGGAGCAATCGGAGTGCTGATGTTCCGCTTTTTGGAAGTGCACACTGAAGTACAGGGCAAGGGCATTGAGAAATAGAGTACAGGTGCCAGGCAGGGCCATAAAGCACGTAATTCATATGAAAAAGAGGCTGTAAAAAGCATTGATTGACTGCTGCTCCTGATTCACAGCCATGGGGGAATTTATCAGATTGAATGCGGCGTGACAACAGGCGCGGAAGTTTCCCTACTCAGCGATTCTATTTATTAAAGCCTGTGTAGAATTCTTAATTTAGTTTTCATACTCATTTCCTAACCTCCCTCACCCCATCAAAGCATTGCTAAATCACTTTAAAACAGGCCACAATACACACACACACACACACACATGCACGTCGCCAGGTGCAGCAGCGTGTGATTTAAAGCTTTGATTCTGTTCAAACGACAGCAGAGGTTGGCCTGTAGCTGGCTCATGCGATTCATCATTTCCTGCTTGATAAGAGAGGGATTAATACATTTAAAGCTTCGCTCGCCAGCAGTCATCTGTCTAAACGTGGCCTAATCCATTCAGGCTGCAGTTCCCCAGAGAACGCCAGCAAAACAGAGAAAACACCTCAAATGCGGGTGCGAGAGTGGGCCGCTTACCTATTAAGACAGGAAGAGGCGTGCTGAGAGGTAACATTGCATTAAAGTCACACTAGGAAAAGAAAACCTCATGCTGGGCTGATCTCTACTCGACGGGGTACGTGACTCTAGAAAATGCCAGAATGCCACCCTGTGGCTCTGGGCACCTTTACTAGGGCAGCATGGCCAGATGGAATAAAGACCAGAGGTAAAATCTGACCCAAATGCCGGAGAGAAAAACTTATGCCACCCTTCCGCCCCTACCGCACAAAGCTGTCACCCCAGCAACCCCACGTTCCATTCCAAAATCCGGCCCCGGGCTTTGAATGCACTCCAGCATCAAAATTTACAATTATGCGCCCGTGTTTTTTAGGACACCTCTTATCTGTGCCCTAATAGCTCATAATGCATTCATTCCACACTTAATTTAACAGCCATGCCCATTTGTTCTCTCTCTCTCTCACTCACTCTCTCTCCCCCTCCTTTTCCTCCCGTGCAAATGCGATGACTGTGGAATGAAACCGATCCAT
The DNA here is from genome assembly GCA_036877525.1 of Chromobotia macracanthus. NCBI lineage: Eukaryota > Metazoa > Chordata > Actinopteri > Cypriniformes > Botiidae > Chromobotia > Chromobotia macracanthus. Next base: position 9,437,368 of record JAZGTH010000058.1, on the reverse strand, counting down.
TATGCACATGTGTCTGAACAAGGCGACCTGTGTCACAGCTGGCTCTCGCTCGGGCTCTCTAATTTCAGTTTTATTGTGCACCAGACCAACCCCTGAATGCACACTAAATACACGCTTCCTGCGTCGATGCATCTACCCAGAGAAACCGTAGATCAAAAGAAAAAAGAGGCAGAATCCAACCTGCAATTGTTACCCACTGCACAGAAAAGCCTCCATTATGCTCTAAAGAATAAGACCTAATTACTTTACTGAAGGCGCAGCTCTGGAGTCCACCGTAAAGTGTAGTCTGACTTTCCCATCCTATATTTCCGAGCCCTCAGGGCAGGCCAGCTCCAATTTGGAATGGAACGTTTGTATGAGACCGAGCTCGTTCTCTTCTTTGAGGGCTGCTGCCACATGGCTATTGGCAGAATTTGGCAGAAATTATGAATAAGTAATTGTGTCATAATTATACTTATATTGTGGAGCTGAACAAGAGGCACTAGCATCACTACAACAAAGACGATAAATTACAAAAAGAAGAAAAACTGCAAAAAAAACCCTGACATTTTAAGGGACGTTTTTATGTTTGGTTATCATTCACGGTGCTTCATGGTGTTCTGAACAAATAATGACTGAATTTTCATTATTAAATGATGACGGGGGTTTCAAGATCCAAAATGACCATGTAAGTATCATATAGCTGCATGTTATATGTCTCCTGACTTATTCTATGTGAAATATAACAAGACTGAAACACCGCTATTTACAATATTATTCAAGTCACTATTTTCAAGGTCTTGCACTTCAGTGTGCTTTTACCCTTGTGACATCGAATCACTGAGTCAGTGACTAAAATCGCAAACGAATCATTCAGACTAATTCTGTGAACTAGATTAACTAATGTATTGAACAGATCTGACTCAGACGAATTGTGTGTTCACGAATCAGGCATTCTGCTTCTCTCAGCTTTCTCACATAAAGCTCTTTAATGGCATAAGGGGATTTAGAATAAGACACGTGTTATATGGACCATTTTTATGAAACTAATATGGTGAAAAAAATGACAAGTTATTCTTGAAAAATTCTCCTTTTGTGTTTCACAGAAGAAAATCAGTCGCACAGGTGGAAAACGAGTAATGATTTGAATTTTGAAATGACTTCTCTGGCTGCACTATTACTTTAATTTAACAGAATAGAAAAAGATGAACTTTACATTATTATATGCCAAAAATGAAACTAATCATAAATTCACAAGATAAATGCACAATGCTGCAGGGACATCGGTCAGAATAGTGAGATATGAAATGGCCCTTGTTAACTGGCAGTGACTGTAAGACATAATGCCAGAAATGAGGGGATGCATTGTGACAGGATGAATAAGTGAATGACATCATGATGACAGCATGAATGAAGCAATAGAACTGACGGGTTCAAACGAAGCCTGGCAAGCACAGTGGAAGCAAAGAATGATGGGAAGTGGCAGAAGAAAAGAGCCCCTCCCATCCCCACCAAACTCACCTCCTGTAAAGAATGAGTTGCGGGTGGGCCGCCAAGTCTCCCCCCCATCTTGCAGGGTCCCGAACTGCAAGATCAGAGGCAAACGGCAGAAAACCTACTCATCATCAGTTTTTTATATATTTGATCCACATTCCTAACACAGAACATTCTCAGAACACTGGCTAACATTCTCTGACAGTTCTCTCAAAGTGATCAAAAAACATTCCCTCAGTAACGTTAGTAGAACTTTTATTTACGTTATATATACAGTATATCATATCAAAAAAATTAGACTGTTAGTGGAACGCTTTAAAAATGTTACAGGATTTCAAAAAAGCTTGATTAATTTCTTATAACCGAACAATAACGTTTTGAATGTTCCTAAAACATTCAAAACAACACTTTTAACATTTTTATTACTTAACAGAAACATTAGGGAAACATTCCTACAAACAAAAATTGTTAGCTGGGTTATAGACCATCCCAAGGGCCAGTGGACCTAAAATGCAGTAAATGGACTTCGGCTCCTTTCTTTTAAAACCCGATCCAGCTACACAATCTGCATCTGCTTGACCTGTGGTTCCCCCACATGGGGACACAGTTATTCACACAGCTAATGTTCTGTGTACTGACCTCCACAGCATCCTACAAACTGACCAATCACTGACAAGACATTTCAGCGCTGTGTGAAACCACACACACGTTTTACTTGAACAGCCTGGTACTCTTAATGGTTCTTGCAATCATCACAATTGCTATGGTACGTTCAGGGATTTTAGCACAATTAGAGGGTGTTCTTATGCACAGTGTGGATTATTGTTTTTTTATGGATTGCATCTTTAAAAGCATCTTTTGAAAGGTTTAAAGAAGAGCAAAATAAAAAACATTTATATGTGAAAAGCAATGTATAATATGTAAATGATGTTGATTTTCCTATTAAAAGAGAGTTACCAGCTAACAACTTTTGGTTGTAAGAACATTTCCCTAACGCTTCTATTAAGTAACAAAAACTTTCAAAATGTTCATTTGGATGTTCTAGAAATGTTTTTAGATGTTATATTAATGTTGTTGCTTAGCCAGATCAGTAGATCAGAATGTTATTTACATTTTTTTATTCTGTAACTTTTTAAAACATTTCACTATAACAACCTAAGAATAACATTTTAGACGTATGATATATTATGTTAAAAAAAACGTTCTGCTAGAGTTACTGCAAGAATGCGTTTGACAACTTTGAGAGAAACCTTGCCAATGTTCTAAGAGCGTTCCCTGCTAGCTGGGCGGTCATCTTACTGTCAGGTATTTGGAGGTTATAAAGCGTTTTTAAAAACGTAATAGTCTCTTTCATCTTACTGGAGAAACATCTGGATGATCTTTGAGACCCGTGTCTCCATTAGTTCCTCTGTGGGAAGAGCAGGACACTGAAGTGGCCATTGACCCCCAAAGACCTGTAGAGGAGGCAGACACTGGAGAGACGCCACTCAGCGGGGGTCAGGAGGTCACAGCAGCCTGTGGAAAGGCTCTGGGGCTGTGGAACGCCCTCCACTGGTGTGAAAGACATGCCAGGATGCACATCACCACACAGCTGAATGCTAAAGAGACAAGAGAACCACAGACAGTCATGACGAAGAGCTGAATGCAGAGTCAGTGCATTAGATCTGCTTCTGATGTTGCTTTTTAAACAATATCCTTCACACATGCAATTTAGAAGGTAAGAGAGCTCATACACTAGTCTATCAATTAACACTTAACATTATATTATACACAAACACACACACGTTTACTGGCATTACTTGCAAAAAATGCATTCTTCATTTTCTATATTGTAATGTTTTAACAAATGAGGACACTAAAGGAGGTTTAGTTCAAATTTGTCACATTTTGCTGACTTTTGGGTATAAATTTGCACCCCAATATATGTTTAAGTAACCCCCCCACACACACACACGCATATTCATTTTTTGTGCCACGTGTCATATTTCTATTTATATTAAAATTCTACAGCACAGACATCTTGTAGAGCTCTGTAATTTTATCTCAATTACTTTATTAATGACATACATTAAATTAAAGTATATTTCAATGACTCAATCCCAAATATAGAGTCCTAAAAATATGCTGCTGGGCAGCCAAATGGCTCTGATCTTTCATAATAATCTGCGTTTTTAGTTTGAGTAAAATAATCCCACAAATGCTGGTGAGAGTGAGGGAACACAACATGAATCTCACACAGTATGATCATCACTCAACAGCTTGAGATTTTATAGCCCTAACCCCAGCTAACAATTTTAGGTAGTGGAAATGTTTCCCTAACGTTTCCATTAAGTAACAAAAATGTTATTTTGAAAGTTTTAGGAAAGTTCAAAACGTCAATTTTTAAGACATTGTTTTAACGTTATTGCTTGTTTAAAAGAATGCTATTCAAACATTTTTTAATTCTGTAACGTTTTTAAAACTTTCCACTATCTACTTAAGAATAACATGATATATAATTGATATATATGATCATGTTAAAATTGTCTATTTATGTTAGATTTACATTCTATCAACTATTAATGTTACTGCAAGTATTTTTTTTACAACTTAAACGTTAGCCAACATTCGGAGAATGCTCTGTTAACGGGGACCTTACAAGGAATTAAAGTTTGGCTTGCCCACGGATCGCCCACAGTGCCTTCATAAACCATCTGGTTCATGTGTTACAAACAAAAACAGAAAAAGATGGCTGAAATCATCAGTTTCAGTTGAATTGGCTGGCTTTGCTTCTGGAAGCCGGGATGTACAGGTTTATATCAGTCTGCCTACAAACAAAAGTCATTTTTAAAAGACACTAGATTGAAACCATAAGCAATTTTGAGAAAGAACTTTTCACTGCCTTAGTCATTGAACTGGACTAGACTGCATGCCTGGATTATGTGAACTCAAATCTTTGTGGCTCACATGAGCACCTTGCTCAACAAGCCAGGAGGCTGAGTGCAAGCCACTGCACCACGGCTCTTACTCTTCACCGTTTTTGTGCTTCCTTTTCAATTGCTTATTCTCTTCTTTTCTCTTCACCATCACACTCTTTTTCTTGTCTTTCTGCCAGCCATATGTAAATGACCAAGACTGCTTGACCCCTGAGCAGCCCTCGTCCATCCCTGCCGTTTGACCTTTAACATAGTCACACAGGGGTCCTGAACAAAGGTCTGCGTTCCTTACCAAACCAAAATCAACAGGCGATCTGTCTAATCTGACATCTTACATGCAGTTTACCAGAAGATTTCTCTCTCTCTCCCTTCTGTCCTTGCCTCTGTCTAACACTTTGTCAGCTTCTTGCTGTTAGGGGATGTACTTGCACAATTTATTAACATACTCAGAACGTTGGCTAAAATTCTCTCAAAGTTATCAAAAAGCATTCTTGCAGTAACGATAGTAAAACTTTTTAAATGTTCTCATATCAAAAACGTTATTCTTAAGTTCTTAGTGGAACGTTTTAAAAAGTTACAGAATTTTAAAAAGTTTAAATAGCGTTCTCATAACCAAGCAATAATGTTAATACAACACCTAAAAAACATGACGTTTTTAACTTTCCTAGGACATTTAAAAGAACATTTTTGTTACTTAATGGAAATGTTAGCTAAAATTGTTAGCTTGTAAGAATGTCCAATATGAATGCCACCATTTGTAGGTGTTTAGAATTAGCAGAGGCTGCTGTTTTTGTCATTTACGGTAGTGTTTAATATGTACATACAATGAGGCGTATCCTCTACTCTGGTAAACAAACCACAGGATGTGTTTTGTCTGTTGCTTTACATGGGAACTGGGTCAGGGTCCAGGCACGCTCAGTTGCGCAGATGCTTTAGAGTGTGTATTGATTTTCTGACTAAAGCAATGAATTCATTAATATCAGTATTAGTCGAGCATCTGACAGAGCGGGCGGTGGGAATAAGGGAGGGGACGGGGAGATCCTATTAGCTGATAACGTACCCGCCGACAGAACTGCTGAAGAACTTAATAAATCAAGCGTTCTTTAAAAGCGACGCCAAGCTTGCTCTCAGTTCAATGGCATGTAGATACATATAAGCTCTGTTCCAAAACGCAGTGGGCTGCCTCTGTAGGCAGCATTTTAAAACGTCATAGGCACTTTATTATGTGGCCTCCACAACAAGGAAAAGGAAACCTTGTTTTGGCCAAATTCACTTAGTGGCGAATGCAATCCCACAATGCAATGCGACCAGGTCAGTGAAAATAATTCCAAGATGGCAACATAAACATTCTGCTATTTAAACACCTTCAAAAAACATAATCCTCTATGTTTTATAAGTTTGTTTCCTCGTGGGGACCTTAAAAATTCCCCCACAAGGTCAAAATGCACAGGTATTACTATACTTGTGGGGACATTTGATCCCCAAAACATAGTGCATACCAGGACACGCACAAACACACCCCTCCTTTATTTTAACCTAGTCTGTGAAATGAGAAAGAAAAACCAACATGTATCATTTTTCAACAGGGTCAAAACTAACAGTAATAGCAAGATTATTTTCCCTTTAATCCTCAGACATAATCTTAGCCAAAACAAAAGCCCGAACACAAGAAACACACTGAGGAATAGAAAGTACAGGCTTTCCGTCCAACAAAATAACCTTCTGGCAAGAACAATGAAAAGGGATGAGGGAGGCAGGAAATGAAGGATAAGAGGGATTTGAGATTTGTATTAAAACTCATTGTTTTAAAGTCATAAAGGTAAGATGAGCACTGCTAGAGCAAGACCTGACTGGTACTTCACTGAGCGTGTGGAGCCAATGGGACACAATGTTATATGTCCTCTTTTACGCTCACAAAATTGAGAGCTATAAAAATGTTGGTCTGCTCCTCACACAAATCTATATATAAATACAGACATATAGATTCAGAAGAAAGGAAATGCAATCTAATGAATTACTTTTATGGTGATTTTTTGCAGCTTCACAGAGTATAAACTTTACTGTAAACAATCTCCCTTTAAGTTCATACAAAGATAAAGAAAGTCATAAGGGTTTGGAACGGCATGACAGAATTTTTAAGTGAACTGTCACTTTAAATATACAATCTATAATATACAAAATATACAATATTACTACTTTCCAAATTACTACGAAGTATTTTAATTCTTATTTACTTTACATTACAGCAGCGTTAAGAGACTCCAGTTGACTGGCACCCCACACTGGCTCTGTGTCACTCAGTCTTCCGGCTCTTATGAAAGTCTGAGCTTTTTAAGTCAAAGAAGAAACAATGCACACACGTCTTCCACATAAATTATAATATTTGCATATGGAAACACAACTGCTGGGTTTTCACGGCCCCTGTGTTAGCTGAGGTTGAATTTAAAACCAGCATTTGTTGGGATTAGAGCGCTCTAATCCCCCTCTGGGCGCTGGAGAAGAAAAAACAGTGAGTGATTCAGCCCGGAACAAAACTCTGGGTCACCCTTGAAACGTGGCCTTCTGTGGATGCATTTTAAAAGCGTTTGAAATGCAAAAACCGCACTACAACCTAAGCTGTAGAGAAAGTAAACTAGTTTTGTTCGCCCCCTCTAAAATTCATGACCTCCCTTGGAGAACTGGCCCACTCGCTTTTTTAAAAGCGCACAGAAAGCGAGCGCGACAAAAATCTGCAACAATTATGAGGTGCCTGTATGATTTCTGCAGGGAAGCATTATGCCAGGTTAAACTTCCTGTTTTTACCCAGCACTGCAAAGTTAGATGTATACGATTCCCTTGCCCCAGGGTGGAGACGCAGTCGCCCACTTTCCCACATTAGTCTGATCCTCTCTGCTATGGGGAACTCAGAGGTGGTCCGTTTCTCTTTCAGCTCTTTTTACACTTAAAGGACAGTGCAGCCAAAAGCCCCAAAGCATCTCTGCGGGGCTTCCATGAATCAAACATGCTCCTCTGTCCGGTTCTCTCTGTGCACAGGGGTCAGTGTGAGGCATTAATACTCGCAGGCTGCAGGCTACCCTAACCTGACCCCGCTCTCCTCTGCCCCCAGCAAGAGGCCAGGGTCTAGCACACAGCCAGAAAACACTGGAGCGTCCAGTCCACCTTTACCCCAGTCACATCGCATTACATTGACATATATACACACACATAACGAAATGGACGGATGGAAAGCGAGACACACCAATCCACCGAGATAAGGGAAATGGAGAATGAGAAATGGAAAGCACAGAGAGTAGGGATGAGATTAAGGGAAAAACAGAAAGAAAGACAAAAAAACGCCTTAGCCCAGGGCTGAAGGCTCCAGTGAAAATCAATTTGTATACACAGTCCCTCATGAAAGCAACCCATCTTCATCCGGCAGTCGCAAGCCTGAAATATGTGACTGTCCGCCCGTGTAAATGAGCTGCTTCGGACCGTTGTGCGGCAACGCATGACGAGGCCGGACGGTGTGCTAACTCAAGCGAGCGAAACGCGCCGCGGTGCCAAACACACACACGTGCACACGAACACAGCACACCATAAATCATGAGCGGGGGAAATGAATGGCTGGTCGTTGGTGCAGGACACACCAGCTGGCTGAGACGCCCGGGGTACCGGCAGGGGGATCGTGGCAAGCAGGGCGGCCGAGCGGCATTCTGCGTAGGCGGGGATGAAGAAAAACGAGGTTCTTCATCTCCACCTCCCTTCTCTCCTGGGCCTCTCGTCGGTGTACAGCAACACATATCACGTAACGAATTAACTGCCTCGCAGGTACAAGGAAATTCTGCCGAGCTGCAAAGGAAACTAAAACAAGGGTGCATGTTAAAAGAGACTCGCCAAAGACACAACCACCCCGAATTTTAACCAAGAGAATGTTCCCAAACCTAGTGAGCCAATAGGTGACGTTTTGCATTCTATTTATGCATCTGGCATGCGCTTTTATCCAAAACGTTTGACAAGAGCATTCAACATATACGTTATATATGTTTATATATGTTTCTGCATGTTTGCTGGGAATCGAATCCACAATCTTTGCACTGCTAATGCTCTACCAATTAAGCCACAGGAACACAAATAAGCATCATAAACAATAGTTACACTGCTATGGTGCCACACAAGCTAAATTGGAAACTATCATGGTGCACAAATAATGTTATACGGTTTAAATATAAAATTAAGATATGAAATGACACCTTTATGAAACATTATCATGATAATAAACAAAGTTTACACAGAACCAACGCAGCATTGGAAACACCTGTGACAGGGTGAGGTGGGTATAATAATGTGACTAAAATCCTATTTACACTGTCACTCACGGACATTCCTGGTTTTAGCTGCCAAATATAAACATCATTAATGCTAAGATGCTGTCTATGTTTTTTCATGCTGACATCAAAACAGTTAAATGTCACTAAAAATATATATTCCAAAGGGGAAGTTTTGCATGTAAATTACATAATGCATCATATCAAAGATTTATGAAAACCAATGTCCTGTGATACAATAAATTTAATAAAAGTAGTAACTCACTGTGACGATCCCCTGTGAGAGACAGTACTGGAGTGTCAGCAAAATAGAGGATAAGTTAATTTGAATCTGAGCGATTTCACTGTTCTTTATGATTTATGTATGATGCCAGCCTGCAGGGATATAATAAAAAATGACGCATGGAAAACCATGTCAGAAATCGTTGCCATGCTGGAGTTTGATGCATGCATTGCTAATCGCTCATCTTATTCGTGTTATGATGCATTACGCACTTCTGCAATTTATATACCAACACTTTCCTCCTCCAGAACGTTCGTTTTCAGCAGGAAGAAAACAGATTCCTCGTCAAGTTAGAAAGACATCTCATTTTTACCACCGCTACATCCTATTTGTTTGAGATCAGAGCTTGGGAGAGGGGCTGAAAAGTAGAGCTGGGTTTAGCGAGGCCCTGCTTTAATGGATTCATCCGTGTAATGACTCACTTTGAACTGCCGTGAGATTCAATCTCACAATCAGATGTAATTAAAGGACAATGTGTTGATGAAAGCTCTTTCTGATGAGGATTTTGCTGAATTGTGTGTGGTGGGCTGCGCTTTCTGCTGACCAAGCTCTTTATGCAAACACAGGTGGGCGTCTGGACTAACAACCCTCTTAGAACAAAAGTGTAGCAAACTAAAAACAAAAGATAAGCGTGAACAGTACAAAACGATCCTGGACCATCCACCCTGGAGAACAATCAAATAATGGTAAAAAGAAAAAGGCTCATCATGTACTTCATAGTACAGTAATTAGTTTGTAGAACTGTTTGTAAATTCAGAATACTCATAATTACTAATGTAAATTGGTTTTTTGAGTGCTGCTTGACTGTGCAAAACTCTGCATTGTTCTTGCATAAGTGCTGCTACAGTAGATGGCTGCATACTGGCTTAAGTCAAAAGAGCCTCTATCCCTTCAGGCCCCTAAATATGGCTTAAGCCCCTCCCTTATTGTAAATCTAAGCCTGCTTGAAAACGCTTAAACCAGCATAAAGTTAACCATATGGTCTTTTTTGTGCACTGTCCATCTGGTCAGGCTGGCAAACCAGCTATGCACCAGCCTGGCTGGGGGAGGGATCATGTAGGCCAGTTTAAACCAGCTAAAACCAGAAAAACACATTTGGCTGGTTTATCACTTAGATCACTTAACAGGTAACAGCACACTTACTAAGTACCACTTAATTATTTTCATGTATTAAATGCAGGGTAGGTGATTTTTTCCAGAAACATTTTTATGTTGTTGAAATTTTCTTCACTTCTTAATAGCAGTCACTATGTGGTCCATATATATATATATAAAACGATCAAAACGATCTTCTGTCATCTGTGTGTTTGTTTTTTTGGAGGTGTGGCTTTGGAGATCGGGTGGGATTTTATGCTTTCAAAGCTAGCTTGTTATTGCTCACCTCTCTAAGATTGCCAACCCCACATTGTGGTGTGACGTGCACTAAAAATAATGATAAAGTGTTACCAAGGCAACCATTTTGAACTCTGTAACTATATTCTGTAACATTTCCACTTTAGAATTAGCCAGAATATTTTGAGAGTACTTGAAATATGTTTAGTTGGCCAGGAAGGCTGTAATCTTATCTGAAATATTGCCTGTGGAAAACCGCGAGGTTTCAGAGCAACTGTGGTGGATAAGAAGAGGAAACAAATGTCATTGGTGATGTGAGTGACTGCGGAGGGGTCGGTCCGTGTGACAGACAGGGCCAATTATCTACTCTCCCCCCTACAGTTTTAACCTAATTTCTCAGCGACCAGAGACCCTCAACACACAGTCTATCATCGTCTGGAAAAAAGGATTATCTTCTGCTTTCTGCTCTCTCTTTGGAGAATGACTTTTCTGCTGTCATGTCCTTGTGATGGATGAAAGGAAGACAGAGGGAAAGTGAGAGAGAAAGAGAGAGAGAGAGAGAGAGAGCGAGAGAGAAGCAGAAAGAGATCCTGCACGATTAAGACACCCGTGACCCCCACCGTTTCTCATTTTTCTTTCGCACTTTCCAATTCATCCCTCTTTCTGTGCTCGTATATCCTTCTCTACCCTACACGTGACCCTGGAGGTCTCCAGGTGCACGGAGACACACCTGCTGCCTGAGGACCAGACGACATCACAGGCTTGGCATCAGCTTTGACAGGGTGTCTGATTTAATCATCACATCTGGTGAAGTCTGAGCACTGAGAGAGTCAGTCAACCCTACTAAATCTCGCTCGTCCACCCAGAACAGAACACACTGCCAGATTCACAAAGACATGGTACAGACCCAGCTAACAAGGAACGTTCTCAGAACATTGGCTAATGTTCTCTAAAAGTTCTCTCAAAGTTATCAAAAAATGTTCTTGCAGTAACATTAGTAAAACTTTTTAAAAAATTGTTATATATCAAAACATTACTCTTAAGTTGTTATGTTTTAAAACATTACAGAATTAAAAAAAGTTTGAGCAACGTTCGTAAAAAGTGAAAGTTGCGTATTTGTTAGGTATGGTAACCATACTCGAAATGTGACCTCTGCATTTAACTGAGGAGTGAATACACACTGCAAGTCGAAGGAAACGTCCTTGTAACCTAAAATTGTTAGCTGGCTACACAATCCACAAGTTCCAAGTCTATATGCTGTTAATATTGAAGTGGAACATAAAAGAAGACATTTCACTCCTCTTTTCCATCCAACAAAGACTTCTATAGTTCCTAAAAGGGCAAAAAGCATAAAAGTATCATAAAAACGTCCTTATGACTTATGCACTGGTGGCCTATACAACTGCTTAGTGTAAGGAACAGGCAGTATATTTAAAGGAATAGTTCACCTAAAAATGAGAATTCTTCCATCATTTACTCACCCTTATGTCATTCCAAATCTGTATGATATTTTTGCTTCTGAGGAATTAAGAAAACAGAAGATATTTTGAAGTATGTTGCTAACCAAACAACAGTGGCACCCACTGACTTCCATTGTATGGACACTAAACCATTGTTTGAACTCCAGCACTGGATCAGTCTGATACATAAAATTTTTTTTTTTATTTACCAATTTATAATCCAGCTCACACTGATTTAATAATCCAGTCGCAGCAATTCTGAAGTTAACGGCTCACTGGGGAGAAGTATTGTCAGCAAAAATGACACAGATTTTGGTCTGTTACTCTCACAAATCATACAGATTTTGAATATTCTTTAAAATGTGTTTTTGTGCTGAGAAAAGACATGTAAAATATGAAGGTGAGTAAATGATGACTGTGTATTTTTTTTTATAAGTTTTTACTTTAAAGGTAGGGTAGGCAATTTCAGAGAAGCTAGCAATAGCAGGCTAGCTTCAAAAGCATAAGATCCCCCCTCCTGACTTCCAAAGCCACACCCCCTCCAAAAGTGCACAGAGGTATGCAAATCATTTGACAAGCAAGCAGGACATCCTATCATTGCATTCGGACTGAGTGCAATAATTGGACGACAAACCATATATGGTCCTGCGCCTTCCACAGAAGAAATATAAATATGTAAATATATTTATACCACTTTACTTAGTGATTGCCATCAGGATGTGAAGTAGCTTTCAACCAGCGTAACAAAAGAATCGCCTAACCCTGCTTTTAATGTAAGAATCTAAAACAGGAAGCTGACGCAGGGCAGAAAGGACTGAATTTTGAAAAGAGCCAGATTGATTCCATTAATGACGGCAGCTTTCCATAAAAACCTGCTTTTTCCCGTCACCTTAACAGCCTGTTAGCCAGCAGCTTCCAATCGCTGTAATTTAGTGTACTCGTCTCATCTGCAGCTGTTGCCATCGCCCCCATCTATCCAACGCAATAACGCCTGGATGAAATTGTGCCACGGTTCCAGCCTCAGATTCCCAAACATCACCTACAATGTTCAGGATCTGAGCTTTCTGAGTAATTATACTGCTTATACAGCACTTGCCAGATCACTAAAACAAAAGGTCAAATATTTACCTGATTACCATCCAAGTATGTAACACCCACTTTTATAATCCAATAAATTCCGAATGGATTAAATCAAGTCTCACCCCACATTTTTCTCATTGAACATCCATTTCAAATGGGAAATGTCACACATTACAAAAGTGAAATTGAGAACTGCAATTTACATTACACTGCAAGTCCGGCAATCAGCATTCAAATCAAGCCGCCCATAGGCACATAAAGATGGCTTCAAAAACAGATAGTCTTGCCAAGTTGCATTCAAACAGTGATTGATTGGTGTGTTTACCCCTAATTTGCTTCACTGGTTAAGGTAGAATGAAAACACAGTCATTGGTCATTGCCTTTGCTTCACGGTTTTTCTACATCTTGCTATCTCCGTTTCTATAAACACTCATATCTCATCCTACTGTGTTCTGACAGCTGTGGAGGTGCCGGTGGGCAGGTTGGAATTGGTCGATCAGGCATTAGTGTAGGTGTGCACAGCACCGATCAGAAGTGCTAAAGCCTTTCACACCCCTAATGTGTAATTAGGTGAGATTCTGGAGCACACAGCTGAAATTAGAGCCATTTTATTATACAAAGGTGCACTGGGCCCCTTCTGTAATCTGCTACAGAATGTTCCTCTTAAAGGCAGGGAAGGCCATCTTTTCCAGAAACATTTTTTGTTATGTTGGTTGAAAGTCTTCACATCCTGATAGTAATGTGGTATAAAAAATTTTATTAATTTTTATATTTTCTGTGGAAGGTGCAGGACCATAAAATGTTGGTCCAATCACTGCATTTGGTCCGAATGCAATGATAGGATGTACTCTTGCCTGTCATTCCTCTGTGCACTATTGGAGGAGGCGTGGCTTTGAAGAGCACTCTAAGGGAAAGCGGAATGTTTTTAAAGCTAGCTTGCTATTGCTAGCCACAAAATTGCCTACCCTACTTTTAATTACACTAAAGAAAAGAAGGACATGGGGGGGGGCATTTTCACACAGCCAAAATCTTGACATGACACAAATATAACTGTAATATACCTGAGACTTACTGAACGCCTGCTGTACATTACAGTAAATATATACCTGAGATTTACTGTATGCATACTGTACATTACAGTAAATGTATATCTGGGATTTACTGAATGCCTACTGTACATTACAGTAAATATACTCTTGGGTAGGATATCATTATAAATGTGATCAGATTTTCACATAAGCAGTCCATATACAGTATAATAATGGGTAGAATTGTAGAATAACAAATTGTCTTTTGGGGCCTCTAGCACAGTTAGCCAAATATCCACAACCATTTCCAACTAAACACTTTTTGTGATATTAAATAGTTTAATAAAGTGATAAATATTGATAACAATCGGTTTTGTCAATGTGCTGCCAATACAAATCTAACAGAAAGCGCTCTTGTATTGTTGCTATGTTTAGCCTTCATTAGGGGGGACAGACTCCCCCCAAACCACCATAATTCACACCCTGGTCATGCGAGAAATCAAGCTTGAGAATTTGGATGCAAAACAACTTCCTGTAATCGCCCAAGGCAAGCAGAGGGAGCAGCACCCAGAGGGCCAGGCAATTAGAGACAGGAAACAAAAGAACGTCTCTGCTGCTTTCCATTTATAATCTCTCACTCAAATGTTCCCAGCCATCACATCTCATCCATCTATATCATATCGAACAGCAAGAGGAAATATAAGCATTATGACTGAGTACAGTAATGTGTCTTAGTGGCTTTAGGCTGCTCGGCTGAACGCAGATAAAAGAGCCTTCTTTCATTTCCCAGGTCTCTGAATGACACTCACAGTTAAGAAGATGTTTTTCTTAGCTAGAGGAACATCAGGCAGGCTCTTTCATGTTTTGTGCTCTGTGAGAGACAGACTTTGTGAGTACATCTCAGAATAGCGAAGAGCAGAAACGTCTTATCCGTGAGACCCTGCTGTCACGGAAAGCTTTTGACTGTATTTTCTAGAATCCGAGCCCTGGTTCTAAGGAGCAGAAGGCCTGTCCGTCACAACCTGGAGTTTTTTCAATTTCATCTACGTCTGACTTGGACACTGAACTGTCTCTGCTCTTTTTCAAAGCCACTGTTGTGATGTAAACTGCGTTTAACATTTCCATGTAGGAGAGATACACAGGGGGACCCGATGACCTCTGGGGGGTTAACCTGCGTCAAGTTAACATCAAGAGTGTTTTGAGTTTCTTAGAGCAGAGGTGAGAGCAGAGGTGACCAGTGACTGTGTTTGGAATGGAACACTAGTTAACCAAGAACTATCATAACTTCATCAAAACTAACCAAATCTGCCAGGTTTTAGCATATTTAATTTGATAACACTGGGGAAATATCTCTTCTGCGAGCCCTGAAAAGAACTGAACAGATTTTGCATTAGACACTGTCTGCCACACAAACCCAGTTGTCAGTAAAACTGCAAAAGGGGCACAACATAGGTTCACAAAAATTTCATTTCAATTGAACTGTCTTGATGCTTTTAGTCTGCTTAACAGCCTCTTGTTCATCAAAACACTAAACTGAAGGAACTGTCCTGCTGAGATCGAAGGCAACATGCCGCAGCACCCCCAGAGAAACATTTTGTTTTGATTAAGTGCTTTATTCAAAGAGCAAAAAGAATCAAACACAGTCATTTCCTGCAAATTCTTTGTAACCTAACAGAGACTAAAAGAGCTAGCATGATGTACACCAATCTTGTGCACTAAACATTACCATTTGTCTCACTGAAAAACCTGATGCACATTTTGCTGCATAAATCTGACACTCAAAAGATTCTGAAGGTCTGGGGATACAAAGTTCACCCAAAAACAAACAATTCTGTAATCATTTACTCACCCACCATCCTTCCAAACTCGTAGAACTTTCTTTCTTTTGTGGAACTCAGTGTTTTTGCAGAACGTCTATATTGTTCTTCATTTAATGAAGACATAATGCCCAGGGGATGTCACACTCTGAAAAGGGCAAACAAGCACAAAAAAGAAGTTCATACATATTTTTTAAGTCTTTTTGATACTTCATGATAGCTTTGCATGAAAAACAGAGCAAAATGTTGTTATGCACTGAAACTTTCTAACTTGGTACATCACAGCAGTTGTTGTGTACTGCATGTCTTCTACTCATTCGCATTTTGCCAAGATTGTATATGTGTTACATACAACTTTTATTTCTGGTGTTGAGTATTGTCCTTAAAAGGTCCCCTAGCTACTTTCTTCAATGTGTTACTATCAACCCAGTGTGTGTGTGCATGTGTGTGTGTGTGTGATTACTCTCTGACTGACTGAAGGCCTCTTGGGAATAGGGCTGAGTGAAAGCTAAAGGAGCAGTAGCACTTCAGTTTGACACAGATACTCTATGACATGCTACACAGATAGGAGTCCAAGTCACTGCCTGAGTGAAAAACAAGACCCCACTGACAGCAGGAACTATGGCAGAGCGATTAAACAGATGCAATTGTGTTTTATTTATGTGACTTAGAATAAACTGAGGTCAATGGATTCAGCATCTGGAGACACAAACAACCGGATGAGTTGTTTGTGAGACAAGAGATGTGAGACTGGCGGGTAATGGTCAAAGACTTCACAACATATAACAGATTTCATCACTAACTGCATTAGTTATTAGAAATTTAATAATCGTATTTGTGTTTAAGCAACACGAATTTACAATCATATAAGCGCAAATGATAAACTGCGTTACTATGAATTCTAATGAAATTATATTTAAGCATTCTAAATTATATGGACTATTAATTAGTATTTATTCATGAAAACTAATATGAAGCAAGTTTTTACTCGTGTTAAACAAAAACTCACTAATTTGGAATAATCCAGATTTATGAACATTAGAACAGAGGTAAGAACAAACGTATAGACATTCCTACGTTCTGCCGGAAATTGTGACCAAGAAAATTTTCTGTGCACATCGATAAGAGCATTTACATGAGAGCCAACGATCTTGTGAAATTAGTCACTGATAACAGATTATGGAACTGACATGCAAGGCAATGAGTTCTTGTGCTGTCAAAATGTTGTGGAGAAAGAGAGAGAGAGAGAGAGAGAGAGAGAGAAACCTCAGGACTTGGAAGGAGATGTCAGTCGAGGGCTTGAGACAGTCTTGCGCCTGGCTGAATAGCGGTCAGCCCCTCTGCACGCTTCTCTTCCCTGAAAGCATGACATTGCCAAAGGGGGAAAAAACACCATTTTATCATTCTGTGCCATTCACACCCTCTCTTTCCCTGTCAAACATGCCATATGTCCCCATCTCAGGGCGTCCTGCCGGCTTATCGAGTGTGACAGGGCCATTCAAACACAGCTTCCAATCACACTCTGTCTCTGACGGGTAAAATCCCGCTCCGGCGGCACCATGCAGTGATGGACTGTCAGGAAGAGGGCAGCGACTTCCGCAGGGCCGCAGCTCAGACAGTCAAATGGGGCAAGAGAAGACAGAGGATGCGATAGATTTGAAGCAGTTAATGTCTGA